>JANAVB010009200.1:3551835-4241835 GCA_029216955.1 Iris pallida | reverse complement strand
CTTAGGACCACAGGCGAGTACATTTACTGATAGTTTTCATTGTCTTGATATCTACTATAGCCGATTCAGTTGTAGTGTTTTACTTGATTCCCGACACGACGGTTCACGGACTAGTATACGTTGGATTCTGTCATGAGATGTTATTCCTGGACTCCCTTGGTATATGAGTATGTGATATTTCTGTGTTTCTGTACTTATATAGACATTGATTTGGGAGTGGGCTGGCCCCCTGCTCTCGAACCCTGTGTCATGACGTGCCATGTCCGAATCCGTGATACTATTCGAGAATGGGGGAATTATTAGGGGTTATGTGATCAGAGCCTCCCTGTAACTATATTTTTCTAGTGCTACCCTCACCTCACGTAGGGTGTAGCAGATACCCCATTACCAGTTATCCAGGTTGGACGGCATGACTCTCCGTTGAGGACACCGTAGATTGCCGGGCCAAGTGGATAACCATCTCTTGCTTCTCTAGCCGATCACATATCGCTCTAATAGTTCAAATCACCTTTTATATTTATTAGCGTATCTTATATTCTAGTTCAGCTTTACTTTCCGTACTTCTCACCATGCTATGATTCCATTACTCACATGCTCTACTTGTCTTTATACTGTACCATAATTTGAGACTAAATCCTGTTTGAAAGAAGGGTTACAACTCCGGTCCTGGTTTGGTTCAGGAGTTGTAACTCAGCTTTCAAATGGTTCCTAAATCGCCTATATCTTTGTCTTGTATTTTATTATTGCTGTCTCTTATAGTATTTCTCAATTCATATGGAACTGCTGTTGGTGTTTTGTACTTGCTCATTTTTCTGACAGGATACCGTTGACAAATTTTACAGATGATTCAGAGGATGATTGCCCGACCTACTATGGGGTTGAGTCTGATGGATTAGATTTAGATCGTGGCTTGTTGGTAGAGCCACTAGACTTTGCTCACCATGAGTAGCATAGATTAGTTAGGTTTGCCTGGCCTGCGAGCCAGCTAGTACATTTCAGTTTGTAGTATCTCATATATTTTCTGAGAATCTGGATATTTGTGTTTAGCTCTGACTTGTGGATCTTGGACTTATTTCCTGCTTTATCTATCATATCTCTTTTCCATGCTATCTACCTTAGTTTGATATATGTGATTGAGACTGTATTGCTATGTCACCTCCATTCAGAGTGTATATACCGTACAGGTACATTTATCTGTTTTGGTCGTAGTATTTGTAGACCCTATATACAACGTTCTACCGCCGATACTGCGGCGTAGGCTGGACGTAACCACGTGCTCGTGCCCCTCTTCAGGGTGCGGGTCATGACACATTTTTGTGGTGGCCCATGCAGGTCAGTGTCGCAACTAGTGCGATCTCGTAATGGTGCTCGACTTAGAGGACTAATTACGAGCCTGCAATTAGGACGTAGGATTAGGGTATGATAGGAGTTACTCAATCACATGTTAGAAAATTTTTGATCTTTGATTACCATGACAAATTCTTTTGCATTGAATTTAATTGTCCATCTTTGATATTCCTATCATGTGCCATACTGATTAATTGTTTTACTCTATCCTCAGGATGACGATCTCTCGCTCTCAGGCAGCGGGTTCTAGCACTGTACCGGAGAGGCCCGATTCGGCTGGTCTTCCATCTCCGGCTACGGGAACTGCACTTGAGGGAGCTGTCCCTCAGTTCCTGCCCTTCCGGCGGGAGCAGCAGTAGAGACGGTTCCAGAAGATCTTCCACCTCCAGTAGCAGGACCGTCCCTGGTCATCCCTGACATTCTTCCACAGTCGCCTCAGTTACCGACAGATACTCAGGGGATGATGGCCCTTCTGCAGATACTGCAGACACAGAGAGCACAGGCAGAGGCACAGCACCGTCAGGCAGAGGTGCTACGACAGACCATGGAGAACTCGTATCAGCTAGCTATGGGAGCAGTAGAGAGAGGTGCACCGGCTACAGTCAGGGAGCACCAGCACAGCAGCAGGGTCAGGGGAGATCCGATACACACCTCGACTTCAGGAAGATGAACCCACGGGAGTTCAAGGGTACGGAGGGTATCCGATACACGGACGACTGGCTAGAGGATGTCCAGCAGAGTCTGTAGTTGGCAGAGGTTCTGAGAGGTCTGTGGGTGACTTCTGCAGCGAGCCAGGTTTTCGACATAGCGCTGACTTAGTACAGCACGGATCCGCGTGCGTCAGTGAGAGGTATATCTTGGGAGGACTTCATGAAGCTCTTTAAGGAGAAGTTCTACCCAGATGTAGCCTTGACAGCTTTGGAGGGGCAGTTTGTCAGTCTTGTGCAGGGGAACTCGTCGGTAGACGAGTATGCAGCGGAGTTCTTCCGCTTGAGCAGTTTTGTACCCAGTCTGATCCAGGATGAGGGGTGCAAGGCCCAGAAGTTCCGGAGGGGTCTCATACATGCAGTGTGCACTCGTACATCTAGGCGACGAGACGCAACCTTCGAGCAGATCCTGATGGAGGCTCAGATTACAGAGGAGGACTTCGGCCTCAAGCCGAAGAGGGACAGTGACGCTCTTGGAGCTAGTTCGAGTGCAGGGCCAGCGAAGCGCCCACATTTCCAGCAGAGGCAGTTCCAGCAGCAGCAACCTCAGTTGCAGTTCCAGCAGGCACCGGCGCGTGCCCAGCAGCATCAGGGTCAGGGTCAGGGTCAGGGTCAGAGGCCGGCTACACAGTATAACTTCTGCGGGAAGCTAGGGCACACTAGAGAGGTTTGTAGGAAGAGATTGGGCGTCTGCTTCTACTGTGGGGCGCCCGATCACCAGCTGAAGGACTGCAATTTTCGGGGAGTCCGAGGAGTCCAGAAAAAAGCACAGCCGACCAGAGGACCAGCAGTTCAGCAGAGAGGTCCTCCACTTCAGACACAGCAGCAGCATTTTGTGCAACACCAGAGGGGAGCCCCTGCGGGCAGAGTGTTTACCTTGACAGCATAGGAGGAGGCAGAGCCAGTTGACGATGTAGTGGCAGGTCACGTTCTTCTTGATTCATTCCCTGTATTTACCTTATTTGATTTCGGTGCCTTTCATAGCTTTATGTTTGTCTCCTTTGCTCTGAGACACAATATTATTGTTGAACCCTTGGGTAGGACTTGTAAGATATTGACCTGGGGAGGCATCATCCTGGTTAACAATATCTACAAGGGGCAGAGAGTTACTGTAGGAGGCCGAGTTTTGGGTGAGTGCTTGCTCATAATGCCCCTTTCGAGGTACGATGTGGTACTCGGAATGGACTGGTTGAGCATGCACCTTGCTAGTATAGATTACAGAGGAGGTAGGATTTTGTTTAGGCCGTCGGAAGAGCCAGAGATTGTGTTTGCTAGAGGAGCAGCTGAGCCAGGAGATGGGTTCTGCAGAGCTTTACTGGCGGGTCAGGCATTGCCGCATCCATTGATAGTTGACTTCATGAATGTTTTTCCCGAGGAGTTGCCTGGGATGCCGCCGGATAGAGACATTGAGTTCTCTATAGACTTAGTGACGGGTGCTGAGCCTATCTCACAGCACGTCTATAGGGTCAACAACAGCGAGTTGGCGGAACTGAAGAAGCAGATCGACGAGCTGCAGGACAAAGGATTCATTAGATCGAGTTTATCGCCTTGGGGAGCACCAGTCCCGTTTGTACCGAAGAAGGATGATACAATGCTCATGTATATCAACTACAGGGCGCTCAAAAACCTTACTATCAAGAATAAGTACCCATTACCGAGGATCGACGACTTGTTCGATCAGTTGAGCGGTGCCAAGGTGTTTTCGAAGATAGATCTGAGGTCCGGCTACCATCACCTGAAGGTGAAGCAGGAAGACATTCTGAAGATAGCTTTTCGGACTCGGTACGGCCAGTACGAGTTCACAGTGATGCCATTTGGGTTGACCAACACCCCAGCTGTGTTCATGAACTTGATGAACAAGGTATTCCATCAGTACCTTGACAAGTTCGTGGTGGTCTTCATAGATGACATCCTGGTCTACTCAAAGATGCCGGAGGAGCACGAGGAGCATCTGAGGATTGTGCTCGAGACTTTGAGAAAGGAGAAGTTGTATGGGAAGTTGTCGAAGTGTGAGTTCTTCCTGGACCAGGTTGAGTTCTTGGGTCATGTTGTGACCGAGCACGGGATCTCAGTAGACCAGAAGAAGATTACTGCGGTAGAGTCTTGGTCTACGCCCAGTACAGTTGCCGAGATTCGGAGCTTTTTGGAATTGGCGGGCTACTATCGGAAGTTCATCCAGGATTTCTCGCGGATCGCGGAGCCGATGACTTGACTCCCCAGGAAGGACGTGGAGTTCGTCTGGACTTGTAACACCCAGTTTTTGAAATGAGGGTAATTTTGAAATTTTGTATTTTAATTTATTTAATTGTGGTATTTAAAATTCTAATATAATTTTTAGTAATTTTAATCATTTTAAAACTATTTTAAATAATGACTTATGATTTTGGTGTTTTGATAGTGTAACCGTAGAGACTGTCTACCCTAGAGCCTAGCCATATGATTAGGGTACTTCATTATCTTTAGCTTAAGGGTATTTTGGCCTTTTTTGAATTAATTGAATTTATTATATATTTATTTGGAATTTAATATAATTAATGGGGTGGTGTGATTTTAATATCATCAAATTGATTGTCTTGTGTTGTGTTAGCCTAACCTAGATTGACCTAACCTAGATTAGTCATACCTAGACTTAGCTAGCCATGGTTAGTGATGGTTAGTATTGATTAGTTTTGATTTAGTCATGATAGTTAGAGATTAACTAGGTTGTATTTAAGTCATGTGTGAAACCTAGATTCTAGACCATTGAATAGGCTAGATGGAATGAGAGCCATTAGATTCATCCCAAAACCCTAACCCTAGCATTTATGACCAGCCTAGGGATCCCCCTCTCTTGCTATAAAATTCCTCTCAAAGTTTGTGCCTCCTTTTTATTCATTCCTTCATTTTTCTAAGGAAAGGTTTGTTCTCCATTGAAACTTCTTCATAGTTTATTCAATAGTAGTCCATTTTTATTGCAACTTCTTCCATAGTGATCTAAATTTCCTTCTCCTACAGTTTATGGAGGTCATTCTCAAATTTGGAATAATTTGGAGCTTTTGGGTTAGCATGAAGGATCCACCATTTTGAAGCTTCTTTAGGAGAAGAACACCAATAGGTAACTTCTCATTCTCTCCATGAAATTCCAGTTTTCTTTTATATTTGGACAGCCCTAGGATTTCCCTAACAGTAGGAATTAGTTTCGTGTCTTGGTGGACCAATTTCGTGTCCGAATCGGACACGTATCCAATAGGATACCTAAGTGTTTGTAGAAATGCCTCTAAGGAATTTATTTTGTTGTTTTAGAAATCTGTTTGAATAGGATTGTAGATCTAGGGTTGCTCTGTGATTTTTATGTGGACACTTGGGTGTTTCGTGTCGTGTCGTGTCGTGTCCACACGAGGGACACGAATACGATGTCTGTGCACTGTCCCTGTGTCCTGCATTACGGGGTCTGTTTCTCACGACACAGGACACGAGGACACACGAAATTTTGGTTGAGTATTGGGGCAGTGACTGCCACCATGCTCCTAAAATTTGGGAGCCTCTCGTTTTGTGTGCGAGGAGAAATCCTTCTCGCACTGGTCGTACTAGCCGCACGCGCACACTGTACGCGCGGGTAAAACCCCCTCTGATATGCACTGATTGTTTTGACACGACACAACGACTCAGTGCAGACACTTGGACACGTCCCCGTACACCTGACGAACCCCTAGACACGACCACGAGAATTTAGGACACTCGTGTCGTGTCCTAGACTCTCTGGAACGTGTGCACGACACTGTCTGAATGTAGTTTATGTTTGTGTGTGTTTTGTTGATTGGACACGATTTGTGTCCAGTTTCCTAGACACGAATGGACCCACCTAGACACGTACACGTATAATACTTTGTTTACCAACCTATTGATTCGAGTATTGATTGATATTTCAAATCGAATTTGGGAATTCCTATAGTTTACTGACACGAACTGTCATTGACATTTTCTGAGAAATTCGAATGTATGATAATCTGTTTCATGTGATTAATTCGAACCTAATTAATCCCTGTATATCTGGTGTATTGGTTACATGATTAGGATTGATGTTAACAAGGAATTGGATTCGAATTTGGTTGAATTCCCTATTCTGATACACTGCTCCTATTTACGATTTCTAATTTTAAATGTGTTTTAACCCTTTTTTTCCATGTTTTAAATTGCCATCTTAATTCATATACATGTGTATTATACTATTATAAGGTTGTTTGTTGGCTGGGGTAGGATTTTTAGAGTTCAAATTAGATTTTGGATTGATGAATTGACATGGCACTGTCAACTGGATACATGTCAGGATTTGATTCCTGAATTTTCATTCCCTTATCTAAAACTAATTTTTAATTAACATATTTGATTCACACACATGTGTTAGTTACTGCTAGGATGAATCGCCATGGTAGATTAGGTTAATGACAAGGGAATAGATTGGTGTTGGGTCATGGGGAGGCTCGGATGTGTTCTGTGAAGTGTTCATTGATTGCCCTGTTGCCAAGGGCCTTAATCTAGACTGGTACACATTTGTTCACCTTCTAATCACTCATATAGCTAGCTTAGATGACTGAGCACTGATATTGGGCTTATGGCAGTGAGCCATGGCCAATTTGAGTTGTGATTCCCTCTACACATATTTTCCTGAGCAGTCGAACACCACTGCAACACACTCACTGCACTCCTTGCATTTCACCCTCTGCAAATTAACTCTCCACACTCACTGTACTTCACATAGCATGCTACTCACACAGTCACATGTTACTATACTTGACACTCACTCTAGTTCCCTGCATTTGACACACACATTCACTGTACTGCACAATCTTCACAAGTGTCACTCCACATTGCATATCCTGTAATTCTTTTTTTTCCACTGCATGCTTTACCTGAGTTTTAAAAACTGAGAATTGGTTCCTTGATGACACTGTCATATCACTGTTAAACCAAACTGTCAATGTACTAATTTTTTGGCTGATATTACACACACATGTATCACTCACCCACATTTCAACTTCTTAACACATGTAACCCTTTAACATTGATTTCAATGTTAGCTTGAATTACAGTTTTTAATGTGTACTGTTAAACTGAAATCTGGAACACATGTAGCTTAATACCCACACACAGACCTCTCATTTGTACTATGAACCTGAGAATTAGTTCTCTTTTAGCTAATTTGGTTTGATGAATCTGAGTTCATTTGTATTGTGAACTGAACCTCATGTTGATGACTCCGAGTTCCCCTTAAATTGACAAACTGAGAACTTATATTTTGGGTACATTCAAGTATTTATGATGATGATGATAGATAGCCTGAATTATTTTTCCTTCCTAAATGAGCTGTCAAATAGTTCTTAATAACCTGAGAATTGATTCCTTAGAACTGTAAATTAATTTCCATGTTAATGTAGATCACTGTAAGACTTGTGATGGGATTATTTTGATGTTAATTCCACATACATTACATTGGTTGTTTGTTTAATTTAATGATTTGCAATGACTGTTATCACATATTTGAATGACTGATTTGTGTTGGTAATGTTAGCTTACTGCTTCTTTTCCAGATTTCCCACACCCTCATTCACAAGAACCATACCACACTGTTTTGTGTTTTCACACACATGCTCATGTGTCACCCTCTTATCTCTCACAACACACGCATATATACACACACTCATAGCAATGCAATGTAATGAATGGAAATGCCATGAATGATTAGAAATGCCATGTAATGTATATAACATATTCATGGTTTATAGATTTGTATATTGTAGTATGGTATGTAGGTATAACTTGTATATGTTAAACCTATGTAATGTGTGTTTTGATAGCTTAGTTGGCATTGTGTTGTGGTTGTGTGCTAGCCTAGGTTTAGTTAGGGTTGGCTAGACTTGGTTGACTGGCTTAGACTAGGGTTAGACCTAGAATGACTTGTTAGTCTAGGTTTAGACTTGGAATGGTTTAGTTGACCTAGTTTGACTAGTGTAGTTGACCATGGTTGACCAAGAGTTGACTTTGGCCTAGTTCGACCTAGACAGCATGCAGATGCATTGTAGATTACATTTATCATCCCATGTATACATCTTGACTTGTGTTGCTCTAAATAGGAGTCAGGTATCTCATCTCGGATAATACATTTGCTTCAGACATTCAGATACGAGGCGAGTACATTCTCTGACCATTTCATACTTGTCTGGATTTATATTCTTGCTCTAGATTACTGTACTTGATGCTGACACGATCATTATCACGGATTGGTACTATACGGATCTTCTTCTGAGATGTTATCTCCTTGTATTCAATAAATATATATATTGTGATGTGTGTTTCACTTACATATTATATTTATTGAATACCCATATCCTTGTATACTCATTGTGCATATTGTACTCTCAGTATCACCTGAGTTCCAGGGATAGACCATTGTACAACTATTGTATAATATTGTACATCCATTATATAATATTGTACATCTATTGTATAATATTGTACATCCATTGTATAACATTGTACACTATTGTGCAAGATAACGTAACCAGAGTAGATCCTTGTGTATTGATTTGGGGAGGGGGAGTAGAATTGGTTATGTACTCAAATCCTATTATACAACATTGTATAACTATTGTATATGTCTATTGTACACCCACGTACAATGGAGTTACCATTGCATTTTCCTAGACCGTTTACATAACCATATTGTACTCTAAATCACAGTAGGCTTACAGTTCTTACTTATCATATTTAGATATTTCCTGTTATCAAATTTCTACTATTTTTCTTATACATTCTTCTTACAGCGTTTCATGTACCTTACTCTATTGCATGCTTTATATTTCCTAACATGATATGAACTGCGTGAGATGTTTTGTGCTCATTCCCGTCCTGACTGGACCTGTTGAAAATTTTACAGAGGATGATGAGGCACCCTGCACCCTTACTTGGAGTTTGCCTAGTTGACACTCGCGACCTGGACCCCAGGGGAGGTTCAGGCAGCTGCTGAGGATGATACCTTGCTTAGTATAGATCGTTTAGACTATTTTTTCCTTTTTATGTTTAGTTGTTGTTCTTGATTCAGAGTTTGTATATTGTAGAGATGTTGAGACTTGTATTTCTTTTCTGTTGTACCTCAGTTGAGGATTTCTTATCTATTTCATCGTGCTACATTCTACCTTAGATTGTGATTGAGTTGTACCTCTGTGTTGGCCTCCTTATGGAGAGTATTCATATTATGCTAGTTATAGTTCATGACCTAGAATAGCGTTCTACCGTCGACACTACGGCGTAGGCTGGGCGTTGTTACGTTCTCGTACCCTCACAGTGGGTACGGATCGTGACACGTTTTTAGTGGTGGCCCATGCAGGTCGAGTTTGTGTAGTGGTATTCGAATTAGTGTATCACTACAACCTGCAGTAGGATTAGGATTATTTTTGAGGTACTCGTTCACATTAGAAAAAACTCTTAATCAGATTCCTTTTGTCTAAATTATTGCTTACTGACTTCCCTTGAATATAAACTGTCCTCCTTTGAATTTTTGCTTCATTCTCAGAAATTGCTTCTTATTTTGATCTGTTTTCATGATGGTTATGAAGACACGATCTCATCGCTTCGGTTCGGGGGATACTATCGAGAGGCTGGCCACCTCTCGTCCTGTTTATCAGGGCCTCGAGACCGCAGCTCTTGTTGTGCCGACTAAGGTTGGCATTTTTGCTACATTGGAGGTGCACCTCTGTCTGTACGGAGACTTTTTCTCGTCACTTTCGATTCTCTCAGCAGCAGCGGTTCATGCAGCATTAGCAGCAGACCAGAGGAAACCAGCAGGGTGAGCTATCGTCAGGACTGTCAAGGATGCACAGACCATTGGAGATCTTGCTGCAAGTTCCGTTCTTCTTGATTCCATTCCCAAAATTGTCTTTTATAACTACCTTGAAATCCGATTCCATCTGTTCCTTGCTGAATGATTAATTTTGTCATGTTGCCCTTTATTATGTTGTTTCCTTTTCTTCTGAGAAAATCATATGGGCTAGGTCACCTAAATCATGGGATCTAGAATCTTCGATAGTCATGATAGTTGGCATAGTAAGGACACGTAGTCAGACTTTGGATGTATTTCTCGGGTATGAGAATTTAAGGTTTTCGCCGTCGCATGCGGCAATACGGAAATTTTAAATACCATGAACCTAGAGGTACGTACCTTAGTCAAGGACTCTGTGATTATCGTAGCCCTGCTCACTAGTACGACAAAGATTCTGAGTATCATGATTTTGGACAGACGCATATGATTATCTGACGGTATGTTTTAGATTTTGATTGTGGGGTGTTTGACCTAGAAGGACTACTACCACCTTAATTTCGAGGACGAAATTTTTATAAGGTGGGTAGACTTGTAACACCCAGTTTCTGAAATGAGGGTAATTTTGAAATTTTGTATTTTAATTTATTTAATTATGGGATTTAAAATTCTAATATAATTTTTAGTAATTTTTAATCATTTGAAAACTATTTTAAATCATGACTTATGATTTTGGTATTTTGATAGTGTAACCGTAGAGACTGTCTACCCTAGAGCCTAGCCATGTGATTAGGGTACTTCATTATTTTTAGCTTGAGGGTATTTTGGCCTTTTTTGAATTAATTGAATTTATTATATATTTATTTGGAATTTAATATAATTAATGGGGTGGTGTGATTTTAATATCATCAAATTGATTGTCTTGTGTTGTGTTAGCCTAACCTAGATTGACCTAACCTAGATTAGTCATACCTAGACTTAGCTAGCCATGGTTAGTGATGGTTAGTATTGATTAGTTTTGATTTAGTCATGATAGTTAGAGATTAACTAGGTTGCATTTAAGTCATGTGTGAAACCTAGATTCTAGACCATTGAATAGGCTAGATGGAATGAGAGCCATTAGATTCATCCCAAAACCCTAACCCTAGCATTTATGACCAGCCTAGGGATCCCCCTCTCTTGCTATAAAATCCCTCTCAAAGTTTGTGCCTCCTTTTTATTCATTCCTTCATTTTTCTAAGGAAAGGTTTGTTCTCCATTGAAACTTCTTCATAGTTTATTCAATAGTAGTCCATTTTCATTGTAACTTCTTCCATAGTGATCTAAATTTCCTTCTTCTACTGTTTATGGAGGTCATTCTCAAATTTGGAACAATTTGGAGCTTTTGGGTTAGCATGAAGGATCCCCCATTTTGAAGCTTCTTTAGAAGAAGAACACCAATAGGTAACTTCTCATTCTCTCCATAAAATTCCAGTTTTCTTGCATATTTGGACAGCCCTAGGAGTCCCCTAACAGGAGGAATTAGTTTCGTGTCTTGGTGGACCCATTTCTTGTCCGAATCGGATACGTATCCAATAGGATACCTAAGTGTTTGTAGAAATGCCTCTAAGGAATTTATTTTGTTGTTTTAGAAATCTGTTTGAATAGGATTGTAGATCTAGGGTTGCTCTATGATTTTTGTGTGGACACTTGGGTGTTTCGTGTCGTGTCGTGTCCACACGAGGGACACGAACACGATATCTGTGCACTGTCCCTGTGTCCTGCATCACGGGGTCTGTTTCTCACGACACAGGACACGAGGAGACACAAAATTTTGGATGAGTGTTGGGGCAGTGACTGCCACCATGCGCCCAAAATTTGGAAGCCTCTCGTTTTGTGTGCGAGGAGAAATCCTCCTCGCACTGGTCGCACTAGCCGCGCGCGCTCACTGTACGCGCGGGTAAAACCCCCTCTGATACGCACTGATTGTTTTGACACGACACAACACTGACTCAGTGCAGACACTTGGACACGTCCCCGTACACTTGATGAACCCCTAGACACGACCACGAGACTTTAGGACACTCGTGTCGTGTCCTAGACTCTCTGGAACATGTACACGACACTGTCTGAATGTAGTTTATGTTTGTGTGTGTTTTATTGATTGGACACGATTTGTGTCCAGTTTCCTGGACACGAATGGACCCACCTAGACACGTACACGTATAATACTTTGTTTACCAACCTATTGATTCGAGTATTGATTGATATTTCAAATCGAATTTGGGAATTCCTATGGTTTACTGACACGAACTGTCATTGACATTTTCTGAGAAATTCGAATGTATGATAATCTGTTTCATGTGATTAATTCGAACCTAATTAATCCCTATATATCTGGTGTATTTGTTACATGATTAGGATTGATGTTAACAAGGAATTGGATTCGAATTTGGTTGAATTCCCTATTCTGATACACTGTTCCTATTTACGATTTCTGATTTTAAATGTGTTTCAACCCTTTTTTTCCATGTTTTAAATTGCCATCTTAATTCATATACATGTGTATTATAGTATTATAAGGTTGTTTGTTGGCTGGGGTAGGATTTTTAGAGTTCAAATTAGATTTTGGATTGTTGAATTGACATGGCACTGTCAACTGGATACATGTCAGGATTTGATTCCTGAATTTTCATTCCCTTATCTAAAACTGATTTTTAATTGATGTTAGTTACCATATTTGATTCACACACATGTGTTAGTTACTGCTAGGATGAATCGCCATGCTAGATTAGGTTAATGACAAGGGAATGGATTGGTGTTGGGTCATGGGGAGGCTCGGATGTGTTCTGTGAACTGTTCATTAATTGCCCTGTTGCCAAGGGCCTTAATCTAGACTGGTACACATTTGTTCACCTTCTAATCACTCATATAGCTAGCTTAGATGACTGAGCACTGATATTGGGATCATGGCAGTGAGCCATGGCCAATTTGAGTTATGATTCCCTCTACACATGTTTTCCTGAGCAGTCGAACACCACTGCAACACACTCACTGCCCTCCTTGTATTTCACCCTCTGCAAATTAACTCTCCACCCTCACTGTACTTCATATAGCATGCTACTCACACATTTACATGTTACTATACTTGACACTCACTCTAGTTCCCTGCATTTGACACACACATTCACTGTACTGCACACTCTTCACAAGTGTCACTCCACATTGCATATCCTGCAATTCTTTTTTTTCCATTGCATGCTTTACCTGAGTTTTAAAAACTGAGAATTGGTTCCCTGATGACACTGTCATATCACTGTTAAACCAAACTGTCAATGCACTGATTTTTTGGCTGATATTACACACACATGTATCACTCACCCACATTTCAACTTCTTAACACATGTAACCCTTTAACATTGATTTCAATGTTAGCTTGAATTACAGTTTTTAATGTGTACTGTTAAACTGAAATCTGGAACACATGTAGCTTAATACCCACACACAGACCTCTCATTTGTACTATGAACCTGGGAATTAGTTCTCTTTTAGCTAATTTGGTTTGATGAATCTGAGTTCATTTGTATTGTGAACTGAACCTCATGTTGATGACTCCGAGTTCCCCTTAAATTGACAAACTAAGAACTTATATTTTGTGTACATTAAAGTATTTATGATGATGATGATAGATAGCCTGAATTGTTTTCCCTTTCTAATTGAGCTGTCAAATAGTTCTTAATAACCAGAGAATTGATTCCTTAGAACTGTAAATTGATTTCCATGTTAATGTAGATCACTGTAAGACTTGTGATGGGATTATTTTGATGTTAATTCCACATACATTACATTGGTTGTTTGTTTGATTTAATGATTTACAATGACTGTTATCACATATTTGAATGACTGATTTGTGTTGGTAATGTTAGCTCACTGCTTCTTTTCCAGATTTCCCACACCCTCATTCACAAGAACCATACCGCACTGTTTTGTGTTTTCACACACATTGCCTAACACACACATGCTCATGTGACACCTTCTTATCTCTCACAACACACACATATATACACACACTCATAGCAATGCAATGTAATGAATGGAAATGCCATGATTGATTAGAAATGCCATGTAATGTATATAACATATTCATGGTATCTATAGATTTGTATATTGTAGTATGGTATGTAGGTATAACTTGTATATGTTAAACCTATGTAATGTTTGTTTTGATAGCTTAGTTGGCATTGTGTTGTGGATGTGTGCTAGCCTAGGTTTAGTTAGGTTGGCTAGACTTGGTTGACTGGTTTAGACTAGGATTAGACCTAGAATGACTTGTTAGTCTAGGTTTAGACTTGGAATGGTTTAGTTGACCTAGTTTGACTAGTGTAGTTGACCATGGTTGACCAAGAGTTGACTTTGGCCTAGTTCGACCTAGACAGCATGCAGATGCATTGTAGATTACATTTATCATCCCATGTATACATCTTGACTTGTGTTGCTCTAAATAGGAGTCAGGTATCTCATCTCGGACAGTACATTTGCTTCAGACATTCAGATACGAGGCGAGTACATTCTCTGATCGTTTCATACTTGTCTGGATTTATATTCTTGCTCTAGATTACTGTACTTGATGCTGACACGATCATTATCACGGATTGGTACTATACGGATCTTCTTCTGAGATGTTATCTCCTTGTATTCAATAAATACATATTGTGATGTGCGTTTCACTTACATATTATATTTATTGAATACCCATATCCTTGTATACTCATTGTGCATATTGTACTCTCAGTATCACCTGAGTTCTAGGGATAGACCATTGTACAACTATTGTATAACATTGTACATCCATTGTATAACATTGTACATCTATTGTATAATATTGTACATCCATTGTATAACATTGTACACTATTATGCAAGATAACGTAACCGGAGTAGATCTTTGTGTATTGATTTGGAAAGGGAGAGTAGAATTGGTTATGTACTCAAATCCTATTGTACAATATTGTATAACTATTGTATATGTCTATTGTACACCCACGTACAACGGAGTTACCATTGCATTTTCCTAGACCGTTTACATAACCATATTGTACTCTAAATCACAGTAGGCTTACAGTTCTTACTTATCATATTTAGATATTTCCTGTTATCAAATCTCTACTGTTTTTCTTATACATTCTTCTTACAGCGTTTCATGTACCTTACTCTATTGTATGCTTTATATTTCCTAATATGATATGAACTGCGTGAGATATTTTGGCTCGCTCCCGTCCTGACTGGACCTGTTGAAAATTTTACAGAGGATGATGAGGCACCCTGCACCCTTACTTGGAGTTTGCCTAGTTGACACTCGCGACCTGGACCCCAGGGGAGGTTCAGGCAGCTGTTAAGGACGATACCTTGCTTAGTATAGATCGTTTATACTGTTTTTTCTTTTTTATGTTTAGTTGTTGTTCTTGATTCAGAGTTTGTATATTGTAGAGATGTTGAGACTTGTATTTCTTTTCTGTTGTACCTTAGTTGAGGATTTCTTATCTATTTCATCGTGCTATATTCTACCTTAGATTGTGACTGAGTTGTACCTCTGTGTTGGCCTCCTTATGGAGAGTATTCATATTATGCTAGTTATAGTTCATGACCTAGAACAGCGTTCTACCGCCGACACTGCGGCGTAGGCTGGGTGTTTTTACGTTCTCGTACCCTCACACTGGGTGCAGGTCGTGACAGGACTGAGGAGTGTCAGGCCGTCTTGTATGAGCTGAAGAAGAGATTGACATCAGCTCCGATCTTGACATTACCGTCTGGGACCGGTGGTTTCTCGATTTACAGCGACGCTTCTGGCCGGGGTCTGGGTTGTGTACTTCTGCAGCACGGGAAGGTGATTGCCTATGCATCTAGGCAGTTATGTCCTCATGAGAAGAACTACCCGACTCACGATCTGGAGTTAGCCGCTGTCATCTTTGCCCTGAAGTTATGGAAACACTATCTGTACGGAGAGCGGGTGGAGATCTTTACTGACCACAAGAGCTTGAAGTACTTGTTCACTCAGAAGGAGCTGAACATGCGGCAGAGACGTTGGCTTAAGCTGATGAAGGATTTTGATATTGCCTTGCAGTACCATCCAGGGAAGGCCAACGTAGTTGCAGATGCCTTGAGCAGGTATCCAGTGGCTATGTATCTGACATCAGACCGTCATCTTTTGGCTGACCTGGACAGTTTGGGAATCTAGGTGATTATTCCGGGCATGGAGGTACAGATATAGGGTTTACAGGTTCAGTCTGAGTTGATGGACAGAGTCAGATCAGTACAGTATGATGATGTTGCTCTGAGGTGCATCAGGGAGCAGGTGCAAGCAGGGCTGCTTTATGATTTCTCTATTTTCGAGGATGGGTCGCTGCGGCACGGTGCTAGACGGTACGTTCCGAGTAGGGAGCTTCGGGAGGAGGTTCTTCAGGAGCCACATCGCTCTCAGTACTCTATGCATCCTGGTGCCAACAAGATGTACAGAGATCTGAGGGAGCACATTTGGTGGTACGGCATGAAGCGCGAGGTGGCTCAGTTTGTATCTCGTTGCTTGGTTTGTCAGCAGGTGAAGGCCGAGAGGTAGAGGCCTGGTAAATTGCTACAGCCACTACCCATTCCTGAGTGGAAGTGGGAGCACATCACAATAGACTTTGTGTCCGGACTTCCACGATCTCCAGGATGGAAAGACGCAATTTGGGTCATAGTTGATAGATTGACCAAGTCGGCCCACTTTTTGCCTTTCAAGGTGGGATTGTCTACGGAGAGGTTGGCAGAGCTGTATGTTCGTCAGATCGTGCGATTGCATGGGGTTTCTGTGAGCATAGTTTCGGATCGGGATAGCCGTTTCACTTTGCACTTCTTGAGGAGTTTGCAGGCTAGCTTGGGCACCTCGCTCAAGTTTAGTACCGCTTATCACCCCCAGACAGACGGGCAGTCGGAGAGAACTATCCAGACTTTGGAGGATATGCTTCGTACGTGTGTGCTAGATCTCGGGGGTTCTTGGGAGGATCATCTTCACCTGGTAGAGTTTGCTTACAACAACAGCTATCAGGCCAGTATAGAGATGTCGCCATTCGAGGCTCTATACGGACGGAGATGCCGTACTCCCTTGTCATAGGACGATGTTGGCGAGAGGGTGCTGCTTGGACCGGAGATAGTGGTGGATGCACCTGAGAAGGTCAGGCTGATTAGAGACAGACTTCGGGTGGCTCAGGTTAGGCAGCGGTATTGGGCCGATAGCCACCAGAGACCGTTAGAGTTCGAGGTTAGTTTCAGTTCCTGTTTGTGATTGCTTATGATTTTGTTTGTCCTGTTTGCTGAGTTGTTTTATGTCTAGGATGGTGCTTTGGTGTTCCTGAAGATTTCTCCAACATGGGGCACGATTCGTTTTGGCGGAGGCAGGAAGCTTAGTCCGCGCTACATCAGACCTTTCACTATCCTTGAGAGGGTCGATGTAGTGGCTTACCGGCTAGACTTGCCGCCTACGCTAGAGAGGGTACACAACGTGTTCTATGTGTCGCAGCTGAGACGGTACGTGGTGGACCCCAGCCATGTATTGGACCATTCAGCGATCGAGGTGGGGCCTACTCTTCACTATCCAAGCAGCCAGTGGAGATTCTGGATCGTAAGGAGAAGGTGCTCCGGAACCAGGTTATACCCTTGGTTCGCGTTGCATGGAGGCATCACTCTCCAGGTGAGTCTACCTGGGAGAGAGAGGACGACATGCGGGAGCGTTTCCCTTATCTCTTCGAGCCCTGAGGTATAATTTCTGTTTCTGCATTATGTTTCAGTGTATGTTTGTTTTAATTTTGAGGACAAAATTGTTTAAGGTGGATAGATTTGTCACCCCCAGTTTCCATGAACAGGGGTATTTTGGTAATTTTCCACTTTAAATTATTTTAGAATTATTTATTTATTTATTGTATTATTTTGGGGTTATTTGAGTCGGGTTCGAATTTTAACTCATTCCGACTGGTATCGGGGACCCAGGATAGTGTTGACCTTAGCGGGCCCACACACTAGTTAGCCATGGCCCACATGTTAGTTATTTTAGTTAGTGACTAGACTAATTATTTTTGGTTAGGATTAATTAAATTAGAGTTAGTTGGAATAACCAAACTACCCCCGACTTAAACCCCTTACCAATGTATTAACTAATAGATTAGTGTAGGGGGCTTTTTGACCTTTCCTAATAGGACAAAAGTCCTTTAGTGGCCGGCCACCTATGGGTGGATAAGGCTCCATCACTTCACTTTATTTCCTATTCCATTCTCTCTCTTGTTCTTCCCCAAATTAATTAGAGAGCCTTCCCTATTCAAATCATCACCAAATCCTTCCTTTTCTTCAAAAATCTTTTCCTTCCTTCTCCATTCTAGCCAAGGAAGGAGCTCCCCAAGTTTGAGAGGATTCGGAGCTTGTTCGTGTCCGTTTAGGATTCCTACGTGTCGGTGGCATTTCGGGATCGATTCGAGTCACCGTGAGGTATAAATCATTTTCCTCTCTCATTTCTCTCATGCATTAGATTAGTTTTGACCCTTAGGAATGACCCCCTTGGTTTTGTGTCCATTTGAGTCCATTTCGTGTCCATTTGGACACTTGTAGAGGTGTCCAATATGTAGGATCGTGTCCTAATAGGAAAACCCCCTATTTGGACACATGTAAATTGTTTGTTTATTAATTTTAGTGTGTTCCAATATTAATTCCAGATTTTCATGTGTTTGGAAATGAGTTTGCCTATGTATCATAATGTATCATATTCCTTAAATCTATATGTATATATATATATGTACATGGTTATATATATATCATTCTATATATATATATATAAAAAAAAAAAAAAATATATATATATATATATATATATATATATATATATATATATATATATATATATATATATTTTTATATATATATATATATATATATATATATATATATATATATATATATATATATATATATATATGGCTTATATATATATAAGTGTATATATTATGGTGTGTGATACTTAATGATTGGTTGTGGGTACATAGAGGGTCGGCCAAGTGAGCTATGTGTGTGTGTTTGTGTTGTAGAGAGGTGTGTAGGAGAGGTGCTTGAGTAAATGGGTGAGAGGTGTCTAAGTGTGGGATTAGAGAGTGGAATTTGAGAAGTGTATTGAGGAATAGAGAGTGGTGAGTAGAGTGTTTGGAAGGGGGGAGCCACTGTCCAGATTTTGCCCTCGGACTGTCCCATGGCTGCCCCTTGGCTGTCACATTTGAACACCCCTCCTTAACAGTCCAGTTTTGGCCATTGTTGGCTGTCATATTTTGACTCCAAAAACAGTCCAGAAATTACCCAAATTCAGTCCACATTTTTACCTTATATGGTTGTCCTCCTTAGCCATTTACAGTAACTTAAACCACCCTCCAAAAGCAGCCATTGAACCACTTAAATTCAGTCCATTGGGACAGCACTTGGCTGTCCCTTTACTGCCCAAACAGCAGACTTATATGCTGTCCCTTATGACCAAATGGCTGTCATATTTGCCAACAAGACAGCCCCCAAACATTTCCAAATTTTTACCTATATGTGGTTGTCCCAATACTTCCTATTCCAGTCCACATTGCCTCACAATTCAGTCCCACAAACCACTTCAAATCAGTCATATTAGTCCCCTCATGTCAGTCCATAAATTAGTTTTTGTGTGTGTGTATATTATGAGATATTGTGTGTGTGTATGAGATCCTACCAATGAGTGTAGTTAGTAGCCTATGTCTAAACCAATAGGAAACCTATAGAGAAGCCTATGAGTGTGATATATATGAGTGTATTATGTGAGAGTGAGTGGTGTGGATGAGTGTGAGAGTGTTGTGAGGGAAATTCATGATATGGGTTAGGTAATAGGGTAAACCAATACCCATATATCCTAACATAGCCTAGATACCTAGGATACCTATTTTTCCTTGGTAGGTAAACCTTGGATAGGTTGGTATCTAGCTACCCTAAGGAGCCTAGGCTAGTGCCTTGGGTATTTGCGGGGTTTCCTTGGTATTGGGCAAGGTATCGGGATTTACCTTGGTAAGGTAATGCTAGTTTTGCCTAGGAATAGGGTATTTGAGTTAGGAGTCTAAGATAGGGTTAGAACTTGATTCCTTTGGTTGGTAATGATCAACTATGGTGCTCATAGACTAGTTTTGACGTCAGTTGACCTTTTTGACCAAAATTCAACAAAAGTCAACCGAGAGTCAAACTTAGCCTTTAAGCGACCCGATTTGACCGAAACCAAACCAGAGTTGACCAGTTGACTAAAAGTCAACAGTTGGTCAACATTAGACTAGTTTGACCTAGAGTTGACCTAGGGTTGACCAGAGTTGACCAGAGTTGACTTTTGACCAAAAGTCAACTGTAAGTCAACCTTTGACCCCGTTTGACCTAGTTTGACTTGGATTGACTCCCAGTGACCTAATATGACCTAGTATGAACTCGTATGACCTAGTATGACTCAGTCTGACCTAGATTAACCTAGTTTTGACTTAGACTTGCATTCATGGCTTATATTAGTTTCATTTTTCAGTTTTAAGCCCTGTTTGACTCATAGCATCTTATTTTAGGTCTGTGATCACTCTGAGCGTCTGTTCACCTTATCAGCTCAGGACCATAGGCGAGTACATTCACTGATAGTTTTCATTCTCTTGATATCTACTATATCCAATTCAGTTGTAGTGTTTTACTTGATTCCTTCCGACACGACGGTTCACGGACAAGTATACGTCGGATCCTGTCATGAGATGTTATTCCTGGACTCCCTTGGTATATGAGTATATGATATTTCTGTATTTCTGTACTTATATAGACATTGATTTGGGAGTGGGCTGGGCCCCTGCTCTCGAACCCTGTGTCATGACGTGCCATGTCCGGATCCGTGATACTATTCGAGGATAGGGGAATTATTAGGGGTTATGTGATCAAAGCCTCAATGTAACTATATTTTGCTAGCGCCACCCTCACCTCACGTAGGGTGTAGCAGATACCCCATTACCAGTTATCCAGGTTGGACGGCATGACTCTCCGTTGAGGACACCGTGAATTGCCGGGCCAAGTGGATAACCATCTCTTACTTCCCTAGCCGATCACATATCGCTCTAATAGTTAAAATCACCTTTTACATTTATTAGCGTATCTTATATTCCAGTTCAGCTTTACTTTCCGTACTTCTTACCATACAATGATTCCATTACTCACATGCTCTACCTATCTTTATACTGTACCATGATTTGAGACTAAGTCCTGTTTGAAAGATGGGTTACAACTCCGGTCCTTGTTTGGTTCAGGGGTTGTAACTAAGCTTTCAAATGGTTCCCAAGTTGCCTATATCTTTGTCTTGTATTTCATTATTGCTGTCTCTTATAGTATTTCTTAATTCATATGGAACTGCTGTTGGTGTTTTGTACTTGCTCATTTTTTTGACAGGATATCGTTGACAAACTTTACAGATGGATTAGATTTAGACCGTGGCTTGTTGGTAGAGCCACTAGACTTTGCTCACCCTGAGTAGCATAGTTTAGTTAGGTTTGCCTGGCCTGCGAGCCAGCTAGTACATTTCAGTTTGTAGTATCTCATATATTTTCTGAGACTCTGGATATTTGTGTTTAGCTCTAACTTGTGGATCTTGGACTTATTTTCTGCTTTATCTATCATATCTCTTTTTCATGCTATCTACCTTAGTTTGATATATGTGATTGAGACTGTATTGCTATGTCACCTCCATTCGGAGTATATATACTGTACAGGTACATTTATCTGTTTTAGTCGTAGTATTTGTAGACCCTATATACAGCGTTCTACCGCCGATACTGCGGCGTAGGCTGGACGTAACCACGTGCTCGTGCCCCTTTTCAGGGTGCAGGTCGTGACAATAGCTCACGTAGAGAGTAGCTAGCGTAGAGAACAGCTAGCGTAGAGAATAGCTAGTGTAAAGAATTGCTCGAGTAGATAATAGCTAGCGTAAAGTTCTCAACTTCTTTGACTTGGTCTTTGAAGTACTTTTTACGCTCCTACAAGATCCCCTTCAAAGTTTTCAAATTATTTTCAAAATTTGAAATACTTTGAACAGAAGCGTAAAATTCAGGATTTCACAGTCAGCGTAGAATTCGAGATATCCAACGGTCATCTGCGTAAAAGTGGGGATATCCAACAGTCAGCGTAAAAGTGGGGATATCCAACAGTCAGCGTAAAAGTCGAAAATTTGAACCGATTCAAAAATTCTCTATAAATAAAGCTCTCCGAAGAGAGATAAAACTTTACTTGTCTTATATAATCTCGATCTCTCTTATTCTTCTTCCTCCTTCGTACTCTTGTTTTTGATCCGATGGCTCCCAAGAAATCTGTCGTCGACAGCAAGGGCAAGAAGCCCGTCGATTCATCGCCGACCGACCGCCCGAAAACCCCCGTCCCATCATCAAAGATGCCCCAACAGAGCAGCCCTGTAGCATTTGGGTTCCTAGAATTTATTTTCAATTTTGGAGATTTTTTTTATTTTTATTTTAGTTAAAATCAATTATTAGCTAGGATGTTGATGTGGGATCGTAAGAGTTTTGGCCTAAGTCTATAAGTTAGATATAAGGATATTAGGTTGTATATAGCCTCTGGGGCCTCTAGATAGTCCCTAGAACATTATTTTACCATTTTAGAATTTCCAGGATTTATTGAAGATTTTTAGATAATTTTTATATATTGTTTCATTATTTTCTTAAGCTTCTAGGAATTTCTGTGAGAGCGCCCGAGGGTATTTTGAGGTCAAATAATTTATTTGGGCTCTAGAACCCTTAAAATATTTTCTAGAATTTTCTAGGAATTTTTAGGAATTTATTGGGATTTATTTGGAATTTTTAGGATTTTTCCTGATTTTTATTTGATTTTCTGAATATTAAAAACCCTATTTTCTATTAAATACCCAGTCAGCCGCTGGGGGGCCCACCCGTCAGCCGCTGTAGCGGGAGGGCTGGGGCCCACGTGGCAGCGTGTGGGGCTGTGGCGCTCGGTCTCCGAGCCGCCCACAGATTGTAAGCCGAGCCGGCTTGGGCACTCCTAAGCCGAGCCAAGCTCGAATTGTTTTGGACCCTTGGATCCTGGCGGGGGCACATTGGATGGTGACATGTGTCTCCTTAGCACCGACTTAGCCTTAGCCACCGACCCTACATATATTAGTTGTTTTAGTTTTTCAGAAAACCCTAGAATTCAGCAATTATTTTGTGGGAGAGTTCAATAAGGATTCTTCGACTTCGCGGAACGATTGCCGTTGATCTAGACGTCCTTTTTGTGCGCCATTTTTTTTGTTGGAAGCATATTGAGGTTAGGTTTCTGATTATATAATTTATTTTCTGGTATTTTGTCCTCGAATTTCTGAATAATTATTTGAGTGTCGGTTGTCCAAAAATCAACACGTCGCACGGTTTTCGAGATTCCGAGCGATCCCGAACTCCGTTTCGCGATCCGTTTGAAGTTTTGGAAAGCTGACACAGAGCTCTAAAACATATAATTTTTCCAGAAATTCAGAGTTTCATCTAGTATTTTATTTTGTTTATAGAAGTCAGATTTGGTCTACGGTTCATCGATTTGGTCATGGTTAGCCATAATGGCAATAACTTTTGACCAAATCGTGATTTTGCGGCACGGTCGATTCCAGTGCACTCATGGCGCTGAAATCTATCATGTTGCACACTCAAACTTGGAATTCATAATGTTTGACCAGTTAGTCAACAGTATGTCTCAGTTTGCGTGCCACGGGTCCCGAATTTGGATCCGTGACTTTCCTTGGCCAAATATTTTTGTGTAAATTGTTATTTCAGAATTAAATAGGTTAAAAATAGGATTTTAGGTGATTTATTCCAGAATTAGAATAGTATTAATTGATATAACCCATTAGCCACTTTCTAGGATTTTTAGAGTGGGAATCGTTGATCTAACTTGTGGTTTTTATGTGACGGGGTAGATCGGACTACGACGTCTTGACTTGTGAATTTATCATCTATCGGAGCAGGCAAGTATCACTATGACCTATGTTTTCTTTATTTTATACTGCATGTATCTTCGTGTCGTCTTTTCACTATCACTTCCTTTTGGTTCATGATTGTCATTGTACATGATTACTATTGTGCACGAGAGTTAGAATCGGTTGGATGTACATACATATTCATGCCTTACTCATTGTTTTCTATTGTTTACAGTTTATCGTATTGCTAATGTTTATCGTAGTGGACATGTATTGTGAGTGAGTCGGGCGGGGAAATACAACAAGTAAGCATGTGGTCAACGAATTGAATACAGACTCCCTATACATTGATTGCATAATATCAGTCATGCACCACACGTATGACTGACGGATATCCCAAGCCGTCTACATGCTGAAAGTTGGTATTCTAAAACACACAGTACACGTGACCTAATTATTGTTGCCCTGTTGTCTATTGTTCTTCTTTCGTCAAGTCTACCTTCTTATTGTCATCATGTTTTAGTGGTATATCAAAGTCTACCTTCATATTGTTATTACGTCTCAAAGGTACTTTCTTATCATACAATGTCATGCCAATACTTATCTTCAGTTAAATTCCTTTTATCTTTCCTTCATGCTTGTATACTATATTGTGTAATGTAGTGTTATGGTGATCTTGCTCCAATCCTGACTGGATAACTATTTTTCAGCTTTAGACGAAGAGATTTGCCCCGAGGTCTACGGTGAGTATGTTGGCGACCCTGATGTCACTGGCGTACCCGGTTCCAACACTGATGCGAATTAGCATCTTTCCTTCCTTATGGATTCGCATTAGTTAGTAGTTATAGTTATGGAGTTTAGTTGTCTATTTTATTTTCTGCTATCCGAGTTTGTTCCCGAGACTTTCTGAGTTGTAGTAGATTTTTCCTATTTATAATATTGAGACTATTAAATATTTTGGTAATTATTACTGGCTTAGTTGTGGATGATATATATGTGTGTTGTGCTTGTTGTGGACCATTGTTATCATAGACAGCGTACTACCGTCGATGCTGCGGCGTAGGCTGGACTTGGCCACGTACTCGTATCCCAAAATTGGGAGCGGGTCGTGACAAGCCCCGCCGTAGCTCCGGCAATGAAGGGTAAAGCCTTACTTAATCTCGGCTACAAGTTCGCCAGATAAGAAGAAAACTCAAACCTTCAGATTTCACGCCCACGTCATACGTGTCAGCGTAGAAACTGAAATAACAAAATATGCCCATGTTATACGTGTCAGCGTAAAGTTAAGATCATACGCCCACGTTTATACGTGTCAGCGTAAATTTAAGAAAATACGCCCACGTCTATACGTGCTAGCGTAAAGTTCAAAATACGCTCACATCAAGATGTGCCAGCGTAATACGCTCATGTCAACACATGCCAGCGTAAAATTAAAATACGCTCATGTTAACACATGCCAGCGTAAAATTCAATTTATGCTCACGTCTATACGTGTCAGCGTAAAATCTAAAATACGCTCATGTCAACACATGCCAGCGTAAAATTCAATTTATGCTCACGTCTATACGTGTCAGCATAAAATCTAAAATACGCTCATGTCAACACATGCCAGCGTAAAATTTAATTTACGCTCACGTCTATACGTGTCAGCATAAAATCTAAATTTACGCTCACATCAATATGTGCCAGCATAAAATTTAACCAGCAAAAGACTTTGCGTAAAAACGCAAAACTTGTACACTTTAAAAGTTTTTATCAACTTTAATAAGCTTAAAGTTTGTATAGTCAGAGTCTTTAATCTTTATGCATAAAATTTTAGACCAAATTATCTGCGTAAAAATTAGATTTTTACTAACTTGATTTTTCTTTTTCTTTTGGCAGTGGATTTGCAAATTCACCCACTTGCAGAAGTATTTGGCTCATCAGCTGGCATGGTGGGCTCGAATTATTTGGAGAATCTATCCCATGTATAATTTCCCCAATCGAACCCAGAATATCCTGCAGAGAGACGACAGCTGATATCTGCTCAAGGGGATAGATTACTGCTATCCATGATTAATGGAGAACTGTTGACCTCGCTGGATGGCCAACAATTTGCAAAACCATATTTTTTATTCGGGAATACGATAGACTTCAAGTCACAAACACACCCCAAAAAGGAGTCTTGGGTGTTCAAGTCTGGAGATAGAGCAATGTATCTCCCTGACATGGATAGAGATTATCCTCTATCTGCCTTCATCCATGCCACCCATCCCCGACAGATGCTGTAGAATCTGACTCCCAGCAGTCATGGAAGGCCAGGAAGGATCATTTTTAAGAGGGATAATGCCAACGATATGGGGTATTACGTCAGTGTGCCCAATGGCGGTGTCATCTTTTTCTCTGGTCTCTTGCCAGTATTTACTCCGAGTGAAAATTCGGCTTTAATCCAACCGGTGCAGACCCAGATGTTCATCAATAAGTTCACAAGGGCTGCGGTATTATATCCCCAGACAAACCACAGGCTACCGGGATGGTTGACTCCATTTAACCAGAACTGGATCCAAATTAGTGTTTGGATCATAAAAAATTTCAATACCGATTTGGAAGCCATCGGTCTGTATGAAGCAGTGGCCTCCACTAGTCAGGGTATACCACCAAATAGTAACTTGTTCATGGCCCTGATGGAGATATATCAGTTCAATAGGAACCTTCGTGACCCCAAAAGGTAAAATGGGTCTCGCACTCCACGAGATGCAATTTATCTCAAAGCTGCCAATGGAGGAAACCCCATATGAAGAATATGTTCCCTCCAACCGAGAACTTACTGAAATCAGGGAGAAAAACCCTCAATTGGTTGAGGTATATGAAGAGTTGATGTGCTATTACATGATTTGCACTACTATGCATGAAAGTGGATCTCATTTGGCGTACATCAACAAGTGGACAACATATCTCTTTTTCCATAAGGATAAGATATCCAAAGATGATAAAGAAAGATTCCAGGAGAACAAAGCTCCAACTATCAACACTGGTTCAACAATCACTGCTGATAAAATACGGGATATGATGATTGGCTACAAATTCCCGAATAAATATTTGTCCACCAAGACTGGGGAGTTCCCTGCCGGAACCGAAGCCTTAAGCTTTCTCAGAAATGGCAGCCAGAAGATCTCCAGGAAAGCCTTGCTGGCAGGCTTCCTTTCTCTATGGTTGAGGAGATAGGTTGTACCGGGGACCGGTACAGTTGATAGAATCCACCGAAACGTGCTATAGCCAGCGGTACGTTTGGTGTTTAAAACCAGAATCAACCTGCTATCGGCAATGGTGTGCCGAATGAACGCAGGTTTAAGGACTTTTGGTGAGGAGCTAATCAACAACGCTCCTCATCGAAACGTATTCCCTAGGGTAGAAATGCCCTACACTTACTTGATGGGCTGGCTGATGCATCACAACTGCAACTTATTGTCACCAGGTCCGGGAGATGATGCGGAGGTCTTCCTCCAAAAGTTCAGCAAAGCTACATGGACTGCCATGACAGTGGCAGATACCCGAGAAGTATTAAATTATTCTTACGGATGGAACTTTTTCTATACCCGACCACAAGTTCCAGCCGACGGCTTCGACGTTCAATTTGAAGATGAGGTTGAAGGAAGAACTTTATTGTCAGTACCAGTCTTCAGATGGCTACAGTGCATCAGACCCTCCCATCTGATGTACTAAAATGAAGACAGTTGTGCATTCGAACCGTATCTACCAAGTAGGTTCGCTCGCCAATTTGGATATGACCAACTTCATGTTGGCAATCCTTCCACCAATTTCCGTCATTATGGGAAGGTGATTGATGGTGCGAGAGGTTGGAGATATTTTAGCACCGCCTGTACCGATGCCAAATTCAAAGTATCAACTGCTACCAGCGCCACCGAGCTACGTATACTTTATACGTATGCTCACTTTTATGCTTCCATCCGCTCCTTTGCCCATGGCTACAACCTGAGAGGTAGTCTAAGATAGCCCAAGGAAGGTAATGTTGAGGAGCCAGACAGGGGTACCATCAGATATACATGACGACGCTGCCGTTCCAGATCAATATCTGGAAGTTATCCCTACGGGAGTTGGAGAAAAAGCTGCAGAACCTATCATTATTGGTAAATCCCAAAAACAAAAACAAGGTACAGCTGTTACTCTTCCGGAGAAGACCCCGAAAAAGAAGAAGAAGGCTACCACCAAAAGACCTTCTAGATCAAAAGTCACTATCCCGGAGAGTGATACTCAGGTGGATGAGCCGCAACATGTTGCATCTTCTTCAGTTCATCCTGGAGAAGGATCTTCAGCATCTCAACCAGTAGCACCATCAGAAGCTGCGGTAGTCCTTCCTTCCGGACGCCTCAGCTCGTCGCTTCATTTAACTTTGCCACAAAAGGCACAATTTGTTGAAGACGTCGCCCCAGTACATACTGTTGATCAAAAGACCATCCCCTCAGATGAACCAGCTATTAATTTTGACGATGAGGATTGGACTGGGATTATGACGAGTACTTGACACGTCCTACACCTACTCCAAGTAAATATAATTTATACAAAATCCATACAAAATTATGATTTTTTGTATATTAACTTATTTTGTTTAATTTTTATAGGTGTCATCATTACATCCAAGCTTGTGGCTCCTCCTCCTCAAGAAGATATTTATGAGGAAAATGCAGAGTCTGAGGAGGAGGCTTTTTCTTCAGAAGAAGAAGATGCTCAAGAAGAAGTACCACGAGAGCCCAAAGTAGAGACTCAGGAAGAATATCCTCCATCTATGGAGGTGCAACAAAAGCCAGAAATGCAGGCTTAGCAAGAAGTGTCCCCTCCTGCTGAGGGTAAGGATAAAGAAGAAACTACAGTAGAACTTACTGTAGATGATGAAGAGGCTGCTGAAGAAGAATTAGACTTCAATGAAGAATCAGTTATAGAAGGATTCACTACAACTGATATACTTGAAGATTCTGCAGAGCCAGTAGCTGAAGAAGGTGATGAATGCATACTCAAGTCATCAACTGAAGCTGGAGAAATTGTAATAGCATCCTTTGCTATTGCTACCGATCCAGTACAAGTTCCTGAAGAGATAATGCATGAACCGGAGTCAGCTGCCACAACTACCATTCCACCCACACTAATCACCGTCATCGAAACTCAAGTAGTTTCGACTCTAAAACCGGCTGGAGTAATAAATGCTGAAGATACTATTCCTGAAGCTCTTGGGAATCAGTTGGCCATGGTAGCAGTGACAACAATGTCTTCATCTCAGCCTACTGCCAAGGCAACATCTGCTCCTAGCCTTCAAAGAAGAGATTTGATAGATATCGCCGCAACACCGAGCTCGAGTGCAGAAATGAATCTCTTAGTTGAGATTCATACTGAGACTTTTTACAAGACTCTAGCAGCTTTGATCAAGATGGTCCTGAATAAGGGCCTTAATTATGAGAGCTTGAAGGCGGCGATTGCTCTTACTATCAGAAATGTGGCCATGTTCAATGATGCGGCGAGAGCAGCGGCATTGGAGAAAATCGTGGAGGGACTTGAACAGCCTATCAAAGAATATCTAAAGTTGTCAAGTGAAACCACTGAAAGTCTCATCCAAGAGGAGTATGACGCTCTATCGGCTGAATACCTTTCTCGGGAGACGACTTTTAATGAAGCCCTCCATGAATACAGCATCAAAGTATCTAAAGAAAAAGCTTTTTTGGCTGGAGCGAAGCCCCAGTTGGATAGCCAGAGGGAAGCCTATGAAATCTCGAATATGAGAATTCATCAACAAAACGATAAAATTCGAGAAGTTGAGGCTGAGCTGACTCGTTTGAAGGTGGAGAGGGATCAACTGATCTTAGCTCGAGATCAGCAGCTTACACAGAGCTCAATTTTGGAAGAACAACTCTTTGGAGCTGAGACTACCATCAAAACCCTTGACGAAGCCAAGGACAAGATGATAGTCACTTTTGATGAACTTTCTCACATCTGTACTCCCGAAGCTCGACGCTCCGTAGCTACTAAGACGGTTTTAAGCTTTCGTGACAAGCGTCTAGCGGAGCTACAGAAATTACTTCAAGATGTCTCTGCCCCACCTTAGGCAAATAAAGATCTTTTGTAATCTTCTATCTTTTTTCATTCTGTAATGTTTACAAGAAATGAATAAAATATTTGTTTTGTGATCTTATCATTTATTTTGAAATTAAACAATAGGTATGAGATAGAAAACACTTATCCAGGGTAATATGAACGTGACAAGTCTTCTAAACTCAATAAATTATATCTATCCAGAGGTAATGTGGACATGATAGATAAAGAATCTTGTTTTCTGTTTAGAGTATACGATACTATCAGAGGTAATATGAACGTAACAGATCGTGACAACTCAAAAAAAATAGATTGATATCTATTCAGAGGTCAAATGGACATGATAGATAGGAAAAGAAGTAGACTTAATATTTATTCAGGGGTCATGAGAACATGATAAATAATAAATCTCACTTTTTAATCAGCTGGTAAGATAGAAGATTAAAATTCTTTTCAAGGAGAACTAATAACCAGCTTAACCAAACATTTGTAGCTGGGGAATAAGGAAGAAATTTATACATAATATTTCTTCAAGAATTTGCCATTAATCGGCATCATGAGCAGATCTCCATTAGGTTTAGACAACCTATAGGCACCATTGGAGAACACTGTCTCGACTACATAGGGACCTTCCTATTTTGCTTAGAATTTCCCTTTGCTCTTATGAGTCATCACCATCGGTCTTCGAACAGCTAGAACTAGTTCACCGACTTTGAATACCCTTTCTTTAACTTTACGATTGAAAGTTCAAGATATGCGGGCTTGATATAGCTCAATGTGCGGTTGCGCTTGAAGACGCTTCTCGTCCAATCCTTCAAGTTCTTGGAGTCGTAAGCGATCATTGTTCTCTGTAGTTAGCTCATTAGCAATGGCTATTCTAAGAGATAGAATCTGGATTTCCAGTGGGAGAACAGCCTCACATCCGTAAACTAGTAAAAATGGTGTAAAACCAGTCGGAGTTCGGACTGTCGTTCGGTAAGCCCATAAACATTATCCAAGTTTCTTATTCCAATCACGTTTATTAGAAGAAACAAACTTTTTGAGAAGTTTGATGATTGTCTTGTTGAAGGCTTCGACCAAACCATTAGCAGCTGGATTATAAGCCGTAGAAGCCAAATTTTGGATCTGATTCTGATCACAGAATCGATAAAATATCTGACTGGCAAATTGTGGTCCATTGTCATGAATTATCCGTCGGGGAATCCCGAAGTGATAAATGACATGGTGTTTGATGAAACTAACCACATTAGATGTTTTTACTTCAACAAGGGGAACTGCTTCCGCCCATTTAGAAAAGTAATCGGTTATAGCCAGTATAAACCGATGTCCCTTGACAAAAAGAGGGTTAATCGGACCAATAATATCCATGCCCCAAGCTTCGAAGGGCCAAGAAGCTGCTGTAGGATGTAGAAACTCAGATGGTTGATGAATAAAATCAGCATGAATCTGACATGCTTTACACCGTCTAGCATTATCCACAGCATCTGCTATCATGGATGGCCAATAATACCCCATTTTTCGAATACGGTCCTGTAATTTTGGACCAGGTTGACGAGCACCATAAATACCATCATGAGCTTCACGTAGTGTTTGCTTAGCTTCACTCTCAGAGGGACAACGTAGCAAAAGTCCCTCATAAGAACGACGATATAACATATGTAAAGAAGAAACATAATAGAATCGAAATGATCGTCTTTTGATTGATGCAGCTTCTTTTGGATCTTCAAGTAAAATCCTATGAACTGCATAATCAATGAATGGACTTCTCCAATCCCTTTGCTGGAAACTTGATTCTGTAGTATAACTCTGTTCAATACGCAGGTTATTCTTTATACAGAATAAGTCTCGATCCTACAAAGTGATGGTATTTTGTCTTCTAATTGGAACAGCTAAGTCTGCAGCTAAATTAGCAAGAGCATCAGCTTCCAAATTTTGTGAATATGGTACAAACTCGATGAAGCATCCTTTGAATGAAAGAACTAATTCGATCACCACTTGATGATAAGGGATGAGGTCAGGATTTCTGACTTCATATGTCCCTCTAACCTGATTAACAATCAGTTAAGAATCTCCATAAGCTTCTAAGAATTCAATGTCCAATTATTTTGCTACTTGGAGACCAATCAACAGAGCATTGTATTCTGCCACATTGTTAGAGTATGGCTCATTGAGAGAATAAGCACGGTATATGACTATTTTGTCAGGAGAAACCAGGACAATCCCTACTCCGGAGACAATATTGCCTTTAGGTCCGACCCGTGATGCTCCATCAAAATATAGTTGCCAAATGACATCCTTCAAAGTCATGTTGCAATCCACGACTTTATCTGGAATATCCTCATATAGTTTCGATGTCTCGGGTATAGGGTGAGCTGCTAGGAAATCAGCTAATGCTTGGCCCTTCACTGATTTTTGAGGTACATAGACCATGTCATAAGGAGTAAGCAACATCGCCCAAGTGGCTAACCTGGAGTTAAGAATACTCGATTTTCTCATCAATACCCGAATAGGATTTATTCTGGAGATGACATGGATAGTCTGTCCTGACACATAATGTCGTGTCTTTTAAACAGCAAAAACCAAGGCCAGATATTCCTTCTCCACAGGAGTAAACCTGTGTTCAGCTCCGACCATCATTCGGCTAAGATAATAAATTGCCTGTTCATGACCTTTGTCACTTTTCTATGTAAAAAGAGCACCAAGTGAATGATCCAAGGCTCGAACATATAGTAAAAATGGTCTCCCTACCACTGGAGGTACCAGAACAGGTAGATTTGTAAGGTATTGCTTGATGTCATTGAATGCTTTCTGACACGTTTCATCCCAAACAAACGATACTGCTTTCTTTAATAGACGGGAAAAAGGTTGACATCTTCCAGAAAGATTGGATATAAATCTCCTGATATAAGCAATGCGGCCTTGGAAGCCACGGAGTTCTTTTAGATTGCGTGGAGGACGCATCTCAAGAATTGCTTTGACTTTGTCAGGATCAAGATGGATACCTTGAGAAGTGATGATAAATCCCAAAAACTTGCCACTGGACACCCCTAAAAAAGACTTAGTAGGATTCATCTTCAATTGATATTGGCGCATTAACTCGAATACCGTCTTTAAGTCTTGAATATGATCATCTTTTAATCAACTTTTGACAGCAATGTCATCTACATAAGATTCAACTATTTTCCGTAGATGTTCTTGAAAGATGTTGCTCATAGCCCGTTGATACGTAGCGCCAGCATTCTTCAGACCAAATGGCATCACCATATAGCAGTAAACCCCAAGGGGTATACGGAAAGCAGTATGTTTTTCGTCTCCTGGATGCATCTTAATCTGGTTGTATCCTGAGAATCCGTCCATGAAAGACATGCGTTTAAAACCGCATGTATTGTCTATCATGACATCAGTAATTGGAAGTAGAAATTCGTCCTTTGGACAAGCTGCATTAAGATCGCAAAAATCTATACAAACTCGAACTTTTCCGTTCCTCTTCATAACAGGAACTATGTTGGCAACTAAATCTAAGTGTTGTTCTTCACGAACAAAGCCACATGTGATCAGCTTCTTGACTTCAGCTTCGATTGCATCCATCATATCTGGTCGAAAATGCTGCTGCTGTTGTTTCACAGGCTTGGCATTAGGAAGAATATTGAGTTTATAAGTAGCAACTTTAGGATCTAGATCTGGCATATCCTTATAACTCTATGCAAAGATATCAATATATTCTTTAATCAGTTTTATCAACTCTTCCTTTTTATCTTCGGAGAGGTTTTTACTGATGAATATTGGCTTGGACGTAGTTCCGTCTCCAACATCAATCTGGACAATCTCATCCTCTGTAGGTGGCTGTTATTGTTCAAAACGAAGCTCCCATTGAGCGTCCATTTGCTGTGCACAAGGGTCATTCTCAAATGGCTCAGATTCACCATCAGTTTGAACCATGTTGACTGAGAAGACACATTCGGATTCATCATAATAGTCTCCTTCAAAATATGAGGATTGTAAAAAACTGGAAGAACATTCTTCCATATTTTCTTTGTACATGTGGGGTGTATCTGATTCGATGAATTGGATTTCCTTCGAATCTGAAGATTGTGAAGAACTGAAAGAAAATTCTTCTTGTATATCCTCATTAAACATGTGAGACGGGTCGTATCCTAACCCATGCCGAGTTTTCTGGTAAAATGGATCACCACGTAATGGTAATCGTCTACCTTTGCCTTGATTGAGACCTTACATATTCTTCAAATCATATCCCATATTCTGGATAATCTTGAGAGATTGTTGACTATATTCATCAATTCGGATTCTTTCTTTATCTTTATCTCTGAGATCATCTGTTTGAATAACAGGGATATTTCTAGCCAGACCAAACACGATTTGGCGCTTGTTTTTCTTATCAGATGGAATCACGAAGTAAGATTCTTCGTGTGTTTATAAGTTACACAAGCTTGTGATGAAGCGGCTACAGGAAGAAGATAAGGAGAAGATGTTAAGAATCTTTGAGCATAAGGTCCTACATCGACATGAAGAGGAAAGGAATTTTTCTTATGGTCAATGTATAAAGTTTTCTCTATATCTAGTCATCTTTATATTGATGACTTTGATCATCAGAAGATAAAGTCATTCTTTCAATAAATTTGACAACGATATACTCAAAAAGAAAATCTTTATTGATATTAGAAAGTACAGAATGATCAATATTTATATTATTTATAATTTGACTACCACACTTCGGATTGATCATTAATGAACCGTCATCCATCTTCTGCGTAGACTTGCCAAGGTTGATGATCAGTGGTGGTTCTGGATCATTCGTACGAGAAGTACGTCCCTTAACTTTGATCATGAGTGGTTGAACTTGGCTTTTGGCAGGAATACTCACTGATTCCTCAAATGAAGCTCGAGTTCTTTCTTTGACCTTGATCACCAGAGGTTGGTCATTGACAAGTTGGGGTTGGATTCGACCTTTAACTTTGATCTTCAAAGGTTGCTCTTCTGGAGGATCTTCATTGACAGATTGATCTTCAGCAGGTGATCGATCTTCGGCCATATCCGATATCTCTTTCATATGCTCTTGTTTATAGAGTATTGAATCAAAGAAATAGGCTTCAACACCCTTGAAAGGATTAATATCTGCAAATTCTGTCTTCACAACACCTTGAGAATCCACGTACTTGAAGCATTGGTAGAGAGTTGAAGGTACGATATTATGCTCATGTATCCATGGTCTTCCAAGAAGGATTTATAGGATACGTCAGAGTTGATAACATAGAAGGTCGCCATAGTTCTAAGATCACCAATCTGAATCTTCAGACGAATCTTCCCCAGTGGTTTATACTTTCCAGAGTTGAAACCAACTATTATGGTACTAGTGTAAGTCAAATCACTAGTAGGAATCCTCAAAGGTCTTAGCATACTCTGAGGAATAATGCTAATAGAAGACCCGGGATCAATATAAATCCTGTCAATTTCATTTGATTCAATATACCCTGTATAGTACAGAGGTCTGTCGTGCTTATTATGCTTCAACAGCATATCTTCTTGTGTGAAAGTAATATTAGGAATTGCTTCCATCACACTATGACATTGTGGACATGACACTGGTATATTGTCAGGAGTCTTGAGTTGAGCTAAACAAGAATCAGCTTGTAGCAAAGCTTCACTCAAAGTTTTGCGGCTTTCTTTCAAAAAGCGAAGTAGCTCAAAGATCAAAAGTCTAGCCGGAGTATTAGCTAACTGGGCTAGAATATCAAACTTGTAGGGTTTCATCACCACCCCTTGATTTGTAGCAGATTTCAATGGGACGTCAAAGCGCACTGCTTTCTGTTTCCTCTTTTCAACCACAGATGATTTAGTAGGAACGGGAGATGATTGAGCTGGAACTGTTTCAGCAATGTCTTCCGCTTCTTTAGAAGATCCCTCATAAGCTTTGTGGTACTCTTTCCCAGATCTCGTACCAGCAAAAGTTTTTTCTTCGGACTCAGGAGAATAAAGTACCATATTGCAGGATTTTGTCTTCTTTCCCTTAGTCTTTTTCTTACGAGGATTTTTATGAGGAACCTCAGAACCCAATCCAACAGTAGATTTTTGACTTTGAATTTGTAAAAAAAGTCGCATTCATTTATCATAATTCAAACCTTCTGCCTTTTGAAAGTCATATCCCATCTTTTTTATGAGATGGACTGATTGTTGACTATACAAGTGAATAGGCAGTGGACTTTCAATAAGTGATTTAATAGAGGAAGGAGGAATAGAGACCTCTGTAGCCACTGGGGACAGAGGAATAGAAACCTCTATAGCCACAAGAGAAGGAGGATTTGGTACAAGAGGAAAAATCCCAACAGGAGCTTTCTCATAAGCAACAAAGACTTTTTATGCCCTGTATAAAGGGACACTATTCATAGCTAACCACTGCTGATGAGTAAGTTTGAGCTTGGTAGGAGGAGCCAAGCTTGGAGGGCATATATTCAAATCCCCCAGTCTATCCTCTAAAGGAATGCCACCCCATAAATGATTTAAATCATCATAGTCTGGGGTTAAAACATGAGAAATCATGTTGCAGGTTTTGACTTTTTTACCGTTCTTGGATTTTGAAGTTTTACCTTCATTCTCCATTTCAAGTACTAAATCAGGGTGTACCCACATAATTTCACCAGTTTTCAGTGTAAGAGGCAAAAGTTCTTTATTTTGCTCTCTAGCAGGCAGGATATTCACAATCTTCATCGTCGCCTTTGGAATTGGGACAATCCCATCTGAGACTTGTTGTGGAGAAAAACCTTCAAATTGAAGAGAAACCATATTGGTTGTGACCGTATGCTCATCGTTGGTTAAAGTGATGGCATTGGCATTTATCAGCTCCTGAATTTTCTTCTTCAAAACATAGCAAGCCTTGGTAGGATGATTTATATATCTGTGATAGATATAATACTTAGGATTGTCGGTCAGATTCACCTCATTAGGCCTTTTTGGCTCCGAAATCTGGAGTTTGCCACTCTTTACCAGACATTAGAATATCCCTGGGATATTACTGTCATCAAAAGAGTATTCTTCTTTTGGCTTAGAAGACTCCTGATTATTCGGCATTATTTTAGATTTTGAAAGATTAACCACTAGGGTTTCTTTCCCTTTTTCATTACGATTATCGGAGTTATTGCCCGAAGAGCCTTTCTTTCCTTTGTCTTCTGAGGCAAAGATCATCCCATGTTCACGAGCCAACCTACCATTGGTCTCGGCAGAAAATGCTGCTATAATAAACGAGGCCCAATCTGTGAACTGGGAACCCGTAAAGACAGCAATGGATGGTCACAGATTCATCTTGCATGTATCAATCAATGCTGAATCTGGCATACTAGGAGGCATCTTTAGAGTTGCCTGTCGAAAAAGTTCGATGAACGTCCGAGTATCTTCCTTCTCCTTTTGTTTAATTTCTATTAAGGATGACATATTCATGTCCATGCCTCCTTCATAGAAGCGGGAGAGAAATATTGCTTTAAATTTGTCAAAAGACGATATGCAATTGTCGGGTAGACTACGATACCAATCGTAAGCTGAACTCGTCAGGTACCCGATGAAAACTTAGGTAAGAAGAGCATCATTCTTCTGCAGATGCACAGTCATAATATCAAAGTAATTGATATACTGACTAGGAGAAGCCTTTCCATCAAATAATACCATCGATTGTGGCTTAAATTTCGGAGGAAAGGGTACGTCATTCCAATGAGGAGGATAAGGTTGCTTAATCCCTAACCTCTGGAGTTGATCCTTGTGCTTCAGAACTTCAAACTGTGCTTTTAGCTCACGCACTGCTTGAATAGCTTCGCTAGTTTGAGGAAGCACATTCGATTGAATAGTTGTTAGATGTACCGTAACCTCTACCGGAGGTGGTACATCCTCTGGAATGACAAGATCTGGAGATACAGAATTTTGATTGACAGCAGGCTCTTAATTATTTAAAGGTATATCCACCCCTTGACTATCTTGAGTTTGTGTTGCTAGCTGCACCGGTGTTACTACTGCCGGCTGAGCAGCTTGCTTAGTCATTATTATTTGATGCATACTTTGCATCATGGTAAGCATGTCCTTCAATGATTGCTCAACAGCAGAGAGACGTTGTTCTGTATTAGCAGATGACGTCTCCGATTCATCTCCAATAGCATAGGATTCAACCTCTCTTGAAGATACAGAGGGATTGGTATAGAGGTATGAATCGACACTATCAGTTTCGGACTCAAAAGACTGAGTACCCCAAGCTTCTGAATCAGAAGTCTGTAACTGTCTTTGTCTTCTTGATTGAGTATTCTGATATACTCCTTCAAAGGAATCAAGAAGTCTGTTGAACTGTTGTTGACCAGGAGTCTGGGACGAGTTGCATCGTGGACGTCGTCCTCTGTTGGTATGAGATGCCATATTGACTGACGCATATAACAACTCATGTTCTTGGTCATCAACCTGCTGTTGAGGCTCATTATAGCTTAATCGGTCAAAAACTGACCGTTTAGAAGCCGAACAGCAATATTTGATTACAATCTGGTGACACTCACAATGATGATTTTCTTGGGGGAGTGTCACAGGAGATTGTCTGTTTTTACGCTTTTGTACTAGCAACTCGCGTAAATCAGATGGAGTAGAGGGAGTAGTCTTCTTTATTACATTTGGGGTAGAGAAACGTTTAGTCCCTTGTGCACAAAGAAGATAACTGGCTGCATTAGCAGAACCAAACTGTACTTTTTATGCGCTTGGAGTTGCGTACGTAAATCCTAAGATTTTTGAGCACAAAGGACTCCATCAGCATTACGCGTAATTTGTAGGTTCGGTACTTTGTGTAAAGCCGTGTAAGAAGGCTATTGGTGGGGAACCAAAGTTTTACCAACAATATTTTTATGCTGCATGCGTACAGGTAAGTTCACTTTAGATGCAAAGGCTTCATTGTGAATTTTATCTACACTGTCACTGACAGGGGACTTACCTTTACGCATAGAGCGCAAAACATGAGTATCTGCCACGTCACAGACGGAAGATTTTCCTTTACGCGTGGAGCGTAAATTTTGTGTGTCTACCATGTCACACATGGAAGACATATTTTTACGCACAGGGCGTAAAATTTGTGTGTCTACCACGTCACAGACGGGAAACTAATTTTTACGCGCGGAGCATAAATTTTGATTTTTACGCACAGAACGTAAAACTTGATTTTTACGCTCAGAGCGTAAATTTGGAGAGTCTGCCACGTCACAGACGGGAGACTAATTTTTACGCCCAGGGTGTATCACCGAGGTAGAGACTGCCTCGTCACAGACGGGAGCCTCCATAACAGGAGTATGAAGGATTCCTTTGCCTTCAGAGACAGCAGGGAGCTCCGAAGATGCTTTGGAATTAGAAATCCAAACTTTTCGCGCCTTCTGCAATTTCTAAACATTGGAGCAGCGAGTATTACCCCCAGTTCGGAGCATTTCTTCGTAGGCAGTCTGGTCGAAGTGCACAACCAGAGTCTTCTTTGTCGATCCAACCGACACATCATCATATTGAGCAATTGCCTTCTCGTCAGAGGAGAAGGTCGTCCCCAGCAGAGTCGCCATTTTGTTTCACTTAACAAAATGCCTAAAATTGGCTTTTGAAAGAAAACGATAAAAAGTACAAAAAGTACAAATTATTCTGGAAAGTATTGCTATGGAAGTCTGATCTGAGAGCGATCACTTTATTCCTTGGACCATACGATGATGATGAAGAAAACTGCTTGAAGAAGATGAACAATCGGAAGAACTAAGTCACCGGAAAGGTATCGAGCAACGGCACTGATGGCACAGTCGAATGCTTTCTTGCTTTGCTTCACCCTGTTCTTTGAGAAAAAGTTGAAGAAATGCTTCTGGGAATATCACTCTAGAAGTATGAACTTTCTCAGAATCTCCTCTCATGTCTCTCTGTTGATCTCTTGATGTTGTCTGTGTTGAAAATAAGTCTATTTATAGACTTAACCCTTTGTGCGTAAAAAGCAACAAAAATGGGTCTCTACGCTAGTAACTGTCACCCACGATGTAAATCATCCTCTACGCACGTTGACACGTGTCCCATGTAAAGTTTTGATCTCTACGCATGGTGACACGTGTCCCACTACTTCAACAAAATGGGGAGAGCACGTACACACGTTCCTCGATAAGTGTGGCACGAAAGCCAAGTAGGTAAACCACGTTCTCAAGTAGCCAGGAAAGATCGAGCGTAAAAATGACCCAAAATATGCTCCTAGCATAAAGTGGCAAACTGGCGTAAAATAGCCCAAAATAAACTTTCTGCATAAATTGGCTAAAAAATAGCCTTGAGCGTAAAAAGTAGCTCAAATAAACTTTACGCCCACAATAACCTTGAGCGTAAAAGCTCGAATAACTATTGTGCGTAAAAGAAGCAGTTTTATTGAGCGTAAAGTAGCCCCATTGGCACACTATACGACGAGTATTAGGTTTGGTGGAAAGATTTCCTCAGCTTCTGTGTAATCCTGATGTCAGAAAATTATTGTGTCAGATCGAATCACTTGCATTAAATGCGGCCTGATAGTCTGTCCCCGGCGTAAAGTTAGAGTATAACTCTCGCGTAAAATAGCTCACGTAGAGAGTAGCTAGCGTAGAGAACAGCTAGCGTCGAGAATAGCTAGCGTAAAGAATTGCTCGAGTAGAGAATAGCTAGCATAAAGTTCTCAACTTCTTTGACTTGGTCTTTGAAGTACTTTTTACGCTCCTACAACTAAGTTTTGGATATTATGTTAAAAGTTATATTTACTGTTTTCTTACTGTGGGTTTTGATTGTATTAAACTAAAAGAAAAGATTAGTTTTGATTAACTATTATTCGCAATCATTTATTTATTTGTAATTAAGAAGAATAATTGTTTTAGTTAAAAATGGGTAGTTAGGAGAATTATTAACTAATTCTGGTAATTAGTTAGTTGTTTTGATTTGGTTACTAATTAATTAGGAGATTAGCTAAATCTGTTTGGATATTTTGAATTTGGAAAACTGTTTGAATTTTTGAATTTAAAATCTGTTAACTTTAAATATTTGAAAATCTGTTACTATTTGTTCTAATTAGCCCCAGATCTATTCCTAATTACCAGCAGTGCCATTGTCCTATCTTGGGGAACACCCCCAGATCTGTTGCTATTTACCAGCCTGCCACTATACTGTACACATTTTTCTAAAATTTTGATCACTGTCCCATCATTCTGATACACATCACTCTTTCTCTCTCTACATAGTCACTCTCTCTCTACTTTCTCTCTCTACAGTTTTTCTCTCTCTACTCTATTTCTCTCATGTCACTGTACTTGTAGCGCCCCTCTTTCGATAGGTGACGGACTTCATAATATGCTTGCGCCGAGTCAGATCGGCCGGGAACTTAGATGGCCATCTGACTCGATCGCTAGGCCTGGTAAACGATAACACCTTGCGGCATCGATCAAATCGATTTGGACGGATGTTACGAAAATCGATCCAACTAATGGAACGACTTCTATTGGAATAAGTCCTAGATAAAGCGGGCTGCGTCTCGGTGAGTGAGCTCTCTATAAGAGTCCCTTCGACGGGACTGGACCGCTGTATGATTTTCTTGGAGCTTTTGCCGCTGGGTTTGCTTTCGCGTCATTTTTATGGATGCAATTACAAATTTCAAAGCAAGGGGAAAAGAAGGAATTCTAACAAAGTGTTGGTGCCATTGTAGGAGCTCGCGTAACTAAAGCTTGACGTTGCGAAGCGCTTCGACGATCGGCACGAAGCAAAGTAATTGGTGGGTGATTCGGACCTTCCTTCTACTCTGTCCCGTAAACTAATTCCTTGTCTCGAATTCATTCAAATCGAACGATACCAAGTTAATTGCATGCCAATCCACTAAGGTCAAGAACTCGAGAAAAATGTATCGATTTTGAGTAATCTACTCTGAAAAATACAAGTTTCTCATATAAACGGAAAAGTTTAAGGTTCTAGTAAAAAGATAGACTATTTCACGTGCTACAAAATAATGTGAAACATTGATCATGGGTTATGATGCCTCGAACAATTTGGTGTCCACGGGACGCTAAATCGGGAGTATGGCTTTGGGGAAAATGAATCGTTGCATGAGTTGCGAGAAATGATAATGTCGTTCGATATTATCCGCGCTATACAAAACTGCTTGCATATATTAAACTGTTCGCACATAGGCATGGTCATGGACAGCTTGTGCACAAGTTCATTTTCCTCGAAATGGTATCTGGGGCATCGGAACCGATTCATCCTAGGGGGAATAAATTATCGTGCATCGGCGTGAGGCATGCGGGACCTTCAGTAAGGCCTGCAACCTAGGCTGAAAGGGTAGCATCGCATGCCAATTTTGATTAAGTCCCTAGTGGTGCATAACACCAATGACCACATGTAAGATAATAGTATGCTCATCTATTGTCTTATGCAGGTATAATTACTATCTCTGCTTTATGCAGGGACGAGCACGGCCGTGGTAGGAAATGTGATAAATCACTATGCTTTTCTGTATGCTTCATTACTCAAAGATGGCTATCGATACGAACTGAATTCATTTAGTTATAATAGAAAGACAACTCTAAAGCATGCCTATCTTAACAATCAGAGTCGGTTTAGACGAGTTGGTTCGTCTCGTCCACTTAGCAAGTGTACTAATCCCCTCCCCCAATTTCCCCAGGTGCGGCAGGCGCTCCAAACTAAACAGAAGCTGAAGTGCGGAGAGGCGTTTTGAAGCTCTTCCTATGCTGAAGTATTTTGAAGCCAATTCGACCGACGACTTATGTATAAAGGGGCAAATATATGGAACGGCAAGTGTTAGTTCAGGCTGCTTGTCGAGTATGTTTTATTTTATTTTCAATCAATGTAGCTGCAACGGCATCCAATGTAATTACGACTTGCACTTCGTTGCAAGCTATGAATGAAAAATAAATTTCTATCTTCCTATACTGCGTCTTATATTCTGATGTGATTTTTGAAGTTTCAACTTGGCGTATTAATATGCAAATCAACGTAACGTTCTTGCCTTGTACAAGTGTAATTCCAGACTCGTACGACATCACGCCTTAGCGAGGACGATTGAATCGGCAAAATAACATCGAAGACGAACGGTTGCCGACTCGGGGCATGACAGTACTGGCCGACTACCGACGGAGCACCACCACGTCGTCGGAGTTCGACTGCAACACTCAGCATTGTCGCACCTCCACGAAGCTGTGCCACCGCCTCGCCGAAGTCGTCACCTTGAAGATCGGACCAACCTCGACTGCAGAGCCGGCCATCTCGGGAGTGGTGCTGACTCTTTGAGCTCTGTGCAGCCACCTCGGAGATAGTGCTAATCCTTCAGTTCCCGAGTCGACGCCCAATGTCATGACCTGTACCTATTTTTTTCGTATACGAGACGTGTCCAAGCCAGCCTACGCCGCAGAGTTGGCAATAGAACGTTGTCACGGCCATGATGATCAAAATAAATTAAACAATGCTCATTCACAAAACTAATTTAACTTACAATATTCACAAGTTTTACATTTGCAAAAAATATAAGCTCGTACAAATATTGGAATAACTACAACTGATCTATCTAGCTAGTCTCTAGACTTTTTGTCTGCAAGTACACCCGTAACTCCCCATGCTAAGTGAATCCACGTCTAACCTGAAAAATATTGGTTTCCAGTCGGGAATAGAATGAGTACAATTCAGTTAATGCAGTTTCAATATATGAAAATGACTATACAACAGAGGTTAGCCTTTAAATATATGATTTACAAAATAAACACAAAAGACAAAATAAAACTAAACAAATGAAAACAGTAAATAAATACAAAGACAATACTCACTGACTGACTGAAATACCTTTGACATGTGATCAATCTCGGAATAATTACACGACACTGTCTACACTGCAAAAAGTTACACAGTCTACACTGTATAAAGTTACACTGTCTACACTGAATAATGTAATAGAAATCACTGTCTATACTGTCTACACTATATAAGGTCAGATCACATATTTTTGGTACTTCACCTCCCCCGACACCACAAAGAATAAAATCAACATAAAGACTAAAATCACATCTCTATCGAATAACAGCGATGCATAGTAAAGATCAATTCTGAAAACAAACAATAAACTATACTCGTCTGTGGTCCTTTGCTGGTGAAACCGATAATCCAAACCACTCAGTGTGCCACAATAGTCAAAACTCGTACAATAGTCTCCGAACGCTAAAATAGACATTACCAATGTTCTTAGAATAATCAAAATAGCTAGAATTGCATGTCCTTAAGTCCAATTCTGGATATAGGGGCAAAACGGTAATTTCGGATCAAAATGGTATTTGTCGTTGGACCCGCTTTGCACCGAAAAATGTGCCAGAGTCAATGGTCTCTAAATTTGTCACACTATATGTCGACGGATTCATTTTGATGATATGAACCCAACGGTATGTCCAATTTAGGATTCCGATGGGCTGTGCACGAAATCGCTCGTTGAGTCGGACCGTAGGGCTCGCAAAACGGCGATCCAATCAACTGTCTCAGAATTGGACCAAACATGGCATACAGGACCAAAAAAATGATACGGTCCTGTTGGCACAAGTTTCGTCTCGATCTGATGTACTTGCACAAAGTAATTGAAAATTTTGCACAGAGGCCGATACGGTAAATTTCGACGGATACGTATTAAATTCGTCGCGCACACGCAACTAATTTAAATTTCGTCAAAGCCCACACGTCCACGAAAACATTATGCACCTTTCGATGCTTTCGGTTTGCGACCACGTCGCCCGGATTGGCGGGACGTACGTCGTATCGAAGAGTTTTTCAATATTTTTAATATTTTGAAAACAGGTTTTCGTCAAACTTTGAAACGGTTTTAACAGTGATTTAATAGATAAAAAATAAAAGTAAAAGAGAGTTTTCGAACTCGTATAGATTGTCTATAACTGCCTTCAATTAGATTACTAAATTTCCCTACGGATTGGCAGAAATCTGTCCTCCAAAGTCCGGGTTTGGATCAACTATTATGTTCAATTTAGCAGGTTTTTCGTGATTTTTTACTTGATTTCCTGGATTAGCTAATTCGATTTGTTTAAAACGAATCAAATGGACTAAGAGTTGGATAGGTTGGTGACGTACCGGTGAAGATGATTTGAAAAACCACGTCTCGGAGACGGAGAAATCCTCTCGTGAAATCGGGTGTTGCAGCTGTTGTTGCTGCTAACTCCTCCGTTGGATCAGTGCCTGGGCGCGGTTTGGCCGGCCGACGACGGCTCTCCGGCCAGCGGCGACGGGTGGTGGCACGTGCCTGAGGCCAGGGGTCTGTGGCTTAGGGTTTTGTCGATTGCTCTCGATCTTTCTCTCGCGTATATATCGCCATATATATACTAGCGCTCGGGTTAAAGGAAAGAAAGGGGTCGGCCTGGTATTTAGCTCCTGGAGGCCACTATTCCCGCAAAGGAACAGTGTGCATGGCCCAATTCCTTTTTTTTTTTCATAATATATATATATTTTTTTCTTAATATATATATATATATATATATATATTTATATATATATATATATATATATATATATATATATATATATATATATATATAATATATATATAATATATATAACCATATACATTTGTATATACCCTAATAAATTCCAAATATATTCATCAAAATCGTAGATAATCCCCAGAATAATTCTAAAATATTTAAATAAATATTTAAGGCTATTAGATAAAATATTAAATAAAAGATAAGGCTAGTATTTAATATGAATACTACAATTATATATTAAATGAAAGTAATAATAGTAATAATAAATTTTTGAAACCTTAATAACAAAAACTAAATTGTAATCCTCTAAAATCTATAAGCTCAATGTTTATATATATTCTATAAAACCCACACACACTTTCACACTATGCAGTTTATATATAAATATATATATATATATATATATATATATATATATATATATATATATATATATATATATATATTTAATAAAACCAGAAAACTTATAAATTAAGATTTTCCATAAATAAAGTTAACTAAATAATATTTATAAAAATTCTAAAAATTCACCATTCAAATAATAATAAAAATATTTCAAAATTTATGAGAAGAGGGGTTACAAATCTACCCACCTTAAAAATAATTCCGTCCTCGAAATTCTAATTCATAACTATTCCTTAAATTCAAAAAGGAAATATACTATTAACTTAATTTCCTTATATTTTAATTCCTCAAAAACAGTTTATATCCTCCTAGCCATTTTGTAACTACGAAACCCTGAAGACTTCTACCCACCTTTGGTCACACTACTCACTCAATGGTATGACACTAAAACCTTATAACCTTCCATTTAGTTGCTAGAAGAAACTACCAACAAATATATATATATATATATATATATATATATATATATATATATAGCATAAAGCATCTGCAATCCTCTTCTATCAATCAAGCAACCCAAAATCTTAACAAACAAATTTACACAAATAGACTAAGAAATATTAATAAATTGTAATAAGCATGACCCTCGTCGCTCTACAATAGGAAGGACAAAAAGATAAGGAAGACTAATCGAGAGCAATTATGAAGTTTCAAGAGTGGTAGAGAGTATCCAATGATGCAGACAGAAAGAAGGTTTATAAACTATTGACTTGTTTGCGAGATTGGGCTACTCTAGTCCAATCACTTGCTAAATCGAAGCACCCTTCATTTCTTAGAGGGGCTTGAAATTCGTACAATACAGAAGTTTCGTTCCCAAAATTCTAAATAAGGTTCCATAATAGAACGGAATATGAGATATCAGGGTTGTGATCTTTTCTATGGTTATTTAAACATAAGGGATATAAACGCAATACAAGATCGTATCGCGACTTCCAGGTAAAGGGAATAATGGTTACGAATGACACCACATTCTAAGAGGTGGAGACTACCTAATAGGTATAGGGACCTATTTCAAATAGTTCGGTTTTATAGTCCAAATGTAGTGGTATGTATGGATGGGTTTTACTGGGTCTTAATGGGTTCCTGATTGGACATCAATCGTTGGTTAGATAAACCTCGAATTTTGATCTATATTGACTGGACAAGTTTCCAATGATAAAACTATTTCTACTAGGTTAGGGTAACCTAGCATAAGTTTCAACCCAAGTGGTTGAGCTAGTTGTCAGTCAGATTGGTTAGTTAGGTCCTTAAAGCCCAAAATGTGCCTTCGGTGACTTTTGTGTTTAAGTAGCACGAAAAGACACAATTGAGTAGCACACTAGTGACATGTGCGTAGTGGGCTTCGAGTAGATCATAACCATATATTGGGTTGAAAGGTTCGAGTCGAGGTTGAGTCTCTATTTGTGGTCGAAAAGTTTACCGGTATTATGGTAAGGGTTATAGCTAGTCCTTTTTACCTAAAAGTTGTACCATAAAAATAGAGTACAAGGGGACGTGTTTGAGTGGGACATGATATACCTAGATGAAGGTGGACTCATCTAGATCTTGCATATAAATTTTTTTGGAAGGTAACAGCTGGTCTCGTGCTCCGATTGTTAATGACACGGTCGGGGATACAAAATAATCTAAATAGAAAGTGGGAGTCCATGGGGCAATAATTATCATCCTAATGGAAATTATTCTAATCAATCGGTATTCCTCGTATATCCTAATATTTTAGAAGGCTTACAGTCTACTCATCTAGAAGCTAGGACATGGTTTTAGGAATAATGAGATTAGAAGAATTTCAAAGTCCGGATACTGTACCTCGACTCTTGTTAATAAAGAATAAGGCACGGCGTAACGGGATACAGTAGATATAGTCATGTCAAGGATAGTTCCTCAATAAATGGAAAATGAGTGTGTATGCAATGACACATGGTCGATAAAATAGAATGATCTACTCGTTCACAGTCTACAAGAGTTATAGTGATCATGTATTACTGTTGACAACTGGTAGATCATAATATGACAGGGTATTTAAGCTATGGTATTGGCTAAGCTAGTGACTGTGGTGTTCCAACACTAGTTAGGTCTTAATAATAAAATTTACATAACTAGGGTAATACTTGTTGGAAACCAATCTTGGGATGAGTGTCTACCATAGTCACGGTAAATGATTGTCCTTTCCTTTGTCCACTCATCTCATGTCTAACTGTGGGCTTTGGTCGAGGAAAGGTCGGGTTAAGGCTTAAGGGTTGCTAGTTAAAGCAACTTCAAGCAAATAAATAGAGACTCACAACATTTGGTTTCTTGAGAATAGATAGTCTCCTAGGTTTGCATTTTGACCAAGGGTAAAACCCTAATCATTCTCAAATTCAGATGGCTAGAAGGACCCAATAGCAGTTTGGGGGTCTAGAGGAGAACGAGTAACTCAAGGAAAGGTTCAAGTCACATGGCTGGCCGATGGTAGCTACACTTGTGTATACAACTATCGTAGCCATGGGGATACTCTGTATCTCTCTACCAATTATGAGCTTTCGTCTTTCCAAATCAGTGAAAGACAAAAATAATAAAGAGTTCAAGGAGGATGTCACTGAATACCATTACAAGATCCAAGCCAATATTAGGGGAAGTTCTGCAAGTTGGGTGGCATGTCTCCCAACCTAACATTCCGTGGTCTTTGTGACCTATCGATGAGGTAATTGACTGATGCTAATAGGTTTACCTGGAATATGGAATTTAGAGGTCCATAACCCATTAGTTGACCAAGGTCTTATGAGTAAGAAGATATTAGAATGATCATATAAGCAAGAATACCAGGTAAGGTATTATTCTCACAAAACCCGAACTACTTGAATGGTCCATAAATTAAGATTCCATAAATAAAGTTAACTAAATAATATTTATAAAAATTCTAAAAATTCTAAAAATTCACCATTCAAATAACAATAAATATATTTTAAAATTTTTGGAAAGAGGGGTTACACCCAAGTCTCGAGGAGCCTGACTTCGTCGCCACCGTCGAATCACTGCTCGTCGACGACTCCTTGTAGATCGAGCCACACCACTGACAGCACAGGAGCCGGAGCCGCCTCGTTGTACCGACCGCCGCCGCGTGGGAGACCACGCCATCCCTTGAGCAGTGAGCCAGCCTTCGAAGATCGAGGCGCCACCGCCGCTCGTCGATCGTTGGATATCTACCGTAGTGCACCGGATCTAACTGCCGAGACCACCGTCGTGGTCGGATCTCCGTCATTTTGGGCCGCCGACGAGATAACATCGCCTCGATCCTCTCGAAACCCCCTTTCTCTTTATTGTTCTCTGTAAATTAGGATTTTATTTGGGATTTAGGGTTTTGTTATTTGGGAAGAAGAAGAGGGCTCGGATCTAGGGTTTCCTGACCTAGGGTTAGGGTTTTTGGACATTGATTTAGGAAATAACCTAGGGTTTGGGTTTCGCAGGAATTGGGGAAGAAGAAGAAAGAAGGCTGGGTGTGCGACTGAACGGAAGTGAAGAATGAGAAGAGAGGTTAGTTGGCTAAGAATTAGAAATGATAAAGAGCTTTAGTGCTTTTGCATATTTTGTATAATGAAAGAATGCAAAGAGAAGACTCTGTTATGAGTCTCCACTTAATTTTCCGAATTGGAGTGTCAGAACTCTGATTATTCGAAAGCCAGTACGAAAGTTGTGTCAGGTGCCTCTTCGAAAACCGAAGAGTCTCCTAGTTGGCTTTTCGAGGTTGGTGAAGTCAATAAAGTGGTTAGGTCTGGGGATGAAGATGGGCTGGGTCAGGAAGAATTGAAGGATAGTAGGTTTTTACAAGAATTATTGTCAATAGCAGTAGTATTATATGGGACGTGCATTTTGGATTAGAAACAGAAGTTGAATAATTAATTAGCTTGGGCCAGTATAGGTAAATGTTAGACTGTGGGATGTGGTTATGAACGCTGGACTGATTTTAGTTTGTTGTTGATTGATTATTATTAATAGAGTTGGGATGGGCTCTAATTTGAACAGATTAGTGAAGTTTAAGCAAGAGTTTATTTCTAAATAATATTGTTATGTGTTTTGTCATTAGCAAGAGATAATTATTATCTGTAATTAATATTACTTTGTTAAGCTGAGATTGAATAGCATAGTTTATTAACAAATAATTAGTAAATATTTGATATATATAATTATATTTTTCCTACTAATATATTTAGATATTATTTTTAAAAAATGGTATTTCACTAATAAAGTCTATAGTTGCAAGTAAGTTTTAGATTTAAAAATAATTGTCAATTTCTTATTAAATACTATAGATTATTTTTATCTTGTTTGGAATTATCTATGTTAAGCAAATTAGATAAACCATGTAGTTAATAATATTTTAACCCTTAATCTTAGGAAATTTATTTTATAGTAAATATTTTACAAAGTTCATTGAATAAATATTTTATAGGAAGTTTTAGTATAATATCTTGCTAGTAAGTCTAATGGTTTTATAGACTATAAGTAGCAATATATTAGCAAGCTAGTTTTAGCTAAAGTCATTATTTTTAAAACCCTAACAAAATTGTACCAAATACAACAGGTGACTTACATCCATGCAGTACTACTCCTATGCTTCCAAGGCGAGGCAAATACACCGACTCGACATTTTACTTTGTATTTTTGTCTTACATTCATGTGCCATGTTCTCATATCGGACACGAGATACACACGATTGTCTTGTACCTTGTTCATTGTATTATGAAGTCATTTTTTATTACGGGGATTGGAAGAATATTAACTTTGTGTGACCACACCCAACATAGGTATTGTGGATAGCCTAATCGTACACTTCACGTACGATTAAGCCGTACCTTGTAGAATTGATTGATTATGGATTGTGGTCCAAAGCCGATCACACATTAGTTTAATATTTCAAAATGTCACACTTGCATAGATTGTCGTGTTCATTGTCTTGTTTATTGATAGTCGTGTTTATTGTCTTGCATATTATTTGTCGCGTCCATTGCCTGCAGTTTACATTTCATTTCTGGTACCATAGTTTCATTTTCAGTTCTGGTATTCTGGTTTCACCTTGTATTCTGTATTACAGATTACATTGTATATTGTTCTTGTCAGGGTTGTACTTTGCTTTTTTCCTGACAGGATACATTGCAGGTGAGCTTGAGGCCACATGGAGCATGTGATTGCATTGGATATTGCAGGATTTATTTATTTGTTTTCTGGAGATTGTATTTTTATGATTTTATCATTGTATATTTTTATTTTACCGGATTTGTCTTCGGATAACGTTTTATAATTTAATTGATGGATATTGGTGATCTTTCTGGGAACGTTACATATAGAAGCTGTGGATGTTTACATTACATTATGACTTGGAGTTTTCCTTAGCATTGTAAAGCTTACTTCGTCGTGTCCATCGACGAAGGCTGGGCGTGTCCGACTCGTGTCCGATTATTCGGGAGCAGGTCGTGACACATTCTAATTGATGTTTTGCTCTTTTGCGGTTGTCAAGTTATTTAGTCCCACGATCTCAAGGCCTGTCATATAAAGTATGACTTGGGCGATAGCGTCGCGTAGAACACGAGTCGGTTTAAAGCATGAGCCACGGTTGGTTCAGTAGAAAGTTAGCCACGGTCTGTTGACACTTAAGGAACACATTGTGTTCAAGTTAAGTGGGAAGACTATGTTGTAGCCGTTCCCTAAGTTCAAGAATGTTAGGTCTGAGCGATGGTTAGTTGCAATGCTAAGTTCGAGCGATGGTCAGTCACCGAGAAGAAATGTGACGGGACTGTAGGTCAGTCACCGAGGCAACCCTGGTTTGGGCTATGCAAAAGAAGTATGAAAAGTAGAAGTAGTAAAGCAAAGGAACTAAGTGGTGATGATTAGGCCATGCAATTATGTTAAGTCTAGAAGTTAGCGTAGGTGCGTGGTCATGGACAACTTGTCGACAAGGGCGATTGTTTCTTCGAGCGGCTACCCGGGGCCACGGGACCGTTTCGGCCTAGAAAAAATATGGTATAGCCAAGCTGGGAGTACCGCTCAGGTTATTCGAAAACTTCTAGCGGGGCTCGCTACTTGCGTTGAAAGGGTCGCCGAATAACAAAGCTATTTGTCCAGGATAGCTTGTGGTGCTAGTGACCTTTCATATAGATGAGTCGGCATATAGCGGCTATCCGCGTGTTTGCCTTTGGAATGTGTCGAGTTGAATGTGTGTACGTTTTGGAAGACAATGTTTTGGCCTAAGATTTGGCTGCAACATAGACATCATGCTTCGGCACGAGATGTGGCATCGAGTCTTAGGTTGTTGGCATAGCGTTGCATATGTTGGGTTTGAGTCATTTCGAGTTTAAGTCAGGAAGCGCCGCAAAGCAAAGTCGGTTGAGTGACACAAAGTTCACAAGTCTTGATTTGGGTAAGTTGGTGATTGAAGTAGCAAGGACCACGAGGCGGCGATATGGTTAAGTCATACTGAGTTGTGAGGCACGGCCTCAATATGGACTTGTAGCACGGTCACATAGAAATTGGGTACTATCGTGTAGTTGCGTCTTTGAGTATTGGCCGAAAGGCAAACACGACTTGATAATTGACGTCATTGACACAAGAAGGGTTTAGAGGCAAGGTATAAGTAAGTTGCTAGTGCAAGGCACAGAGATGGTTTAAAGACACAAAATAGGCCAAGAGACTATGTCCTAAAATTGATCCTAAGGCAAGAGTAGAAAGTCAATCGTAAAGGAATTATGTTACACAAAGTAAATGAACATGTTGGTTTTGTATGGGTGGGAGAGGACCTCATTCCACTAGTACAGTTGAGTACTGACACCCACACATTTTTCATGTGCAGGCACAGGTAGAAGCTCGTGGCGCGGAGCTCACTTGGATGCGTCGAGGCACGGAGTTCCTCGGCGATTCGAGGCGTGTAGCCGCGTGGAGCCTGGACTTATACGGGACATAATGTATAGACATCGCGTATCCAAAGCATCCGCTGGCTCAAGACATGTATTGAGAGATGAGAGAGAGCTGAGTGACTTGTAATGTGAGAAGAGTGAGCTTGAGTGATTGTAATCTTGGCCTTATGCCACATTGTAACCTTTGTTTCAATATCAATAAAGAGCTTCTTTTGAATAACTTGTGTTTTGCTTTAAATTTTTGCTGCTATTATTCAATGTCTTTGCTTGGGACTTCTGTGCGACGACCCCGTCGCAGCCGTTGTAATCGTCCGTTATGGAACCCGCCTTGTACCAGTACAATCTAGGCTCGTGCGGCATCACACCTTAGTGAGGACGATCGCTCCTACGGGAGCGGGGCGTGACATAACGGTATCAGAGCACGGCTTTACGTCCTTGGACTATCGATTGAATTCTTTAACTCTGTTGTTTCCGCAAATTCTGAAGTGTTGCTTCCGCAAAGTTGATGTCATTGTTGCGCTCTCTCTCAAATGTCTCACGGGATGTCCATACAATACGTCTAAGTAATTTGCAAAACGTAGGAGAACAGTTCTTGATAAAAATAAAATAATGGTTCACGTAAGGCACGGTTGGCTAAGTCGGGCTCGGCATATACACCAAATTTGTGCCGACCTTAGAAAAGTCGAGTGCGGGATTCGAATTATGTCAGACGAGAATGAGTTAGACTTGATTGAGTAAATGGGATGATTATCGATAGGGGTGCTATCGAACGACGATGTTATCGTCGGAGCGATATAGATGAGCGTGCTTGAAATTCGAGGAATGGTTCGAATGGAAAATTTGAAGAAGTCGATTTTGATTCGATTGATAGTTTTAAGGATTTGTCGAATGACTTCATCCCTGAGTGGTATATGCAATAGCTTCAGGGATGTCGATCGATTGAGGATGCAGGGTGTCGATGAGTCTATCAGAAAGTGGTGGCAGGACATTCAAGCTCAGGTCTGAACTTTAGAGTAGTGGGGACAGAACATATAGGTAACATAGGCTGAACTAGGATGATGTTCAAGACAGAACACTATAGGTGTTCTCAGAGATTAGAACAATGGATTTGAGGATGGCAATGCAAGATATCATTAAATAAAATGGATAGATGATGCACTACTAAGTTGGTGAGATATTAAACTGAACAAGGATAGCTAATGGTGGACAGATTTTCTAATTGAATGGCAGTATCAAGTTAATATTGAACCAAGGTGCAGGTTATTCGAATATGAGGATGACTGGTACCTCTTCAAGTATCAGTCGACTTGATATATAAGATTTGGACATACCCATTGTATAGGTTGATATATCTAATACAAAAAGGGGGTTCATGGAATGGATCCAAAAGTTCCTAACTGAACATCAAAGTTCTATGCTCAAATGTGCAGCAGTGGGTCGAACTCCTCACTTGTATTTGATATATATCTAAATCAATTAGGGAAGAGGAGTTTGAGGTTGAATTACTTCCTACTCGACTGATCCTATACAAACAAAGGTCTGATACACAACCCATAGGCAGGACAGAGCAGTAAGAGCACAACACACAACAACCAGTGAACATTCACAGTAACCCAAACTCCCCAAATCCAAATCGATCTACCAAAACAATCCCAAACCACAAGATAACATCCTATACTACTAACACAACCTACAGCCAATATAAAATCCTAATTAAAACTGAAATTTAAGTATCAACAGTCCTAAGAGTCATTTCGTCAAACACTTGATGTGCGTATCCGATACTCTCGTGATATGCACTCCAAATGAATCCAAAATTGACCTAAATTATTTCTAATGCAATGGAGACCCTAAATGAATGCATCTACAAAAAGGAATGAGAAATTAGAGTGTTTATAGGGCTCTTACCACTTGAGGGATGGATTCTCAAGGAACAAATCCAAGGTGGGATCTCCTTCAACTTCCAATGGCCAAATTGCTCCAATAGGCTCCCTACTAGCTAATAGAGGCTTCCTCTCTTCAAGGGGAGGAGATTGTAATTTGTTTGGGGCAATTTGGATAGAAAGGGATGTATGAGCTATTTAGGGGAAACTCCTAAAAATTAGGGCAAGAAATAAAATGGAAGGAGGAAGAAGATGAGGTGTTGATATAAATAGGTAAGGGGATGCATAGTGGGCCAGTCATGGGTGCTAGCTAGGGTTTAGGTTGGGTGCATTTGGCTAAGAGCCTTCCTAATGTCATTTAAAAGCCCTTTAAGAAAAAGGCTCAATGTAGCTTAATGTTTAAGTCAAATAATAGTCTCTATATGATATTCTAGATAATTTAGAGTCTAATTAACATGCCTAATCTCTCTAACTAAGTTTCTATGGTCATGGTTAGCCTCTAGTCAATGTGGTTCTAAAGTTAAACCAAGATATGACACTATCTAAATACATTAATTAAATAATATTAAATTCATCCAAAATTTTATAATTTACCAAATTATATTACTAACGTTATTGAATCTATTAAATAATAACTAAAATAATCAATTTTAGAAAAAGTTCAAAAATACCCTCATTTTAGAAAAGTAGTAGTTACAAGTTGTTGCCCAAGGCAGCAACAGGAAGTTAAGAGGGATGAGTAGTGGTTTAGGGAGGGGAGGAGCACTCCCTTTCCAGTTGTTGATTAGTGGTAGGGAGATATACAAGTGAGGAAGTTTAGATGAAGAACAAGTAGGAAGGAAGAGTAAGAGGCAATGGCCCTATGCTTGACAGGCACTTGGGGGTTCATGTGAATGATGTGTGAGTGAGTGTTAAGTAGGAAATGTTAGGATATGAGGGTATCATATATATAGGCCATGTAATTAATGTTAGGGTATTCTTATATAAGGGTGTAGGTAAATCTAAGAATTGAAATTGTTTACCTAGGAGTGAAATAGGAAATTATTTCCCTAGAATATAGGTACACCTATGTACTAGGGTAAAGAGTTTCACCTAAGTGATATAGGTAATAGGCTACTCTAGTATCCTAGGATAACTAGTATAGCCTAGATACTTGGTGTATGGACACAATAGCTTAGAAATTGACTCATAACCTAGAAAAGGCTAGTTGAACTAGTTTGACTAACTTGACCTAGAATTGACTTTATGACCTAGAATTGGACTAGTTTGACTTACATTCATTCCAAAACTTGATATTGATACAATATTCTATATTTAGGTCCTCGAGTCACCGTATCGGATGTCGTTGATACTTCACACCAGATTGCAGGCGAGTGCATTCTCTGATAATTTTCTATTTTATGATATCTTCTATGTTTCTTGTATTTAGTATAGATATCCTTGATTTTTTGACACATTAGTTACACGGATTGGTATTTCTGGATCCCATCATAAGACATTATTCTTTGTATATCTTGGTGTATCTTGTGTGAGACTTGTTGTTGTTCTTGTGCATTGTATGAATACCGATTTTTATGAAGGCCCGCGACCTTCTTAGAGAATCTTGTGTCGTAATGTGCCATGGTTGGATCCACAATACTAGTCGAGGGCGGGGAGTATTAGCGTAGATATGTGATTAATACCCTCCTTGTATCAAGTCTTGAACCTTGAATAGTGTTAATCATACACCTCACGTATGATTAACCAGGCCATAAACTCTTGTATCAAGTTCCTAAACCGATCACATATTGAAACTAGTGGTCACTCACATAGAAAGTATATTTCTTGATTCTTGTACATGATATACCCTGTTTTTATCCTCTTACACTCATTTACAATTTTACTTATGTCTTACCATTTTGTACATGGCACTTTACCTTGTATATTTTTTCTATTTACTGCTACATAGTCTTTATCATATTACCGAAACTGTTATTAGAAATATACTTCGCTCCAATCCTGACTGAATATATTTTTCAGACGATGCATAGGACGAGTGACCTACCTAGTACGTCCATTCGGATATAGTAGGCATAGATTGGGAGACTCTGATTCAGGAGGGTCTAGTTCCAGCAGAGGAGCCTTATTTAGCGACTCATTAGGCTAGATTTGTACTGAACTTTGTCTCCAGTTGATGTCTCTTGGCATGTTTATTATTTTGAGATTTGTATTTGAGATTGTTGACTCATAGACTATCTAGACTTGTATTATCTTTATGTTAGACTCTTATGGTTAGTTCTTATCTTGTTGTCTTTATCTTTTCGTGTCATTTATCTTTCTTAGAGTATTGTGATTAAGTATGATATATTGTCATTACTTGTCCTCCGTTTGGAGATGGCTATCTCGGCAGGTTATGATATTTATATTGTTTGTTAGTTTAGTTATGTTGGCCCATTGGTCATGGTCAAACCTGATTTTAATAATTGATCAAACTTTGTCTCGATATACGGAATAACTCAGATATTTACTCAGGACATTTTGGATACTTGGACACTGATCAAGATTGGATATCTACTCAGTTCAAGACCGAAGCTATGTTTGCCACTAGAGACTTTATTTCTTTATGCAATATAATTTTTTCTATTGAGTCTAGGAATACATTGTACACCGAGTCGTACTGGCAAATAGTCTATCCAAAATTGTTTTCAAAATTGACCTATGCTTTGAAAAACATCTCTTATTTTCAAAAGCTTCTGAAGGGTTTCAAAAAGCCCCAAAAAAAGTTCTTAAAATATTCCTGACCAACCCTGACAGAACTGGGCCAGAGTTCGGCCAAGGTGAACGTTATGTGAACGTTGGTTTTTGAACTTTGTCTCTCTTCAGTTGCGAATTGTTACATAGAAATTTGTCTGAATTCTGCCCGAATTCTGCCAGAGTTCTGTCTTTGGAAAAACTATAAATAGAAAGGAATTCTGATCATTTAAAATCACCAATTCACTTTCATCTCTTCTCTTCTAAAGCTTACGTTTCTTCCAAAGAGTTTTCTAAAAAGCTTTCATTTTCAAATCCCAAGCCAATTACAATTCTCTAGTCAATTTGTTGGGACGGTGTGGTCTAGAAGATTTCAGAGAAATTGTAATCAGAGGCTTGATTGAAGAAAGACTCTTCAAAACTGAAGTTGGTCGAGTTCTTCGTATCAAAGCTCGCGTCTGTAGAAGTTGCAAGAACTTCGTATGAAAACTTACAGGATTTTCCAATAGTGGATTCAACTGGAAGCTCGAGTTCTTCCGACTGGAGTAGTCCTCACAAGAGGGAAACAGCATAAATCTCTGTGTTTACGTTTGTCTTCTGATCTCTTTTCTTTACAGCTATTACTTTGTGATTATTGATATTATTTCTGTGATCTAACCGCTAACAAGTTTTTAATTAGCAATATTTCGCTGCCTACTCTATTCAGCCCCCCTCTAGAGTATTCTGCTTTACGACTTCGTTCCTACAATTGGTATCAGAGCGGGTTGTAAAGCAAGGTAAAACTGCAGCAATATTTAATTGTTATATAGATCACAGAATTATACATGGCAACTGTGAAATTCATAAGTGAAGGCCAAGCCACAAACAGACCTCCACTGTTTGACGGAACAAACGACACTTATTGAAAAACACGGATGAGTTTCTTCTTAAAATCTCTTGATTTTGACTTATGGTCTATAGTTATTAATGGCTACAAAAAGCCTCCTTGTATTACTGTTGAGGGAGTTTTAGTTGATAAACCCCATAATAAATGTACTGAGGATAAAAAAAGGCCAATCCTGACGCACGTGCTATTAACGCTTTATTTTATGCATTAGACAGAAATGAATTTAACAGGGTGTCGACTTGCACAACATCAAATAAAGTGTGGAAAATTCTTGAAGTAACCCACGAAGGAACAACACAAGTCAAGGAGTCAAAGATCAGCAGACTTACTCAAGAGTATGAGGCATTCAAGATGAAGCCAAATGAAACCGTCATTCAGATGTTTACGAGATTCCTGGATATTGTAAATCCTTTGTCTTCATTAGACAAGGAATACAGTAACCATGAGAAGATTTATAAACTTCTACGAGCTCTCACAAAGAACTGGATTCCAAAGGCTACAACAATCATTGAAGGAAATGACCTCTCAACAATGTCTTTGGAAACACTCATGGGTAAGCTACTCACTCACGAGTTGGAACTTCAAGACTTTGAAGATGCTATATCAAAGGAGAAGTCAGGGAAGTCGATCGCTTTCAAGGCTCAACATAGAAGAACCGTCGAAGATGATTCTGAAGACAGCGACTCTGACTCTGAAGATCAAGCTTTTCTGGTAAGAAAATTCAAGAAGTTTATGAGATTCAACAAAAAAACAAAAGACAGCAACAGCAACAATAACGAGGAAGATCCTATTTGCTACGGATGTAAGAAGAAAGTACATATGAAGAAAGATTGTCCAACAGCATCATTATCAACAGGAAAAAGCAGAAAAATATGACAAAGGCTACCTGAAGAGATCTACATCAAGGAAGTACGCCAATACAAGCATTTGGCATGAGAGCGAAGCCAGCGACTCAGAAGACGAACAATCGGATGATGCTGCAAATGTATGTTTGATGGCTTGCGATCAGGTAACCACTAATCCTCTATTTGATCCTTATGATGATTTCACCTTTAAGCAACTAGGAGAGGCTTTCAGTAACCTGTTAAATGACTACAGGAAACTGTGTAGTAAATATGAAACCTCTAAGAAGGTACTTAAAGAGTACAAAGGTGAGATAGGAAGACTTATCGACCAACTAGCTGATGTTAGAAATAATAATACTTCTATTGAGTCTGGTGAGCTTTCCTCTATTAAGTTGTTGTTACACTTACATCTGACTATACTAGATTATATGACACCTCCAAAAAGTTGGAAATTAGTTTAGGAAAACGGCCTGAAGTTGCTGCTTCCTATTATAACACGTGTCAATTACCGAATTATCGAAACACACCCAAAACCAAACACTGTCAAACCAAACCATACCAAACCTATGCACAAGAAGACTAATAGGCATGCATTTTTCTATACTAGAAAACCAAAACCTACCAATCATGCACCGCATACAATTTTCAGCACTCAACATGTAAAATATCATTATTGTGGCCTCACTGGTCATATATCCTCTGCATGTAGAATCAGAAAGTTAGTAGATTTAAATATTTATGCGTGGATACCAAAAACTAACATGTCAGGACCCTACAAGAAATGGGTACCAATAGTTTCATCTACAAATTGTTTTGTAGGTGGAATGCCCTTCACATGCTAGAAGCAAATGGATCCTCGACAGCGGTTGCTCACGGCACATGACCGTGATGCATCATTATTCGCAACACTGTCGAAGAAGAATAAAGAAGGATACGTCTCCTTCGGTAATAATTTAAGAGGGTACATAATCGGTATCGGTGACATTGGTAAGGCTCCATATACTGTGATTAAAGATGTATGTCTAGTTACCGACTTAAAACATAATCTGCTCAGCATAAGCCATTTAGCTGATCACGGTTATGTCATTAACTTCGTCAAAGATAAATGTACTATAGTTGATAGCTCAACTGGTAGTACTATCTTTAAAGGTATCAGGGAAGACAACATATATGTTTTATATCTGTTAGAAGATGCTAACAAAGCAGGTAGATGCTTGATGGCCAAGAGCATTGAGAGTCAACTATGGCATATGAGACTCGGTCATACAAACATGTACACAATTTTAAAACTATCTATAAAGAAGTTGGTACGCAGCTTACTGGATATATCTTTCAAGAATGATACGGTATATAGCGAATGTGAAAAGAACAAAGCTACCTGATCCGTTTTTAAATCCAAGAACACTGTAAGTACCAATAGACCTCTACAATTGTTGCATATTAACTTATTTGGACCTAGTAGAATTGCTAGTCTAGGTGGTAAATTATATGCATTTGTCATTATAGATGATTTCTCTAGATACACATGGGTATATTTTCTTGCACGCAAGAACGATGATTTGTCAGAATTCGTCACCTTTTGCAAAAAAGTACAAAATGAAAAAGGTTTCATGATTACTCGCATTCGTAGTGATCATGGCGGCGAATTTAAGAATGCAGAGTTCAAGCAATTCTGTGACACAAACGGTTATTTGCATGAATTTTCCTGCCCTAGGACTCCATAACAAAATGGAGTTGTGGAACGTAAGAACAGGACTCTATCTGAAATGGCTAGAGTAATGTTGAACCAGTTTAGTCTAGCTAGATACTTTTGGGCTGAAGCTGTCAATACAGCTTGCTATATTCTCAATAGGGTTCTAATTCGACCTATATCGAAGAAGACAGTAGCATCCACTTTTTTATAGAAAGGGTATTTTAGTCATTTTAGCCATTTTGGCCATTTTGTAATTTTTTAGATATTTTGACTTATGTTGTGCTAGCAACTGGTTTAACCTTAGTGGACATTGTATAGGAGCCTAACCATGTCTTAGAAATTATTATTTTTTACCTATTAGAATTCATTTAGGGCTTGGATCCAATTTAGAAGGCTTTTAATTAATTTTTAAGCCTTTTGCATGTAAGCCTTTTTAGCCTTCTTGACTTAGGCCTTATTCTTACTTAAGAGAGAGTTGGCCCAAGTGAACTCTAACCCTAGAGACCCCCATTGTGGCTGCCCACAGCAGTACACCCTTCCCTCTCTTTTCATTTGTGAAGTTGTAAAACCCCTAAATTTCTACTATTTTTTTATTAAAATTAGTACTGATTTAAAATTTTGTATTGTACGTCGTACGCGAAAGTTCGTTTTTCAAATTTGCTCGACGAGTGCGAATATGTGCGAGCGCACATATTTTAGAAAAATATTTTCTATCTTTTTATAGTTTCAAAATAATATACAAAATAATTATTTTGTTATCGTACCAAAGTTTCCAATTTATTATATTATTTATTAATTATAAAAAGTCTTTCGTAAAAAAAAGTTATTAATGATAAATAAAAATTATTCGCGTATACATAGATATTTCATAAATATTTATTGAGTTTATTGTAAATAATAATGTATTTTCGAAATTATTATTATTAGTATTTTGGAAAATATATTTGGAAAATATTGTGGCCATCTAAATCTTGATTTAATTTTTGGATTATTTAAATAGATTAAATTAATATCTATATTTGGAATTTGATTTATTTGAATTGATTTTAAACTAAGGGATATAATTTAAATAAGATTTGTATTTGGAGTTGGATTTGAATTGGAATTCAATTATAGATTGAATTATCTATCGGGGTTTTAAATTAATCCAAATCCTTATCCTAATGGGTAATCCCGCATCCTATATATATAGGCAGGTACTTCTCCATAACTTGGACCAAACCAATATTCCACCACAAAGTGCAGTGTCCGTGCCCATGCCCAGAATTCTTAGTCCATTATTTACAAATACAATTTTTCCTCTGTGTCGACAACACCGACACCAATAAAACATAAGCCTAATTCTCCATCCTTGTCATCCCAGCCTCCGCCCCTCTTCCGTCCGATCACCCACCAAACCCGCAGTCAGCCTCTCCTTCACTCCGACTTCACCATTCACCACCACCCCATAGTCGTCCCGGCCATTGTCACCACCACGTCGACACCGTCCACAGTTTTCGACATCCTGGTCGAACCACCGTCACCAACCATCCCCGTCACCACCATCTCTGTTATCAACTTCCCCATTAACCAACTGCTACCGTCGCCACGGCCAACCCCGGCCGCAGCACCACCACCACCACCAAAAATTCGACCATCACAGCCACCACCGGCTCCGGTCAACATCCCACTACGAAACCCAAAAAACAAGGAAAAGAAGCCAAATCCTAACCTGCCCTCTCGTCCACCGCCTGGATGCACGGCCGTAGCCGCCGCATTCTGGAACCATCGCGTCCAGCCACCGGAGCAGTGCCGCACCCCGAGGCCGCCCATATCTACCCTTCGCCGTCGCCCCTTCCTCGGGTGGCCGTGCCGCCCGCTCCTATCAACCACCGACCGACGAACCCCCATGGACCGCCGACCGCACTGCTGCAGCGGGAGGGCGTGAACCGCCGCATCTGCCACTCCGCCCAGTCGCCGAAAGCCTCCGCCCCCGCCGAGATCGACCCTCCGATCCGGAGTGTCCGCCGCCGTTTGACCATTCTCGGCCACCGGCGCCATCTCACAGCGAGCGCCACCCGCTCGTGCACGTCCGTCGTGTGCCCGACCTCCGCGGTGCCTCCCCTGCCGGATCCCGGCGCTTCCCACCGCCGTCAGGCGTGCCGCCGCCCTCTTTCCTGGAGCTCCACCTCTGGCCGCCACCGACCGTTGCCATGCTTCCGCCGCGCCGCTCTCGAGCTCCGCCGCTCCCCGCTGGTAAACCCTTCTTTTCCTCTCTCTCTCCGCCCCTTTCTCTTTCCCTCTCTTTCTCTCGATCCTCTCGCTCTCTTTTAGGTTTGGGAAAGAAGCTGCTGAGTTTTCGTTGATTTTTATTTTGTTGTATTATTATTATTATTACTATTATTATTATTATTATTATTATTATTATTATTAGTATCATTAATATTATTATTATTAGTATTATTATTATTATTATTATTATTATTGTTATCAGATTTATTATTATTATTATTAATATTATCATTATTATAGTTATTATCATTATTTGTATCGTTATAATTAATGTAAATTATTATTATTATTAACAAGTAATTACATTAATAGTCTAAATTATATTTATAAAAATATATTATTTTTGGAATATATTAAATATAATCTTGACACAAATATTATTTGGTAGCCTAAATCAATTACTAGATTTTTAATTTCTTCTAAAAATATTTTACCTTCAATAAGTTCTAGTATTATTTTTTTGAACCATAAAAATATAGTTTCAAATGATAAAATAGTTTCTTAATATCAATAGTTATCTAAATTATTTGTTAAACAAATATATTTTGTTTATAAAAATTATTTTTGCAACCTTAGAGTATTTTCTGCCTAAAATGATTTTGCTTTTTCCACAGGAAATATTTGGTAACATATTTTGGACTAATAAAACATATTTACCAAGTATTATAAATAGTTTTCAAAATAGTATATATTTATTTCCTCAAACTCTCTTCGATTATCGTCACCAATCATAACTAAAATCGTGCTGACCTATATTTTTTGTAATATCGGACCCTTACACATTGACCCGGCTATTGGACAACAGGACTTGACGGAACAGCGTACCACACCAGTCGTTACACCAGGCAAGACACCTTGCCACTACTGTTTAAATTTTCTGCTCAATAACATGCATGTTGTGTTTATTTTTAAGTTGTTTTCTTTTAAATTATATGTAGATACAAATTACTATATTTTGTGCAATTAACTTAGAGTTAAGGGACCACCATATGTTTAGGTGCATCTCATGAACTGTCACGATGTGCCACGGGTTATGTGTGAGCTGCGAGTCGCATATAGCTTCGGACTTGCGTATCGACCGTACATTGGTGCGTAAAGGCCGTACGTTAGGATGTAACTGCTAATAGATTTTTGGTAGAAGACTTGGCAGTTATTAAGGATTAAACAGTGTCGTAGAGGCGACGCATGTATAGTATCATTGGGAGGGGAAAAGACAGTTATTAGAGTAGGGGCTACATGTTCAGTACACATATAGATTTGGGTCGATAGTGTCTCGGATGAGCGTTGTACTTACTGCCTCGGGGCCGATAGTTCTCATATGAGAACTACCTCCAGCCCATAGTTGATAGTGTCTCTTATGGGCGCTACCTACTACTACTCTCTCTCCATCTATGCTGAACACTATAAGCTCCTGCGTAGAACGTTGTCTTCTCAAGTGTATATCACATAGAATGCTTAGGACCCTTTACGCATGTATATTTCTATTGAGCTCTTACTATTCAGTTTATGGCATGATATTATGTGTCTTGTTACGTCCCTCTGAGGACCTGATTTTTCCCCAGGTGTGTGTTTTCGTGATTTCTTGCAGGCGCTCTAGCTAAGGCCATGACTTGCGCTCTATTTCGTCGTGATGATTACTCTTGGATTCGTCACTTGCTCTCGCTTGCTAAAATTCTTTCCTTGTATATTTTTCCATATTTAATTTGGTTGGTAGTGGACTTTGTCTCCGCCCAACTGTTGTGTACATGACAAACTCGAAGTTGCTTTATTATTATTATTTATCTTTGTGGATGAGATTTAGTTGTCTTGGATTACTACATTTACAGCATATGTATACATACGAGGTCCATGTATTTCGTATGTGTACAGCTGGCATGTCTACGTACTTGGTCCTACGTATTTTGGGACTGGGGCGTTACATGTTTTTGTGGTGGCCCATACAGGTCCAGTTTATCACTTCGGTTACTTTATCGTACCAGTGTGAGCCTGCAACATAGGATTAGAGTCTAAAATTTTATCCACCTACTTGACATCCTTTCTTGACTTCAAATTTCGAACTCTCGTTCGATCTCCTTGAATTGCATCTTGCTTGACTCCTTCTACCGTAAATTTCTTAGTTTCGTGTTTAGTAAGATGACTACACTAGTATATGCCCATAGGTTAAACACATGGCTAGATTGATTGCATTGACAATTAATATCCATTGAGGTTATATTTGAGTATAAAGACATTTATTTTTCTTAGAGATATGATCATAGGGATTAGTTAATTCTAAGTTGGGTAGTAGCATATTACCGCCATCAAAGGATAGTTGAAATTTTACTTTAAATTTACAAGGTGGTATACACGAGAGGATAGCTAGATCGAGAAAGCAGATTTCTTATGAATTTTGAAATTGTGAAATAGTTATATTGTGGCACTTGATTTACGGTTAACATAAGTTTGGATTGTAATATGATAGAGTTTATCTCGAGATTTTTTTTAAGAATTTAAATTATGATTTTGTAGATGATTAGAGAGACGAAAGTTTAGAGGGGAGAGAACTTGAGGTTTTAAATTGCACGTACGATTTATAAAGTTTATTAAATTTTAAAGAGATGATGGAAAAATTTCGTTTAAAATTTTTGGAAGATATCGACTTTGAGGAAAAAATTCAAATTCCAAATTTCGTCCTATGATCTATGATTTATAGAGTTATTTAGATTTTGAGTTTAAATCCTACGATTATGGATATTTTAAATTTTGGTAAAAAAATGATGATGAATTTATTTATTCGCTTTGCGAATTACGAGGATTGTTCGAGATTGACTAGAGATTTAAAATTTTGATTAAAATTGACAGTTTAAGATAATTGAAATTTTGGCGAATTATCTTGGAAATTTTATTGAGAAATTTCGAGGAACTTGAAATTTTATGTTAGATCATATATTGGTGAAGGACCAAGAAACAAGTAAGGTCACCCTAGTGAGATAGAAGTATTCCATATTAGATTGCCATGCCTCATATGACTATGATATTGCATATACACAAATATAGTTAGTCATCGACCAAACCAATGAACATATCTTTTGACTTACTCGACCCACCCTCAATTCTAGATCTTTTATCATGACCATCAAATTATTTGAAACTTGAGAAATAATTAGATTGTTCCTTGATCACACACCATCTAAGTGGCTATCATATCCCTAGAAACTGTACTCCTAATTTATTTTACCTTGATTTGTTAGAATCTAAGTTATCTTTATTTCATGCTTTAGCTCGGTCATTTATTTGGTTCGTTAATCATTATCTCATTAACTCCCACTTTCTATTTTAATTTCTTTTGTATCCTCTACCGTGACTTGGGTATTTGGAGCACAACACTAGACTTTTCCTTCCCACAAATTTCACAAACAAACCTACACGAGTTCACCTTCATGTAGATATATCACGTGCCACTAAAACACGTCTTCTTGTACTCTAATTTCATGTTACGACTTTCGGGTCAAAAAGACTGGACTTTAATCCCTACCGTGAAACCAATATACTTTTCAACCACAGATAGGAACTCAATCTCGATTAAATTCTTTCGACCCGATATATGACTTTGTTCTACTTAAATCCTTACATGCTTAACCTTGCATTGCTGGACCTATCACACTACTAGTTTAACTCTTGTAAGTTGGATAGAATACCTCATGACCTAACCGAAATTTTGTGGACCACATTGATAGGTTCACTTGGACCATAGAATTTAGAGGATCCTAACCCATTTGGTCAACCAAGCCTTGGTCAATAAAACCGTAGAATGATGGTATAAGAATAAACAAGACCTAGATCCTTATGACTCTTAGACTATTCATATTGTTTTTATTCATCTACCATCGTGCCTATATTTTACTATCAAAACTAATGATGCTAATGTAGCCTAGTTTTGTAAGAAAATTTTTTTTATCAAGCTTGTCCATGACATATGTTATTGGATGCATCCACTAACGTATTGTCTACTCAGAACCGGTGCATGATGGTCTGATCAACCGAGTGCACTTTGGTTCGCTTTTGTCTATTATTCTACGTGGATGGGGACATCGCTAAACTTGTCCTTTAGAGTCCCATCCGCGACTGCCTTGGCAACTCCTTTTGAAATTTTTCGGTCGTCCTTGAACCACGTATTCGTACTCGATAATGTCATCTTTTGAACTCCTTAATGCTTTCGACTTCACCTATTTTAGAAGGACGAAGGCACTATACGAGAACTTCCTCTAGCCTTCATATCGACTACGACCATACCGTATTATTTTTCTAGATCTAGATCGCAAATTCTTACGACATGATTTTGTGAAAACATTGCCATCGTTGGATCCCCTTGATAACCCCTTGTGTCCTCTCACCCCCTACTAATCCTTAATTTCGAGGACAAAATTCTTATAAGTTGGGTAGGATGTAAAACCCCTAAATTTCTACTATTTTTTATTAAAATTAGTACTGATTTAAAATTTTGTATTGTACGTCATACGCGAAAGTTCGTTTTTCGAATTTGCTCGACGAGTGCGAATATGTGCGAGCGTACATATTTTAGAAAAATATTTTCTATCTTTTTATAGTTTCAAAATAATATACAAAATAATTATTTTATTATCATACCAAAGTTTCCAATTTATTATATTATTTATTAATTATAAAAAGTCTTTCGTAAAAAAAAGTTATTAATGATAAATAATATTATTCGCGTATACATAGATATTTCATAAATATTTATTGAGTTTATTGTAAATAATAATGTATTTTCGAAATTATTATTATTAGTATTTTGGAAAATATATTTGGAAAATATTGTGGCCATTTAAATCTTGATTTAATTTTTGGATTATTTAAATAGATTAAATTAATATCTATATTTGGAATTTGATTTATTTGAATTGATTTTAAACTAAGGGATATAATTTAAATAAGATTTGTATTTGGAGTTGGATTTGAATTGGAATTCAATTATAGATTGAATTATCTATCGGGGTTTTAAATTAATCCAAATCCTTATCCCAATGGGTATTCCCACATCCTATATATATAGGCAGGTACTCCTCCATAACTTGGACCAAACCAATATTCCAACACAAAGTGCAGTGTCCGTGCCCATGCCCAGAATTCTTAGTCCATTATTTACAAATGCAATTTTTCCTCTGTGTCGACAACACCGACACCAATAAAACCTAAGCCTAATTCTCCATCCTTGTCGTCCCAGCCTCCGCCCCTCTTCCGTCCAATCACCCACCAAACCTGCAGTCAGCCTTTCCTTCCCTCCGACTTCACCATTCACCACCACCCCATAGTCGTCCCAGCCATTGTCACCACCACGTCGACACCGTCCACAGTTTCCGACATCCCGGTCGAACCACCGTCACCAACCATCCCCGTCACCACCATCTCTGTTATCAACTTCCCAATTAACCAACCGCTACCGTTGCCACGGCCAACCCCGACCGCAGCACCACCACCACCACCAAAAATCCGACCATCACAGCCACCACCGGCTCCGGTCAACATCCTACTACGAAACCCAAAAAACAAGGAAAAGAAGCCAAATCCTAACCTGCCCTCTCGTCCACCGCCTGGACGCACGGCCGAAGCCGCCGCGTTCTGGAACCATCGCGCCCAGCCACCGGAGCAGTGCCGCACCCCGAGGCCGTCCAGATCTACCCTTCGCCGTCGCCCCTTCCTCGGGTGGCCGCGCCGCCCGCTCCTATCAACCACCGACCGGCGAACCCCCATGGACCGCCGACCGTACTGCCGCAGCGGGAGGGCGTGAACCGCCGCATCGGCCACTCCGCCCAGTCGCCGGAAGCCTCCGCCCCCGCCGAGATCGACCCTCCGATCCGGAGTGTCCGCCGCCGTTTGACCATTCTCGGCCACCGGCGCCATCTCACAGCGAGCGCCACCCGCTCGTGCACGTCCGCCGTGTGACCGACCTCCGCGGCGCCTCCCCTGCCGGATCCCGGCGCTTCCCACCGCCGTCAGGCGCGCCGCCGCCCTCTTTCCTGGAGCTCCGTCTCTGGCCACCACCGACCGTTGCAACGCTTCCGCCGCGCCGCTCTCGAGCTCCGCCGCTCCCCGCTGGTAAACCCTTCTTTTCCTCTCTCTCTCCGCCCCTTTCTCTTTCCCTCTCTTTCTCTCGATCCTCTCTCTCTCTTTTAGGTTTGGGAAAGGAGCTGCTGAGTTATCGTTGATTTTTCTTTTGTTGTATTATTATTATTATTATTATTATTATTATTATTATTATTATTATTATTATTATTATTATTATTATTATTATTATCATTAATATTATTATTATTAGTATTACTAGTATTATTGTTATCAGATTTATTATTATTATTATTAATATTATCACTATTATATTATCATTATTATAGTTATTTTCATTATTTGTATCGTTATAATTAATGTAAATTATTATTATTATTATTAACAAGTAATTACATTAATAGTCTAAACTATATTTATAAAAATATATTATTTTTGGAATATTTTAAATATAATCTTGACACAAATATTATTTGGTAGCCTAAATCAATTACTAGATTTTTAATTTCTTCTAAAAATATTTTACCTTCAATAAGTTCTAGTATTATTTTTTTGAACCATAAAAATATAGTTTCAAATAATAAAATAGTTTCTTAATATCAATAGTTATCTAAATTATTTGTTAAACAAATATATTTTGTTTATAAAAATTATTTTTGCAACCTTAGAGTATTTCCTGCCTAAAACGATTTTGCTTTTTCCACAGGAAATATTTGGTAACATATTTTGGACTAATAAAACATATTTACCAAGTATTATAAATAGTTTCCAAAATAGTATATATTTATTTCCTCAAACTCTCTTCGATTATCGTCACCAATCATAACTAAAATCGTGCTGACCTATATTTTTTGTAACATCGGACCCTTACACATTGACCCGGCTATTGGACAACAGGACTTGACGGAACAGCGCACCACACCAGTCGTTACACCAGGCAAGACACCTTGCCACTACTGTTTAAATTTCCTGCTCAATAACATGCATGTTGTGTTTATTTTCAAGTTGTTTTCTTTTAAATTATATGTAGATACAAATTACTATATTTTGTGCAATTGACTTAGAGTTAAGGGACCACCATATGTTTAGGTGCATCTCATGAACTGTCACGATGTGCCACGGGTTGTGTGTGAGCTGCGAGTCGCATATAGCTTCGGACTTGCGTATCGACCGTACATTGGTACGTAAAGGCCGTACGTTAGGATGTAACTGCTAATAGATTTTTGGTAGAAGACTTGGCAGTTATTAAGGATTAAACAGTGTCGTAGAGGCGACGCATGTATAGTATCATTGGGAGGGGGGAAGACAGTTATTAGCGTAGGGGCTACATGTTCAGTACACATATAGATTTGGGCCGATAGTGTCTCGGATGAGTGCTGTACTTACTGCCTCGGGGCCGATAGTTCTCATATGAGAACTACTTATAGCCCATAGTTGATAGTGTCTCTTATGGGCGCTACCTACTACTACTCTCTCTCCATCTATGCTGAACACTATAAGCTCCTGCGTAGAACGTTGTCTTCTCAAGTGTATATCACATAGAATGCTTAGGACCCTTTACGCATGTATATTTCTATTGAGCTCTTACTATTCAGTTTATGGCATGATATTATGTGTCTTGTTACGTCCCTCTGAGGACCTGATTTTTTCCCAGGTGTGTGTTTTCGTGATTTCTTGCAGGCGCTCTAGCTAAGGCCATGACTTGCGCTCTATTTCGTCGTGATGATTACTCTTGGATTCGTCACTTGCTCTCGCTTGCTAAAATTCTTTCCTTGTATATTTTTCCATATTTAATTTGGCTGGTAGTGGACTTTGTCTCCGCCCAACTGTTGTGTACATGATAAACTCGAAGTTGCTTTATTATTATTATTTACCTTTGTGGATGAGATTTAGTTGTCTTGGATTACTACATTTATAGCTTATGTATACATACGAGGTCCATGTATTTCATATGTATACAGCTGGCATGTCTACATACTTGGTCCTACGTATTTTGGGACTGGGGCGTTACAGAAGTTTAGCCTCCACAAGTGCCCTAAGAGATCTCCTCCTCCAAAAATCCTATTTTCTTCATTCGGAGTCTGTTTCTCCCCAAACGAACTCTGTTGCACTCGTCTAGAAGAGTTGGATCTGTTGGAGCATTGCTAATTAGGAGGCAGAGGCAATTGCTTGAGGGAAATCTACCGACACGACAACCGAAGGACTCCGTTTATTAAGCTTTTGACACTCAATAGGTAAACCCTTTTCTACCATAGTTATTCCTGAATTTATTTCATTTTTGCATCCATATAGGTGCCCTAGACTTTCCCATAAAGTTTGGTTGAATTTTGACTTCGTTTGATAGCGGTATCGGACACGTGTCGGTCCTTTACGGCACGTGTTCGACGAAATGCCGCTTAGGATAGAAAGTTATTGTTTTTTGATTCTATCTTCATGGATGTTTAGATAATACCATTTTTAGAAACTTTTGTGAAGACAAATTTGAAATCGATGACTTTTCAGTGGCGTTTCGGGCATCGGACGCACGTGCACGGATCCCGTGCACGAGGCCGTGCATGCCCTGCCGTCAGCGTGTTGTATCTCGATGCATAGACCTTATTTTCACCTAAAATTTCTTAATCATGTGGGGGAAACCTCTGCCCCCATGTTCCTAAAATTTCACGGCTTTTCGTTGAGCGAGCGCGAAGAAATCCGACGTGCATCGTTCAGCCGCACTGTGCACTCGGGCTGATTTTTGTCGCTGAAACGGACTTTGTACGCGCTCTCGATGCGACGAGGACCCGTTCCAGGACCTGGAATGAGTCAACCTATACCTAGACTACTCGAGGGACCAACCCTGAGTCATGGCATGGCCCGACGAGCGAGCCATGGAGGCCGAACCGCGCGCACGAGGGCACGCGCGGGCGCGCGAGCAGCAGGCCGTGCGTGTGTGCGGGTCTGCGTGCGTCACCTCAGTGCGATGTTTTGCTATGTTGCCATGTCCTAGACCTACCCTAGGACCCCCTAGCTACGTGCACGAGCACGGGGCTTTTCGTTGTGTGTGCGGCGCTCAATCGAGCGAGAACGCGCTCAAACGTGCACGTTGTCACACGGTATTAGGTTTTCTGATACGCATTATGTGGACACGACATGGACACGATTTCGAATACGGGAGTACCCGAGCGTATCACGTAGGTTGAGACCAACATGTATGCCGAGTTTCGCGGGTTCATTTTCTGTATATCTTATTTTGGGTCGTTGTGTGAAAAATGGGTTTTTTCTTTAAATGCAAATTTGAGTTTGAATATGATATTTTGTTTTCTAGGAATCTAACTTATAAAATCTGGATTTTTAGTATGTATATGAGGTTTTGGACTAGTGAGAACCAACTCTTGGATTTATTTCATATTTTTCTATCAATTATGAGCATATGTGCTTTTCTTTGTAGCTATGTATATATGTAATTATATATATATATAAGTAAGACTCCGTTGAAGCCCATTGCAAGCATATATGTTGAGAATGGGTCGAGGGGAATTAATCCCAGATTTTGATTTATTAGAACTATTTCAAACCATGTGTCATTTCTTCCAAATGAGCATATGTATGGATATATACATAGTTTTCCTATTTTGTTTATATGTATATAAGAGTATATTAAAATGAGACATACCATGGTTGAGTTTTGATGGTTTTAATCTCAGTTTTGACTCATTTCAGTAACCTACAGGTATCACACACACACACAACCATTTGTTAGAAATAAGAGTAGGCTTGTGTTGTGAATACATGTGTATGTATATATACCTATATGTGTATGTATGCTTGAGAACCCATCTTAGAGTAGATCATAGTTGTGGTTGTAACCATAGGAGTCCTAGGACAGATTTGGTTTGTCATTTTGAGCCTAGTTTAGTCGGATTGGCCGACAAGTTGACCAAGTTGACAAAAGTCAACTTTGGGTCAAACTTGATCCAAATCGACTCAAACGAACTCTGAATGACCTAGAATTTTGTGTATGACCTAAAAATTAGTAGACGGGCTAGTTGACCAATGTTTGACCAGGTTTGACTAGTGTTGACCAGGTTTGACTAGAGTTGACCATGGGTTGACTTAGACCAAAAGGGACCTAGAAGCATGTAGTCTTGCATTGTAGCTATATCTTTTGATATTTTAGACTTGGTTGTGACATGTGTATAATTTAAATAGGTTTATATTGCCCCATTTTAGCTACACTTCATCATCAGCAGTTCAGTTTGCCAGGCGAATACGTTCTCTGATCTTTTCATACTTGTTTGGATATGTTCTCTTGTTATAGACTAGTATACTTGATGCTGATACGATGTTCACACGGATTAGTACCCTATGGATACTTTCATGCGATGTTATCCCCTCGGATACATCGAGTATATCATGTACATGTACTTTATCATGTTCATCATGTACTCCAAGTATTCATATTTATCTATGTACACTCATATGTTATTCATGTACACTCATGACCATATGAACTCCATGTATAAAGTAGTTGTTATCCATGTACAATAACATATTACGTCTTGATCCTTGTGTATTGATTGGGGCAGAAAGAGTGTAGTTGGTTATGTGATCATTATCCCCAGTAGGTATCCATGTGCAACTCCATAGTTTATCCATGTGCAATCCAACCTGTTTACATAACCAATTTTATGCTCTAAATCACGTAGATAGTTATATTTCTCTATTTATCATTGTCATATCTAGTCTTGATATTCTCTCTCTTGTTGATTTTCTTTACAGTGTTTCATGTGTAATTTTTTATAGCTTGCTTTATATGTCCAATCCTAATATGAACTGTTGTGAGAGATATGTGCTCGTTCCATCCTGATTGGGAATGTTAAAAATTTTACAGGTGATGATGAAGAGTTCTGCCCTACTTATTATGGCATTGGCTTAGATGACACTGGTCACGTGGACCCTCAGGAGGATCCAGCAGTCGCTGAGGACTTGCCCATAGTCTAGCTGAGACTTAGTATTTTATTGTCTTTATTTGAGACATTATGAGTTGTACTTGAGATTTGTTCTGATGTTTACACCTAGACTTTTATTTATATCTGTGACTCTCATGATATTTATTCTTCTATTCCATCTTAGTTGTTGTGATTGAGTTACTTATTATTTTATTCTCTATTCCGAGCATATTCTAGACTGTGTTAGATATTGTGACTCAGGACAGCGTTCTACCGCCGATACTGTGGCGTAGGCTGGGCGTACTTCACTTCTCGTGCCCTTTCACTGGGTGCGGGTCGTGACACATTTTTAGTGGTGGCCCATGCAGGTCCAATCACAACTAGTGTGATTTCGTAGTGGTACTCGAACTAGAGTATCATTACATCCTGTAGTAGGATATAAGATATAAGTTAAGGTACTCAATCACGTTAGGAAAACTCTTATCAAATTCTTGCTGTTAATTGTCTCCTTTTGAAAACAACTGTCCTCCTTTGATGATTTTGCTTCTTTTTCAGTAATTGATTCCTTGTTTGATCTATCTTCAGGATGGTGGAGACACGATCGCAGCGCTCTGGTCTTAGGGATACTACTGAGAGGTCTGCTACTTCTCGTCTGACTTAGCAGGACCCAGGGACCACAGTGCCTCTTGTTCCAGCTCAGGTGGGCCTGTCTACAACTTTTGGGGGTGCTCCTCCACCGGTTCCAAGGACTACCCCAGGAGTTCAGGGGATACTACCACCACCGCCCCAGGGGACAGTTGATATGGCATAATATTTCGCCTTCATACAGCAGATGATGGAGATGTAGCGGCGCCAGGCAGAGGACATGAGGCAGGGTATTGATAATGCCTACCAGTTAGCGATAGTGGCAGTGGAGAAGGTGACTGCCCAACCCCAAGAAGGGCAGATCCAGCCATACCAGTCGAGGACTCCAGGTATTTAGGATTTCCAGAAGATGAGGCCGCGAGACTTCAAGGGTACAGAGGGTATCCTTTACGCGGACGACTGGATCAAGCATATAGAGGAGATTTTTCGTCTCGCAGAGATACTGACTAGACTCCAGGTGGAAGTAGCGGGCAGCATGATGCAGGACCTTGCCCGTACTTGGTACCAGACCGACCCCAGAGTTGGTACTACGGGGCAAACTTGAGAGGCTTTTAAGAAGCTTTTCAAGGAGAAGTTCTTCTCCGACACTGCACTTGGCGCGTTGGAGATGCAGTTTGAGAACCTGGTTCAGGGGAACCAGATAGTAGAGGAGTACACCGGGGAGTTCTGCCGCCTGGGCAGATTTATGGAGGGCCTTAACGAGACAGCGAAGGCTAGGAGATTCAGGAAGGGCTTGGTTAAAGAAGTCATGTCCTTAACCAAGAGCAACAGGAATGCTACATTTGAGGAGATTTTGATGGAAGCCATGGCAGCAGAGGATGATCTGGAGCTGAAGCAAAAGCGAGGTCGTGATTCACATACAGCCGGTGGCAGTGGAGGACCGACCAAGAAGCCCCATTTGTAACAGCAGCATCAACAGAGGCCTTTCCAGTAGCAGCATAGGTCGTTCCAGCAGGCACAGCAGAGACAGGGTCAGCAGGCACCGAGACAGCAGTAGGCCACCATTTTTTACTTCTGTAAGAAGCCAGGACATAGGTAGAATGAGTGCAGGAAGAGGCTAGGCAAGTGCCTACTCTGCGGTTCAATGGAGCATCAGTTGAGGGAGTGTCCTGAGGCATTCGGGCGTAAAGGACATAGAGCAGGAACCAAGGCTCCAGTAGAGCAGCAGAGGGGACCATTGCCGACTCAGCAGCAGAAGTTTGTCCAGCACCAGCAGCAGACTAGAGGAGGCCAGCAGGGCCGAGCTTTCGCCATGGCAGTGGAGGATACCGAGGCAGTAGGCGATCTGATAGCAGGTTCTGTTCTTATCGACTCTTTTCCCACATTCGCATTATTTGATTCGGGTGCTTCCCATAGCTTTTTGTCTGTATTATTTGCTATTAGATACTCGCTTTCTTCTGAACCTTTGCCTAGGACTTACAAGATCACGACTGGGGGTAGTATTATCCTCGTCCGTGATGATTGTAAGGACCAGAGAGTTGTTTTGGGAGGCTGAGAATTGGATGTGAGTCTGCTCGTAATGCCATTACCGAACTACGATATTGTACTCGGTATGGATTGGTTGAGCAGGTACCATACCAGTATAGATTATCATGGTGGAAGAGTTCTTTTCAGCATGCCAGGAGAGCCAGAGTTCGAGTTCACCAAGCGGGAGTCAGAGCAGAGCAGCGGAGTTTTCTGCGAAGTTTCAGCAGAGGAGCAGAGCGTGCCACATCCACTGAGAGCTGAGTTTATGGATGTGTTTTCGGAGGAGTTGCCAGGGTTGCCTTCGGACAGAAATGTGGAGTTCTCTATAGACTTGGTAACCGACGCAGAGCTGATATCTCAGCATGTCTATAGAGTGAACAACAATGATCTTATGGAGTTGAAGAAACAGGTGGATGAGTTGCAGGACAAGGGCTTCATCCGATCGAGTTCTTCATCATGGGGTACACCAGTACTCTTTGTACCGAAGAAGGATGGGTCGGTACGGATGTGTATCGACTACAGGGTACTCAACAGCCTCACGATCAAGAACAAGTATCCGCTGCTGAGGATCGATGACCTGTTCGATCAGCTGAGCGGAGCGAAGGTATTCTCCAAAATAGATCTGAGGTCAGGCTATCATTAGGTGAAGGTAAAGAAGGAGGATATTCCAAAGACATCTTTCAGGACTCGGTATGGCCAGTTTGAGTTCATGGTAATGCCGTTTGGGTTAACTAACGCCCCGACGGTGTTCATGAACTTGATAAACAAGGTGTTCTACCAGTACTTGGACAAGTTTGTGGTGGTGTTCATCGATGACATTTTGGTGTATTTGAAGACCCCGGAGGAGCATGAGGAGCATTTAAGAGTGGTTCTGGAGACTCTCAGGAAGGAGCAGCTTTATGGTAAGCTCTCGAAGTGTGAGTTCTTCTTAGATTGAGTTGATTTCCTAGATCATGTGGTGACAGGAGATGGGATCTCAGTCGACCTGCAGAAGATCAGAGCAGTTAAGGCGTGGACAGCACTGAGTTCAGTCGTAGAGATCAGGAGCTTCCTGGGATTGGCAGGATACTACAGGAGGTTTGTTTAGAATTTTTCCCGGATTGCAGAGCCATTGACTAGGCTGACCCGGAAGGACGCAGAGTTTGTCTGGTCAGAGGAGTGTCTGGTTGCTTTTGATGAGCTGAAGAAGCGACTGACAACAGCCCCGATTTTGACATTGCCATCAGGATCAGACGAGTTCACTATCTACAGTGACGCCTCAGGGAAGGGTTTGGGTTGTGTCTTGCAGCAGCATGGCAAGGTGATTGCCTGTGCATCCAGACAGTTACGTCCGCATGAAAAGAACTACCCTACCCATGATTTAGAGTTGGCGACAGTTATCTTTGCTCTAAAGCTGTGGAAGCACTATCTATACGAAGAGCATGTGGAGATCTTCACAGACTATAAGAGCTTGAAGTATATGTTTACACAGAAAGAGCTCAACATGAGGCAGCGCAGATGGTTGGAGTTGATGAAGGAATTCGATATTTCATTGCAGTACCATCCAGGGAAGGCCAACGTGGTTGTCGATGCCTTGAGTAGGTATCCGGTAGCTATGTGCTTGACGACGGATCGTCACTTATTAGCAGATTTAGAAAGGTTGGGGATCGAGGTGATCGTACCAGGAGTTCAGATGCAGATGTAGGGCCTTCAGATTCAGTCAGACTTGATGGAGAGGATCAAGTCAGCTCAGTTAGACGATATTACTCTGTGGTGTATCCGAGAGTAGGTTCGAGCAGGATTGACAGATGAGGAGTTCGTCATTACGGAGGACGGCACATTGAGGCACGGTTCCAGACTGTGTGTGTCTAGCGAAGAGATTCGGGAGCAGGTTATGCAGAAGGCCCGTCGCTCTCAGTATACTATGCATCTAGGTGCCAACAAGATGTATAGAGATTTAAATAGCATGTATGGTGGTATAGGATGAAGCGGGAGGTAGCACACTTCGTAGCCAGGTGTCTAGTCTGTCAGTAGGTTAAGGCAGAGAGGCAGAGGCCAGGAGGACTATTGCAGCCATTGTCCATTCTGGAGTGGAAGTAGGAGCACATTACGATGGATTTTGTTTCTGGATTACCGTGTTCACCAAGAGGAAAAGATGCAGTTTGGGTCATCGTGGACAGGTTGACCAAATCGGCCCACTTTTTGCCATTCAAAGTGGGGATGTCTGTTAAGAAGCTAGTGGAGTTGTATATGCGACAGATTGTCAGGATACATGGAGTTTTAATGAGCATTGTCTCGGATCGGGATAGTCGCTTTACTTCCTATTTCTGGCGGAGTCTACAGACTAGTTTGGGCACTCAGCTCAAATTCAGTACTGCATACCACCCTTAGATGAACGGACAGTCGAAGAGGACTATTCAGACTCTCGAGGACAAGCTGCGGACTTGTGTTCTGGACTTTGGAGGATCATGGAAGGATCACCTGCACTTGGTAGAGTTTGCATACAACAACAGTTACTAGGCCAGCATTGGTATGTCACCATTCGAGGCGTTGTACGGGCGTAGATGTTGTACTCCCTTGTCTTTGGATGATGTTGGAGAGCAAGCTTTATGGGACCTGAGATGGTTGTTGACGCAGCTGAGAAGGTAAAGCTCATTAGGGATCGACTTCGCGTGGCGCAGGACAGACAACGGCATTAGGCCGACAGCCACCGGAGACCTTTGCAGTTTGAGGTATAGCTTAGACTTAGGATTAGAATATTGTTGTTTGTGTTTTTGTTGATTGTGTGATTGTTTTTTGTTAATTGAGACCATGCTTGTGCTAGGTTGGAGATATGGTATTCTTGAGGATTTCACCGACTCGAGGCACTATTCATTTCGGTGGAGGAGGTAAGCTTAGCCCACGCTACGTCGGACCTTTCATTATCAGTGGAAGGGTCGGTGACGTGTCATACAGACTGGACTTGTCTCTTCCTTAGCGGAAGTCAACAATGTATTTTACGTATCACAGTTGAGATGGTATGTGGCATATCCTAGCCATGTACTGGACCATTTCGAGATTGAGGTGGGCCCTACTCTCAGTTATCAAGAGCAGCTTGTGGAGATTCTGGATCGACGGGAGAAGGTATTGCGGAACCAGTCGTTACCCTTAGTTCGTGTAGCTTGGAGGCATCACTCTCCAGGAGAGTCCACCTGGGAGAGAGAGGATGAGATGCACGAACGATACCCCTATCTTTTCCAGTCTTGAGGTATGATTTTGTCCTTTCTTAATCATGCAGTTTGTCTTTAATTTCGAAGATGAAATTATTTTAAAGGGGGTAGACTTGTAGCATCCACTTTTTCATAGAAAGGGTATTTTAGGCATTTTTGCCATTTTGGCCATTTTGTGATTTTCTAGATATTTTGACTTTTGTTGTGCTAGCAACTGGTTTAACCTTAGAAGACATTGTATAGGAGCCTAACCAAGTCTTAGAAAAAAAAATTTACCTATTAGAATTCATTTAGGGCTTGGATCCAATTTAGAAGGCTTTTAATTGATTTTTAAGCCTTTTGTACGTAAGCCTTTTTAGCCTTCTTGACTTGGGCCTTATTCTTACTTAAGAGAGAGTTGGCCCAAGTGAAACCCTAACCCTAGAAACCCCTATCCTGTCCGCCTACAGCAGTACACCCTCCCCACTCTTTTCATTTGTGAAGTTTAGCCTCCACAAGTGAACCCTAAGAGATCTCCTCCTCCAAAAATCCCATTTTCTTCATCCGGAGACCGTTTCTCCCCAAACGAACTCGGTTGCACTCATCTAGAAGAGAAGGATCTGCTGGAGCATTTCTAACAAGGAGGCGGAGGCAATTGCTTGAGGGGAATCGACCGACACGACAACCGAGGGACTCCGTTTATTGAGTTTTCGACACTCAATAGGTAAACCCTTTTCTACCACAGTTATTCTAGAATTTCTTTCATTTTTGTATCCATATAGGTGCCCTAGAATTTCCCATAAAGTTTGGTTTGATTTTGACTTCGTTTGATAGCGGTATCGGACACGTGTCGGTCCTTTACGGCACGTGTTCGACGAAATGCCGCTTAGGATAGAAAGTTCTTGTTTTTCGATTTTGTCTTCATGGATGTTTAGATAATATCATTTTTAGAAACTTTTGTGAAGACGTATTTGAAATTGATGACTTTTCAGTGGCATTTCTGGCATCGGACGCACGTGCACGGATCCCGTGCACGAGGCCGTGCATGCCCTGCCGTCAGCGTATTGTATCTCGATGCACAGACCGTATTTTCAACTGACATTTCTTAAGCACGTGGGGGCAACCTCTGCCCCCATGCTCCTAAAATTTCACGACTTCTCGTTGAGCGAGCACGGAGAAATCAGACGTGCATCATTCAGCCGTACTGTGCACTCGGGCTGATTTTTGTCGCTGAAACGGACTTCATACGCTCTCTCGACGCGACGAGGACCCATTCCAGGACCTGGAATGCATCGACCTATACCTAGACTACCCTAGGGACCAACCCAAGTTGTGGCGTGGCACGACGAGCGAGCCACGGAGGCCGAACCGTGCGCACGAGGGCACGCACGGGCGCGCACACGTGCAGCAGGCCGTGCGTGTGTGCGGGGCTGCGTGCGTCCCCTCAGTGCGACATGTAACCATGTTGCCATGTCCTAGACCTACCCCAAGACCCCCCCAGCTACGTGTACAACCACGGGACTTTTCTTTGTGTGTTCGGCGCTCAATCGAGCGAGAATGCGCGCATACGTGCACGTTGTCACGCGGTATCGGGTTTTCAGAAATGCATTCTGTGGACACGACACGGACACGATTTTGGACCCGGGAGTACCCAAGCGTATCACATAGGTTGAGACCAACGTGTATGCCGAGTTTCGCGGATTCATTTTGTGTATATCTCATTTTAGGTCGTTGTGTGAAAAATAGGTTTTTCCTTTAAATGCAAATTTGAGTTTGAATATGATATTTTGTTTTCCAGGAATTTAACTTATAAAATTTGGGTTTTTAGTATATATATGTGGTTTTGGACTTGTAAGAACCAACTCTTGGATTTATTTCATATTTTTTATCAATTATGAGCATATGTGCTTTTCTTTGTAGCTATGTATATATGTAATTAAATATATATATATATATATATATATATATATATATATATATATATATATATAAGTAAGACTCCGTTGAAGCCCATTGCAAGCATATATGTTGAGAATGGGTCGAGGGGAATTAATCCCAGATTTTGATTCATTAGAACTATTTCAGACCATGTGTCATTTTTGTTAGCCCAATGATTATATCATGTTTTTGAATATGGCTAATCAATTAAGTTTACCATAATGACATCACTAATATTCATGTAATCACTATTATGTTGCTACTTAACTTAGCATTGTCCTACTGTTAGCATTGTCCTAAATGTTCTATATCATATTGCTATGCTTCTATCATGCTGTTTTGTTTGCCTAACATGTATTTGTAGACATGTTGTAAGCATGATCAAACATGATCAAACCAGGACATATGCAATGGGCCAAAGACGGCATTATATAAGAAGATTTCTCTGAACCGCCTAACGACCTTTTCAGGGCCTCGCATCGCCCCCCGTAGAAGTAACGACCGCCGTCAAGGAAAAAGGCGTCTTTAAGTCTGCTCAAATATTTGAAGAAGGGCGTCATCAAAGGGCTCTTGGTTTTCCTATTTGATTAATGTATTTTTCATATTTATTGAGTCTAGGAATACGATGTACATTGCATCGTATTGGCAAATAGGCTACCCAAGAAACATTTTCAAAGTACCCTTTCATTTTGAAAAACAAGCCCACTTACAAAAGCCCAAACTACTTCCTAACTGTTTGACTTTTCAAAAAGCCCAAAAACCAATTTGCAAAACCCTAACAGAACCCTAGCAGAACTCGGCTCGAATTCGGCCAGAGTTCGGCCAGAGTTTGGTTAGTTAACGTTGCTTTTTGAACTTGGTCTTCCCGCAGTTACGGATTCCAACGAGATTTTGTCATAGAGTTCTGTCCGAATTCTGCCCAAATTCTGTCAGAATTCTGCCTTTGGAAAAACTATAAATAGAGAAGGATTTCGATCATTTCAATTCACTCATACACCAATTCACTTTCATATCTCTTCTCTATAAGCCTACTACTTTTTCCAAAGTGTTCTGAGCTATTCATTTTTAAATCTCAAGCCAGTTACAATCCTCTAGTCGATTTGCCAGTACGGTATGGTTTAGAAGTTTCAAGAGCGGTTGTAATCAGGGGCTTGATTGAAGGTAGACACTTCACAATTGAAGTTGGTCGAGTACTTCGGATCAAAGCTCGCGTTGTAGAAGTTGCAAGAACTTCGGATGAAAACTTGTGGTGATTTTCCATAGCGGATTCAACTGGAAGCTAGAGTTCTTCCGACTGGACAAGTCCTCACAAGAGGGAAACCAGTATACATCCTTTTGTTTGCGTTTGCTCTCTACTCTCTACTTTTCATTTACATATCTGTGATATATTATCTGTGATCTTGTTACTAACATTTTTAAATAGCTAATTTCTGTTGCCTACTCTATTCACCCCCCCTCTAGAGTATTGCGCTTTACAACTCGTTCCTACAATCGGTCCTACAATTTCTTCCAAATGAGCATATGTATGGATATATACATAGTTTTCCTATTTTGTTTATATGTATATAAGAGTATATTAAAATGAGGCATACCATGGTTGAGTTTTAATGGTTTTAATCACAGTTTTGACTCACTTCAGTAACCTACAGGTATCACACACACACACAACCATTTGTTAGAAATAAGAGTAGGCTTGTGTTGTGAATACATGTGTATGTATATATACCTATATGTGTATAATTAGTATGCTTGAGAACCCATCTTAGAGTAGATCATAGTTGTGGTTGTAACCATAGGAGTCCTAGGACAGATTTGGTTTGTCATTTTGAGCCTAGTTTAGTTGAATTGGCCGACAAGTTGACCAAGTTGACAAAAGTCAACTTTTGGTCAAACTTGATCCAAATCGACCCAAACGAACTCCGAATGACGTAGAATTATGACCTAAAAATTAGTAGACGTACCAGTTGACCAATATTTGACCAGGTTTGACCAGTGTTGACTAGGTTTGACCAGAGTTGACCAAGGGTTGACTTTGACCAAAAGGGACCTAGAAGCATGTAGTCTTGTATTGTAGCTATTTATTTTGATATTTTAGACTTGTTTGTGACATGTGTATACTTTAAATAGGTTTATATTGTCCCAGTTTAGCTACACTTCATCATCAGCAGTTCAGTTTGCCAGGCGAGTACATTTTCTGATCTTTTTATACTTGTTTGGATATGTTCTCTTGTTATAGACTAGTATACTTGATGCTGACACGATGTTCACACGGATTAGTACCCTATGGATCCTTTCTTATGATGTTATTCCCTCGGATACATCGAGTATATCATGTTCATATACTTTATCGTGTTCATTATGTACTCCATATATTCGTATTTATCCATGTACACTCATACGTTATCCATGTACACTCATGACCATATGAGCTCCATGTATAAAGTAGTTGTTATCCATGTGCAATAACATATCATGTCTTGATCCTTGTGTATTGATTGGGGGCAGGGAGAGTGTAGTTGGTTATGTAATCATTATCCCCAGTAGATATCCATGTGCAACTCCATAGTTTATCCATGTGCAACCCAACCTGTTTACATAACCAATTTTATGCTCTAAATCACATAGATAGTTACATTTCTCTATTTATCATAGTCATATCTAGTCTTGATATTCTCTCTTATTGATTTTTTTACAGTGTTTCATGTGTAATTTTATATAGCTTGCTTTATATGTCTAATCCTGATATGAACTGTTGTGAGAGATATGTGCTCGTTCCATCCTGATTGGGCATATTAAAAATTTTACAGGTGATGATGAAGAGTTTTGCCCTACTTATTTTGGCATTGGCTTAGATGACACTTGTGATGTGGACCCTCGGGAGGATTCAGCAGTCGTTGAGGACTTACCCATAGTCTAGCTGAGACTTAGTATTTTATTGTCTTTATTTGAGACATTATGAGTTGTACTTGAGATTTGTTCTGATGGTTTACACCTAGGCTTTTATTTATATCTGTGACTCTCTCGAGATTTATTCTTCTATTCCATCTTAGTTGTTGTGATTGAGTTACTTATTATTTTATTCTCCATTCGGAGCATATTCTAGACTGCGTTAGATACTTTGGCTCAGGACAGCGTTCTACCGTCGATACTGCGGCGTAGACTGGGCGTACTTTACTTCTCGTACCCTTTCACTGGGTGCGGGTCGTGACAAAGACTCCCTATGAGTTATGGTTTGATAGAACACCCATTGTTTCTTATTTCAAGATATTTGGTTGGAAATGCTTTATTCTTAATACTAAAGACAACCTGAGTAAATTTGATAAAAAGGCCGATGAATGTATCTTTTTAGGTTATGCAGCAAAGAGCAAAGGGTACAGAGTCTTCAACAAAAGAACTATGAACATCAAAGAATCAATTAATGTCAAGTTTGATGAACTAAATCAACATTTAGACGATGACAATAACGAAGACGTGAGTACACCAAGTACAACTACTGCAAAACCTTCCCACAAAGATGCAGAACCTTCACACCAAGCACCAGCTGAGTCTTCAAGCAAAGAAGTCGGAACCAGCAATCCTGAGGATATGCCAAAATAGATGAGATTCTTGGTAGATCATCCAAAGGACTTGGTAATTGGTGAGATTACCAAGGGTGTAAGTACTCGTTCCTCTAACAAAGATATAGCTTCTTGTGTTGCTTTTATTTCACAGCTTGAACCCAAAAATATTGAAGAAGCATGTGGTAATAATTTTTGGTTAGATGCTATACAAGAGGAATTAAACCAATTCGAACGAAATCAAGTTTGGGAACTTGTTCCCAAGCCCATTGATCATCCGGTCATTGGCACCCGTTGGGTATTTCGAAACAAACTGAACGAGAATGGTTTAGTGACTCGTAATAAGGCTCGACTCGTAACTCAAGGATACAATCAAGAAGAAGGTATCGACTACGATGAGACTTATGCCCCACTTGCGAGATTAGAATCCGTTCGCATATTTTGTGCATTTGCATATTTTTATAATTTCAAGTTATTTCAAATGGATATTAAAAACGCATTTTTGAATGGTTTTATAAAAGAAGAAGTGTATATAGCTCAACCTCCAAGTTTTACTGATTTTAAAAATCCTGATCATGTTTTCATGTTAAAGAAAGCCTTATACGGTTTGAAACAAGCCCCTCATGCTTGGTACGATCATCTAAGCTCTTTTCTACTTGACAACAGTTTTTCAAAAGGAAAGATTTATACTACACTATTTATAAAATCTTTGAATAACAATCTTCTTTTGATTCAAATCTATATAGATGATATTATTTTTGGATCCACTGATGAATCTTTTTGTCAAGAATTTTTAAAGTGTATGCAGAATGAGTTTAAGATGAGCATGATGGGAGAGCTGAAATTCTTTCTCGGACTGCAAATCAAACAAACCAATAATAGGACGTTAATAAATCAAGCAAAGTATACAAAAGATTTATTAAAGAAGTTCGACCTGGAAGCAGTCAAACCACTTAGCACTCCAATGGCGACTTCAACCAAGCTTGATATTGATGAACAAGGCAAACTTGTCGACATACATAAGTATCAAGGTATGATCGGTAGCTCACTGTACTTAACTGCTAGTCGACCAGACATTACGTTTAGTGTTTGCTTGTGTGCACGTTTTCAAGCCAATCCTAAGGAATCACATCTGTGCGCAGTTAAGCGTATCTTCCGATACCATAGAGACACTTCTTTTGTCGGCTTATGGTATCCTAAAACTATATTATTTGACCTAACCGGTTATTCTGATGCTAATTTCGTCGGATGTAAAGTGGATAGAAAAGGTACCAGTGGCATATGTCATTTCTTAGGAAAAGCCCTAGTCTCTTGGTTTAGCAAGAAGCAAAATTTTATCGCATTATCAACAACTGAGGCTGAGTATATCACCGTAGGACATTGTTGTGCACAAATTTTGTGGATGAAGCAAACTTTAGAAGACTTTGGATTACATTACACACACATACCCATTTTCTATGATAACACTAGTTCTATTAATTTGACTAAGAATCCAGTATGTCATTCTCGTACTAAGCATATTGAGATTCGACATCATTTTCTTAGAGATCATCAACAAAATGGAGATATAGACCTTGTATACGTAGACACACAGAATCAATTGGCTGACATTTTTACAAAACCTTTAGCGGAAGATCGTTTCAATAATTTACGTCGAGAATTAGAAATTTTAGATGTCAATAATATTAATTAATTTTATTTTATCAATTAGTTTATTCAATACTCAATAATTGTTTTCGAAACAAGCCTACAAAGAGTCTGTCTGTCACAACGACTACAGTCGAAGCGAAGCGGTACTTAATTGTTCTCCGATGAACTTTCGTTAGCAGGGACATTACTCTTACAGCTAATTTGAAACAGATGCTGAGTAAAGAAAATTAATTTATAAAATAATATTAATTATATTATTTGAAGTTTAAAATTACTAAACTTTAAATTAAATATTTGAAATGAGTTGATGAAAATAATATGGCCCACAAAATATTTTAAAAAACCCAGGAGAACCCTAGGCGAATTCGGTCCAAATTCGGCCAGAGTTTTGTTGGTGCTGTACATTTTTAAGTCAGAACCCGAGGCCTTCTCCTATTTATCTCTTACAAACCACTTCATCACAGCAGCAGCAGCAGCCGAAGAACCCCCAAACCCTAGCTTTTTTCCACTCCTTTTCTTCCAATCTACGTGGAGATTTACATCCAAAATTTGGATTCGTGCAGAGAATCACGTCCTCTACAACATACTTGATTCTCGGAAGGTATAACTCCTTTCCTCCACTTTCAAATTCTTATGGTTACTTAGTTTTGAGAAAGAATGCCTAAGGGATTCAATCCTTTCAAGAGGAAGAAGACCAATGCCAGTAAAGAGGCATCGTCTTCTGATCCGAAGATGGATTCACTCTTTTCTCTGGTCCAATCGGGTGACAGCGTGTCGGATGAGTTTTACTTCAAAACTCATGACCAACCTTTATTTTGGTATGCCAACTTTGCTATGCTTACAATATGCACAGGCGCTCTAATTAAATGGACTGTATTTCCAGATCACCGTCCTTTCTTTGAGGCATTAGGGTTACACCGTCTTGATACCCTACAATTTCCTATAGCTACTAATGCCCTTAGACTATTCTATTATAACTTTGTATTAGTCACTTTTATCGCAAAAACTCGTATTGGCAGGATCGATATCGAGTTCGATGATGTGTTGCTAGCATAAGTCCTTGGTATTCCAAATAAAGGTGCACCGCTCGATGACATCACTGATTTTGACTTTCCTGGGGGAGCGACTCTTATTAGTTTCAAGAATGAGCTTTGTGCGCCAGCACGTGCTCGTCCTGGAAAGTTCAAGTCCAATAATTTGAACTTATTTAACTATGAGTTACATCGCATCATCTTTTCCATTATTCTTCCCAAATCCACTTCGAAAGATGATGTCACTGTACTAGAACTTTCTGCCCTATATCAGATTCTTAAGGGGATTCCTTTTTCTGCCCCTAAGACTATCATCCAGATGATGGATAGATGTTGAGAAAGAGAACACAATCTCTCTTATGTGATGCTTATCCCTCGCATCTTTCAGCGTTTTGATATAGATTTATCCACGTACACTCTGGACCCTGAGCCCAAGTTTCTCAAGCTTTCTTGTCGTAGTATTGTCACTGCTCCTCCACCTCCTGCACCTGCTCCTACTGCACCTTTTCCTCCTCAGACTTACCCTATGACTTTTGAGGGTTTTTATCAGCACCTCTCGGATATGCAGACTTTTTTTGTTGACACTTCCAGGGAACGAGAGTTTCGTGACGTGACTCTGTTCCAGGCTATTGCCAACTCATTTGCCGATCTCAGATTTGCTCAGACGGATCATTCTGCTAGTTCTCTTCCAAAAGACCTTTCTGTATCTGGTTACTGCATTGATGATGAGGCAGTCCACTCTTTGTTCCAGCCAGGGAACGCTTACGATTGGTATCATACGTCTGGTGCTACTCCACATACCTCTGGAGCTGGCACATCTAGAGCTGGTCCATCCGGACATGCTGGCACTGCAGATGATGATGATGACGATGAGGATGATATATGATTTGTCATACTTTTGAGACTGATGTTATTGTCTTTGTTTACTTGGAAATGCTTTGACATTCCAAGCTAGTATCAGTACTCTTATTTGGTTATAATTTCTATTGTGAATTTTTTTTGATGGACAAGTTATATGCTTTCTTTAGCATATTTTATTCATTTTAGCATTTCTTATAGCATTATCTTTTATTATGCTTCCATTTAAACTTCCTGTGAAAAAAAAAATTCTGCTTATCACATTTTCTTTCCTGTCTGTGACATTCATACCATGCCTGTGATAAATGTTTTTATATATCCATAATTTTGTGTTTCTTCACTGATTGTTACTTATGCATATATTGCTGGGGGACCTTTCTCTTTTGCAATTATTTTGCTAAGTGACAACGGGGAAGAAATAAGATCTAACATCTTCGATGTGTAAGAATACAAGATATGAACAATATATAGGAACAATTTTTTTTGGTACATTATATCGGTACAATTTATTTTGATAAAGACCAAAGATGTTATATCGGTCAAGGTTTGTCAATTATCAAAATGGGAGAGATTATTGGCCCATTGGTCATGGTCAAACCTGATTTTAATAATTGATCAAACTCTGTCTCGATATACAGAACAACTCAGATGTTTACTAAAGATGTTTTGGACACTTGGATACTGATCAAGATTGGATATCTACTCAGTTCAAGACCGAAGCTATGTTTGCCACTCGAGACTATATTTCTTTATGCAATATAATTTTTTTATTTTTATTGAGTCTAGGAATACATTGTATACCGAGTCGTACTGGCAAATAGGCTATCCAAAATCGTTTTCAAAATTGACCTATATTTTGAAAAATATCTCTTATTTACAAAAGCTTCTGAAGGATTTCAAAAAGCCCCAAAAATATTTCTTAAAATATTCATGACCAACCCTGACAGAAATCGGCCAGAGTTCGGCCAAGGTGAACGTTATGTGAACGTTGGTTTTTAAACTTGGTCTCCCTTCAGTTGTGGATTGTTACATAGAATTCTGTCCGAATTCTGCCCGAATTTTTCCAGAGTTCTGTCTTTGGAAAAACTATAAATAGAGAGAAATTTTGATCATTTAAAATCACCAATTCACTTTCATCTCTTCTCTTCTAAAGCTTACGTTTCTTCCAAAGAGTTTTCTAAAAAGCTTTCATTTTCAAATCCCAAGCCAATTAGAATTCTCTAGTCAATTTGTCGGTACGATGCGGTCTAGAAGATTTCAGAGAAATTATAATCAGAGGCTTGATTAAAGAAAGACTCTTCAAAACTGAAGTTGGTCGAGTTCTTCATATCAAGGCTCGTGTCTGTAGAAGTTGCAAGGACTTCGTATGAAAACTTGCAAAATTTTCCAATAGTGGATTCAACTGGAAGCTAGAGTTCTTCCGACTGGACTAGTCCTCACAAGAGAAAACCAGTATAAATCTCTGTGTTTGCGTTTACCTTCTGATCTCTTTTTTTTTGCAGTTATTACTTTGTGATTATTGATATTATTTTTGTGATCTAACTGCTAACAAGTTTTTAATTAGCAATATTTCGCTGCCTACTCTATTCACCCCCTCCCCCTCTAGAGTATACTACTTTACGACTTCGTTCCTATAAGTTAGACCTAGACAGCGTTCTACCGCCGATGTTGTAATGTAGGCTGAGCGTTGTCACGCACTCGTGCCCCTATACCAGGTGTGGGTCGTGATACGTTTTTAGTGGTGGCTCGTACAGGTCAAAAGTCGTAATTAGTGCGATGTCGTTGTGGTGCTCGACTTAGAGTGATGCTACGAGCCTGCTATAGGTATAGAGAATATAGGCTATAGGCTAAGGATACTCATTCACAATTAGAAGAAAAAACTTCTAATTTGCTTCTATACAACTTCCCTTTCTGTGATGCTGATTATTTGTCCTCTAATTGTCCGCCTTTGAATGTATTCTATCATGTTCCATATTGACTTCTTTCTTTCGATCTATCTTCAAGATGCCACCTAAGACAAGATCTCAGCATTCGGAGCCAGCGGGTTCAGAGAGGTCTGCGACGTCTCGCGGGCCTGCCCCGTTACTTCTACTGGGGTTAGAGTATGGGTCGCTACTTTCGGGGGTGCTCCTCCTCCAGTGATGAGGAACATTCCCGAGGTCGTTGTGGGTGCTTCTACTTCAGTGCAGGGGGCTGCGACTGGGTTTGTCGTTGGTATTCCTCCTCCTACGTAGTGGACTCCACCATCTGTTCTAGGAGATTTCCTCACCCACCTCCAGTGCCTACCGACATGGGGTAGATATTTGCTCTATTTTGGGAAATTCTAGAGGCACGAAGGGCGCAGTCCATGGCGCACCAGAGGCAGTCGAACGCAATATGACAAGGTATGAAGAATACCCACCAGCTCGCTCTAGCTGCAGTAGAGCCGGGAGCTCCAGCGCAGCAGCAGGGTACGCAGCAGAGGCCAGTTAGTATTCAAGATTTCAAGAAGCTGGGGCCTCGGGACTTCAGTGAGATCGAGGGCATTATCTACGCTGATGACTGGCTCGAGGATACCGAGCATCTCATGAGGGTATCCCGCCTCGCAGATAATCTGAAGGTTGAGGCGGTGGGACTCCAACTGCTTAATATTGCACGTACCAAGTTCAGAAATGAGTTGGCTCTTGCTGGAGAGGGCCACACCTAGGCTGAGTTCAAAGACCTCTTTAAGAAGAAGTTCTTCTCGTCCACTGACAGGCTGGACTTGGCTAGGTAGTTCCAGAACCTCTAGTAGGGAGGCATGTCGGTCAAGGAGTATTGTTGCGAAGCTCGACAGACTGAGTCGATACACAGAGTACATGGTGCGAGACCCAAAGATTAGGGCAAGCCGTTTCAAGGAAGGTTTGACCTGGGATGTGAAGATCCTTATTCCCTCCTTCTATGAGACGTACGTGAAGATTCTTGAGGAGGCACACAAGGTGGAATGAGAGTTGGGCCTGAAGCCCAAGAGAGACCACGATATCTTCTCGGGGGATACTAGCAACGTAGTGCCTGCTAAACGTCCCTAGCTCCAGCACCATTCCTTCCAGTCACCATAGCAGCAGTTTCAGGCTTCGGCTAGGACACCCGTTCAGCAGGTGCCACAGCAACAGCAGAGACCGGTACAGCATGCTCTTCTTTGCTACTACTACAAGAAGCCCGGTCACCTCTGGGAGGTTTGCAAGAGGTGATTGGGAGCATGCCTATATTGTGGTGCCGAGGGGCACCAGTTGAGGGATTGTCCTTCGAACCCTCATCGTACAGCTTAGGAAGCAGGTGCAGCTCAGGGAGCACCGACTAGGCCACCTGTGGTACCGCAACATGCCTCGCACCAGCAGTGGGAGATACCCCGTCAGGGCAGGATATTTATGATGGCGGTCGAAGAGACCAACACAGGTGATGGGCTAGGAGGTTAGGTCATATTCTTTTCTTCTTTATGATTCCTTTCCATCTAGTAATTGCTTGATTTATCTCTTAGTAACTTTAGCTTGCATATGTAATTTTTATGCTAGATTAATAGTGAACCTCAATGGATACTGCAATAACATAACACTGTAGAGGCTATAACCATGCTTGATTGTTTTCATTCCATAGAATTACATATTGTAAATTCTAGATAGGGTTTTACTAGACTTTGATTGTTGGGGGTTTGACCTAGAGAAGAATACAATCAACATAAATTTCGAGGATGACAAGGGGATAGGATTGTAATTACCACATTTCCAGAATATGGGCATTTTTGTCTTTTTCTATTTTGTACCAATTTAAAAATTATATTTTATATTAATTGTAATGCTAGTATTTATTTTATTTTTCCATGATAAGTATTGTTTCATATAATTAAATATATGATAGCGTTAGATGCTAGTTGTAGCTACTAGTTAGACTAGTTGTTAGTGAACCTAAATGGACCCAACTAGACTTATCATGACAACATTAGTGAACCCATTAGTTGGTCATAATAAAGGGCAATGAGTAAGAAAAATCCTTCCTTTAGTTAATAAAATCTTCTCTAATGAAACTTCTTCCTAAAATAAACCTTCATGACTAATTGTGAGGGCTTAACAGGCACTTTATATTGTATTTAGGGTTAGGAATAGTGGCTAGTCATATACCATATAAAACCCCTCTTTGAGTTCACTTATTAGTCTCTAAGAACCCTAATTTGTCTTATTTCCATTTTCTCTCCATTTGAGAAGAAGAACCACCCACTACCATTTCCAAATTTATTCCTAACCAATTTCTAGTGTCATTTCAAGGAGGCTAGATCTTGGACTAGTAAGGAGGGGAGCTTTGGAAGGAGAGAAGCTTGAAGGAGTGTCCACTTGTGTCCACTAGTACCATTGTATTGGTAATCCATCTCCCAATAGGTAAAATCTGAAATTAATCCTTGTATTTGATTCTAATTAGTGTCATTTAGGAACCACCCATGCATTAGGGCTACCCATGGGGAGAAGCTTGAGCTTCATTGGATCCATTTAGAGACTTTTACATAGTATTTTTGTACCATTTTTGGAAAAATTCGAGAATGGCACACCAAGAGTTTGTCATTAGGCTTTATTTATCATGTTTGATATATTCATAGGCTTTGGGCTAGTTTGGTTAGGATTGGAGTGTGTATCATGTCGTATCATGATATGCATGCCAAGTGTTTGTCAAAATGACAATGTGGCTATCATTGACTCTATTTTAGTTTTGCTCTTGCTTTGGATTAGTATATTCATTAGGATTTGTATCTAGGTACTTATACGATTATACTTGAAATGTGTGTGTGTGTGTGTGTGTGTGTGTGTGTGTGTGTGTGTGTGTGTGTGTGTGTGCGTGTGTATATGTGTGTGTGTATGTGTGTGTGTGTGTATGTGTGTGTGTGTGTGTGTGTATATATATATATGGTATCTATATAGATATGGTATCTATATAGATGTGTTTGTGCATAGAGTGCCAAGAGAGGGATAGGAGAAAGGTAGCAGCATCTCTATTAGGTGACAGTAGCAGCAGTAGATAGGGGATCATGAGTTCTAGTGTGTGTGTCAGTTTTTAGAAGAGAATTCCTATAGCAACTAGAGTATTATAAAGTGTATTAAGGTAGCAGTAGGAGGCTTAGTGAGCAGTAGTATAGGAGAAGAGGGTTGGGCTATGTATGGGCAGTAGTTGCCCTCGACAACATGTTGGATCTGTTCATGAGGCCATAAAGTTGGTATAGTAAGCAACCTTCATAGAAAGAAGGGAAATGGGGCATGTGTGGGTGTTCCAACACATATAAGTATATAAATTGTAGTAGAATGTGTCATATGTGTTTAGATATCAGTTAGTGCGTGTGCGTGTTTCAGTAGGTAAGTGACTTGTGCAGGTTAAGAACAAGTGGTGGTCGGCCACTGCTAATACAGGGTAAGGGGGAGTGCCATAGCAGAGGGTGTAGGCAGTAGGAACCCCTATTATTGGGGTAGGATTGCACCTATGTGCATTAATATATGGTAATTTGATAGATAGAGAGAGGAATGTGTGCATTAGTGTATTGGTGGAGCATAGGAGCTCCTTGTATGCAGAAAAGATTTGTGGTACGTGTGTGTCAGGATTTAATAGCAGTAAAAACAATGAGCCTTAGATAGGAATTAACAGTGGAAGTTATGTTTGTGTTAGTGTATCAGTTAGATAGGTAGGTTGATTAGGTGGATAGTTAAATGGGTGTGCATGAGTAAATAGAAAAGAGGGAGAAGGACTTTTAGCAAGTAGCAGTTAGGTGTAGCTGCATTTGGATTAGTTAATAGCACAGTAACAGTAAGGAAAAAATAGGTACGTTAGCAAGCAATAGTGGAGAGGTATCATGGCAAGACAGTTGTTAGTCTAACAATTAGGAAATGCGTAATTGCTAAGTGTAAGCACAAGACATTGCAGCAGTGGCAGCCTTGGTGTGGGTAGTGAGTGCACAAGGCATGGGGGTCGGGCAAGGGTTGCAGAAAGCAGCATATTTGTTGTCTTGACAGCAATTTAGTTGTTGCCTAAGGCAGCAACAGGAAGTTAAGACGGATTAGTAGTAGTTTAGGGAGGGGAGGAGCACTCCCTTTCCAGTTGTTGGTTAGTGGTAGGGAGATATAGAAGTGAGGAAGTTTAGATAAAGAACAAGTAGGAAGGAAGAGTAGAGGGCAATGGCCCTATGCTTGACAGGAACTTGGGGGTTCATGTGAATGATGTGTGAGTGAGTGTTAAGTAGGAAATGTTAGGATATGAGGGTATCCTATATATAGGCAATATAATTAATGTTAGGGTATAGGGTATACCTATATAAGGGTGTAGGTAAATCTAAGAATTGGAATTGGTTACCTAGGAGTAAAATAGGAAATTATTTACCTAGATTATAGGTACACCTATGTACTAGGGTAAAGAGTTTCACCTAAGTGATATAGGTAATAGGTAATAGGCTACTCTAGTATCCTAGGATAACTAGTATGCTTAGATACTTGGTGTATGGACACATAGCTTAGAAGTATACTCAAAACCTAGAAAAGGCTACTTTGACTTAGTTGAACTAGTTTGACCTAGTTTGACCAACTTGACCTAGAATTGACTTTATGACCTAGAATTGGACTAGTTTGACTTGCATTCATTCCAAAACTTGATGTTGATACAATATTCCATATTTAGGTGCTCGAGGCACCGTATCGGACGTTGTTGATACTTCACACCAGATTGCAGGCGAGTACATTCTCTGATAATTTTCTCTTTTATGATATCTTCTATGTTTCTTGTATTTAGTGTAGATGACCTTAATTTCTTGACACATTGGTTACAAGGATTAATATTTCTGGATCCCTTCATGAGATGTTATTCCTTGTATATCTTGGTGTATCTTGTGCGAGCCTTGTTGTTGTTGTTCTTGTGCATTGTATGGACACCGATTCCTGCGAAGGCTCGTGACCTTCTCAAAAAATCTCGTGTCGTAACGTGCCATGGTTGGATCTACTATACTAGTCAGGAGCGGAGAGTATTAGCATAGATATGTGATTAATACCCTCCTTGTATCAAGTCTTGAACATTGAATAGTGTTAATCATACACCGCACGTATGATTAACCAGGCCATAAACTCTTGTATCAAGTTCCTAAGGCGATCACATGTTGAAACTAGTACTCACTCGCATAGATAGTATATTTCTTGATTCTTGTACATGATATACCCTGTTCTCCTGCACTTACACTCATTTATAGTTTTATTTATGTCTTACCATGCTCATGTACATGTCGCTTTACCTTGTATATTCTCTCTATTTACTGCTACATAGTCTTTATCACATTACCGAAACTATTATTAGAAATATACTTCACTCTAATCCTGACTAGACATATTTTTCAGACGATGCAGAGGATGAGTGTCCTACCTATTACAGCCCTTCGGATGTAGTAGGCATCGATTGGGAGACTCTGATTCAGGAGCGTCTAGTTCCAGCAGAGGAGCCTTATTTAGCGATTCATTAGGCTAGATTTGTACTGGACTTTGTCTCCAGTTGATGTCTATTTGCATATTTATTATTTTTTGATTTATATTTGAGATTGTTGTCTCATAGATGTTTGCCATGACAAAAGGTTATATGAACTTTTTTGTATATTAAACGTGAAAAGAGTACAATCGATTCCTAAACAGGAGATCTATGTACAAAGTTTTCTAGAGAAGTGTGACGGTGGAGATCGAGCACTGCAGCAGTTCTTTTACTCCGTTGACGATCTGACGACGAGTTGAACTTGCTCTGGCTTTCTGGTGCTTGTGATTGGAACTCCGGGGTGGGTTGCTAATCAAGAGGACGCCGAAGTTGTAAAGATTTTGACGCCTCTTGATCGAAGGAAAACTCTTTCTATGTTTAGGGGAGCATATATGCGATATGCATAAGGGTTGTGCAGGAACGCTGCACGTAAAGATATGAGAGAATCTTGAGGCGGCATGGTGAGGGCTAATGCTGAACTGACATATGGCGGATGCTGGGATTCTCTTTTATCAAGATCTTGGGGATCAATATATATGGGTAAATGACATATGGCGTGCATTTAATGCGGATTCGATGAACCTGAGTAGATTCTGATCCTATCCCCGAAGTTGGATTTTGTCCTTATCTTAGGGGCCATTGGTTTAAACAAACCGATTGGATATGACCCTCGTCCACAGGAACAAACTCCATCCTTATCCTTAGGAATGGTGGTTTAAACAAACCGAAAGGATATTACTCTTATCAATAGAATCAAATATGTCTTATCTTAAGAGCGGTGGTATAAACGAAACTGATTGGGTAATATCTGAAAATATATGGATACCCAAATTGCCACGTGAAACAATGCCACCTTCTAGGACTGTGCGTCTATACGAGCTGCACTTCTAGTAAGGCTTCGATATTACTGCACTTTTGGGCGACGAGGAGACTCTGTTTCGAATATAACTGAGTCACTGAACTTTTGGGCGACGAGGAAACTGTATTTCGAAGACAACGGAGTCACTATGCTTTGGGGCGACGAGTAGACCATGTTTTGAAGATAATGGAGTCACTGTAATTTTGGGGCGACGAGTAGACTGTGTTTCGAATACGATGGAGTCAATGTGCTTTGGAGCAACGAATAGACTTGTGCTTGAGGCAACAAAGTATCAGCTGAAGGAGCCATGTGAACGAGATGTGCTTCTGGATTAGATGGAAGGAGCTTCACTTCTGGTTGAACCGGAGGGAGCTACGCTTCTGGGTTGAAGTAAAGTGGCTGCGCTTCTGAGTTGAAGTCATAGGAGCAATTAATGACTGCTCTTTTAACAGATGAGTCAATCATCCTTTTCTTTAATTATCGTCGATATTTTGGGGAATTCCAGAAGTTTATGGCTTAGGATTCAGTCAAATGAACTTATTAAATAAGATTTATTGTGCTGAGTCTTAGGTTTATCCCATTAATTTGGGAGTCTTTGACCGATGGCCACGTGGCATATGGATTGGACCGCACTCAGCCTATATAAAAGGAAGCTTTTCTGAAGGGTTACATCCACTGTCTCTTAGCATTCCCACCGTTATGCTCGATCCTGACTTGGCTTCAAACAGTCGTTGGCCTTGTACAAGTCGACTGTTGGTTGTAGATCTCTTCGTTCAAAGAAGCTATATCCTTGTAGAAGAATTGCTGCTGGATCGTGAGATGCACTTGAGTGTTTGGCATAAGGAGTTTGAACCTGAATGACATCTTAGAGGTCTTCGAGATCCAAGCTTCCGGGATTGGATTGATTGCCAATCCGAAGAGCTACAGGTTGTGCTCTGCCCTGTTCAGGAGTCGCAGTAGTGTGGCGAGCAGGAGCTGCATTCTGGCTTGGGCCAATGGCTGCTTCATTAGCCATATTGGAGTTCATCCACGTCTGGCTAGGAAGCGGCTTGCTCTGACGAGGAAGTAATTCGCTCTGACAGGCTATAAGTCTGGGGGCTGCACATTTGCGAAGAAGATTGCCTACTTGCAGACTTTAGGTGTTTTAATCTTTATATGTAATCATGAAGAATCTGTAACAGATCTTTGTAGTCATGATTTTAATAAAGAACTCTTTATGCACCCTCTTTGTGCGTCTGTGTGACTTGGGTTTTTGTCTGCGCTTTTGGGGTACCTGTGCGTTTGTGAAGTCATGTATAGTGGGAAAGCTACCTGCGCTTTTGTCATGTCTGCACTTTTTCATGCTTTTACAAGACCCCCTTCAAAGTGTTTCGAACTTGAGTCATGCTCGAAATACTTTAAACAGAAGCATGACACGTGTCTTTTACAAGCGAATGCCCACCATACTTACTGACATGCTGTAGTCACGCTTAGCCTTCGGCATTAAATGCCTTGAGCCATCGTTTCAATAAAAGTTGATCACAACTCCTCGTTTCTAGGGAATGGTCATCATGATCTTTACTCTTAATTCCCACGTCATCCGAAGAGTCTCCTCGTTCACGAAGCATTTTGTCTTCTTTTGCTGACGTGGCTGTGCCCTATAAGTAGGGGCTATTTGGAGAGAGAAAACTTTATTTCTTTCTTTTCCTCCAACAGAAGCTTTTCGTCAGAGTCTTCTTCTTCCTTTAAACCCTAGTTTTCTCGCCATGGCTCCCAAGAAATCAAGAATCACGAAAGCTCCCGCGACGAGCTCCAAGAAGGCCAGTAGGGCAGTGGCTAGCCCCAGACTGGCTGCAGTGAGTGCGAGATAGACTAGAGCGTCATTTGCAAGGCAATTTGGAGAGGCTACGACGAGCACTCGTCGGCCAAAGGAAAGCAGTTGGCTTCCAAAGCCGTCGTCGCTGAGCAAGCTCCTGTCGTAGGAGTCTCAGTGCATGGAGACGTACATCCACCCGTTGCTAGTAGGTGTCTGACTGTCATTGATTTCTTGGTTCGCTGATGCATATGAGCATCGACTCTTAGGAGCGTCGTCTTGAAGATATACTGATGCTTTTTCTTGCTGATGTGGATGGGCGCCATTCTTTGATGTGGTGTTCCGAAGATGTGCTGAAGCTTTATTAACTAACACACATAGTTGTTACTTACAAAGTAACGACTATCAATGTGGCTCGCAGCTGCGCAGCCAGTGTCCCTGCACAGTTCTTTCTATAAGGTACCTACGCGGATGCTTGTTGGCTGACGCATGGTGCACTTTGGTAGTGCCTGCGCGAATGTTCGCATAGTGACTGTGCGGATGCTTTCCTATCCTGGCATAGTACTTTTGCTCTCTGTTTCTACAAAAAATATTTTGTGTCTTTCTGACACACTTTGTTTATGTGCAGTTCATGTGTCCGCGTCTCTTTTTGGGGATATCTTTTTGAACGCGGCGATCTCTGCCACAAGCATAAACATTGACGAGGTGCTCACCACTCCCGTCTAGCAGCTGATTGCCCAAGGTCAACCAAAAGGATGACTAGACATGATATGGGATCAACAGCCCGTATACTTCTGCCGTATGATGGATCGAGACAAGCTATCTCTTCCTTCTGATCCCGTCAAGTTGTTGAAACCTTCGTTTCTCTTTGGCGATCGGTTGGTCTTGGAACATACTAAGCTTATAGAGATAAACGAAAATGGGTACTTTGAGAATGATGGTCTCTCTTTGTATGTTTCGTCGATCAACCGACACATTTCGCTCTCAGTTTTCTTCTTCTTGGCCGAGAAGTGTCTTATGAAATGGGATATCATCCTGAAACGAAGGGGTTTAATGACCGGCCATATCCAAATGGAGGGGTACTCTAATCAGAGGGATTCTTTCAAGAGTGCACCTGATGGTCCATCATGTATGCTGCATGTGTTACTCCCTGGTCGTCTGCTTATTGATTTTACCACGGAGGTGCATCCGTTCCGAGCCTCTCTCTTTGCTAATAGGCTTCTAGCTACAGGCTATACATATCTGAAAAATATCTTTCGTGTCGAAGGTTGGATTTATCCTAAAGTGGAATGGCACGAACTAACCTAATGGGTGGTGGGTAGGTTCAAGAAGGACTTGCTAGGTATGGGCCTGCGTCGTGCCATCAAGGCTACCGAGCATGGTATAGAGATCAATCGGCCTCTGTTAATAGCCTTGTTAGAATTATTTAATCACCACACCGGGACTTTCTTCACCCCTTGTGGAGAGATGGGTTTAGCCCTCTATGAGATGCGTGCCATTTCGAAGCAGCCGTGGGGGGACGTGCCATATGAGGAATATACCCCTAGCAAGGAGGAGTTTCTAGTACTGGAGAACAAATGTTCCGAGATGATGGTTGTGTATAAAGGATTGCTTTGTTACCACCAAGTATGACGCGCCTGGGTGGGATGAAGGCTCCACCATACATCAAGGCCTGGACGGATTATATCTTTACAAAGCATTCATCGATGCCGGGGAAGGTTCATTTTATCGCACGTCGGGCATATACTGCTGACGAAGTGGACGATTTGATGGCCGAAGCGGGGGTCTCTGCTCCCTCGGTAGATGCTGAGGAAAAGCCCACCTCTACTGTTCACCACTGCTTCTGTCAGAATCTGACTGCTTTAAGTCTGAAAGCAACCTTAGCCGCTTTTCTGATGATATGGTTGCGGGAGGCCGTGGTTCCAGGATATTCTAGCCTACGGAACGGATCAGTCAGGAGCTTATTCTGCCCGCTGTGAGGCTGGCCTTCAAACATTCCTTGGCTCTGCTGACGGCTATGGTATGTGACATCCTGTACGGTTTGCAGGAGTTCTCCAAGAGAATAATAGAGTGCCACGAGGGGAACGATGAGTTTTCTTGGGTTGGACTCCCTTACCACTACTTGATGGGTTGGTTGGCTTTACACCGCCCTGGTTTGATAGTCCCCAGCACTCTTGAGGGTTATGAGGAAGGGGATGTGATGTAGCACAACTATCATTGTACGAAATGGCTCCATCAGGATGTCCCCGTCTGTAGGTGGATGTTGGGCCGTTTAGACGACTATGCTTTCAACAAGATTTCTCCTACATACAAGGGTCTTCTTGCGGATGATGAGTTAGTGGATAGTGATCTAACTTTCGGTGCCTTCCACTGGTTACAGTACATCCGTCCTTCCCATTTGGTGTATCAAAACCATAATCGGGTGTACTTGGAGCCTTATTTGCCGAGCTGATTCGCCCGTCAGTTTGGCTATAGCCAGAACATGATGGGCAATCCAAGATCTTGTCTTGGTTATGAAGGAAGTCTACTGGACGGCGCCCGGGCATAGTGTTATTATAATACCGGTGGTATGAAAGCGAAGTTTACGATCCCCTCGATGCATGAGGAGACTCAAATCTTGTATTCCGCTGTGAAGTTCTACTGCATTGTGAACAACTTCTCACCGGAGTACGATCGAGAGCGAAGTTTGCTCAAGGGTACGAAGTTTGAGAATCCTCGATTGGCTTCAAAGCATCTCCATGAGCTTCCATTATCGGAGGGCAGATCCATCGATGGCTCCAGCTCCTCGTGGGAGGAAAGAGGGGAGGAAGTACTCCTGAGTAACCCGTGGAAGCGTCAAATTTTCTCAGGGGTGACCCCTCCTTCTCTTAAGAGAACAAGAATAGTTGTGCCTCTGCGGGGTGGACCCTCCCAACAGCCTTCATTGGAACCTTGTGCCCCACCCGTTGAATCTTGTAACGCCCCAGTCCTAAAATACGTAGGACTAGGAACGTAGACATGCCAGCTGTATTCATACGAAGTATACTCCAATATATGGAAGCCTCGTATAAATACATAAGCTGTAAAATGTAGTAGAACCATAACTAATCTCATCCACAAGAATAAAAGAATAGAAGATGTCATATATGAGAATAAATTGTCTTGATACAATATGTTGGACGGAGACAAATCCACTACCAACAAAATAAGAAAATAAAATACATGGAAAATGAAATGAGTGGCGAGCGAAGCGAAGACGATCCAAATGCAATCATCCTCGAAGAAGTAGCGAAGATCACGGCTAGAGCTAAAGCACCTGCGAAAGACAATAGCACACACCTGGCAAGACAACCAGGTCCTCAGAGGGACGTAACAAGACACATAATAGCATGCCATATAAACTGAATAGATATTGCTCAATAAATAAGTCAATCGAATTTATAACATGGTCCAATACGCACCTACTGAACGAGCGTACCATCCCCCCAACCAAACAAGGACAGGGGATGGTAAACTAATTCACGACGACATATCTTTCCATGCTAAGAACCCGATATGGTATCCGGACCCCAACAAGGTTCAATACCTTCTCATCGAAGTAGTAAGTCACACCTACAACCAAACAAGGACAAGATGTGACGAACTAATCCGCGACAAGTTATTGTTCCAAGCCACGGTCAGATACAAGTACCCAAACCAAAAGTACTCGTAACTAACGGATAGGGTAGCCTACCGTTCTATGTGATATGTAGTTAAGAACAATCCTTCCTACGCATGGGCCCTGGCTAAATAGGATTGGCGTAGTCCCCCTTGGGCACCAGAGGCCCCAGCAGGAAGAGCATGACGTTTCGCAGAATCGTCAGTGGCCGTCAGTAATCTTGGGTCATCAACCCCGTATCTCCAGCGGAGAGTCCGGGTCACAAGGGAAGTGCATCGAAGCCCATACGCTAAGGAATTGTCCTCCCCGCCCAATGCCTACTGTGTTGTATCCACAACACAAACCACTATAACCGCTAAGTCAAACTAGCATGCAACCTCTATTAGCGGTTATTCCTATCGCACGGCTTGTACGTACTAGTGGCCAGCCAATCACGCATTTTCGTGTCCTACATGCGACACACAACTTCGTGTTACAACGTGTCAAGGCCAATGAATGCAACACACGAGGAGGTCCCTTAATTCTAGGTTTAATGTGAGAAAAATAATACACAGCAGAAAATATAAATTAACAGTTATGCCATGTATCACAGTTTATTTTACATAAAGAAAATAAGTAATGCATGAAAATATGAGCTAAAATAATTAAACAGCTAATGGCAAGGTGTCTTGCCTGGTAGGACGCCTGGTGTGCTACGATGATCAAGGTGGCGCGAACTGCAACTTCGGTGCAACAACTATACATGGTGACCACGGATGATGACACGGTCGGTTCCATTGGGTCCAGAACGGTCAAATTAGTTAGGGTGGACATAAGGTAGTACGAAATTGGGTGACAGAATGGGAATAAGGGGATCGGTTACGGACATGAGAGAAATCAAAGAATAAAATAATAAGATATTTGAAAACTAATTATAATAGTTAAAACTAGTTTTTACGAGTCAAATAATTATAGCAAAAATATTTAAATTCAAGAATCGTTTTATTTTGGCTAAAACTCTAAGTTCATCCAAATATAATTGGTAGAAAACTATATATATATATATATATATATATATATATATATATATATATATATATATATATATATATATATATATATATATATATATATTATAGTAACAATACTTTTAAATAGCTATACGAATTTTTACCCTAATAATAAATCCATGGCTTCTAGCGCCTAGTCCTTTTGTTATAAAATAGTTTTGAAAAATTTAAACATAAATACCAAGAGTGATAATACCTAAAAAATATATATATATGGAATAATACCATGGTACCATAGGAATTTAATTCCTAATACTGTAGCAAACCTATGAAACAACCAGAAGTAATAATAACAATTTTAATAATAATAATAATACTAATAATATTACTAATAATCATAATAATAATAATAATAATAATAATAATAATAATAATAAGAATAATAATGATAATAATAATAATAATAATTATAATTATAATAATACTAATGATAGAAATAATGCTAATAATAATAATGATAATGATAATGAAAATGATAAAAAATAATAATAAAAATAAAAATAATGTGAATTAATTAGCACTGCTGGTGGTGATCCTCTTTTGAGGAGTTCACCCCTAAGTAAACAAAAGAATCCAAAAAGAAATAACACAAAAAAATTAACAACAGAAGACAATAAACAAACCAAGTAAAAAGAATGTTGTTATTGTTCCTCTTAATAGAAGGAGGAGAGAGAGAAAAAGAAATGGGGAAAGGAAGAGAGGGAGTCGGAAAGAGGCGGAACGGCGGGGGAGTAGAGGCTGAGAGAGCGGCGGTGAGCGGTGGATCCGCGGAGGGTCGGAGAGAGCGCGAGGAAAAACGAGAGGGGAGCGGCGGACACTGTGGCGGAGTGGTTTTTCCGGCGACGGCGGATGGAGGCGGCCAAGGGGTTTTGGGGTCGCGGCGGAGGCGTGTTGGAGAAGGCGTGGCCAGGCGGGGTTTCTTCGGCCATGGTCGGCGGAGGTGTGAGGGACGGCACGGGGGAAGTCGGAGCTCACTCGCGCGGAGGCGAGCGCGGCGGTCGGGAGCTCGGCTCGGCCGCGAAGAGGAGCTGGAGTCGGGGGTTCGGGAACTGGACGGAGAGGGAGAGGGGTTTGACCTCCGGCGGCTAGCGCGCCGGACACGGGGACGCGGAAGCTGGACGGTTTGCCAGAGCGGCGGCCAGAGTGAGGAACGGGGGCGCTCTTCTCCAGGCCGTACGGTAGACACGGACGGCGACGGCGGTTCGTCTCCGGCGACTTCGGGTTTAGGTAAGGGATTTTTCCCTTTTGCACTTGGTGGTGATGACTGGCTGTGTGGTTAGGCGAAGTCGGCGGCCGAGATGGCCCTGACGACGGTGACGGTGGTGGTGATGGGTATAGGCGGGGCTGTTTGCTAGGTCGGGGGTGATTTTGGTGGTCGACGGAAGTAGGGAGGCTGGTCGTGGTGGCGGGGTGACGATGTGGTCGATGGTGGTGGTGCTGGTGAACGGTGAAGTCGGAGAGGGCAGGGGATCGGGTTCTGTGGAGTGGCTGTGTCGGGGTGGCGAGTGGTGATTACTTTTTGGATGAGGTCGGTGGTTGTCATGGTTATGGCGATGGTGATGGTGCGTGGCCGCGGGAGTTTGGGTGGACGGAACGTGGTCGGCCGGGCTGGATTGGGCTGTTGGTGGAGGTTTGGCGAGGTCAGGTGGCCGGGGACGGGTTGTTAACAGATGGCTAGGGTTAGGGTTTAGAATAGTATTGGTTTGTTGTGTCGATATCGTGTCCGACATGTGGACACGAAGAAGGTGAAATATAATTGTAAAAGAATTAACCTATTGGAAAGACACCCGGGGTCGGACCCGAGGCCGTCACGGCTGATACAAGAATGGATGGAACACCGACACGAGGCACGCACGGAGAATTATTTGTGGAAAAAAATAATGTGGATGATAAAAATATTGGAGGAGTACCTGCCTATATTTATAGGATGTGGGAATTCCCAATTAGATAATGGTTAGGAATAGTTTTAAAACCCCAATTTAGATAATACGCAATTTAAATTAAATTCATTAAATCCAAATCCAAATAAGAATCCAATTTAAATCTAATTAGATCCCCTTAGTTTAAAATCAATCAATAAATTAAATCCTAATATGGATATCTATTTAAATAAATCCAAAAAAAATAAATCACGATTTAAATAGCCAAAAATAACTTTCAAATATATTTTTCAAAATACCAATAATAATAATTTCAAAAATAATAAATATTTTTAAATATCTTTGAATAATAAAATATTAATATTAATAAACCTCGAAAATTTACATTTTTATTTAAAATAGACAAATAAATAATTACGATACATATTTATGCAAAATATTCTTTACATAATTATGTTTTTCTAGTATACCAAAAATATTATATATTATTAATACTTTTAGAAATGATGTAAAAATATCAAGCTTGGAAATGATAGCAAAAACTAATTATTATATCTATTATTTGAAACTATAAAAATAGAATAAAATATTTTTATAAAATATGTACGCTCGCACATATTCGCACTCGTCGAGGAAAAATAAAATTTCGTGCGCGACGTAAAATACGATTACGTGACGTACAATACAAAATTTTTAAATCGGTACCAAATTTAATAATAAAAAAATAGTAGAAAATTTATGGGTTTTACATCCTACCCAACTTAAAAGAATTTCGTCCTCGAAATTAAGAATTTTCGTAGGGGGTGAGAAGACACAAGGGGGTTTCGATGGGAAACAATCGATAACAATTCATGACGTAAGAATCACGATCTAGATCATAGAAAATTAATGAGGGTCACGATTTAGAGAACGAAATAGATTCGCCTTATTTAAGCGATTAGAGGGTCATGACAGTAATTATAGGGCCGAGAAAAGGACGAGTAGTTTAGGAAGGAGAAATAGCAATATCGAGTGATAATGGTCATAGGTGATAGGATAGCTAGAGGAAGTGCTAGTATATCGTCCTTCTAAAATAGGTGAATACGAAAGCAATATAGAGTTCGAAGGAGGCGTTATCGAATACGAACACGTGATTCAAAGACGATCGAATAATTTCAAAGGAATTGTCAAGGCAGTCGTGGATGAAATTTTAGAGGACAAGTTTAATTATGTTCCATCCATGTAGAATAATAGAAAAAGACGAACCAAAGTGCACTCGGTTGATCAGACCATCATGCACCGGTTCTGATTAGACAATATGCTAGTGAGCGCGCTCAATAGCATAAGTCATGAACAAACTCGATAAAATTGGATGAGTTTGCAAAACTAAATTATAGTAGCAACATTAGTCAAGGTGGTAAAATATAGGCACGAGATTAAGATTGAAATAAGGAACAAATATGAATAGTCTAAGAGTCATAGGAATCTAAGTCTTTTTCTTTTTTTTTCTCTTTTTTTTTATTCCTATACCGTCATTCTACGGTTTATTGACCAAGGCTGGGTTGACCAAATGGGTTGAATTCCTCTAGTCTCTATGGTCTAGATAATACTATTGGTATTCCTTTAATGGTCAAGGGTGTGTGGAGGGTTTTCTACCCAACTTAAAGAATTAAGCTAAGGGCATTTGGGATATCTAACTAGTAGGGTTGAACTCTAGCAAGCACGAAGGAAAGATAAGAATAGAGATGGAAGGAAGCAAGCAAGATGCAGTCGATGAGTCAAACGATAGATCGAAGAAAGTGGTCAAGTATGTGGATGAGATCCTAGACTTCTAATCCTATACGCAGGCTTGCTTGGTATGGTAAAGTAACCAAACAATTTATCTTGACCTGCATGGGCCACCACAAAAACATGTAACTCCCCAGTCCCAAAATACGTAGGACTAGGAACGTAGACATGCCAGCTGTATTCATACGAAGTATACTCCAATATATGGAAGCCTCGTATAAATACATAAGCTGTAAAATACAGTAGAACCATAACTAATCTCATCCACAAGAATAAAAGAATAGAAGATGTCATATATGAGAATAAATTGTCTTGATACAATATGTTGGGCGGAGACAAATCTACTACCAACAAAATAAGGAAATAAAATACATGGAAAATGAAATGAGTGGCGAGCGAAGCGAAGACGATCCAAATGCAATCATCCTCGAAGAAGTAGCGAAGATCACGGCTAGAGCTAAAGCACCTGCGAAAGACAATAGCACACACCTGGCAAGACAACCAGGTCCTCAGAGGGACGTAACAAGACACATAATAGCATGCCATATAAACTGAATAGCTGTTGCTCAATAAATAAGTCAATCGAATTTATAACATGGTCCAATACGCACCTACTGAACGAGCGTACCATCCCCCCAACCAAACAAGGACAGGGGATGGTAAACTAATTTACGGCGACGTATCTTTCCATGCTAAGAACCCGATATGGTATCCGGACCCCAACAAGGTTCAATACCTTCTCATCGAAGTAGTAAGTCACACCTACAACCAAACAAGGACAAGGTGTGACGAACTAATCCGTGACAAGTTATTGTTCCAAGCTACGGTCAGATACAAGTATCCAAACCAAAAGTACTCGTACCTAACGGATAGGGTAGCCTACCGTTCTATGTGATATGTAGTTAAGAACAATCCTTCCTACGCATGGACCCTGGCTAAATAGGATCGGCGTAGTCCCCCTTGGGCACCAGAGGCCCCAGCAGGAAGAGTATGACGTTCCGCAGAATCGTCAGTGGCCGTCAGTAATCTTGGGTCATCAACCCCGTATCTCCAGCGGAGAGTCCGGGTCACAAGGGAAGTGCATCGAAGCCCATACGCTAAGGAATTGTCCTCCCCGCCCAATGCCTACTGTGTTGTATCCACAACACAAACCACTATAACCACTAAGTCAAACTAGCATGCAACCTCTATTAGCGGTTATTCCTATCACACGGCTTGTACGTACTGGTGGCCAGCCAATTACGCACTTCCGTGTCCTACATGCGACACACAACTTCGTGTTACAACGTGTCAAGGCCAATGAATGCAACACACGAGGAGGTCCCTTAATTCTAGGTTTAATGTGAGAAAAATAATACACAGCAGAAAATATAAATTAACCGTTATGCCATGTATCACAGTTTATTTTGCATAAAGAAAATAAGTAATGCTTGAAAATATGAGCTAAAATAATTAAACAGCTAATGGCAAGGTGTCTTGCCTGGTAGGACGCCTGGTGTGCTGCGATGATCAAGGTGGCACGAACTACAACTTCGGTGCAACAACTATACATGGTGACCACGGATGATGACACGGTCGGTTCCATTGGGTCCAGAACGGTCAAATTAGTTAGGGTGGACATAAGGTAGTACGAAATTGGGTGACAGAATGGGAATAAGGGGATCGGTTACGGACAGGAGAGAAATCAAAGAATAAAATAATAAGATATTTGAAAACTAATTATAATACTTAAAACTAGTTTTTACGAGTCAAAATAATTATAGCAAAAATATTTAAATTCAAGAATCGTTTTATTTTGGCCAAAACTCTAAGTTTGTCGAAATATAATTGGTAGAAAACTATATATATATATATATATATATATATATATATATATATATATATATATATATATATATATATATATATATATATATATATATATATATATATATATATATATATATATATTATAGTAACAATACTTTTAAATAGCTATACGAATTTTTACCCTAATAATAAATCCATGGCTTCTAGCGCCTAGTCCTTTTGTTATAAAATAGTTTTGAAAAATTAAAACATAAATACCAAGAGTGATAATACCTAAAAAATATATATATGGTATAATACCATGGTACCATAGGAATTTAATTCCTAATACTGTAGCAAACCTATGAAACAACCAGAAGTAATAATAAAAATTTTAATAATAATAATAATACTAATAATATTACTAATAATCATAATAATAATAATAAGAATAAGAATAATAATGATAATAATAATAAAAATAATAATAATTATAATAATACTAATGATAGAAATAATGCTAATAATAATAATGATAATGATAATAAAAATGATAAATAATAATAATAATAATAATAAAAATAATGTGAATTAATTAGCACTGCTGGTGGTGATCCTCTTTTGAGGAGTTCACCCCTAAGTAAACAAAAGAATCCAAAAAGAAATAACACAAAAAAATTAACAACAGAAGACAATAAACAAAACAAGTAAAAAGAATGCTGTTACTGTTCCTCTTAATAGAAGGAGGAGAGAGAGGAAAAGAAATAGGGAAAGAAAGAGAGGGAGTCGGGAAGAGGCGGAACGGCGGGGGAGTAGAGGCTGAGAGAGCGGCGGTGAGCGGTGGATCCGCGGAGGGTCGGAGAGAGCGCGAGGAAAAACGAGAGGGGAGCGGCGGACACTGTGGCGGAGTGGTTTTTCCGGCGACGGCGGATGGAGGCGGCCAAGGGGGTTTTGGGGTCGCGGCGGAGGCATGTTGGAGAAGGCGTGGCCAGGCGAGGTTTCTTCGGCCATGGTCGGCAGAGGTGTGAGGGACGGCGCGGGGGAAGTCGGAGCTCACTCGTGCGGAGTCGAGCGCGGCGGTCGGGAGCTCGGCTCGGCCGCGGAGAGGAGCTGGAGTCGGGGGTTCGGGAACTGGACGGAGAGGGAGAGGGGTTTGACCTCCGGCGGCTAGCGCGCCGGACACGGGGACGCGGAGGCTGGGCGGTTTGCCAGAGCGGCGGCCGAAGTGAGGAACGGGGGCGCTCTTCTCCAGGCCGTACGGTGGACACGGGCGGCGACGGCGGTTCGTCTCCGGCGACTTCGGGTTTAGGTAAGGGATTTTTCCCTTTTGCTCTTGGTGGTGATGACTGGCTGTGTGGTTAAGCGAAGTCGGCGGTCGAGATGGCCCTGACAACGGTGACGGTTGTGGTGATGGGTATAGGCGGGGCTGTTTGCTAGGTCGGGGGTAATTTTGGTGGTCGACGGAAGTAGGAAGGCTGGTCGTGGTGGCGGGGTGACGATGTGGTCGATGGTGGTGGTGCTGGTGAACGGTAAAGTCGGAGAGGGCAGGGGATCGGGTTCTGTGGAGTGGCTGTGTCGGGGTGGCGAGTGGTGATGACTTTTTGGATGAGGTCGGTGGTTGTCATGGTTATGGCGATGGTGATGGTGCGTGGCCGCGGGAGTTTGGGTGGACGGAACGTGGTCGGCCGGGCTGGATTGGGCTGTTGGTGAAGGTTTGGCCGGGGTCAGGTGGCCGGGGACGGGTTGTTAACAGATGGCTAGGGTTAGGGTTTAGAATAGTATTGGGTTTGTTGTGTCGATATCGTGTCCGACATGTGGACACGAAGAAGGTGAAATGTAATTGTAAAAGAATTAACCTATTGGAAAGACACCCGGGGTCGGACCCGAGGCCGTCACGGCTGACACGAGGATGGATGGAACACCGACACGAGGCACGCACGGAGAATTATTTGTGGAGAAAAATAATGTGGATGATAAAAATATTGGAGGAGTACCTGCCTATATTTATAGGATGTGGGAATTTCCAATTAGATAATGGTTAGGAATAGTTTTAAAACCCCAATTTAGATAATACGCAATTTAAATTAAAATCCATTAAATCTAAATCCAAATAAGAATCCAATTTAAATCTAATTAGATCCCCTTAGTTTAAAATCAATCAATAAATTAAATCCTAATATGGATATCTATTTAAATAAATCCAAAAAAATAAATCACGATTTAAATAGCCAAAAATAACTTTCAAATATATTTTTCAAAATACCAATAATAATAATTTTGAAAATAATAAATATTTTTAAATATCTTTGAATAATAAAATATTAATATTAATAAACCTCGAAAATTTACATTTTTATTTAAAATAGACAAATAAATAATTACGATACATATGTATGCAAAATATTCTTTACATAATTATGTTTTTCTAGTATACCAAAATATTATATATTATTAATACTTTTAGAAATGATGTAAAAATATCAAGCTTGGAAATGATAGCAAAAACTAATTATTATATCTATTATTTGAAACTATAAAAATAGAATAAAATATTTTTATAAAATATGTACGCTCGCACATATTCGCACTCGTCGAGCAAAAATAAAATTTCGTGCACGACGTAAAATACGATTACGTGACGTACAATACAAAATTTTTAAGTCGGTACCAAATTTAATAATAAAAATAAATAGTAGAAAATTTAGGGGTTTTACAAATCTCCTTTACGGGTAAGCCTTAGTATTTTCTTTTCGGGGTTTCATTTTGTACTTTCTGTTTACCACTGCTTTTCTTGTGTAGGCGGGGCCCACATGGACTGAGAGACTCAGGGAATCTTCCCGAGGAACCTGCCCCAGAGGTATCCCAACTCGTAAGGACCGAGGGGGAGACTGCAGCTGATAAAACTACCGACCCGGAAGGTGTCTCTCCTCTTGCTCCCTTTGAGTAGAGACTCAAGGCTCTTTGGAGTTATTGTCTTTGCTCCAGCAGGAAACTTTTACGGGGCCGATTAAGGACGAGCCCGTGGAGGTCCCTGAGGTCGGCGTGGTGGCAGCCGAGGGCGTATTCCGGAGTCTGTATCCGTGACAGGCCAGGTGGACGTGGATGCTGACGATACTAGCCAGGACCCCTCCATCATATCTCCTTTCTATGCCTAAATAAGGGTTGAGGATAATCCCACTGCGCCGGGAGAGGGAGAGGACCATCCGACTGAGGAGCTGCCATTGGCAAAACTCGGGGATGCGTCTCGTCGATTGGTCGAAGTTCCCTTGGAAGGGTTGACAGCAACGGCCATTGAAGCATTGGCCTGCCAGGCTGTTAAAGGATCGGCAAGAATGACTGTCGAACAGCTGGTTGATGAGGTCATTCTAAGAGCCGCCGAAGAGGCGATTGAGGTGTTGGTTGATGTGGTCCTCGAAAAGACGACCAAAAAGGCCAACGTAGCACCAGTTGATGTGACTATTGATGAGTTGATAATTGAGGTCCCAGGCAAGGTGGTGACAGGGATGATGGTCGATGATAGCGCGGACGATGAGCCTGCTGATGTCACCACTCTGAAAGAACTGGCTGAGACGACCGCTGACAAGCCGGCTACTGAAGTGCCGGTTGAGAAGACCACTGAGGAGTTGGTCACGACGACCATTGAGAAAATGGTTGCTAAGGTTACTCATACTCTGGTTCATACGGCTTTAGTTACGGAGATGGTTGAAGAACCAGCAAGAGAGCCTGTTAAAGAGCCAGTTATACCTCAGACAGTGTTGGCTGCACCGTCGACGGCCTCTACTATAGTCACGGAGCTACATGTTCCCGCTGCAATACCTAGACCCATGTTGGCTGTCGTTGTCGCTCCGGTACCTTCTATTGCGGCATCTCCGGTGACTCCGATGAGTTTGGCTGACAATGTGTACTATATCAATCTTATTCTGGGTATAATTCGTCAAGCTTTGATGTATGGCATAAAGGGTGTCTTGCGGGGCAGCCAATCGCTTAGACGGGCTCGGTCTATAGTGGGGGGCCAATTGATGGCCTTGCGCAACTATCCAGAATGCGAGGCAAAGGCAAAGGCGAATGCGATAGATGATCTGCTGGCAGAATTGGGAGCCACTGTCTCAGAGCTTCAAAACCTTGAGCACGGTCTTTCGACCCTGGCTGCTATGGAGCTAGGGAAAATAGCTTCTGAAGTTTTCCAGTATGAACAGAAATGTCGGGCCCTGACTGACAGACTTGTCGAGGTCGAGGCCAAAATTAAAGAATTGACCGACGACGAGGCTCAGGTCTGCCGTCACGCAGCCTCGGAAGAACAGTGACAGGCCCTCCGGGAGCAGATCCGGAAGCTAGAAGAGACTTTGGCCCTTGCAGAGAACGAGTTGGGTAAGTCCAAAGACCAGTAGGAGGTCCTCCGGCAATGCTCCGAGACCCTGACCCGGGAGAAAGAAAGTATTGGCGTGCGCCAGGTGGAACTGGCTCTTGTGCGCCAAAACCTGTCCCAAGTTGAAGATGAAGCCGCTCCACGTCAGGAGGCCGAGTGTCGAGCCCAAGCACTGGTTGCCCCCTAAATTGCTCTTTTGAGGGGTCGACTAGAAGAACTTTTGCATCGGTCTTCGTAGTTTTGACCTCCTTTTTGTCTTTTTGTCTCTTGTTTTTTGAGACTCTTTTTGTAGTCAAAGAAAGAAAACCTTTCCATTCTATAAATAAAAATTTTGGTTTTGCTTGTCCTTTGCTATGAGCTTTTCTTTTATGAGAGTGAGAATTCCCTCAAAGGTAGTATAACGTGAGGGGATGGATATAACTCTGCTAGGGATAGGGTGTTTACTCAGAGGTTATATGGACATAGTAAATACGAGATTTTTGGTGGTAGAATTTTCCTTACTCAGAGGTTATGTAGACATGGCAAGGATAGACCCTATGGGTGTTAGAACAATTCAGAGGTAATATGGACGTAAAAGGTTATATAGATAGTTATAACAATTATGAAGGATTGTCATAAAAGTAATGTCTACTCAGAGGTAATATGGACATGGTAGGCACAATCTTCGCTAGGGTGTAGAATAACAATTCAGAGGTAGTATGGACATGAAAGGTTTTCTAGCTAGTTATGACAACACAAGGTTATCATGGAAGAGACGACTACTTAGAGGTAATATGTACGTAGTAGACATGAACTTCGTTAGGGTATAAAAAGACAACTCAGAGGTTATATGGACGTAAATTATTTTTTCTACTGGGGAAGTTATGAAAGAGGTAAACTCACACCCGTGGTGGGTGTGGGAACCTATGTTGATTTGAACTTCAGACATAGTATTTCTTTAGGAACTTGCCATTGATTGGCATCGTTAGCAAGTCACCGTTAGGTTTGGCCAGTCGGTAGGCCCCATTGGAGTAGACCGTCTCTATGACGATTGGCCCTTCCCACTTGGGTTTGAACTTCCCAGCTGTCGTGTGAGTCATCACCATCGGTCTTTGAACTGATAAGATGAGCTCACCCACTTGGAATATTCTTTCCTGGACCTTTTGTTGAAGGCCTCGAAAATCCAAGCTTGGTAAAGCTCGATTCGTTGCTGAGTTAGCAGACGTTTTTCATCCAACGCCTCTAACTCCTGTAGCCGCCGGCGTTGATTATTTTCGTTAGTCAGCTGGTTGGTGATGGCTACCCGTAAAGATGGGATCTGGATCTCCAAGGGAAGCACTGCCTAGCTTCTATAAACCATAAAGAATGGTATGTTGCCAGTGGGTGTCCGAACAGTTGTACGGTAAGCCCACAGGCATTCGTCGAGCTTTTCATTCCAGTCGCGCTTATTAGAGGAAATGACTTTCATGAGTAGCTTGACGATAGTCTTGTTGAATGCTTCATCTAGTCCGTTCGTTGCAGGATTATAAGCCGTTGATGCCACATTTTGTATTCGGTTCTTATTGCAGAACCGATAGAATGCGTATAAAATGCGTGGCTCACGAACTGAGGACCGTTGTCGTGGATAATCTTTCTGGGAACCTCAAAACGGTATATGACGTGATGCTTGACAAAGTTGATCACGTTCGAGGTTTTTACCTCGTCCAGACGTACTGCTTTTACCCACTTAGAAAAGTAGTCAGTGATGGCGAGTATGAACCGGTGTCCTTTGGAGGATAGTGGACTGATCAGCCCTATAATATTCATTCCCCATGCTTCAAATGGCCAGGCGGCCGCTGTGGGGTGTAGGAACTCCGAAGGTCGGTAGATGAAGTCAGCATGCAACTGACATACCCGATACTTCTTTGTATAATCAACGGCCTCTGCCATCATAGTGGGCCAATAGTAGCCCATGCGATGTAGTCAGTCATGTAACTTAGGACCAGGCTGATGGGCTCCGCAGGTGCCATCGTGTGCCTCTCGAAGTGCCTCTTGTGCTTCTATTTTGGATAAACATCGCAGGAGAAGCCCGTCGTATGAACGACGATACAGCATTTTGATAGCTGTGTTGTAGAAGAACCGGAGAGAGCGTCTCTTGACAGAAGTAGCTTTATTCGGGTCTTCAAGTAGGATTTTATAGACTGCTAGTCTATAAACAAGAATCGCCAGTCCCGAACGTCAACATTAGTATTTGTTTGTACTGAGTAACTCAGACGCATATGTAGATTGTCCTTTGGGCAAACTAGCTCTCGTCCCATTACCGTGACGGTATATTGGGTTCTAATAGGGGCTGCCAGAGAAGCGGCGAGGCTAGCGAATGCGTCAGCCTCCAAGTTGTAGTTGAGGTACATGTTCTATAAAGAATCTTGTGAAGGTAGAAATGATATCGATTGCTGCTTGGTGGTAAGGAACCAGATCTTTATGACGGACCTCTTGTTGTCCTCAAACCTGGTTAATGATCAGTTTCGAGTCACCATAGGCCTCGATGCAGTCAACCCCCAACTGTTTAGTGAGCTGGAGTCCAATGATGAGAGCATTATACTCAACAACATTATTGGTGCATGACTCCATAAGAGAATATGCACGATGGATGACCAGGCCATCGGGGGCGATGAGAACGACTTCGATCCCTACGATGATCTTGCCTTTGGGGTCCTGTTCTTGAAGCACTGTCAAAGAACATATGACAAATGAAGTTATATGAGATGGCATTGGACTCTAGGACTTATTGGGAATATCGTCATAGAACTTCGATGTCTCTAGTACAGGATGTGTCACCAAGAAGTCGACCAATGCTTGGCCTTTGACTACCTTTTGTGGGACAAACACCATGTCATAAGGAGTCAAAAGTATTGCCCATGTGTCCAATCGCGAGTTTAAGGCCCCTGGCTTGGTCATAAGGATCCTGAGGGGGTTGACTCGAGAGATGGCGTGGATTGTCTGTTCGGCCACGTAATATCGTGTCTTCTGGATGGCAAAGTGCAGAGCAAGACACTCCTTCTCCCCACGATTATACCGATGCTCGGCCCCAATCATGGTCCTGCTGAGATAGTAGATCGCATGTTTGTGGCCTTCATTGCTTTTCTGGGCTAGCAAAGTACCATGAGAATGGTCCGTAGCTCGGACGTATAGCAGGAAGGGTCTCCCTACGAACGGTGCTATTAGTACTAGAGGACTAGTGAGGTACTTCTTGATGTCGTCGAACGCGCACTAGCATTCTTCGGTCCATACATAAGAAACCCCTTTCTTCATCAGTTTGGTGAAGGTTTGACATCGACTAGAGAGATTTGCTATAAATCTTCTGATGTATGTTAGGCATCCTTGTAGGCCTCAAAGCTCACGAAAATTCTTCGGAGGAGCCATGTCCAAGATCGCCTTAGTCTTCTCAGGGTAAATATGAATACCCTTGGATGTGACAAAAAAGCCCAAGAACTTACCACTGGAGACTCCCAGGAAAGACTAGGCTGGGTTCATCTTTAGTCGATGTGTCTGCATTAAGTCGAATACCGTCCTTAAGTCATCCAAATGACTGGATTTCTTTTTGCCCTTGACGGCAATATCATCAACATAACATTCTACCATCTTTCGGAGGTGCTTGCAGAATATGGTGCTCATAGCTCGCTGGTATGTTGCTCCCGTATTCTTCAACCCAAAGGACATCACTGTGTAACAATATATCCCTTTTGGAGTCCGGAATGAAGTATGCTTCTCATCTTCGGAGAATATTTTGATCTTGTTATAGCCTAAGAAACCATCCATGAAGGACATGCGCTCGAAGCCACACGTGTTGTCAATCATCACGTCGGTGATCGGGAGGGGAAACTCATCTTTTGGATTGGTCGAGTTGAGATCCCTGAAGTCTATACAGACCCAAATTTTTCCGTTCTTCTTAGTGACTGGGACAATATTAGCCACCCAATCCAGGTGTTACTTTTTGCGAATGAAGCCACTCTCTAGGATTTTGTCAACTTCTTTCACAATAGCATCCATGACGATGGGGCAAAAATGACGTTGTTGCTATTTGACCGGCTTAGCATCGGGTAAGATATTGAGGCGGTGCATGGTGACTTACTGGTCTAAACCTGGCATGTCCTCATAGCTCCAAGCAAAGACATCGATGTATTCTCGGATAAGATGTATCAGAGATTCCTTGTCTTCTTCCGTTAAGATTTTGCTGATGAAGATGGGTTTTGGGGAAGCCTCATCCCCTAGCTCGACTTGGACGACTTCATCTTCAGTGGGAGGTTCGTGCTGTTCGAAGCACCATTCCCATTGGGATCCCAGGCACTGATCCTAGGGTTCATCTTCAAAGAATTCAAGTATTTGGTCTTTCTCCTCGACTGGAAGATCTGTAGAGACCATATTGACGGATAATATCTTCTTGAAGGCTTGGCCGATACTGGTATCAGAGTCCCAGGTTGACGAGTCGGAAGAGTATGAATGCATCAAGACCTCCAGCTCTGATCTCTCCAAAGTTGTTGTAGGTGTAACGTAACCCAATCCCCGGCGAGTGCGTTGGTAGTAATTTTAGAAGTTTTCCTTTGGAGCACGAAGTAGGAACGAAGTCGTAAAGCAGAATACTCCAGAGGGGGGTGAATAGAGTAGGCAGCGGAATATTGCTAATTAAAAAACATGTTAGCAATTAGATCATAGAAATAATATCAATAATCATAAAGTAATAAATGTAAAGAAAAGAGATCTGAAGGCAAACGCAAATACAGAGATTTATACTGATTTTTCTCTTGTGGGGACTAGTCCATTCGAAAGAACTCTAGCTTCCAGTTGAATCCACTATTGAAAAATCCTGCAAGTTTTCATACGAAGTCCTTACAACTTCTACAGATGCGAGCTTTGATACGAAGAACTCGACCAACTTCAGTTTTGAAGAGTCTTTCTTCAATCAAGCCTCTGATTACAATTTCTCTGAAATCTTCTAGACCGTACCGTACCGGCAAATTAACTAGATAATTGTAACTGGCTTGGGATTTGAAAATAAAAGCTTTTTAGAAAACTCTTTGGAAGAAACGTAAGCTTTAGAAGAGAAGAGATGAAAGTGAATGAGTGATTTGAAATGATCAGAATTCTTCTCTATTTATAGTTTTTCCAAAGATAGAACTCTGGCAGAATTCGGATAGAATTCTATGTAACAAACTGCAACTGAAGGGAGACCAAGTTCAAAAACCAACGCTCAAGGGTTCCTAACTGTGATTGAGTATCTTCAAAAATATATCCTATTCCTAGTGCAGGCTGTAGTGGTACTCAAGTTCGAATACCACTACACTTTTAGTCTCGACCTGCATGGGCCACCACTAAAAACGTGTCACGACCCGCGCCCTAGAGTTAGGGTACGAGAACGTAACAACGCCCAGCCCACGCCGCAGTGTCGGCGGTAGAACGCTGTCCTAGGTCTCAATGCATCTAACAGTATAAGACTAAACAGTTTATACTCCCCGAATGGGGGTGACATAGCAGATACAGACTCAATCACATCTAAGGTAGAGCATGATAAGGATAGATAAAACATGAAATCCAAAAGAGATACAGGAGATAGAAGTCTAAGTGTCTAAGATACATAATCCCAGAAATACATCTCAAAACTCAAATATAGATACAATAATCCATAAAGTAAATACAACTCCAGACAAAATAAAATAACTACCTAAACAACCCCTACTGTGTCTCCTCTAGGCTAGCAGGCAATCCCAGGCCATCTGTAAAATTTATCAACAGGTCCAGTCAGGACAGGAGCGAGCACATTACATCTCAACAGTTCATAGCAGGTTAGAAAATATAATCATGCATTAAAGTAAGATACAGGTACTGAAAGAAATGTTGTATGTAAACAGAGAGAGAGCTATAATAGAAATATCTACTATAAATAAAGAGCTACCAGTGACTAGTGATTTAGAGCACAAAGTCGACATGTGAACGGCTTGATTGTACATGGCTATACTAAAGAGGCGTACATGGCTAATCTACTTTGGAATTGTTCACATGGCTATTTATACTCTCCCGTACCCCCAATCAATACACAAGGATCCAACCAGGTTATGTTATATGATGCTATGTAACAGCCCCCGAAGGGTAGTAGACCCCGAAAGTGATAGACCCCGAAGGTAATAGACTCCGAAGGTAATAGACCCCGAAGGTGATAGACCCCGAAGGTGATAGACCCCGAAGGTAATAGACCCCGAAGGTGATAGACCCCGAAGGTGATACATAGTAGTCCCATAAATGGGATAAGGATTCTAGGAAGACTCTACGATCATAAGAGTATATGTCGTAAGTGATCAAAGAACCAATGAAGCATATGATACGCCATGTAAGTGAAACGTACAGAACATGTAATACCCGATGCTCCCTAAGGATAACATCTCAAGAAGGGATCCATATAGTACCAATCCGTGTGACCAACGTGATAGTACAAGTAAAGTAATCTACTGCAGGAAATAATTCTAAGCAGAATATAAAATGATCAGAGAATGTACTCGCCTGATAACCTAAACAGCTGATAAGTATAGGGGGTCCAACTGAAGCCACAGAGTCCTATTTAAAGCAACACAGGTTACAAGGTGTCTGTCTCCTAATTAGAACAGCACAAGTCACAACATGTCCAGAAGGGTAATATAAAGCACTATAATGCATTCTACATGAATCTAGGTCAAACTAGGCCAAAGTCAACCCTTGGTCAACTCTGGTCAATTGCACTAGTCAAACTAGGTCATGTCCTAACCCAGTAAGTCTTACTAGGCCTAACCAAGACTATCCTAGCAAGCACACATCAATACAAGGCTATACAAGCCAACATACACCCAACTCTATATAGCATACAATTATTCAATACTCAAATAGGCAAGAATTCACATTGGATATACACTAGGTAATCTATTACTTTAAGCTATATATGTCTACACATATATACACATGCATATATTGGTATTCAACATTAGGTCTATAATCATGGCATTTCAAATGGTTATATAAACTTATATATTACAACACAATATGCTAACATATATATAATATACATACATAGCTAAGTTAACTATATTCTTAAATACTTATTTAAGAGGCTATGTGTGTGTATGTGAACATGGCAAAGGGGCAAGTGAGGGTTAAATGGGCATACATAGTGTATACATATCAAAGAGTGTCAAAGTATAAGTGAACAATGTGTCAAGTGTGATAGTGTCAACATAGTGTAAGGGGGTACATGAGGTAATATAGGATTTGTGTTAACATAGAACATTATATCTCATTAACTTGTATATTACATATATTACATCTATTATTACATTACATTCATTCTTGCATTCATTCATCATTCATTATTCTCTTGCACCACTATATGCACCATACATTACATACTATAGAACCTTCATATTCAATACAAGCCATACTTATACATGCTTACATTAGATAGGATACTTACACCTCATACATCATTTATTTAACCATTTCCTCATGATTGTATTCTCTATTAAATTACATAATATATATACATTAACATGGGTTAAAATCAAATAGAACATTATATTACACACAAGGGTGCATAAAATGCATATGCCGAATAGTAACTCCTACTAATAATCAATACTGTACCATCTCAGCATGAAATAAAAATTTAGGATTAAATTATGTTATAGATATATGTGTTAGCTTTACGAAACTTTAAACGGATCGCGTTATCGTTTTTGGAAACTCCCGGAATCGCGAAAACACCGAGAACGCGTTTGTCTTTCGTACAGCTGACACTCAAATAATTCTCCAGAAAGTTACAGAAAGAATTAGGCCTATTAATACATGTTTTTGGAAAGCTAACTTCAATACGCTTCTTCTAAAAAAATGGGAGATTAAACTAAACTTGAGCTAGAAGTTATGACATTTCTAAGTTAGGGCTGAAATTAAAAACGTGAATAAAAATTATGACGGATTTAGGTAGTTTGAGATAAAAGAACACAAGTATATAACATAATATATCAAGAACTCACTCTCTACACTAATATGTATATATGAGACACTATAGAACACATCTCCAATACGAAAATATGAGATTAAACATGTAATAATTTATTCATACATAACAACAACACATAGTGTGTCCAAATTTGGGATTTTTCCACATGGACACAACCACAACACAAAGGACACTCCTATGACCTCCAAATGGACACAAAATGGACACAAATGGAGATACAACTATGGGGTCATTCCTATGGGTTCAAAATAGACCTATATGTATGAGGAAATGAAAAGGAGAAGGGATTTATACCTCCCGGTAGATCGAATCGAAGAAAAGTCTTCCCGGAGCGACACCGACACGTAGAGATTCCAAAAGGACACGAACGAGCTCCGAATCCTCCCAAACTTGGGTAGCTTCCTCCTTGGCTAGAATGGAGAAGGAAAGAAGAAGATTTGGTGGTGAAGTGGAATGATTTGGTAGAGAAATTGCTAGGGATTGCTCTCTAAGAATTTGGGGAAGAACAAGAGAGAGAAAAATAGATGGATAATGACAAATGGGAGGCTCAACCCTATCCTTATTGTGGCTGGCCATAAAGGTGGTTTTGTCCTATTAGGAAAAGTCCAAAAGTCCCTTTTCTAGTCTATTTACTAATACATTGGTAAGGGGTTAAGTCGGGGGTAGTTTGGTCAATCCTAAAACACTAATCCATATTAATACTAACCAAAATAATTAGTCTAGTCACTAACTAAAATTAATATCATGTGGACTAAAATTAATATCATGTGTGCCATGCCTAACTAGTGTGTGGGTCCCACTAGAGTCAAACTACCCCGGGTCCCCGATACAAGTCGGATTGAGTTAAAATTCGAACCCGACTCAAATAACCCCAAAACAATATCATAAATAATAAAATAAAATCAAAATAATTCAAAGAGGTCAAATGCAAAAATATCCTTAGGCCAAAAATGATATTAAAATATCATAATCACATGGTTAGGCTCTAGGTCAAACAGTCTCTAGGGTTTCACTAGCAAAACGTCAAAACCACAAGTCATTGATTTAAATAATTTTAAAATGATTTAAAATCACCAAAAATCATATCATGAATTAAATATTATTATTAAAATAATTATAAACACGAAATTTCAAAATTATCCTTATTTGGGAAACTGGGTGCTACAACTCTACCCACCTTAGAAAAATTTTATCCTAAAATTAAAATGTCCATACTCCCTCTAGGTCAAACCCCCACAATCAAAGTCCCAGATTAAACAAATCATGTGATCAAAAGGACGACATACAGGGTCATGACATACGGTGGTAGTGAAAGTCTCATCTAGGTATACTAGTCATGCTAACCGAAACGGTCATAGGGTATCAAAACATACAAGCAATTTAGGGTGCTAAACTAGAGAAGTTACAGAAACAACAAACCATCAAAACTGTAAGGCGGTCTACCATCCTACATGAAACTGGTACTTATCAAAACAAAATAAAGGCAACTACCAATTATCTGAAAAAGGGTACATAAAATCAAATTCAAAAATTAAGGAATTGAAAATCACTTGCATTGAAATCCAAATCACAATATATATATATATATATATATATATATATATATAAAATATATATATATATATATATATATATATATATATATATATATACAGAGAGAGCGTTAGAGAGAAAAAACTAGCATTATGTAATGTTATGTGGTTTGTGTGTATATGGGTGTATGTGAAATATACATAAAATTGTATATGAGCTATCCTATTACACTACTCATGGCATATGGGTTAACAACCTACAATACACAACCTATTTAATCATAACATGCATGGCTAACCATAAACATCTGTAAGAGGTAGAGATTTAGTTATGTATATACATATATTATAACATGTATGCCTAAGCTCTATATATATCTATACAAGTATGTGATCCTAACATAGAGAGGAAAGGTTAGGTTACATGATAGCGTATACTAAGTTAGGGTGTGTGTGTGTCCTTGTACAAGGTTATAGCTTAGTATTGAAAGGTTAAACCTAGTTTTAGTTCAGCATTTACATACAAAATCTGAAAATAAGCTAACATTTAAACTCGTGTAATATTAACATAATGCAGTCTCAGATTTTACAAATTTAACATAACTTAACCAATTTCTTTAAAAATTAAAACTCTGCAGATATCATATATGTACAGTTATGTAGACAAAACTAATAACATGAAATTTATATTTAAATTACGAATTTAAACTGGAAAAGCAGAAAACCAGAAATATTGGGGTTTTAAAAATTTTAACATTAACAACATATTAATATGTATTTAGATAGGTGGAAAATCAAGTGTAGCATGCATACGTATCAGGCAAGTGTCCACTATGTAAATATACTCATATATTCTCATGTCCCAAAAAAAAATTAATTCTACGTTAAGACCAACATTTAGATCTCTACCAAGATTGCAAGCAGGTGATTGACGTAATCAAGACAGCTTTATTATCATTATTATTTAATACAAGGATAATAGCAAGAAAGAAATAACGCTAAAATTTGTTCTGCTTATCTGTTTAAAGAAGGAACGATTTTGAAATCCAGAGCTAAAATATCAAATTCAAGATAAAGTCTAACAAAATCATCGATTCATTGTATTATAAAAAAACTCATAGCAAGAAATTTCACAAGGTTTATAAAACCAACTAAACTTACTCCTGAGTTAAATAATAGGAAACTAGACAAAACAACAAATAATAATTCTTTTTTTTTAGTGACTGAACAAAAGTAGAGAAAACATGTTCAAAAATATTTAAGGTGCAATCTGATCATCATATGCGTCTATCCAAAATTATGTACTCTAAATCCTCGTCATACTAGTAAGCAAGGCTACGATAATCACAGAGCCCTTGACTTATGCACATATCTCTAGAATCATGGTATTTAACATTTTTACGGTGCCGCTAGCTTGGCTGCGAAAACCTTAAATTCCCACACCCGAGAAATATATCCAGAGTCAGACTATATGTCCTCACCATGCTGGCTAATGTGACTATAAAAGACTAGATTCCATAACATAGATGACCTAGCCGATATAATTTCATCTTGCCAAAAATTAAATTAATCAATAATGAATACTCAAAAATCAAATCAAATTTATTAACGAACATCAAAATTCAAAAATGAACAAAATCCATCAAAATAGAAACTCGAATGCAATAGCTATCATCAAAATTCAAAATTTGACAATCATCCATCAAAATTAACAAATACAAACTCAAATTCAACAATAATCCATTAAAATCAAATTTAACAACAAAAAGTGAAAATGAATCAAATCAAGGGAAAAAGAGAGTTTTCAAATCGAAGTTAAATAAGATTCTCCGGGGTCGTCCCAGGAATCTCTCAAGGGTTCCTAACTGTGATTGAGTATCTTCAAAAATATATCCTATTCCTAGTGCAGGCTGTAGTGGTACTCAAGTTCGAATACCACTACACTTTTAGTCTCGACCTGCATGGGCCACCACTAAAAATGTGTCACGACCCACGCCCTAGAGTTAGGGCACGAGAACGTAACAACGCCCAGCCTACGCCGCAGTGTCGGCGGTAGAACGCTGTCCTAGGTCTCAATGCATCTAACAGTATAAGACTAAACAGTTTATACTCCCCGAATGGGGGTGACATAGCAGATACAGACTCAATCACATCTAAGGTAGAGCATGATAAGGATAGATAAAACATAAAATCCAAAAGAGATACAGGAGATAGAAGTCTATGTGTCTAAGATACATAATCCCAGAAATACATCTCAAAACTCAAATACAGATACAATAATCCACAAAGTAAATACAACTCCAGACAAAATGAAATAACTACCTAAACAACCCCTACTGTGTCTCCTCTAGGCTAGCAGGCAATCCCAGGCCATCTGTAAAATTTATCAACAGGTCCAGTCAGGACAGGAGCGAGCACATTACATCTCAACAGTTCATAGCAGGTTAGAAAATATAATCATACAGTAAAGTAAGATACAGGTACTGAAAGAAATACTGTATGTAAACAGAGAAAGAGCTGTAATAGAAATATCTACTATAAATAAAGAGCTATCAGTGACTAGTAATTTAGAGCATAAAGCCGACATGTGAATGGCTTGATTGTATATGGCTATACTAAAGAGGCGTACATGGCTAATCTACTTTGGAATTGTTCACATGGCTATTTATACTCCCCCGTACCCCCAATTAATACACAAGGATCCAACCCGGTTATGTTATATGATGCTATGTAACAGCCCCCGAAAGGTAGTAGATCCCGAAGGTGATAGACCCCGAAGGTAATAGACCCCGAAGGTGATAGACCCCGAAGGTGATAGACCCCGAAGGTGATACATAGTAGTCCCATAAATGGGATAAGGATTCTAGGAAGACTCTACGATCATAAGAGTATATGTCGTAAGTGATCAAAGAACCAATGAAGCATATGATACGCCATGTAAGTGAAACGCACAGAACATGTAATACCCGATGCTCCCTAAGGATAACATCTCAAGAAAGGATCCATATAGTACCAATCCGTGTGACCAACGTGACAGTACAAGTAAAGTAATCTACTCCAGGAAATAATTCTAAGCAGGATATGAAATGATCAGAGAATGTACTCGCCTGATAACCTGAACAGCTGATAAGTATAGGGGGTCCAACTGAAGCCACAGAGTCCTATTTAAAGCAACACAGGTTACAAGGTGTCTGGCTCCTAATTAGAACAGCACAAGTCACAACATGTCCAGAAGGGTAATATAAAGCACTATAATGCATTCTACATGAATCTAGGTCAAACTAGGCCAAAGTCAACCCTTGGTCAACTCTGGTCAATTGCACTAGTCAAACTAGGTCATGTCCTAACCCAGTAAGTCTTACTAGGCCTAACCAAGACTATCCTAGCAAGCACACATCAATACAAGGCTATACAAGCCAACATACACCCAACTCTATATAGCATGCAATTATTCAATACTCAAATAGGCAAGAATTCACATTAGATATACACTAGGTAATCTATTACTTTAAGCTATATATGTCTACACATATATACACATGCATATATTGGTATTCAACATTAGGTCTATAATCATGGTATTTCAAATGGTTATATAAACTTATATATTACAACACAATATGCTAACATATATATAATATACATACATAGCTAAGTTAACTATATTCTTATACTTATTTAAGAGGCTATGTGTGTGTATATGAACATGGCAAAGGGGCAAGTGAAGGTTAAATGGGCATACATAGTGTATACATATCAAAGAGTGTCAAAGTATAAGTGAACAATGTGTCAAGTGTGATAGTGTCAACATAGTGTAAGGGGGTACATGAGGTAATATAGGATTTGTGTTAACATAGAACATTACATCTCATTAACTTGTATATTACATACATTACATCTATTATTACATTACATTCATTCTTGCATTCATTCATCATTCATTATTCTCTTGCACCACTATATGCACCATACATTACACACTATGGAACCTACATATTCATTACAAGCCATACTTATACATGCTTACATTAGATAGGATACTTACACCTCATACATCATTTATTTAACCATTTACTCATGCTTGTATTCTTTATTTAATTACATAATATATATACATTAACATGGGTTAAAATCAAATAGAACATTATATTACACACAAGGGTGCACAAAATGCATATGCCGAATAGTAACTCCTACTAATAATCAATACTGTACCATCTCGGGATGAAATAAAAATTTAGGATTAAAGTATGTTATAGATATATGTGTTAGCTTTCCGAAACTTTAAACGGATCGCGTTTTCGTTTCCGAAAACTCCCGGAATCGCGAAAACATCGAGAACGCGTTTGTCTTTCGTACAGCTGACACTCAAATAATTCTCCAGAAAGTTACAGAAAGAATTAGGTCTATTAATACATGTTTTTGGAAATCTAACTTCAATAAGCTTCTTCTAAAAAAAATAGGAGATTAAACTGAGCTTTGAGCTAGAAGTTATGACATTTCTAAGTTAGGGTTGAAATTAAAAACGTGAATAAAAATCATGACGGATTTAGGTAGTTTGAGATAAAAGAACACAAGTATATAACATAATATATCAAGAACTCACTCTCTACACTAATATGTATATATGAGACACTATAGAACACATCTCCAATACAAAAATATGAGATTAAATATGTAATAATTTATTCATACATAACAATAACACATAGTGTGTCCAAATTTGGGATTTTTCCACATGGACACAACCACAACACAAAGGACACTCCTATGACCTCCAAATGGACATAAATGGAGATACAACTATGGGGTCATTCCTATGGGTTCAAAATAGACCTATATGCATGAGGAAATGAAAAAGAGAAGGAATTTATACCTCCCGGTAGATCGAATCGAAGAAAAGTCTTCCCGGAGCGACACCGACACGTAGAGATTCCAAAAGGACACGAACGAGCTCCGAATCCTCCCAAACTTGGGTAGCTTCCTCCTTGGCTAGAATGGAGAAGGAAAGAAGAAGATTTGGTGGTGAAATGGAATGATTTAGTAGAGAAATTGCTAGGGATTGCTCTCTAAGAATTTGGGGAAGAACAAGAGAGAGAAAAATAGATGGATAATGACAAATGGGAGGCTCAACCCTATCCTTATTGTGGCTGGCCATAAAGGTGGTTTTGTCCTATTAGGAAAAGTCCAAAAGTCCCTTTTCTAGTCTATTTACTAATACATTGGTAAGGGGTTAAGTCGGGGGTAGTTTGGTCAATCCTAAAACACTAATCCATATTAATACTAACCAAAATAATTAGTCTAGTCACTAACTAAAATTAATATCATGTGGACTAAAATTAATATCATGTGGGCCATGTCTAACTAGTGTGTGGGTCCCACTAGAGTCAAACTACCCCGGGTCCCCGATACAAGTCGGATTGAGTTGAAATTCGAACCCGACTCAAATAACCCCAAAACAATATCATAAATAATAAAATAAAATCAAAATAATTCAAAGAGGTCAAATGCAAAAATATCCTTAGGCCAAAAATAACATTAAAATATCATAATCTCATGGTTAGGCTCTAGGTCAAACAGTCTCTAGGGTTTCACAAGTAAAACGTCAAAACCACAAGTCATTAATTTAAATAATTTTAAAATGATTTAAAATCACCAAAAATCATATCATGAATTAAATATTATTATTAAAATAATTATAAACACGAAATTTCAAAATTATCCTCATTTGGGAAACTGGGTGCTACACTAACGGCTGATATTGTCGAGGGTGACCGAGCCGGAGCCTTGCCTCGAAGCTTGATGACGAGAGGAGCTGATGTTTTAGGAGGTTTTCCCTTATATCGAACCCTCAATAGTTCTTTCGCGACAGCTGCGCTTTCCAACACAGTATTTGCCTCGTCGTCAGTATCATTAGCATCATCGTCCCATGGGACTAACTTGTACAGCTCAGCATTTATAGAGTATGCTTCAAGTCCTCAGAATGGGTCGATGTCAGCAAACACGATCTTGATGGTCCCGTCGCTGGCCACATACATCATGCATTAATGGAGAGTAGAGGACACGATCATGTACTCATGAATCTATGGTCGTCCCAATAGCATGTTGTAGTTTATATAGGCGTCAATGACGTAGCAAGTTACGTTAGTCTGGAGATCACCTATTTAGCATTTCAGGCAAATCTTGCCCAGGGGCTCACTCTTTCCATTGTTGAAGCCACTGATTATAGTATTTGATGCAGTCAGTCAATGCATTGAGATCCCCAAAGCTTAGAATAAACTCCGAGGGATGATGCTAAGAGAATAGCCATGGTCAATGTGGATGCGATCGACCTTAATGGCACCAACATACCCTGTGTAGTACAGGGGCCTATTGTGCTGGTTGTTCTTCAGCAACATGTCCTACTGGGTGAAGGTGATGTTAGGAATCACCGCGACCACACTGTGACAATATGGGCATGCAGCAGGGTCCTTCTTGGGCGGTTGCACCTGGGTGAGGAAGGAGTCAGCATTATGTAAAGCTTCGCTGAGGGCGTCTCAAGTCTCTTTGGAGAGACGGAGGAGCTCGAAGTACGATAGTCGAGCCAGAATATTGGCCAGCTGCACTAATATATCGAAATTGTAGGGTTTGATCGGCCCTATTGCCGAGTCTTTTCTTAGAGGTTTGTCAAAGCGAACCTCCTTCTGCCTTTGCTTCTCTATGGCAGGGGCCTAAGACAGGCCTGCTTCCAATGCATCGGGGGCGGTGGCCGCAACAGGGGGAGGTGTTTCCTCCTCCGGAGCTTGATTTTCTTCTCGCTGGTGAGTCGATTGAGTGGTAACCAGAGTGTCATCAGCCGATGTAGAAACAATACGACATGACTTGACTTTCTTCTTCCTTGACAGAGTGCGCTACAGGCACCATTATGTTTGGGGGGAGATCAGGGTGGATCCACATCAATTTGTCTCATGTCGTTGTAAATGGGATGAGGCCTTGAACGTTGTCACGGGCTAATGAAAAATTGACTACTTCCATCGTTGCTCTCGGGATGGGGAGCCTCTGTTCTCGGAAAACTTCCAAACTGGATAGTGACCATGTTGGCAGTAACAGTCTTTTCCTCGTAGTCGAGCGAGATGACCTTGGCATCGATGAGGCATTGGATCTGTCTTTTTTAACATGTAGTAGTCACGTGTCTAATAGTAAACATACTGGTGGTAGTATCAGTATTTTGGATTGTCCACCTTTCCCACTTCATCGGAACGCTTAGAAGACGGGGCTGAAGCTTGCCACCCTTCGTCAGCATATCAAAGAGTTCTAGTGTGACTTCGTCATTGAAGGAGTAGGTCTCTTGCAGCCATTGTGCTTCTGTCGGCTTAGGGTTCATTGTTACTGAACCTTTGGAGATGTTGACATTCATGGCTTGTTTCCTTTTATCGTCCTTGGGAGCAGGATTGTTGCTAGATGAGCACCTTCCTTTGTCTTCGAACGATAGGAAACCAGAGCGATGGGGACTACGCTGTCTCAAGTTTTCCTTTCTGCTACGTCTGCCTCTGTAATGAAGGGCGTCCACTCTATACAAGGAGCACTATGCCATAATTTGATTGCTGGAAGTATGTTTTTGTGGCAGGAGTCCATAAGCATGGGCTCTGGTATACCAGGAGGTAATCTCAGAGCGGCATGGCGAAAGCGCTCAATATATGCACATGCAGGTTCCTTCTCCTTCTGGATGATGTCCATGAGAGTCGACATTGTCATGTCCATTCCCCCTTCGTAGACTCGATTGATGAATAGGCTTTTCAAGTCTTCGAACGACGAAATACACTTGTCCGGGAGGCTACAAAACCATTTATAGGCCACCCCTACAGTGCTCCTACTAATATATTGGTAAGGAGAGCATCGTCTTTTGGTAGATGACATGTTACTGAGGCAAAGTACCTCAAGTATCGACGGGAAGACTCCTTCGCATCGAATGGCGTGAGCGTCTACGAATTGTATTTGGGAGAATAGATCACATTATCCCATTCGGTAGGATATGGTTGCCGAATCCCATCTTTTGGAGTGATTCTCGCTTTTCTCTGGCATCGTGGTGAGCATACAACTCTTTGAGGGCCTATTGTACTTCACTCGACATTGCAGGTCCTGTTGTTGATGGAGTAGATGATGGGGGTGCTGCTTGGCTCAGGATGTAAGGCGCATTGGACCCGCCGTTAGTCCTTAGGTCTTGGTTTTCACGAGTGGAGACAGTGGGTGTTAATTTCTCCTTGATCTCTAAGACGACGGAAGCCAAGGTCTTCATAGTATCGTTCAACGTATTTAGGCCCATCTCAAGGGCCTCTATACGCTTCTGTTGACTCGATACTTCGCTGCTGTCCACGTTGCCATCTTCGGCCATGAACACGGACATCATGTGCGAATAAGTAGAAGGGACAGTGGATCTTTCGCTCTCTGGTTTAGACGTCTGAGTCCTGTCATCTTGAGGATAAATCGGTAGGTTGCAATCATCCTCAGACTCATTGTAATTGCTACCCCCAGCTTTTTGACTACCTGTGCCTGCGGAAGCGTCTGTGTTATACAATCCTTCATTGGGTTGGAATGCAGGATTGTCATGAATGGTGGAGGGTTGGCCACCCCCAACTAATGTTGTAACTAACGTGTCATCTTCTTGCGACAAGGATCCTAATTTGGAGCATGTGCCTTGGAACACACCTGTACTAGGTAGTGCCGTCTTGCTACCCCTGGCCAGTTTTTGGGCTTATTGGCCGACACGGGAGGATTCTTGGAAAGTTTCTTGAGAGACGGAGAACCTTGTGACGCATTGCATGAAGCAACGCGGGGTTCGTCTTCTTCTCACTAGACGCCATCGGTCGCAGTCTTTGGAAGACGGACCACCTCTTTGGCGGCGAAGCGGCTGTTTAGCAACAGCAACAGTTGATAGTGATCTGGGTGCAATTGTGTCTTGATTTAGACACGTCCTGCGTCGCAGACCCCTCCCTTTCTTTATGCTTATGAAGAGTTATTGAGGTCTCCACTCTTGCATTCCTTTCGTGCATGCAGGAAAGCTGTGCGCAGGAGTGAGGATGTGGAGATAACTTCTCTCTTCTTAGTTCATGTGCGTGAGACATGCTTAGGTCCTGATTAGAGAGTTTTTGATGAGGTACACTCCTTTTATGCTTACAGGAATACTGTTCACACGAGTCTATCCCGATAGTAGGTACCCTGGCTTGAATCGTACACATGAGCGCTCAAGTGACAGTAGAGTTTTACCGATCGAGGCATCGAAGCACTTGGACCAGTTTTGTATAGCTTTTCATTGGCTGCGTGCGTGACTATCAACGCGGGCCTTTGGTCTGCCATCAGCATAGCACTTTGATCGCGCGAAGCACGTGCTACCTTAGATTTCTTCCTACTAACCCCAGAAGGTGTGTGGTATTCAGAGTCCAACAGAGTGGTTGGCATAGCACTTTGGCCATATAAGGCATGTGCCGCCTTGGACCTCTTTACGTTACCCCTAGAAGGTAGCACATATTTCGCGCGATCAAAGTGCTATGATGATGGCAGACCAAAATGCTCGCGTTGGCAATCACGCACGGCAGACAAAGGTCCATGCGCTTTCCCTTGAACCTCTTCACGTGCCGCCTTGGACCTCTTTACGTTACCCCTAGAAGGTGTGTAATATTCAGAATCCAATATAACCTTACCCGATGGGTAGGCAATTCTGTCAAAGACAGAGGTTCTTACCTGCGCAGCCTCCTCCGTCCGTGGGTGGAGCACGACGCGCTTCTTCCGGTCTTGTGCCTTTGTCAGGCCCGCCGTAGGGGAGCCGTGCTCCTCGCTGCATTTTTTCGAAGTGGGAACTGAGCGAGGCGTCATGTCAGTAGCAGCAGAAATCTTTTTTGAGGCTTCGTCGTTCAGGGGGTTCTGGAGCACAGTCTCCTCCGTCGTGCTGCTCGTTGCAGCCGTCTTCGGTACCCAGGTGTTGGCCCATTCCATGGTCACACCCAATTTTGATAATCGATAATAACTTAAGTCAATGCACAAAATATACGAACTACTGCTAATCATTTCAGGTCTAGTGAAAATAATATCAAAAAGCGTACTACTACATCATCAAGCATGCAAATCATCATTCTGAAGCTCATTCTCATTGGAATCAGTCTGAGTCATTTTACAATTTATTATGTATTTTATCTTTATTGAGTCTAGGATATAAATTGTAAGATCGACTGGATACTACTAGCTTAGGTTAATCATAGTCCACTCTCCTATACAGCCTACCCATCCAAAGTCCACTTACCAAACATATCATTCATTTTTGTGCAATAAAATTTAACAAATATTTTACATTTTTACTGAGACAGAACTCAGGCCGAGTTCGGTCAGTTTGAATTTAAATATTTGTTGCCTCCAAATCTGCATGCAACGTTTGTTTGCGAATTCTTTGCATCAGAACTCTGCCTGAATTCTGTCCGAGCTCGATCCTCGAAAACACCTATAAATAGAAGAGAATTTCTCATTTTAAATCACTTAATCAATTCATCTTCTCTTCTCTCTTCAATAAGTGTTTTCATTTGATCTAAAGCTTTCATATTTTACCTACACATATCTTAGCCAAAAGCCAGTAATATCTATTTGATCTAGAGTCTTTTGGTTCTCAAGAGTTGTAAAGAGGTTGTTCTAAGTTCAGAAACTCTTTGTGTTTTTGGAGCCAGTCGTGCGCTCGTTGCCAAGCACGGTATTGTGAAGTCAGTCATGCACTTGTCACCAAGCACGGTGTTGTAAGAGACTGCAAGCTCTCAATTAGCTTGTGCCATAGTGGATTAACATCGAGCAAGAGAACTCGGGACTGGATTAATCCTCTCAGAGGGATACCTGTATATATCGTTGTGTCACTGAGTTTGATCTCTCTATCTCTTGCTATATGTATTTATTGTCTCTTATTCACTGCCATAGTTAGTTGTTTTTAAATTTTTAAATTGGTGATTATTTTCCGCTGCACTCGCACTCACTCTATTCATCCCCCTCTAGAGGTACTCAACGGTCCTACAATTGGTATCAGAACAGGTTGTATTCTAATATAACAAACCTCAGATAGTATATATGGCAGCCGTGAAATCAATATTCAACGGTGAAGGGTAATCCACAAATAGACCCCCACTATTTGATGGTACAAACTATACCTACTGGAAAACACGAATGACATTCTTTTTAAAGTCTCTTAACTTTGATCTTTGGTCTATAGTAGTTAACGGTTATAAGAAACCGGTACCTACAGTAGTTGATGGCGTGCTTGTAGACAAGCCTCGTGACAAATATACAGAGGCTGAAAAAGCAAAGACTAGTCCAGATGCTCGAGCCATCAATGCACTGTCATGTGCAATTGACAAAATAGAGTTCAACAGAGTTTCAACCTATAAGACGTCTCATGATTTTTGGAAACTTCTTAAGGTAACTCTTGAAGGTACTTCCCAAGTGAAGGAATCCAAAGTCAGCAGACTAACACAGGAATATTAATCTTTTAAAATAAAATCTGGTGAGTCAATTACACAGATATTCACTCGTTTCCTTGATATTACTAATCTTTTGCAATCTCTTGGTGAGGATAACAGTAATCACGAGAAGATCAGAAAAATGCTACGGGCTCTAACCAAGAACTGGAACCCAAAGGCAACGGCAATCATTGAAGGAAATGATCTCACCACCATGTCTCTGGAAACACTTATGGGCAAGCTCATGACCCATGAGCTTGATCTGCAAGAGTTTGAAGAAGCTACCCCAAAGGAAAAATCTATTGCCTTTAAAGATCAAGCCAGAAAGTCAACATACAATGATTCTGAGGAAGAATCATCAAGTAGTGATGAACAAGACCTGCTAGTGAAGAACTTCAAAAAATTCCTAAAGTTTGAGAAATCAAACAGAAGGAAGAGAGATATCTAAGAAAGCAATGAAGAAGAAACAATATGCTTTGGATGCAAGAAATCAGGACATATAAAGAAGGACTGTCCAACTTCAAAGAAAAGCAGTCCATACGATAGATCAAGATCAAGCAGAAAAGCAACTAGTTGAAAGTACACAAATACAAGTATCTAGCATGAAAGCGATGCCAGTGATACAGAGGAAGAAGACAGACCCTACGAAAATGCCAATGTCTCTCTTATGGCTTTTGATAAGGTATCCTCAAATCTTTTGTATGACGATTTTACTTTCGATAAGTTAGAAAATGCCCTCAGCGAACTACTTGAAGAACACAGAAATATGCTTGACAAGTATAAGCAATCTCAAAAAGAGGTTAAGGCATGCACAACCGAAGTAGCTAGATTGTCCAGTCTTATTGATGACATTAAAGAGACATCTACTACTGGTAACACGGAAGAGATAGCCAAGCTTAAAGTAGACTATCATAAGGCTATCCTTAAAATTGAAAAGAAAGAAAGAGACTATGTCAAAATACAAGAGTTATATGACATAGAGAAGAAGAAGAAGCACTTAGTCACAGAACAAAGACTCATAGATATGACTGCTAAATATAAAGAGTCTTATGCAGTTTCTAAAAAGTTAGAAATCAAGTTAGGCAAACAGGCAATACCTGTGACACAACCTAAGTTTAGCCCTAATGTTAAGCATACACCAAAGAGAATAAAACACAGAAAGCACGTAAGAAACACGAATATCACCATGCTTTCACTTATAGGTTTTCAAAGAAACCACATATGCATGTCAACACAAATTCTACTAACACATTTTCAAAATTTACTTGCACATACTGTGGTACTCACGGACACATATCACAGTATTGTTTAGTACGAAAGCTTGTTGACAATCGCACATTGATTTAGAGACCTAAGACTAATCAATATGGACCCTTCAGTAAATTGGTACCAAAGGATTTATTTGCTTGTTTTGTAGGTGGACCCTCAACCCTCTCGTGCTAAAAGCAAGTGGATAGTGGATGTTCGTGGCACATGACTGGTGATGCATCTTTGTTCACCACGCTATCGATGAAGAAAGAAGGATATGTCTCCTTCAAAAACAACCTGAGAGGTGATATCATTGGAAATGGCACTGTTGGTATATCTTCTTATCCTGTAATAAAAGATGTTTGTCTAGTTACAGAATTGAAACATAACATATTAAGCATAAGTCACTTGGCTGATAATGGTTATGGTATCAACTTTGTAAAAGACAAATGTACGATATATGATATATCATCTGGTAATCCCGTATATGAATGGATTAGAGAAGACAATATTTATGTTTTCTTTTTGGAGAGTACTAATAATGCAAGAAGATGCCTAGTAGCTAACCTAGATGAAAGTTGGCTATGGCATATGAGACTAGGACATGCTAATATGGACACTATCTCACGACTGAGAACTAAGAAGTTGGTAAAAGGACTCCCTGAGATACCGTTCAAGAAAGATATGGTATATGCTGACTGTGAAAAGAATAAAGCACATAGGTCTGTATTTAAATCCATCAACGCTGTAAGTACTTCTAGACCTTTGCAGTTGATACATATGGATTTATTTGGTCCTAGAAGAGTCGCTAGTCTTGGCGGTAAGCTCTACGCATTTGTTATTGTTGATGATTTCTCTCATTTTACTTGGGTTTACTTTTTTATCAAACAAAAGTGATAATATTTTTGAATTTCAGTTATTTGTAAAAAGGTACAAAACGAAAAAGGCTTCATGATTACTCGTATCCGAAGTGATCATGGTGGCGAATTCGTAAATACTGATTTCAAAAAGTTTTGTGATGATAGTGGGTATTACCACGAATTTTTCTGTCATAGGACTCCTCAACAGAATGGTATTGTGGAGCGAAAGAACCGTACTCTAAGCGAGATGGCTAGAGTCATGCTAAATCAGCATAATCTTCCTAAATATTTTTGGGCAGAAGCTGTTAGTACAGCCTGTCATATTTTAAATAGGGTATTAATTCGACACATCTCGAAAAAAATACCTTATGAACTTTGGTTCGGAAGGATTCAAAACATTTCTTATTTTTTAAGTTTTTGGATGTCGTTGTTTTATCCTAAACACCAAGGACAACTTGGGAAAGTTCGACTCTAAAGCAGATGAAGGGATATTTCTCGGATATGCTGCTAAGAGTAAGGGATAAAGAATTTTCAATAAAAGATCTATGATTGTTGAAGAATCCATTAACGTTACTTTTGATGAGCTCAATAGTCACAAATCTAGCGACAGTAATGATGAAAGTTTACAAGCAAGAACCGATAAGAGTCTAGTGGAAGATCTGACTCATAGATTTGAATCATTGAAGTTCTTACCAGATCATCCCGAGACACTCATTATAGGTGACATATCAAAAGGTGTAAGTACACACTCTTCTCTTAGAGATTCTGAAATAGCAGCAAATGTAGCTTTTATTTCACAAATAGAACCTAAGAATGTAGAAGATGTTTTTAATGATGAGTTTTGGATTAATGTCATACAAGAGGAACTTAATCAATTTGAGAGAAACCAAGTTTGGGAACTCATTCCTAAACCTATTGGTCAATCGATAATTGGTACCAAATAGGTGTTCCGAAATAAACTAAGTGAAGATGGACAAGCTCTACGCAACAAAGCACGTCTAGTGGCACAAGGTTATAATCAAGAAGAAGGTATTGATTATGACGAGACATATACTCATGTTGCTAGACTAGAAGCTATTCGCATGTTTTGTGCATATGCATGTTTTAATAATTTTAAATTATTTCAAATGGACGTAAAAGTGTATTTTTAAACGGACTTCTGAAAGAAGAAGTGTTTGTGAAACAACCCCCTAGTTTTGAAGATTTTCAAAAACCTGATCACGTCTTCAAACTTAAGAAAGTACTCTAAGGACTCAAACAGGCACCTCATGCTTGGTATGAACGCCTAAGTGTCTTCTTACTTGTAAATAGTTTTTCAAAAGGAAGAGTTGATACAACTTTGTTTATCAAGTCTTTAAATGATGACATTCTTCTTGTGCAAATATATGTTGATGACATAATATTCGGATCTACTATTAAAAAACTTTGTCAAGAGTTTACTAAGTGTATACAGAATGAAATTGAGATGAGTATGATGGGAGAGTTGAACTTCTTCCTAGGACTCCAGATCAAACAACACTCAAAGGGAACATTCATCAATCAAGTCAAATATACGAAGGACATACTGAAAAAATATGACTTTCGAAAATGTAAAGCCAATCGAAACTCCAATGGCTACATCAACAAAGTTTAACACTGATGAAAGTGGCAAACCTGTCGATCAGCGTAAGATCGAGGTATGATTGGTAGCTTATTATATCTAACTGCTAGTCGCCCTGATATTATGTTCAATGTTTGCATTCAGTGTTTGCGTTTGTGCACGATACCAGGCAAATCCTAAGGAATCACACCTAAGTGTCGTTAAGCGTATCTTCTGATACCTTAAGGGTGAAGAACAGTTTGGCAACTCTAGAGGGGGGTGAATAGAGTTTATATAGAAAAATAGCCAATTAAAAATAACTCTTTCACCAATAATAAATAATCAGAGTAAAGTGCGAAAAATAAATAGAGTGCAAAAGAGCATACGCAAACACAGCGATTTTAACCTGGTTTCCCTCGTGGAGGACTAGTCCAGGCCTGAGAACTCTAGCTCAGGATTAAATTCACTATTTGTAAAATTATAGTTTAGAACCCGTGCCTTTACTTCAGAAGAGCACGTCAACTTCTAACAGAGGATCACAGTGGCGATTTGCTTAGAATTGTCCAAGCGACTTCTTCGACTCTTGCACAAGAATCCTAACTAAGAGATGCTGAGCACTCGAGACTTAGGAGGCATGTGGCTAGTAGATGGGAAGGATATGGCTTATTTGAGCTTATAAGAGAGAAGAGAAGAGAAGATTGGATTGATTGGAATGAGAGAATTCATGCCCTATTTATAGTGTTTTTATAGGCAGAATTCGGCCAGAATTCGGGTAGGAAAATTCAAATATTTGGCCGTTGGACAACTAGCAACCAGCTAACCCTGAAATTAGGATTCCTGATTTCTAGGGGACAGAGTTCGGCCCGAACTCTGTGTGGAGGCAGAGTTCGGCCCGAACTCTGTCTCCAGAGCACAGAGTGGTTCAAAGGGGACCATTTGGGAATTTCTGGTTTGGTGGAGCTTTGGGATTTTTGGGTAGGCTATAGTCTAAGTTTCAAGAGCTCAGCATGACTCAGATTACATTAGTCTAGACTCAAAGAAAGTGTAAAATACAGACTCGAATCAACTGAGACACGGAAGCTGAGTTGTCTTCTGTCTTGAGCTTAATGCAGACGTCGTGTGTCGTATTGAATTATTACAGATATTATTTAGTCAATATTGTCAATATTTGGTTGACTGTGACTTTGTGTCAACAATCTCCCCCATATTGATAATTGACAAAATAATATATGTATATTCAACATTCATACCTGAACACAGTTTGATCATAGCAACATAGCTCCCCCATAATCGATACCGAGCTAGAAATAAGAGCTCCCCCGTGATCAGTGAACGGCGCTGAGCTAGAAGAGATAGCTCCCCCGTAAAGAATGCATTGAACCTGTATAATATCTTCAAAAAGCACAAACAAGCACAGATATACGAAAGCGAAAGATATGATACTAAATATATCTAGCCAGAATATACATAGTTCTCCCCCTTTTGGCAGTTAGCAATATAGACTGCATATGAATGAAAGATCATATAAACTGCAGTATAGACAATTAAGAGTGATGCAACCACACCAAGCAGAGAGGAAACAGTGTATGACTAAACAAAATGAGTCACTAGCATAAAGTAAAACTATGATAATGAGCATAAAATGTCATCCACAAAACCAAGTGTCAAACACACAACCAGAGTTTGAGTACATAAAACCAAGTACATAAATCCATAATAAACTAAATAACTGAAATCAAAAAGCATCAACTAAGATCATCATCAGTAGCAGCAGCAGATCTAGCCAATCTCCATCACGGAGCACGAGAAGGTCCTGGAGGGTCTGAAGGACCAGGGAAGGAGCGACGGGGGTCCAGAAATGTAGCATCCGGATCCATATAACGCATGACCCATGGATCATCAATGCGATGGCCCGCGCGCTCAGGATCCCGCTCCATGGGAATGTGCAGATGATGAGACATGGAGTACCGTATATCATGCAGGGAGTTGCCGAGGGCACTCATCTGTAGAGTAGTACGATAATCCAGCTGGGTCCAGCGCTCGTCCTCAAGGTCAAAACGATCCCGGAGCATAGTCTGAAAAGACTCAAGAGTGGCAGGTGGAAGTGGTGCATCCTGACCGAGTAGAGGGGCGTCAGGCTCCTCATCATCAGAATGCTCAGAAGCCTCAGGAGAGGCGACGACTGCCTGAAGAAAAGCAGGAGCAGGCAGGAAAGGACAGGTGTCAAGTGGTATACGGAACGCACGAAAGACCATAGGAAGATATAATGCAAAAACCAAGGCTCATGGTTTCTTCCTACAGTTAATCATCCAGTCCATCATGGTACGTGGAAGATTGAACGAGATACCGAAGTGAAGATGATACATAGCTGAGATTTCAAAATATGTAACTTCATCGGGTGAGCCAGCTTTTGGTAGAATAGTATTGAAAATAATCCGATGAAGATCAGAAAAATATGGATTTAAAAATTTAGCCATAAGCTTGCGAGGACGTGTGTACGGGGTGCACAGATCGTCTTTGAAGCTCTCAAGGGAAATTCCATCTGGAAAGCGGAACGACCGGGCTTCAACAAGCTTTTCCCAAGATGTGGGTTCTTGTAGATCAAGATATTCGGCTAAGTCAAAGTCATCAAAAGATATATCAATACCTGCAACCCTTAAATAGATGTGAGTGTCATCATAGGTCAAGTTGCAGTAGAACATTTGGATGGCATGGCGATAGATGGCAGAAGTTGCAGTGACTAACTCATCGAGACAAAGGTCGTGGAACAAAGAGTCAAATAGAGAGAAAATAGAAAAATTAATTGGATGCCCCGCGAATATCGGACGAGTCCGAAAATCATTAAACCACTCGTTGGATGCTTCAAGTGATATAAATAATCGTTCATCATAAGTCTTAGGATTGTGGGGACGAGAAGGATTGAACAACGGATGAGATGGTTGTAGTTGTTCAAATGGTTGCTCAACGAGAGAAGGAGAATCGGACGAGGAAACACTCTCGATCCGAATTCTCTTTCCACGGTTGAACAAACGAGGAACCATTTCACAAAAAGAAGTAGAGAAGAAGAAGGAGTTATACCTGAAAACAGCAACAAACAATGAAAGAGAATGATGAGAAACCCCTTTCCCTTGATTTTGAGGAACAATGGAGCACTCTAGATCAAAAACTAGGGTTAGGGTTTGTAGGAGAAAGTTTGGAGAGGTGGAGAAGAAGAAAATAGTGAAGGAGAGATAAGAAAACCCGAAATATAAGAGGGGGTTTTCTTTGGTCGGATAGAATTCTGACCGTATGATCTAAAATGATCCAACGGCTGAAGTTGTCCCCGACTCTGGAACAATGGAACCGAACTCGGCCCGAACTCTGGTAGGGGCAGAGTTCGGCCCGAGTTCTGAGTTCATGTCCCAGAACATAAGTCAGGCCAAAAATTAGAGAAAAAGGTTAAGTGGTGAAAAATAGTTAGAAATGAGGATAAAAGTTTGATAAAATCAATCAGATAGATAGAGAGGTAGACTCATATCAGAAATGAACTTAGAAATTAGTAAATGGGCAATAATAAATCAAAACAAACCATATGATAAACAAGGAAATATAATATAATTCAATAGTTTGAATTTGCCATGGGTTAGCTGCAGGGGCCGGATCCCAGCTAGCGGTAGTCCTGAGGACTAGTGCACCGTGTCGCTTAGGCTTTTACGCCTTGTTGTCAGAAGGACCCTTTCGGCTTGTACCCATACCAAATTCATCGTAAAAGAATCATACTATACTCGATATTTACGCAGGTGAATTTTAATTTATGACCGCTTCATCTAAAATTCTAAGTTCACGACAAAGGAAATTGAAGCGCTCTTCGGATAAAGGCTTAGTAAAGAAGTCTGCTAGCTGATGATCAGTGTTAATAAATTCTAAGTTAATCGTGCCGTTTTGCTGATGATCACGCAAAAAGTGGTGTCTAATCTCAATGTGTTTAGTGCGTGAGTGGCAGACAGGGTTCTTAGTCAAATTAATGGCACTAGTGTTGTCACAGAATATAGGAATATGCATGAAAGATAACTTATAGTCTTCAAGGGTTTACTTCATCCACAGAATTTGTGCACAATAACGCCCAGCTGCTATGTATTCAGCTTCTGTTGTGGATAGTGCGATAGAGTTCTGCTTCTTGCTAAACCAGGAGACTAAAGCTTTTCCTAATAAATGACATGTGCCACTCGTACTTTTACGGTCGACCTTGCATCCAGCAAAGTCAGCATCAGAGTAACCAATAAGGTCAAATGATGTAGACTTGGGATACCATAGGCCCACTGTAACCGTACCCTTAAGGTATCGAAAGATACGCTTAACCGCGGTCATGTGTGATTCCTTAGGATTAGCTTGATATCTAGCACATAGGCAAACACTGAACATGATATCGGGACGACTAGCAGTTAAATAAAGTAAGCTGCCTATCATACCTCGATACTTACGTTGATCAACAGGTTTGCCGCTCTCATCTGGTTCGAGTTTGGTTGAAGTAGCCATTGGAGTGCTGATTGGTTTGACGTTGTCAAGATCGAACTTCTTCAGCATGTCCTTGGTATACTTCGATTGACAGATGAAAGTTCCATTAGCCATTTGTTTCACTTGCAGGCCAAGAAAGTAGTTGAGCTCTCCCATCATGCTCATCTCAAATTCCGTCTGCATACACTTGGCAAATTCTTGACAGAGGGTTTCATCAGTAGACCCAAAAATGATATCATCAACATAGATTTGAATCAACAGAATAGTGTCTTTAAAAGATTTTATAAACAGTGTAGTGTCAATTTTCCCTTTTGAAAAACCTTTCTCAAGTAAGAAGCTACTTAGCCTTTCATACCAAGCTCTGGGGGCTTGTTTGAGGCCATAAAGCACTTTCTTTAGCTTGAACACGTGGTCGGGAAATTTGTGATTTTCAAAGCCAGGAGGTTGTTTCACATAAACTTCCTCCTTAATAAAACTATTCAAAAAAGCACTTTTCACATCCATTTGAAATAATTTAAAGTTTTGAAAATTAGCAAAAGTACAAAGCATCCGAATGGATTCTAGTCTAGCAACAGGAGCATACGTCTCATCGTAGTCGATACCTTCCTCTTGGTTGTATCCTTGAGCTACTAGACGAGCTTTGTTACGTGTGACTGAACCATCTTCATTTACTTTGTTTCTAAAAACCCATTTAGTACCAATTATCGAGTGATTAACTGGTTTAGGAACGAGTTCCCATACTTGGCTTCTCTCGAATTGGTTGAGTTCTTCTTGCATAGCAGAAATCCAAAATTCATCATTAAAAGCTTTAAAAATGTTTTTAGGCTCTACTTGTGAAATGAAGGCAGTGCTAGCAACGGAGTCTCTTAGTGATGATATAGTAGTTACACCACGTGAAACTTCTCCTATAACTAAATTTTCTGGATGAGAAGGTTTGAAAGAGAATTTCTTAGGCAAACCCTCCAGAGAATTAGTTTCGGTTGAAGTATTCATTGGAGTAGAAGTTGATGGCTTAACGTCATCATCAAGAGTACTTACTGCACTGTTATCTTCATCAAAAGTCACATTTATTGACTCTTCCACAATAAGTGAGCGTTTATTAAAAACTCTATATCCCTTACTCTTGGCGGCATAACCAAGAAAGATACCATCGTCAGCTTTGGCATCAAATTTGCCTAAGTTGTCTTTGGTGTTAAGGATAAAACATCTACAACCAAAAACTTTAAAATAAGAAACATTGGGGGTTCTCCCAAACCAAAGCTCATAGGGTGTTTTCTTCGTAATGGGACGAATCAGCACCCTATTCAAAATGTGGCATGCTGTACTGACAGCTTCTGCCCAAAAGTATTTCGGAAGTAAAAATTTATTCAACATGACTCTGGCCATATCGCCGAGAGTTCTATTCTTCCGCTCCACAACACCATTTTGTTGAGGAGTTCTAGGACAAGAAAATTCATGATCAAAACCATTTGCATTACAAAAATTTTCAAAATCATAATTTACGAATTCGCCTCCATGATCACTTCGGATTCGAGTAATCATGTAGCCTTTTTCGTTTTGAACTTTCTTTACAAAAACTTTGAAAACAGAAATAGCATCGCTCTTATTAGCGAGAAAGAAAATCCAAGTAAATCTCGAAAAATCATCAACAATAACAAATGCATAAAGTTTGCCACCAAGGCTAGCTATTCTACTAGGACCAAATAAATCCATATGAAGTAGTTGCAAGGGTCTAGTAGTACTTACAGAGTTGATGGAATGAAATGAGGATTTAGTTGCCTTGTTTAGTTCACATTCGGCACATACCGTGTCTTTTTGAATGTGATGTCAGGCAATCCTCTCACTAGCTTCTTGGTAGACAGCCTGGATATAGCATCCATGTTGGCATGACCAAGACGCTGGTGCCAAAGTAGTCGTTCGTCTTTGTGGGCATATAGATATCTACCTGCATTGTTAGTATTTATAGAAAGATAGAAAATACATATGTTGTCCTCTCTTTTTCCTTCAAAAGCAATGTCTCCTGTTGACCTATCATAGATGTAGCAACTGTTTTGTCCAAAGTTAATATCATATCCATGATCAGCAAGATGACTAATGCTGAGCAGGTTATGCTTTAACTCGGTCACTAGGCAGACATCCTTTATTACAGGAGAAGGAGGATGACCAATGATACCATTACCTATTATGTGCCCTTTGAGATTGTTACCGAAGGATACATATCCTTCTCTCTTCATCGATAGTGATACAAAAAGATTTGCATCTCCCGTCATATGTCGCGAGCATCCACTATCGAGAATCCACTTACTTTCAGTTGAAGAGGGAAGGTCCACCTACATCAAGAGTAGATGTGACCTTTGGTACCCGAGTTCTTGAGGATCCTGAAAAGTTAGTCTTTGGAAACCAAGCATATACCTTTTTATCTACAAGTCTTCTAACTTTGCACTGTGGTGAGATGTGTCCATGTGATCCACAGTAAGTACAGATAGCATTCTTATTTATACTAGGAGCATGAGAATAATATCTATAAGCAAAAGGATGAGGATGAACATGATGTGAAGAGTTAGCATGGTAATGATGATTATGCATAGAATGAGTGGCATGGTGATGGTGTATATGAGGCATATCATGATGGTATTGTCTATGATGTGTGACATGCTGATATTGTCTATATGGCATGGCATAATGATTTTGTCTATATGGCATATGATGATCTTGTCTATATGGCATTGCATGATGATCTTGTCTATATGGCATGGCATGATGATTTTGTCTATATGGCATGGCATGATGATTCCTATGTGTGGAGTGATGTTGATTGTGTCTTTGTGCATGATGATTGTGTACTGAGTAAGAATTATTCTTACGTACACGTGGTTTGTGAAAGTTTGTGTATATAAATGCATGGTTATGTGCTGCATAAGAATGACATGGTTGACTAGCATGAGTGGTATTGTGCCCATGTGATTGGGTTTGAACAACCTGTTTACCCAATTTGGTTTCTAATCTTTTAGAAACAGCTTGCAGTTCATCAACCTTAATATTTAAGCCATATATCTTAGTCATGGAAATCTTGTGTCTACTCTTTTCTTCAGCAAGCAACGTGTTGAGTGTAGTAATTTCTTGAGTTTGTTGCTCAATACGTGCTTCAGCATCATGTAAGCCTAATTTAAGCTTGGATACTTCATCAGTGTCATTAGTGGGTGTCGTGTTTCTAACATTATCAAGAAGTAAAGAAATTCTTTGTATCTTATCTTCAAGACTTTTGATTTTGTCCTTGGCATGTTTGTATTTATCGATGACCTTTTTGTGATCATCGAGTAAATCAGTGAAAGCATCGCCAAGTTCATCAAAAGAGAAGTCATCTAGAGTTTCGTTAGATACCTTGTTGAAAGTTGCCATTAGGCACACATTTGCTGTATCTTGAGGAGAGTCCTTTTCTTTCTCGGAGTCACTCGCTTCACTTTCATGCCAAATGCCTGTGTTGGCATATTTCTTTCATGAGTTCTTTTTGTATGGCTTCTCATAGCGGTTGCTCTTCTTCAGGAATGGACAGTCTTTTCGGACATGTCCAGTCTTCTTGCAACCGTAACAAGTTGGCTCTTCTTTATCGTCTTCTTGTGATTCCTTCTTCCTTCGATTGAAGCGAAGGAATTTCCTGAAGTTGCGAACCATGAGAGCTTGGTCTTCATCATCCGAGTTATCTTCTTCGATCTCATCGTGATTAGACCTTCGCTGATGAGCTTTGAGTGCGATCTCCCTGGTCTTCGGAGCAGGCTCTTCGAAGTCCTTGAGGTCAAGCTCGTGAGTCATGAGCTTACCCATCAAGGTCTCCATTGACATTGTTGTGAGATCGTTTCCTTCTATGATGGCAGTCACCTTAGGGTTCCAAATCTTTGGTAACCCTCTGAGCAACTTACGAATCTTTTCGTGGTTTGAGTACTGTTTTCCAAGCGAGGATAGAGGATTGATGATGTCGAGGAATCTTGTGATCATTTGAGTGATCATCTCATTTGGCTTCATCTTGAAGGCTTCGTATTCTTGAGTGAGACGGCTTATTTTGGATTCCTTGACCTGTGTGGTTCCTTTATGCGTCACTTCTAGAAGTCTCCATACTTCATGAGCAGTGGTGCATGTAGAGACCCTGTTGAACTCATTCCTGTCTATAGCACAGAATAAAGCATTAATAGCCCTAGCATCTAGACTTGCCTGTTTCTTCTCCTCGACAGAATATTTGTCATGTGGTTTCTCAATGAGGTCACCATCGACAACTATCCTGGCGGGCTTTTTGTAACCGTCAGTGACGATAGTCCACAGGTCAAAGTCTAGAGACTTAAGATAGAAGCTCATCCTTGTTTTCCAATATGTGTAGTTAGTCCCATCAAATAGAGGAGGCCTATGAGTGGACTGACCTTCACCATGATTGGAAATCAAGGATTGTGTGGTTGCCATGGATCAGCTCTTAGGATGTTAGTCCTTGTAAAGAGAACAGAGCTCTGATACCAATTGAAGAACAGTTTGGCAACTCTAGAGGGGGGTGAATAGAGTTTATATAGAAAAATAGCCATTTAAAAATAACTCTTTCACCAATAATAAATAATCAGAGTAAAGTGCAGAAAATAAATAGAGAGCAAAAGAGCATACGCAAACACAGCGATTTTAACCTGGTTTCCCTCGTGGAGGACTAGTCCAGGCCTGAGAACTCTAGCTCAGGGTTAAATCCACTATTTGTGAAATAGTAGTTTACAACCCGTGCCTTTACTTCAGAAGAGCATGTCAACTTCTAACAGAGGATCGCAGTGGCGATTTGCTTGGAATTGTCCAAGCGACTTCTTCGACTCTTGCACAAGAATCCTAACTGAGAGATGCTGAGCACTCGAGACTTAGGAGGCTTGTGGCTAGTAGATGGGAAGGATATGGATTATTTGAGCTTATAAGAGAGAAGAGAAGAGAAGATTGGATTGATTGGAATGAGAGAATTCATGCCCTATTTATAGTATTTTTATAGGCAGAATTCGGCCAGAATTCGGGTAGGAAAATTCAAATATTTGGCCGTTGGACAACTAGCAACCAGCTAACCCTGAAATTAGGATTCCTGATTTCTAGGGGACAGAGTTCGGCCAGAAATCTGTGTGGAGGCAGAGTTCGGCCCGAACTCTGTCTCCAGAGCACAGAGTGGTTCAAAGGGGACCATTTGGGAATTTCTGGTTTGGTGGAGCTTTGGGATTTTTGGGTAGGCTATAGTCTAAGTTTCAAGAGCTCAGCATGACTCAGATTACATTAGTCTAGACTCAAAAAAAGTGTAAAATACAGACTCGAATCAACTGAGATACGGAAGCTGAGCTGTCTTCTGTCTTGAGCTTAATGCAGATGTCGTGTGTCGTATTGAATTATTATAGATATTATTTAGTCAATATTGTCAATATTTGGTTGACTGTGACTTTGTGTCAACAAAGGGAACTTTAACAGTCGGCTTATGGTATCCTAAAACCAAATCCTTTGACCTGATAGGTTACTCGGATGTTTGCATGATGCAAAGTAGATCGTAAAAGTACCAGCGGTACGTGTCATTTCCTAGGAAAGGCCTTAGTCTCATGGTTTAGCAAAAAACAAAATTATATAGCATTATCAACTACTAAGGCTGAGTATATCACCACAGGACGTTGCTGTGCTCAAATTTTGTAGATGAAGCAAACCTTAGAAGACTATAATATGCAGTACACTAAGATTCATATTTACTGTAATAACACTAGCACTATTAACTTGACTAAGAACCCTGTAGGTCACTCACGCACAAAGAACATTAAAATGTGTCATCACTTTTTACGTGATCACCAACATCACGGGGACATCTGCTTAGAATTTATTGACACAGATCATCAACTAGCAGACATTTTCACAAAACCACTGGCTGAAGACTGCTTTAACATTATGCGGCGAGACCTCGGCATACTTGAACTTTTAGAGTCATAATGTTGTATGTTTATTAAATTTGTTTAACTTGAAACTTTGTAATTTATTAATGGAAATTATTTTGGGTACAAGCCGAAAGGGTCCTTCTGTCATACAGGCGTAAATAGCCTAAAACGACACAGTGTACTAGTCTTCGTACTACCGCTAGCTGGGATTCGGCCCCTACAACTAACCCAAAGTAATAGAAATTATTAAATGAAGAAGTGTAACGGTTATAGATTCAAATTTTGAACTCATACTTCATTTATGACATTGGAAATGCAAGTAGCCGAACTCGGGCCGAACTCTGACCGAGTTCGGACCAAGTTCGGACCGAGTTCGGTCGGCGCTGTGCAAATTTTCAGAACCGAACAGCCGGCCCTAAACCTATTTAATCATCTTCTTTCCTACATTTTTCTCCACAATTCAACCGAGAAAAACCCTCCAAATCTCAAAAGAGCTCCTCTTCCTCCTTCTCTTCAAGCTTTTTGGAGTCTTGTGGTCTTCCTCTCTACCTTCTTCCTCTACCTCAAGGTATTCAACTTCCTTTCTTCTTTATCCTTGGCACCCAAACATCAGAAGAGAAAGATCGATACCTCTTAAGCAGGATCATCTTTCTCGGATTATGTTTCGACCAACGTCTTCATTCCAGCCCGTCCTACTAGAACTGATGACTACGACTCCGGACTCTTTTCCGATAGGAAATTTTCTGATCTTTGGTTCGATTCTTTTTTGGGTCGTAAAATTTGTGCTGGGACACATTTTAATTTTACTATCTTTTCTGACTATGCCCCTACTTTCAACCGTCTTGGTTTTCGTAATTTTTTCGAAGTTGCTAAAAATATTTATGACAATGTTGTTCATATGTTTTACTGCAATTTGCAAGTAAAAGATAACGGTAACTTTTATTCTTGTGTAGCTGGGCAGGAACTAGAGTTCAATGCCACAGAAATTGGTAGATATTCACCATGTCCAATTCCCTGAAGGTGTCACCCTTGATTCCTTCAAATAATTATTGTGTCACCCTAAACATGTTCCTAGAAGGGTATATTCCAAACATTTGAATCAAAACTTCTATGAACTTCATAGGTTTATATTTTCTGTTCTTCTTCCAAAGAAGGGATCTTCTGACGAGATTACCTTTATGGAGTTATCAGCTATGTACCATATTTATTTTGGTATTCCATTTTCTGTTCCAAAGACTGTCATGGCATGGATACTTAACTGCAGAAATGTGGGATGCAACCTTGTCTACCCTATGCACTTAGCTTCCATTTTCAGGAGGTTTGAAATTGATCTTCAAACCTGTCCTTACTCTGCCACTGCCACTGAACTCAGTAGGTTTAGGTTGTATCCTACTCCTCATCGGCCTCCTGGTACTGAACTTGCTGCTCCAGTTCACGATGATGACCCTGAGGCTCCTCTTGCTGCTTCTGCTCCAACCCTTGCTCTGGGTTTCGACCCTGGTTTCTATCAGCGCTTTGATGATTTCGTTGCCCTCTCAGCGCAACGACATCAAGGCTATCTTGATTCTGAGTTTCGCCATATCACCAAGGCTCAGGTGTTGCGGAACAATATTGATGACATTCACTGGAGTCTTTCTCATGACCCCACACACCCAGTCACTATGCTTCATCACCCCAGCTTCCCTGGACCTAGGTTCGATGATGAGACAACGTTTCCTCATTTTGATCCTACTGCTGCATACTTTCTACCGGATGCTCCTGGAGGTAACGACACGCCGATGTGATGAGGACTTTAGTTAGTAGTTCTTTTGGATGTAGTTTGCTAGATAATGATCTTCTGTAGTCTTCTTTTTGTCTAAACTTTATAGTTAGACATTTATTAGCAGTTTGTGGTGGTTGTATCTTTCATTATGTATGACATTTTCGTATTTCATTTCTATTTCTTTTGCTATTCACTTGTTATTTGTGGCAATCTTGTTATTTGTGGTTATTTCTCTAGCATTACTTTGTCTTTTGATGAACATTGTTGGCTTCACACATTACGGGGGAGCTAAAACCATTTTTGACATTGACAAAGGGGAAGAAAGAGCAATACCACCAAAAATCAACAAACCACCATTTATTCTTTTTCAGGTATTTTTATTTCGTTTTATTTAGTTATATTTTGGTATAGACTCAAATTTGTCAATTATCAAAACGGAGGAGATTGTTGGCCCATTCCATGGTCACACCTAATTTTGATAATCGACAATAACTTAAGTCAATGCACAAAATATACGAACTGCTGCTAATCATTTCAGGTCTAGTGAAATCAATATCAAAAAGCGTACTACTAGATCAGCAAGCATGCAAATCATCATTCTGAAGCTCATTCTCGTTGGAATCAGTCCGAGTCATTTTACAAGTTATTATGTATTTCATATTTATTGAGTCTAGGATATAAATTGTAAGATCGACTGAATACTACTGGCTTAGGTTAATCATAGTCCACTCTCCTATACAGCCTACCCATCCAAAGTCCACTTACCAAAAATATTATTCATTTTTGTGCAACAAAATTTGACAAATATTTTACATTTTTACTGAGACAGAACTCAGGCCGAGTTCGGTCCGATTTCGGTCAGTTTGAATTTAAATATTTGTTGCCTCCAAATCTGCATGCAACGTTCGTTTGCGAAATCTTTGCATCAGAACTCTGCCCAAATTTTGTCCGAGTTCAGTCCTCGAAAACATCTATAAATAGAAGAGAATTTCTTATTTCAAATCATTCAATCAATTCATCTTCTCTTCTCTCTTCAATAAGTGTTTATATTTGATCTAAAGCTTTCATATTTTACCTACACATCTCTTAGCTAAAAGCCAGTAGTATCTATTTGATCTAGAGTCTTTTGGTTCTCATGAGTTGTAAAAAGGTTGTTCTAAGTTCAGAAACTATCTCTGTTTTTCGAGCCGGTCGTGCGCTCGTCGCCAAGCACGGTATTATAAAGTCGGTCGTACACTTGTCACCAAGCACGGTTTTGTAAGAGACTGCAAGCTCTTAATTAGCTTGTGCCATAGTGGATTAACATCAAGCAAGAGTACTCGAGACTGGATTAGTCCTCTCAGAGGGATACCAGTATACATCGTTGTATCACTGAGTTTGATCTCTCTATCTCTTGCTATATTTATTTACTGTCTCTTATTCACTGCCATAGTTAGTTGTTTTTAAAATTTTAAATTGGTAATTATTTTTTACTGCACTCGCACTCACTCTATTCACCCCCTCTAGAGGTGCTCAACGGTCATACACCAGGTAGGTCGAGTCTTCTTCGGTTTACTAACCACTTCGAAGGACTCGACTTCTCCTTGTAAAGGAGATCTTCGAAAGCTTATTGGTCGAAACGTACGACCAACGTCTTCTGAGAAGATCCCAGCAAGTTGTCATTAGATTTGTCATGACCCACACTCGATATAGGGGTACGAGTGCGTAACAGCGCCCAGCCTACGCCGCAAAATCGGTTGTAGAACGATGTTCTATGTCGCTAACTATCAACTCACACAATGATATAATGTACCTGTCATAGATCTCAACTTCGAATGGAGGACAAGTATAAAGATATGGTAATACTCAATCACAGTCTAAAGCACGATAAGATATCACAGAAGTCTAAATAACTATAAAGACTAAACATCAACAACAACTAAAATAATATTCAAACAAATCTCAAATACAATGTCAAAATCTTCACTTATTACAAGTCAAGTTCAAACAAAGAATCTAAAACAAGCCAACTAAACTAGGTCTTTCGGTCACTCCTGAGAGTCTGGACCCAAGGTAGCTATCCCCTCCTCGGATCCATGGTAGGTAGGATACGTATCCTTTGGGCAATCATCTGAAAAATATATCCAGTCAGGATGGAACGAGCACATCTCCTTTAGCAGTTCCAAATAAATGACAAAAACTATAAAACAGTTATAGCAAGTAATACTTGATGAATATGGAAAGTTGAGACAGGTAATGAAATAGAATCAACAGTTAAAACCAGGAAAGTGAATACAGTAAAATAGAAGAACATGGTAGTAAAAACGGTAAATAAAAGTAACTGAACTAGAACGATGTGATACGAGTCCAATCAGTATAACATGAGACAAAGTAAATCTAGTACAAGACACTAATCTAGTGTATTTTGAAATACCGAGTTCGACGTGTAACGATTAGACGAGTAGTGAATACGGCACATCGCACGCTTGTCCTAGCGGAGACGGCTATCTTTCTTGTAAGGGTGGTTCATGTTGTATGCGGCACGTTGCACGCTTAGCCTAGCGGCAACGGCTATCTTGCTTGTAGGAGTGATTCTTGTTGTATACGGCACATCGTACGCTTAGTCTAGCGTGTGACGGCTATCTTTCTTGTAGTGGTGGTTCTTGTATGATTGGGAATGTTTACATGTGAAGGACAGAATTGAACTGGGATAATTGAACAGTTGGGACTATAGGAAAACTGGGATAATTGAACAGTTGGTTTGAACTTTGGGTGATGCAGGACAAAGAAGCATGGTAAAGGGTCTGGTCTACATATGAAGGACAGAACAGGAGAAATTTGCTAATATATAATACAAGGGTTACAACGTGAGGATATTAACATTAGTATCCATGTCTGATACTAAGAGGCAAAGGAAAGACCATATGAAATATTTGAACCCACATGGCCAAGTTCTGACTCACAAACCCCTGCTACTTCTTCCTACTACACTCCACACCTAAACTCACTGAACCAAACAGGAGGAATTTGCTAAACACTCAAACATAGATACAGAAGGAATTTGTTAAACACTCCATACCTATACATATAGACACACCCTCACATATCTACTAGACATTCACACATAGATACATATCTAAATCAATATCTGAACCTGGACTGAACTTAACTTAGCCTAATTAATGATAGGGACTATATGTAAACTGGGATAATCGAACAGTTGGTTTGAACTTTGGGTGATGCAGGACAAGGAAGCTGAGTAAGGGTTGGTCTACATGTGAAGGACAGAACAGGAGGAATTTGCTAATATATAATACAAGGGTTGCAACATGAGGATATTAACATTAGTATCTGTCACCACCACTTTCTGGAGCAAAGGGTATTTTGGTAATTTGTGAATATTGGATTATTTTTGAATTTTTATTAATTAATAATGTGTTAATTGTTATATTAGGCCTAAACCTAGAATTGCCCTAATCTAGATGTTGATCATGAGCCTAGTTATTTAGTTAGTAGGATTCAACTAAATGACAAGGGTTAGGAATATCTAGATATTATGTCTAAGTAGATATTTTGATGGAAACTCTAATTCCTTTGGGCCTTTACTAGAAAGAGGCTAGAATTACACTTGAGAAGGCCTTTAATCACAATTGAACCTGACCCAAACCCTAGAAACTAGTCTTGGCTGCCAAGAGAAGTCCCTCTTGCCTATATAAGTGAACATTAGCCCCTTGCCTCCTTCCATTTGCAAACGCTAACCCTAATTTGTGTTTTCCCAAAAATTGCCCCCTTTCACCAAATCACCTCTAAATTGAACCCAATCAATTGTAATAAACTCCTCTAGTGTAGAGGAGGTCTCTATTGGCTAGCTAGCAATGATTGGAAGCAATTTGACCATTGGAGCTTGGTAGAGATCTAGATCTAGGAGCTTTTATTGAGATTCCAACTCTTAATTGGTAATGGCCTCTAAACCCTTTTAATTCATGTTTTCTTTCCATAGATGCATTCATTTAGGGTCCCCTAGCATTAGGCGAAGTTTGGTTCAAATTTGAATCCATTTGGGGTGCGTATCGCAAGAGTATCGATACATGTCTCAAGTATTCGATGAAATGCCCCATAGGATGTTTTGATCACCAATTTCTAAACTAATTACATGATTTTGTAGCTAATATTGTGTAGATTACATTTTATTTGGACTGAGTCGATTTTAGGGTTGTTTTGTGTCGGTTTTGGATACAGGGACACGAGAACACACACTGCACAGGCTTTGGTGCGTGTCCTACTGCTGCGTGTCCAGTTCTTATTGAACACGACATAATTTATCGTGCAACATAATGGGTAGGTGGAGGCAATGACTGACATCACATCTACAAAATTTGGTTTAATATTATCGAGGATTCATGGAGAAATCGACTCCATAGATATCAGTCGAGTTCGTGCACATACGAAAGATCCATGTCTAATACTCACATATACACTCGACACGACACGACTTGGACATATACTAATTGGACACACACACACACACCCTGGCACTTAGTCGACAGGATGACACACTTGTACGACCAATTAGTTGTACACATCGTGTCCTAAGACACTCGACACACACGCACACATATACTGCCTTTACATAGTTCTGATACCATGTTTTAATACTGTGTTGACACATGTTAGACACTTTGTGGACACACACACACACATACCCTAACATGCTAGACACCCCTTGACACTCACCAACACTTCTGACACATGACTTTGTACATACACTGGCCTAGTCTACACTGACCAGACCTCACCCCCTCTTTGCTATATATTTTGGTATTGTATATATATTATTGAGTTATTAGGGTATTTTGGGTTGATGTATCAGTAATATGATGGTTTGGATAATGTGGATCTGAATGTTGTTTATACCATGAGATTTTGGGTCTTATGGAGTATCAGATTCTGTGGATTGGTCTTTGGCCAGTCGAGTAGACTTGGGTTGAAGGGATTCAAGGGTGCTGTCATTTGTGTCCAGATGTGAAGAGGTTATTTAAGTGTTGGTTAGAGTATGGGTGTCAGTGTCAGGACATGGTCGGATCCTAGGAAATGGTATGTATAGAGGATATGTGGCTTGTGTTAGAGTGAGGGTATTAGGTATATAAAAATTGATATGTTTGGGAGTTCAGATATAAGGAGTGTGGACAGAGGGGTAGAGTGTATAGAAGCTGCATTGCCATTCCCTTATTTTGGCTTTGCCTTGCCTTGTTTTGCAATGGCTCAGGCAGTAGCAGCAATTGTATTTGCTGCAGAACAATACAAGCAGCATCAGCAACATGTTGCAGCCCATCAACTACAGCAGTAGCCCTGCTGCACTAGGCAGTAGGGGATACCTTGAGGCAGCTGGCCCTATTTGACCATTGAGATAATGACCCTTATCTTTGGGTGTGTGAGTTTGTTGAGATAGATTCTGAGTTATGAGGGTAAGGTTGTGGGGGCAAGAGTGTTGTCATATATGATATTTATATATATAAGTAATGTGTATCATTATAGCATATAATATATATATATATATATATATATATATATATATATATATATATATAGAGAGAGAGAGAGAGTTGAGTTATACATTATATATGTGTTGATGTAATAGGTATTGGATGTCACTATCTTGAGTGTGTTAGAGTTTATTGTTGCAGGTTAGTTATGTTAGAGTTAGGGGTTCAGGATTGAGAGTGAGATTATAGGAAAGGTAATGGTTGGGCTTGGCTCTACTTACTTGCATTGCAATAGAACAGAACAATGCAGCAGTAGCCACAGCAATAGTATGCAGTAAGGCATCAGCACTAGGTTATGAGGGTGAAGGTGTATTTAGGTTGTGAGTTGAGTTTTAGGTTTGAAAAAAGTGTGAGGTTGAGTATCAGTGGTATTAGAAGAGGTTAAAGTGAGGGTGTTTGAGAGTAGGTTCAAAGTTAGTATATATATGGGGTTGTTAACATATAGGTAGGGATATGAGGTTGGTTAGATATGTGAGAGGTCTTTGACATAGGATTTTGGCCATGGTTGGCTTGAGTTAGGATATATATATTATGTTATGTATATATGAGATATATATATATGTGAGTTTTATATATATATATATATATATATATATATATATATATATATATATATATATATATATAAATATATATATATATATATATATATATATACTGAATTACCAATTCCCGAAGACCGAGTAAATCCCCTCGTTGGGACACTCTACCATAAATTCGGAGATTGGTGAGTCCATATGGGCAGTGATCAGTAAGTTAGGAGTGCCCGGTCCGTGTGCCGTGGTTTACCCTCGCCAACTAACTGGCGGTATATATATATATATATATATATATATATATATATATATATATATATATATATATATATATATATATATATATATATATATATATATTATATATATATGATGATGATCATGGTTGAGCGATCCGCTCCCCAGGTGATCCTGAAACCCTAGTCCTCAATTCTCCACCGACTCCGACGTGGCCCTTGGCCAGGCCGGCGTCCATTCCTGTAGGTGGCTGGACCACTTGGCCGCCGCCGATCTTTCTTGTTTTGCTTCTTTTGGTGTGGTTTCATGGCGAAGTCTTTCGCGGAAGTGGTGGGAGGCCAACCTTCGGTGGCTCCCGTTCTTCCTCCGAGAATCATATCATCCTTTAAAGGAGCTCCTTCGGGAAGATGAGGAGCAATCATTGATTGATCCTCTCAAGTTTGCTTTAGTTGGTAAGTTTTCACATTCCTGGCCGCCTATCGAATTAATTCGTAAGACGCTTACGGGATTTGAGTTCAATAGATCTATCAAAGTAGGTTTGATTGATGGTAAACATATTCTCATCCGTCCTTCAAATGAAGAAGACTATCTTCGTCTTCGTTCAAAAGATACTTGGTATATTGCTCGGGCTCCTATGAGACTTTTCAAATGGGATCCGGATTTCTCTCCTTCATATGAATCTTCTATCATGCCTACGTGGGTTGGCCTTCCAAACCTTCCTCATCATCTTTACAACAAAGACGCATTATTTGCGATCACTTCTGCTATTGGGACTCCATTAAAGATTGACAAAGCAACAGCGGATCTATCTCGTCCAAGCATGGCGAGGATTTTTGTTGAAGTAGATGCGTCCAAAACCCTACAACAACGGATCCGAATAAATTTGCCTCGGGGACGGAGTTTTTGGCAAACTGTTGATTACGAATCATCTCCTCTATACTGCTCGTATTGTAAGCATCAAGGACATATGGTGGACTCGTGTAAGGTGAAGAAAAATCTTAAAGAACGGGGTAAGGAGCCACAAGTGTTAGCTGCACAAATCGATCCACAACCGAGTCATGTTGTCACCACTCAGAATGAAGAGGAACCTACATCGATAATCCCCGAGAATTTGGAAAAGGAAGCAAACACATTGGAGCAGGATATTCCAGCACATAGTCTCATTAATGAGGCTACACCACCCATAATTAATGTTGATCAAGAGGAACAAGTGGCGGCGTAGCAGGATCCAGGCAATGACGAGTTGCCACTGCAGGACGTTGCAGTGGAGACTGACGCACAAGATTCACGGGTGAGGGGACAGATGATGATGGCAAGGAGACACAGGAGGCTAATGAACAATTAGAAGAAGGCAAAATAAACACAAAGGCCATATCTTGGGCGGATGAAGCAGACAATGCAGAGAATGGAGTCTCTGCTACAACAAAGAAGACCAGAAAAAAGAAGGCGCCTGAGCCAACCGCTCGATGCACTAGATCCTCGAGAAAACTTGCAACAACTGGTACCTCCTCCTCCTCCCTTAATGTTTAATACCCTTCTATGGAATGTGCGGGGGATTGCGGGAAAGTCTACTCTCAAAAGAATCAAAAGTCTCTGTCGACTTCATAAAGTCCAACTTCTGGTGGTCATTGAGCCGAAGGTTTCTAATAACCAGCTTCTTAATTTCCAACTAAAGATGGGATTTGCTGCTGCTTTAGCTAATGATCGAGGAAATATTTGGGTTTTTTCTAAACAATCTTGTTCCATGGTCTTGCTTGACAACTTTGAACAGGCGTTAACCATTTCCATTAGCAATGACATCCTTCCAACGGAGGTTATATTTTCTTTTGTGCACGGGCATGGCAAAAAGGAGGGTAGACGAGAATTATGGAGCAGGCTTTTAGAGATTCAGCATCGACATCAACTGCCGTGGGCAGTGGGTGGCGATTTCAATGCTGTTTGTCACTCAGAGGAGAAAGTAGGAGGTTTGCCAGCTTGCACAGTTTCAATGCAAGACTTTATGAATTTTCAAATGGCGGCAGGAATTACTGACATTCCTTTTAAAGGAAGTAGTTTTACTTGGCTCAAATCAACGGAGGGAGACAGACAGGCTTCGAGATTGGATAGAGTCCTGTTTGACAATGATTGGCTACGGTTCGCACCTGCATCTTTTGTTGAACACTTGAGCCGTACTGAATCCGATCATGCTCCTTTGTTGCTTTCTTTGCGAAACTCTCAGGCCAGAGGCCCTAAGCATTTTCGTTTTCTATCTTTCTGGACTAAACATGAAGAATTTCATACTATTGTCAAATCGGCATGGACTTCAGTATCACATCCAAACGGTCTTACTCAATTAGGACTGAGGATGACTGAGTGTCGAAAGGCCTTGTCTAACTGGAGTCATCGTACGTTTGGCAATATATTTCAGGAGGTAAAGAAGGCGGAAGACAGTGTTTTAGCTGCAGAGCTCTCTTTCGAGGCGGACGCTTCGCTTGCGAACAAGGTAGCTCTACATCACACTATGGCCAATCTCAAGCGGAGGGTGATTGTTGAAGAAGCTTACTGGAGGCAAAAAGCTCGTTTGAAATGGGATATGGAGGGGGATAAGAACACAGCATACTTTCACGAATGTATTAACAGCAAACATCGAAAACTTCGTATTCATTCTCTCATTGGGGAGGATGGTGTGGCTAAAGACTCATTATCGGACATTCAAGACATTGCTAATGGTTACTACGAGCAACTGTATAAGGCTGAGGATACTTTTCATGATGAGGATCTTCTTCAGGCCATTCTGCAGCTGGTCACGCAGGAGGATAATGCAAGACTTACTGCAGTCCCAACGTTGGACGAGTTACTTGAGGTGGTTCATAGCTTGGATCCCAATTCAGCGGCAGGTCCTGACGGGTATACTTCTCTCTTTTTCTCCACATATTGGGATATTGTTGCACAGGATGTACTTCTTGCTACATTATTATTCATGTCGGGCTTTCATCTCACTAAATCAATTACTTCTACTTCACTTGTTCTCATCCTAAAGATTAAAAACCCAACTACTATGAAGGATTTTAGGCCGATTAGTTTATGCTCCGTCATGAACAAGATTATATCTAAATTGCTAGCTCGAAGATTGTCTCCTATCTTGTCCAAAATTATTTCAAAAGAACAAAGTGGCTTTGTGAAGGGGCGAGAAATAGTTGACAACATCATTTTGGCCCAGGAAATGATGAGCAAAATGAAGAAGAAATATAGAGGAGGGAATATTGTGATCAAACTTGACATGATGAAGGCTTATGACAAGGTGGACTAGAGTTTTCTGATGTCAGTTATGAGAAAATTTGGCTTCAATGAATCTTGGATAGACATGATTTTTTGACTCATGAATAATGTTTGGTTCTCAACCATTGTCAATGGAGCCTCATCGGGGTTTTTTAAGGCTTTTAGAGGTGTTCGACAAGGAGACCCCTTATCCCCTGCTTTATTTGTCATTGCAGCAGAAGCCCTTTCCCGTAATCTCAACGCTCTTGTTCACAAGCCTTCATTCACTCCATTTTATACTCCAAGTGGTTGTCAGCCGATTACACATTTGGCATATGCTGATGACGTTATGATTTTTTTAGCAGAAGATTCTACATCCGTTCACCATCTTCTCCGATTATTGCAGCGCTATGAATTGGCTTCGGGGCAAAAAATCAATTACACCAAGTCGTCTATATATGTACATGACACTTTCCCATAGGAAAGAGCTCAACATCTTCATGACATTTCAGGTTTTCAAATTGCATCACCCCCCTTGGTGTACCTGGGCTGTCCACTGATGGCAGGGAAGCAAAATGCGACAATGTATGAAGAGCTTATTCGGAAGGTTCGCTATCGATTGGATGGCTGGCAACAGAGAATTCTTTCCTATGGTGGCAAGCTAATCCTTCTGAAGTCGGTTCTGACATCTATTCTAATTTATACCTTAGCTGCCTGCAATCCTCCGGTTAGTGTCATCACTCAACTGGAAACTATGTTTGCTCAGTTTTTTTGGGGTTCCAAAGATGGCGTGGACAAGCGGACTTGGGTTGGATGGAAGTCTATAGCCCGACCACACAATGAAGCTGGGTTGGGTGTTCGTAGCCTTACTGAAACTATGGATGCCTTTACTTCAAAACTTTGGTGGAAACTTAAAACACAGGACTTGTTATGGGCGCATTTTCTTCGTGCCAAATACTGCTCTAGACATTCTATTGACACGGTTATGTCTAATGCTCAATCTTCTAGGATCTGGAAGCGTCTTGTTCTGGGCAGAGACTTATCGAATCATCTTATTGAACATATTCATATCGGTGGCAATTTTAGTTGGCGTTGGTCTCCATCGCCGACGGGAACATTTAGTTTGTCTTCAGCCTGGATTCAAGTCCGTCTCCCGCATCCCCAACATCCTCACTACAAGCATATATGGGGTACATGTCTGCCATTGAAATGGTCCATATTAATGTGGCGTATTCTGCTGGATAAGCTGCCAACTGATGATCACATACAGAAGCTTGGTTATCAGCTTGCGTCAAAATGTCATTGCTGTCAAGACCCGAATCAAGAAACTATTATGCATATATTCAAAGATGGCCAGCTTATTGAAGATATATGGTTGATATTAAATCCTGCTTTCAACATTCATGGTCGTAGTCGTTCACTACTGGGTTTCTTCAAGTTATGGTGGTCTCGACGAAATCTTCATCTCAAGCAAATAGTAGTGGGAGGAGTTTGTTGGGTGGCTTGGAAGAATAGGAACAAGTGGCGTTATGAATCTTATTCTTACAATCGTGCGCAGCTGTTTTATGAAATCAAAAGGCAAATTACCAAAGTTTTGGCTAGGTGTAGGCATTCACCTGTATTACCTACTTTGTTGCAGTGATGCTATGACTTGTAATTTCTGCTACTCTTTTCAATGAATAAAACCTCCCGTTCCGTAAAATATATATATATATATATATATATATATATATATATATATATATATATATATATATATATATATATATATATATGAGGTTGGGGATATGGTTATAGATGAGGGTTATATTGATGCATGATAGGATATATATATATATATATATATATATATATATATATATATATATATATATATATATATATATATATATATATATATATATATATATATATATATATATATAAAATATATATATATATATATATATATATATATATATATATATATATATATATATATATATAGTTGGTTTTGTATATATATGGTGTATATATTTATACTTGACTTAGTATCTTAGCCTACATTGTTATACCTATAGCTTGACTAGAATTGATCCAATAGGCCTATGTGACATATATATATATATATATATACATATATATATATATATATATATATATATATATATATATATATATATATATATATATATATATATATAGTTGGTTTTGTATATATATGGTGTATATATTTATACTTGACTTAGTATCTTAGCCTACATTGTTATACCTATAGCTTGACTAGAATTGATCCAATAGGCCTATGTGACATAGTTTGACTATAGTTTGACCAAACCCTAGACAGTTGACCAAGTTACCTTACATGTTGACCTAGTTGACTAGAAGGTTGACCAGAGTTGACCAAGAGTTAACTTTGACCTAGATTGTCCTAGAATCATGTAGATTGTATTGTAAACTTTAATTATTACATGTTGAACACATTATAACCTGTTTTGCTCTAAATAGGACTCTGTGACTTCAGTTTGGACATCTTTACATATCAGTTACTCATGGTATCAGGCGAGTACATTCTCTGATAGTTCTCTTTATTTGATATATTCTGTTATGCATGTTATACTAGTGTTCTATCTTGATTCTGACATGATGAACTCACGGATTGGTATTTTATGGACTCCTTGACTGGAGATACGTAGTTTTATACCTATCTTAAATATTGTAAATCGTGACTAATGCATATATCGTGAATAATGAAATGCATGTCGGAGAACCTGGATTCCATGTGTACTAGTCGGGCGGGAAAATACCTAGGAGACATGTGAACATACCTGTTCTATCCTATTGGTCTTACGTGAATAATAGCAGCCACACACGTACGTGTATGGTTTGCCGGATATCCATCTCTAGCCGTTCACATGACATCTTAGTATTTCAAAACACTGGTCAAAACACTGATTCTCTAAGCTGTCTATTATATACCTTGCATGACAGGTTTACCATTATTACATATCTGCCTGTTTTCATATTTTACATATTCTCTATATACTTATCTTTTCCTTGTACATTATCTCTATAATATGATCATTAAGAATTTCATTATTATTACATACTCATAGTGCTTGTCAATTATTTTGAACTGTTAGAGGTAATGTGCTCGTTCCATCCTGACTGGATATGTTGACAAAATATTACAGATGATATAGACGACTGTCCTACCCACTATGAGGCATACGAGGGTGGCACACAGGAGCCTGAGGAGTATCCTGTCCAGTAGAGAGTGCCCTAGTTATAGCTTAGAACTTCTAGCTTTTAGTTTATATCGGATTCTTCTGATTGTTAGTAGAGACTTATTTATATTCAGGATTTATATTTATTTGTGTTGGACATCTAAACTGTGTGTTGTGATAACTCTACTCTTATTCAGTTATCTCCTTTATTATCTATTTCCATATCGTGCTCTATCTTCCTTAGACTTGTGATTGATATATTATAGTTGTTGTCATATTATACCTTCGTACGGAGATGACAGGTTTATATTTTCTTGTTAGATATTAGATGTTATAGATGACCTATACAGCATTCTACCGTCGATACTGTGGCATAGACTGGACGTAACCACATACTCGTGTCCCTAAACAGTGAACAACCCGTGTACCAAGCCTGTAAGCCCACTTCTCAAATTTTTATTTTTTTAATTTTATTTGTTTATGATTAATTTTATGGTCATTGGGAGTCATGCCAAAGCTTATAGGTGGGCTGTGACCATATTAAGGTCATATGACCTCCAGATAGCTTATATATGTATTATTTAGCTATTTTATATTTTTCTAAAATTGTTGGATATTTTTAGGTATTTAATATTTAAGGTTTTATTATTTTTAAAGAATTTTAAGATTTACTGTAAGGTTATACGGGGGTATTTTTGGACCAAATATTTTTATTTATGCTCTAAATGACTAAAAATATTTTCTAGAATATTTTAGAATTTTTCTGGATTGTTTTATAATTTTTGAGAATTTTTATATAATTAAAACCTATAGAAATTATATTTTATAGGCTTTGGGAATTTACTATGAGGTTACACGATGATATTTTGTATTAAAATATTTCATTTAGATTCTAGACACTAAGAAATATTTTTCTAGAATTTTTTAGAATTTTTCTGGATTTTTTTGCAATTTATTTTGATTTATTTAGACTTAAAATAATTTTTAAATGATTTTTTGAATTAAATAAATAATTACCCAGTCATCCACCCAGGGGGGCCCACCTGTCGGCGCCCGCTATAGTAACCGCCTCTCTCTCTCTCTCCTATATATATATGCATGTTTATTCACAAACCCTAATTAATTATAGCCTCCTCCTTTGTGGTTTGATCTTGGTGATTCCTCAACTTCCCGAGACGATTGTAGAGAGCCACAACCTCAGATTCGTATGCCGTTTTTTATCAGATTTGTCTCGAGGTAAATTCCTGAATATGTATTTTATTTTCATCAAATCTAAACCTTAATTTCTGTAAAATTCGTAGAGTATTAGTTGTCCGAAACTTGACATGGTTTCGATGTTTTTGAGATTCTGGGAGAACCAAAAATCGAAATCATGAACCGTTTAAAGTTTCGGAAAGCTAACACAGAGCTCTACGACATATATTTTTTCAGAAATTATTTCGTTCATCTAGTATTTTAGTTATTCTGTTGAACTCAGAATTGATCGGTTGATCACCGTTTTGGTCACGATTAGCCATAACGGCAATATCTTTAGATCAAAACGTGATTTTGTGGCACGGTTGATTCTAGCGCACTCGTGGCACTGAAATCTACCAAGGTGAACTTTTAAAATCTAAAGTTCATGACGTTTAACTAGATAGTCAACGGTACGCCTCGATTTACGTGACATGGTTTCCAAAATTGGAAACATGACTTTTGATGGCCAAACTTGCATGTTTAGATTATATTCAGATTATTATTAGGTTAAATTAGGTTTTTAAGTGAATTATTCCAGAATTAACTATTAATAGATTAGTTAACCCATTAGCCACTTATTCCATGAATTTAGAACTAGAATATTATAATTGACTTGTTGTTTTTGTGCTCGGTTCGTGATACGATATGTGTTATAGGTTGACAGCTTCTAGATTGGCAACTCCCTCGTCCTCGACTTGTGACTTCGGTTTGTGGAATGATTCAGGAAAGTACAATATTGCATTTATGTTTTAGTTCATTATAACGTTTTCTCTATCGTTTTCTTGTTTGATATTCCATTAAGACATTGCTTGATATTCCATAGACACACGATTGTGACACCGTAGTTATTGTATCCTTCTTAGTGTAATATTGACTATTATTGATTATTAGAGAGTCGGGAGGGAAAATACTCGGTAAGTACGTGAACAAACCCAAATATTTTGATTGTGGATAGCTAAGTCATACACCCCACGTATGAGTTAGCCGTACCCTATTATTCTGGATAGCCATCGTATGGTGTGCCGTATTAGTCCAGCCGTTCACGTATTAAAAGGTATTTCACACACACATAGTTGTTCCTATTTCTTTTCTTTATCTAGTTCTAGTTCATATCTTGTTAGTTCATATCTTGTTAGTTCATATCTTGTTAGTTCATATCTTGTTAGTACATACCTTGCTAGTTACATTCTACTAGTTCATATCTTGCTAGTTCATATCATGTTAGTTCATCTCTTGCTAGTTCTTTATATACCCTTGACATCATTGTTTTTCGTTGTTCTAACTTATTTTGGACTAATAACATTAATTTCAATATGGTTGTACTCTGCTCCTTTCCTGACTGGATCGTTGTTATAGGTGAAGTTGACGTGCCTACTCTTGCGCATGGACCATACGAGGGGAGATAGAGACTCGAAGGCTAAACCATAAAAGACTAGTTAGTTGTGTGGTATTTTCTATAAATGTAAAAGCTTACATTCTTCTTCAAGTGTAAAACTCCTAAATTTTGTAAAGTTGATTTAGTTGTTGTGAATGAGCAGTTAGTATTTATGAGAATTTTATTTATTGTGGGCTAGACAGCGTACTACTACCGACTCTACGGCATAAGCTGGGCTTGGACACGTCTAGTATCCGAAAAGCGGGTGCGGGTCGTGACAAGTTTTTATGGTGGCCCACGCAGGTCATTTTCGCAAAAGATTACGAACTTGTGGTAGTACTTAAGTTAGTCGTACTACTGCAAGCTTGTGACTAGAAAATTGTTCATTCATAATTAGAATTGATTTAATTTTAGAGAATGACTAGGACTAGGAGTCCCTTATTCAATTTGACCCTTGGATAGTTAAGATTGTTAAATAGGCCATGTTATTTAGCCAATAATTTATTGAAGTCTAGGCATAGATAAATCGAAGAATTTTCTAAGAGAATATGTTATTTTGTTTTGACATGTTGGTAGGATCTAAGGTGGGTAGAATATACGTTTGGTAAGTTAGGCCTTCATAGAATTCAATTCCTAATTTAGATCATTTGTGCCATTTTATCTTCTGCCCTCTCTAAACTCGTTTTATTTTCAAAACTATTTTGCGATCATTTTATTTTCAATTCCTAATCTTGGTTCAACTATCTATATATTAATTCAAGTCGTCTTCGTTCATTTTCTGATCGTTTTGTTTTCAAAACTGATACTTTTACTCAAGGACAGATACTTATATTTTTTTATCATGATCGACTTATTTGAATTTATTGAAGTTCCTTTGAAATTCTTATGGATATAGTTGAAATAATTTTCGGTGACATACAATGGTAAGGCAGATGTGCACTGTCCCCATTTATTTGGATTATGGAGACTGCGGGTTCACTGCAGTCAGCAGCGTACTGGCATGGCATGACCCCTAAGTTGAAATAATTTTAAATATGCGTAGGTTGTCGAATATTACTAAAACTATATCCTAGTTGTATTATTGATATTTTGATTTATTATGTCAATATTGGGTAGAGTTGATAAAGTGTTCGATAATATATTATACTTGAGTCACGAAACCAAGGGTTCACGGCAGCCAGATGTACACTGGCGAGGCATGGATTTGCGGTTAAATGACTTCGGATATACTTATGATTCTCGAATATCATAGTGACTATATCTTTTTATTGGCATACGACTATTAAATTTTTTTCTTTCAAATTTATTTGATGTCTTATTTCTTGTTATCAGCTTCTCTACAACTAGTAGTTCTTTATTTCTCTCATATTTTTCTATTTCTGAATCGTCATCTTTTAAACCTATTTTGATTTTCTTCCACTATATTTCTAAAACGTATTTAGATTTCGATTCTATACGCATGATCAATTTCGATCATTCATCACATTATTTTCTTGATTATATTCTTTGTCGTGCTTATTCATATCGATTGGTCATGTCATATTTTGATGATATTCTTGGTTGTGCCTATTTGTATCTTTTGAAATTTCGAGGACGAAATTTTTCGAAGGTGGGTAGATTTGTAAGCCCACTTCCCAAAATTTTAATTTATTTAATTTTATTTGTTTATGATTAATTTTATAGTAATTGGGAGTCATGCCAAAGCTTGTAGGTGGGCTATGACCATATTAAGGTCATATGACCTCTAGATAGCTTATATATATATATATATATATATATAATATATATATATATATATATATATATATATATATATAATATATATATATATATATATTATTTTGCTATTTTATATTTTTCTACAATTTTTGGATATTTTTAGGTATTTAATATTTAAGGTTTTATTATTTTTAAGGACTTTCAAGATTTACTATAAGGTCATATGGGGGTATTTTTGGACTAAATATTTTTATTTGGTATCTAAATGACTAAAAATATTTTCTAGAATATTTTAGAATTTTTCTGGATTTTTTAGAATTTTTGAGAATTTTATATAAGTAAAACCTATAGAAATTATATTTTATAGGTTTTAGGAATTTACTGTGAGGTCACACGATGATATTTTGTGTTAAATTATTTTATTTAGATTCTAGACACTTAGAAATATTTTCTAGAATTTTTTAGAATTTTTCTAGATTTTTCTGCAATTTATTTTGATTTATTTGGACTTAAAATAATTTTTTAAATGATTTTCCGAATTAAATAAATAATTAACCAGTCATCCACCCCGGGTGGCCCACCTGTCGGCGCCAGCTACAGTAACCGCCTCTCTCTCTCTCTCTTCTACATATATGCATGTATATTCACAAACCCTAATTAATTATAGCCTCCTCCTTTGTGGTTTGATCTTGGTGATTCCTCAACTTCCCGAGACGATTGCGGAGAGCCCCGTCCTCAGATTCGCGTGCCATTTTTTTGTCAGATTCATCTCGAGGTAAACTTCCTTAAAATGTAATTTATTTTCGTCAAATATAAACCTTAATTTCTGTAAAATTCGTAGAGTATTAGTTGTCCGAAACTTGACATGGTTTCGATGTTTTTGAGATTCCGGGAGAACCAGAAATTGAAATCATGAACCGTTTGAAGTTTTGGAAAGAAAACACAGAGCTCTACGACATATATTTTTTCCAGAAATTATTTCGTTTATCTAGTATTTTAGTTATTCTGTTGAACTCAGAATTGATCTGTTGATCACCATTTTGGTCACGATTAGCCATAACAGCAATATCTTTAGACCAAAATGTGATTTTGCGGCACGGTTGATTCCAGCGCACTCGTGGTGCTGAAATCTATCAAGGTGCACTTTCAAAATCTAAAGCTCACGACGTTTGACTAGATAGTCAACGGCACGTCTCGATTTGCGTGTTATGGTTTCCAAAATTGGAAACATGACTTTTGATGGCCAAACTTGCATGTTTAGATTATATTCAGATTATTATTAGGTTAAATTAGGTTTTTAAGTGAATTATTCTAGAATTAACTATTAATAGATTAGTTAACCCATTAGCCACTTATTCCATGAATTTAGAACTAGAACATTAGAATTGACTTGTGGTTTTTGTGCTCGGTTCGTGGTACGATATGTGTTATAGGTTGACAGCTTCTAGATTGGCAACTCCCTCGTCCTCGACTTATGACTTCGGTTTGTGCAAGGATTCAGGCAAGTACATTATTGCATTAATATTTTAGTTCATTATAACTTTTTCTCTATCGTTTCCTTGTTTGATATCCCATTAAGACATTGCTTGATATTCCGTGGACACACGATTGTGACACCGTAGTTATTGTATCCTTCTTAGTGTAACATTGACCGTTATTGATTGTTAGAGAGTCGGAAGGGGAAATACTCGGTAAGTACGTGAACAAATCCAAATATTTTGATTGTGGATAGCTAAGTCATACACCCCACGTATGAGTTAGTCGTACCCTATTATTGTGGATAGCCATCGTATGATGTGCCGTATTAGCCTAGCCGTTCACGTATTAAAAGGTATTTCACACACACATAGTTGTTCCTATTTTTCCTTTATCTAGTTCTAGTTCATATATTATTAGTTCATATCTTGTTAGTTCATATCTTGTTGCTACATACCTTGCTAGTTACATTCTGCTAGTTCATAACTTGCTAGTTCATATCCTGTTAGTTCATCTCTTGCTAGTTCTTTATATACCCTTGCCATCATTGTTTTTCGTTGTTCTAACTTATTTTGGACTAATAACATTAATTTCAATATGGTTGTACTCTGCTCCTTTCCTGACTGGATCGTTGTTATAGGTGAAGTTGACGTGCCTACTCTTGTGCTATGGACCATATGAGGGGGAGATAGAGACTCGAAGGCCAAACCATAGAAGACTAGTTATTGTGTTGTGTTTTCTATAAATGTAAAAGCTTACATTCTTCTTCAAGTATAAAACTCCTAAATTTTGTAAAGTTGATTTAGTTGTTGTGAATGAACAGTTAGTATTTATGAGCATTTTGTTTATTGCGGGCTAGACAGCGTACTACCGCCGACTCTGCAGCGTAGGCTGGGCTTGGATACGTCTCATATCCGAAAAGCGGGTACGGGTCGTGACAAAGCCCCCATCCCAATTAACCTATCAAAACCATTCTCAGACCTCCTGGTTCACCCCCATATTGATAAAAATGTAAATAATTAATAGGAAAACAAATCTAAAACTAAAATCTAAACATCAAATACTCTTAGAGTCATTTCATCGAACACTTGGTGTGCGTATCCGATACTCTCGTGATACGCACTCCAAATAGATCCGAACTTGACCCAAATCATGCCTACATGATCTACAACACTAGCATGACCTAATTTACCAATCTCATAAATCCTATAATCCTAATTTTAGATTTCCCCCAATTCGAATCAAAATCAAAAGAGAAAAACCTTCAAATAGGAAAAGGAGAGCCTCAACTCCTCTCTAATGGCACCCTAATAAAATGGGGGTCCTAAATGAATGCATCTATACTAATAAAATAAAATGTGAAGGGTTTAGAGAGCTCATACCAATTGGGAGATAGATTCCCAATAAAAATAGATATAAGATTCAAACTCCTCTAAGCTCCAATGCTCCAATCCTTCCAAGCTAGCCAATAGAGTCTTCTTCTCTCCAATGGAAAGAGAATGAAACTAATTTGGAGGAATTTGGACACAATTTGGGAGTAGGGGGATTTGGGAAAGAAGGCTCTAATTAGGGTTAGGGTTTGGGATAAAAGAGGGAAGAGGATGATGAAATAATGCTATTTAATAAGGGTGGGCTACTATAAGGGTTAATTTTTAGGGTTTTGGTTAAGGGAAAAGGTCCACTATAGCCCTCTTTTTAGTCATGACAAGTTAGGGATTAAGCATTCCTTCCTAATTAGGTGTTTAGTCAAACCTTCTAGCTAATTCTTCTAATCTAGCTAGAGACTATTTAAAGTTTAATTAGGCTAGTTCTAATTATCTAATTGGGGTGGTCATGACAAGTTGGTTGGGTCTTCTAGGATCACTAACCACTATTCTAGTCAAAGGCTAACCATTAGTCATTTTTAAGAATAACACATATACTGTTTAATTTTTTAAATAATTAACTAAAATATAATGTTTAATTTTGAAAATTAATTACCCCTCAAGATATAATATAAAATCACACTAATAATAGTAATTAGAAAAAAGTCAAAAATATCTCTGTTCCAGGAAAGTAGTGGTTACAAGATTGCGTCACTACCTTCTCGTTGTAGGAGAAGAAAGTCTCCAGCAGATTCGCCATCTTGTTTGCTATGACAAAAGGTTATACGAACTTTTTGTTATTAAACATAAAAAAAAGTACAATTGATTCCTAAATAGGAGATCTAAGGACAAAGTTTTCTAGAGAAATCTAACGGTGGAGATCGACCACTGCAGCGGCTCCTTTACTCCGTTGATGATCTGACGACGAGTTGAACTTGCTCTGGCTTTCTGGTGCTTATGATTGGAACTCTGGGGTTGCCAATCAAGAGGACGTCGAAGTTGTGAAGATTTCGAAGTCTCTTGATCGAAGGAAAACTCATTCTATTTATAGGGGAGCACATATGCGATGTGCATAATGGTTGTGTAGGAACGTTGCACGTAAAGATATGAGAGAATCTTGAGGCGGTACGGTGACGGCTGCTGCTGAGCTGACACGTGGCGGACGCTGGGATTCTCTTTTATCAAGATCTTGGAGAGTTATCAACATAACTGGGTAAACAACACATGGCATGTGTTTAATGTTGATTGGATGAACCTGAGTAGATTTTGATCCTATTCCCGAAGTTAGATTTTGTCCATATCTTAGGGGGCCATTGGTTTAAACAAACCGATTGGATATGACCCTCGTCTATAGGAACAAACTCCATACTTATCCTTGGGAATGGAGGTTTAAAAAAACCGATAGGATATTGCTCTTATCAACATAATCAAATTTATTTTTATCTTAAGAGTGGTAGTTTAAACAAAACCGATTGGGTAATATCTGAAAAGATATGGATACCCGACTTGTCACGTGGAACAATACCACCTCATAGGACTGCGCGTCTATACGAGCTGCGCTTCTGGTGAAGCTTCGATGTCACTACACTTTTGGGCGATGAGAAGACTGTGTTTCAAATAAAACTGAGTCACTGTACTTTTGGGCGACGAGGAGACTGTGTTCCGAAGACAACAGCGTCACTGTGCTTTGGGGCGACAAGTAGACCATGTTTTGAAGACAACGGAGTCATTGTGCTTTTAGGGCGACGAGTAGACTGTGTTTCGAATACGACGGAGTCACTGTGCTTTGGAGGGACGAATAGACTTGTGCTTGAGGCAACAAAGTGTTAGCTGAAAGAGCCATATGAACGAGCTACGCTTCTGGATTGGATGGAAGGAGCTGCACTTCTGGTTGAATCGGAGGGAGTTGCGCTTCAGGGTTGAAGTGAAGTGGCTGCACTTTTGAGTCGAATAAGCATGGCTGCGCTTCTGAGTCGAAGTCATAGGAGCAACTAATGAATGCTATTTTAACGGATGAGTAAGTCATCCTCTTTTTTAATTACCGCTATCATTTTAGGGAATTCAAGAAGTATGTGGCCTAGGATTCAGTCAAATAAACCTATTAAATGAGATTCATTGTGTTGAGTCTTAGGTTCATCCCATTAATTTTGGAGTCTTTGACCGATGGCCACGTGGCATGTGGGTTGGACCGCACTCAGCCTATATAAAGGGAAGCTTTTCTGAAGGGTTACATCCACTGTCTCTTAGCATTTCCACCGTCATGCTTGATCATGACTTGGCTTCGAACGGCCGTTGGCCTTGCACAAGTCGACTGTTGGTTGTGGATCATTTTGTTCAAAGAAGCTATGTCCTTGTAGAAGAACTATTGCTGGCTCTTGAGATGCACTTGAGCGTTTGGCATAAGGAGTTTGAACCTGAATGACATCTTGGAGGTCTTCGAGATCCAAGCTTTTGGGTTTGGATTGATTGCCAATCTGAAGAGACACAGGTTGTGCTCTGCCCTGCTCAGGAGTCGCAGTAGTATGGCAAGAAGGAGCTGCATTCTGGCTTGGGCCAATGGCTGCTTTATTAACCATATTGGAGTTCCTCCACGTCTGGCTAGGATGCGGCTTGCTCTGACGAGGAAGTGATTCGCTCTGACAGGATGCACGTCTGGGGCTGCGCATTTGGGAAGAAGATTGCCCACTTGTAGACTTTAGGTGTTTTAGTCTTTATATGTAATCATGAAGAATCTGTATCAGATCTTTGTAATCACGATTTTAAACTCTTTATGCACCCGCTCTTGTGCGTGTAAACCCCCTAAATTTCTACTATGACTTTTTTAATTTTTTTATTTATTTTGTACTTCGTATCTGCACATCGCATACGAGTTCACATTGTTGTATTTGCGTAGCATGCGAGATTTGTGCTTCGTATTTGCTCGACGAGTGCGAATATGTGTCGAGGTACATATTTTAGAAAAAAATATTTTTATTACAAATTTTATTTTATATGTTCAAATAAATGTGATAAATATTTTTATTTTGTATAAAAGAGTTATTTTATTCGTCGTTTAAAAATAAGTAGTGATTTGGAAATTGTGGTTTATAAGAAATGTATTCCAAATATTTTACGAAATTAGAAATTTATTTATTAATATATTTTATTTATTTATAAAAGCTATTTTATGATTTAATATTTAAGTAATTATCTTAATTTTTGAAATTAATTAATGTTATATTTAATAATTATGCAAAAAGATATTTAAAATTTTGTTTTACTTAATATTTGAATTATTTTGATAATTTAAATTTGGAAAAGATTTTATTTTAAATAGGCATTAAATTAAAGGAAGTTTATATAGATTGACTTGATTTTGATTGCTTAAATTCTAAATCGATTTAAATAAAAAGATGGATCCATCGGGGTTTAAACCATTACAAGTCCTTATCAAACTGGGAATTCCCACCTCTTATATAAGGAGAGGTACTCATACATAAATGTCCACCATCCACAAATTTGTGCATCGTGTCTGTGCCCATGTCCTTCTCATCCATTATATCCGTTCCAGTACAATTATATTACCATCTCCGTGTCTGACAACCCCAGGCACACCCGTCTCGTGTTTCGCAGGACACGGCACCAGCCCTCCTACTCCCATCCGCCTCTCGAACACCAATGTGGGAAGACACTGCAGCCACCATCAAACTTAGCCGCTCCTCCACAACCGTACCCCTCTACGTCGTGGCTACCGCTGCGGACTCGCCGTGTGCGTCCAAACCCTGCCGCCGCCATTATCTTGGCCATCCGCCACAGCACCCCAACCTCCAGGTTCACCCCTGCACCCTTGCACCGAGCCTCTTCCATGTTTCTGTGCCACCAGTCTCCCCCTCCGTCTTCGCGATCGCCATCGCCACATGGACCCCCACCAAATCAACTCCGGCCACCGCCACCGTGGTCACCACCACAACCACCATCCCAAACACCACAAACCACCAGATGAAAGAAAAAGGGGAAAAACGAAGTTCGTTCACCTCCGCCGCATCCGGTGAACGTCGAAGCCGGAGCCCCGTGCTTCCAGCCTGAGACCGGCGACCCGATCAGTCGAGAGTTTCATGCGCTCCGGATCGTACCCGACGCCGGCGCTCCCTCCCGCGCTACCCTCGTACGCGTCTGCGCGGCCAGCCCCACGGCCGTCGCACCACGCCGGCAGACCGACGTCGCCCGTCGTCGAGAGCCCCGATCTCCAACCGCCATCCTCGCTCAGTCCCGCCAGAGCCTCTGTCCCCTTCGACCTTCGTGCCACTCTCCTTCCTCCCTCGCCGCCCTCGACTCGCAGTCGTCGGCATCCCGCGATAGTATTGCAAGCCCCATCCCTCGCTTCAGCATTGCCATGGCCGTACCGCCCGCGGCCGCCCGGACAACTCCGATGAGCCGCCGTGAGCACACGCCTATGCCAAGCTCTCTGATGGCCTCCACCATGGTCAACTTCTCCACCGGAGCCGCCGCAGTAAGTCCCCCTCTCTCCCCGCTCTTCCCTTCTCTCCTTCTCGCAAATGCATCAAAAAAGGGGAAAGGAACACAGCACTTGCTGTGTTAACTCTGTTGATTTTTTTGCCTTTTAGTTGTTATACTTTTTGTTTTTATTTTATATTATTACTTTTGTGGAAACCAGTATATAGTTAAACCTATTTGTATAGATATATAAGTAAAATATTTCGTATTATTTTGGTTTGACTATTATATTATATGATTATTATTATTACTTTAGTTTCTGTTATTAATATTTTTGCAATACTATACAGTATGCATGTAAGTATATATTGTATATATAAATTTGTATTTCTGTGATTTTATTAGATTATGTTGTTATTGTTATTCTACTACTATTTATTATTATTATTTTTAGTGACTAAGAGTTATTATTATTAGTAATTGATTTTTGTATTTAGATATAAAAATCTTTTCAAATTTTCTTGTAAAAATGTATCTACTGGGTTATATCTATAAATATTATACTTGGCTTGGCCTTTATTTCAAAATATGGTTTTAGAACCCTATATGATTTTCCAGATTATTAATATTTATCTAAATTATTTTTACTAGTAAAATATGGTTTTCTATTTATAAAAATATGTGTTGACAAACTTAGAGTTAGCCTAAAACGATTTTTTTATTATTAAAGTATTTACAAAAAATATATTTTTACTAATAAAAATCTAGTTTTAACTATTATATTTTCTAAACATGGTATATAGACATCTTTTTCTACAAATCCTCATCTATTGTCAAGTCTTGATCATGACTGATCATATCTTCTATTTTCCCACAAATTTCGGATACCTACATCGAACATGGCTATTGGACAACCGAGACTTGTCAGATCACCGCACCACACCAGGCGACACACCAGGCAAGATACCTTATCATAATTTACTGTTTATAAATTAGTCTACATTTTATTTATTGCATATCACTGTATATTTATTTTCAATTCTTTTAACTATACCATTATTACAGTTCCTGATCTAGTGGCTGCTCGGTGATATTAGCTGTATTTGGTTATTAACCTTTGATTGCATATAGACCTAGAGTTAAGGGACTACCACTAGTTCAGTGCATTACATAAACTTTGACACTGATGTGCCACGAGATGTGTGAGTTGTGAGTAGCATATAGCATCCGGACTTGCGTGTTGGCTGATCACTGATGCGTATAGGACGTGCGTTAGGTCTAACTGTCAATAGTTGTATGTTAGAAGACTTGACGGTTAGTAGTGTTACATGGTCGTGGATGCGACATGATAGGTACATTGGGTGGAGAGAATATTTTCTTGTCGTATGGGCTTCGATTGCACTTCCCTTGTAACCCAGAAGCTCCGATGGAGATACGGGTATGATTAGCCTCTTAGGTTTGCTACTGTCATTTTTTGAACGTCATGCGCTTAGGTCACTGGTGCCCAAGTGGGAACTATGCCAGATCCTATTTACAGCCAGGGCTTATGCGACGAAATGTTTGTTCTTAACTGCATGTTCACTTTAGTACGGCTAGGTTACCTTATTAATGTCTTGTTACTTACTTTTTTGTGTGGCATATTTTATATTCAGTATTTATATGGCATGTTTATTGTATCTTGTTACATCCCTCTGAGGACCTGGTGATCTTCCCAGGTGTGTTTTATGACTTTCTGCAGGTGCTCTAACTAAGGCCATGACTTGCGCTCTATTACTCGAGATGTTGCTCTTGGATCGTCATCTCCTTCGTTCGACCAATTTATTTTCCTTGTATAATTCTTCCTTATCTAAATTAGTTGGTAGTGGATTTGTCTCCTTCCAACGGTTGTATACATGACAAATTCAAAGTTGCTTTTATATCATTATTTATCTTCGTGGATGAGATTTAGTACCTTGGTTACTGTATTTTACAGCTTATGTATATGTACGAGGGTTTCTTATACTTCGTATGTATACAGCTGGCGTGGTTACGTTCTAGTCCTTCTATTTTTGGGACTGGAGCATTACATGTTTTTATGGTGGCTCATGCAGGTCTAGTTTGCCATTTTGGTTATATGAATGTACCGAACGGGCCTGCAATATAGGATTAGAGTCTAGAATCTCATCCACCTACTTGACACCCTTTTTGACTTCAAATTTCAAACTCTCGTTCGACCTCCTTGATTTGCATCTTGCTTGACTCCTTCTACCATAAATTCTTAGTTTCGTGCTTAGTAAGATGACTACACTAGTATATGCCCATAGGTTAAACACAGGGCTAGTGTTGGAGTGGATGGGGTTTCTAATCTATGTGGAGAATACCCCGGAGAGCGACGAGCGCCATCCGTGTGTCGGAGAAGCTCGGGGAGTACATGGATTTTATTTTGGAACATATATGGTAAGAAAATATATTATTGGATTTCCATATTTACTTTGATCATATATTTATGATTGGACCCTTCATATAGTAGCTTTCTATATAATTGGGCTTCCAATTATGGCAAGCCAATTATGATTAGATTTCCATTAAATATATGATTGATGCATATTGGAAGTTTCCATATATATTAGCCTTCCATGTATGGATTACCAAGGGCTTATAAAAGGGTGATGCATGCTAGTTGTAAACTCATCTCAAAAAAATAAAAGTGTTTTACAATCTTTGAGAGAGAGAGGGGATTAAGGACTATTGTGAAGGAGAGATTGCTTCGAATATTTTTTCGGCATCTCTTATTCTTCGGAGTCCGCAATCAAAAAAAATTTCTTCTTTCAAGTGAGTTGTGGTGATCCATGTTGGATCGGAAGGAGCTTGTAGAGGATGTATTCTCTTTATTCCATTAGTGAAGGTTCTTCAGGGTTGGACTCCGATCGTCCCGTGGTTTTTTCTGCAAGGGTTTTCCACGTCAAAAATCTTTGGTGTCTGCGATTGTGTTTGGCATTTTTGGTTTGTGTGCTTTTGCTCGGTTCTCTCGTAGGACTTTTTGGTTTGGGGAAACGGTTTCCGCACTTCGTTCCCAACATAGTGGTATCAAAGCTTTGGGTTCAAAGAAGTATCAGGAGTTGACAGTCAAACCAGGAAGCAGAGATGGACGCGAAGCCGGTGCGCATGGTGAACCTAAACGGTACCAACTACCATTATTGGCGGAGCAAGATGAAGGATTTGTTGTTCGTCAAGAAGCTGCATCTTCCAGTATTTGCATCCGAAAAGTCCAGTGACAAATCCGATGAGGACTGGAACTTCGAGCATATACAGGTGTGTGGGTACATGCAGCAGTTCATTAACGAGAACGTGTACAATCACGTTGCCAATATTGAGCATGCGAAGACGTTGTAGGAGAAGCTGGAATCTTTGTACGCAAAAAAGATCGGGGTAAACAAACTGTTTCTAATTCGGATGATGATGGGTCTACGGTACAAAGATGGTGCATCCATTACGGATCATTTGAGTGAGTTCTAGGGCATGGTGGACCAGCTATCCTCAATGGGAGTCAAGTTCGACGATGAGGTTCAAGGACTTTGGTTGCTATGTATATTGCCAGACTCGTGGGAGACCGTACGAGTATCTATGATCGCTTCTGCTCCAGAAGGCGTGGTCAGTCTGGAGTTTGCCAAGAGCGGGGTGCTAAATGAAGAGATGCGGAGACGTTCTCAGGGCACTTCATCCACATCCCACCACTCAGAGGCATTAGTTTCAGAGAGCCACGGAAGAGGCAAAAGCAAGGGTCCAGGTGGTGGCAGAGACAAGAGCAGGAGGAAGTCCAAGGGTCGGTACGAGGACTTGGAGTGTTACCATTGTGGCAAGAAGGGCCACATCAAGTGGAACTGTTTCGCTCGAAAGAGAGAGAAGAAGGGCGACAAGGGGAAGCAAGATGAGAACACTACAGCGACGGCTTCGATACATGGAGGCGATGTGACATCGTAGGTGATGAGGTTATCACAAACCTCGCCTGCGATGACAATTCTTGGCTAGTGGACTCAGGTGCTTCAGCGCATGTATCTCACAACAGGGTACTATTTGCCACTAACACGACATACGACTGTGGAGTGTTGAAGATGGGCAATGGAGATGTGTCAAAGGTGGTTGCCGTTGGAGATGTGCATTTGAAGACGAAGACGGGTGCAGTTCTTGTTTTCAAAGATGTTCATCATGTCCCTGATATCCGTTTCAACCTGGTGTCGGTTGGAAGGTTGGATGATGAGGGATTCTTCAGTCTCTTCGAGAATAGTCAGTAGAAGCTTTCCAGAGGTTCAATGGTTAGGGGTGCAACTCGGACGGGTTGGGTCGGGTTTGAGGTCAACCCGAGCCCAACCCGATAGATCATAAGCCTAGCCCAAGCCCAAGTCCGACCCGACTTCGGGTTCAACATATGAAGCCCAAGACCAAGCCCGGAGGATCGGGTTGGACTCGGGTTGGGTCGGGTCCATCGGGTTTATCGGACTCTAATATGATATTTGAAATAATTTTAAACAAGAGTAATATTAAATGCATAATGAAATATCAATCAAGCCTCAATCATTACAAAATAAAACTGAAATGAGATTTAGGACAAGGAATTGAAGAGTTCAAGTGAAAAAAATTATAGTTTAAACTTTTTATTTAAGTAGTATGAAACAATATATATATAAATTATATGTATGTCGGGTTTCGGGTTCTTCGGGTTACCCGACACATGAACCCAAGCCCAACCCAATTTTTGATCGGGTTCAAATATTTTAATCCGAGCCCAAGCCCGAACCCGAATATCTTTAACCCTAATCCGACCCATTAACGGGTTTATCCGATCGAGTTCGGGTTTAGCCCGCCCAAGTTGCACCCCTATCAATGGTGATTGCCAAATGAAGCAAGAAGTCTGGTCTCTACTATATGGAGGGAAGCGTACAGGGATTACAGGAGGTGAACGCCGTCAGTGATGCGTCTACCGAGTTGTGGCATATGCGGCTCGGCCATATCAGCGAGAAGGGGATGAGCTACTTGGTGAACAAGAAGGTGATTCCAGGGCTCAAGTCTACAAAGTTGGAGAAGTGCACGCACTGCTTAGCTGGAAAGCAAAATAGGGTGTCTTTCCAAAGTCACCCAAGTTCAAGGAAGCCGGCGTTGCTCGAGTTGATTCACCCGGATGTCTGCGGTTCTATGAAGGTAAAATCTATTTATGGTGCTTCTTACTTTGTAACTTTTATTGATGACTGTTCCATGAAGGTTTGGGTCTATGCCTTAAAGACTAAGGATCAGGTGATGTCCACTTTTAAAGAGTTTCAGGCCTCTGTTGAAAGAGAGACGGACAAAAAGTTATTGTGTGTTCGGTCCGACAACGACAGTGAATACATTGGTCCCTTTGATGCGTATTACAGATAGCAAGGGATACGAAACCAGAAGACTCCGCCCAAGACACCTCAACTTAATGGTGTAGCAGAGCGCATGAAAAGGATACTGATGGAGAGGGTACGGTGTTTGCTGTCAGAAGCAAATTTGCCAGGCAGATATTGGGGTAAGGCTCTTTTCACAGTTGCTTATGTTATTAATCTATCTCCTAGTGCTCCTTTGCAGGGTGATATGCCTGATAAAGTATGGTACGGCAAAGAGCCGTCATACAATCACCTGTGAGTGTTTGGCTGTAAGGCCTTCGTACATGTACCGAAGGACGAGAGGTCCAAACTTGAGTCGAAGAGGAGGCGATGCATCTTTGTCGGCTACGGTCGGGATGAGTTTGGCTATAGACTCTATGACCTGGTGGGAAGAAAGCTCTACAGAAGCAGGGACGTGGTATTCATCGAGGATCAGACCATGACCAACACTCAGGATTTCGAGACGCCTTCTGAGGTTGAGGAATTTCCTGAGTTAGAGTCATTTCGCTTCGAGCAGTTTCTAGAAGACATCGCAGAGGATCCAATTATGGGAGAGCCAGTACATGGAGTTGCTCCCAACCTTGATCATCAGCCTGCTGATGGTGGTCAGGGTTTCTCTCAGGAGGATGAGCATGCCGGGAAGGCAGTTCCTGAAGGAGAGGAGGCTGTTGGTATACAGCCAGCACCAGTGGCTCCACTGAAAAAAAGCGACAGAGAGCGTTGACCATCTACGAGATACTCACTGGGTGAGTATGTACTATTGACTGACGGGGGAGAGCCCGAAAGTTTTACAGAGGCTATGGAAGACGAACACAGGCAGGAGTGGATGGAGGCTATGCAGGAGTAGATGAGTTCCTTACACGCCAATTCCACTTATGAGCTAGTGCGGTTGCCAAAGGGCAAGAAGGCTTTGAAGAATCGATGGGTATTTAGAGTGAAGCAGACGGATGATGCTACTCGCCCTCGATACAAAGCAAAGCTGGTAGTTAAAGGCTACGGTCAGCGGAAAGGCATAGATTATGATGAGATCTTTTCGCCTGTCGTCAAGCATTTGTCTATTCGGGTGGTGCTAGCATTGGCAGCCAGTCTCGACTTGGATCGAACAGATGGACGTGAAGACGGCATTCCTCCATGGTGACCTTGAGGAGGAGTTATACATAGAGCAGCCAGAGGGATTCTGTGAGAAGGACAAGTCACATTTGGTCTGCCGGTTGAGGAAGAGCTTGTATGGTCTGAAGCAGGCTTCGAGGCAGTGATACAGGAAGTTCGAGTCGTTTATGGGGGAGCATGGTTATACACGGACGACGTCGGACCATTGCATATTTGTGAGGTACTTTGCCGAGGATGATTTTATCATTTTATTGCTCTATGTTGATGACATGCTATTAGTGGGTCAGAATGCCACTAGGATAGCGGAGTTGAAGCGCCAACTAGGCACGCCCTTCTCTTTGAAGGATTTGGGCGTAGTGAAGACTATTCTTGGGATGGAGATCAGTCGAGAGAGAGAGTCCAAGCTGCCATATTTATCCCAAAAGAAGTACATTCACCGAGTACTTCAGCATTTCGGGATGGACGGGTCGAAGAAAGTGAGTTGCCCCCTTACGGCCCACTTTAAGTTCACTGAGGAGCAGTGTCCATCTATCGAGGACAAAAAAGAAGATATGGAGCAGGTTCCATATGCTTCAGATGTGGGGAGCCTTATGTATGCTATGGTGTGTATGAGGCCAGATATCGCTCATGCAGTTGGCACAGTTAGCAGGTATCTTTCAAATCCTGGAAGGGTACATTGGAGTGCGGTCAAGTAGATTCTACGATACCTTCAGGGCACTGCCGATTGGAGACTTTCTTTTGGTGGTGACGAGCCGAAGCTGGTTGGGTATACCAACGCAGATATGGCTGGAGATGTAGACACGAGGCGATCGACTTCGGTCTACGTGATGATGTTTGCTGAAGGAGCGGTATCGTGGCAGTCGCGATTGCAGAAATGTGTTACCTTGTCGACGACAGAGGCAGAGTACATTACGACGACAGAGGCTTATAAGGAGTTGCTGTGGATGAAAAAGATGTTGCAGCAAATGGGGCTGAAACAAGAGCAGTATACTTTGCTTTGCGACAGTCTGCGTGCTATTCACCTTGTGAAGAATCGAACCTTTCATAGCCGGTCCAAGCACATCGAGACTCGGTATCATTGGATACGGAATGTGGTTAAGAAGAAGGACGCAATGCTTGAGAAGGTCTATACTGATGACAATGGAGCGGACATGCTCACGAAGGTTCTACCAAGGGAGAAGTTTGAGTACTGCAGGCGGATCGTTGGGATGACGAGTTCCTCCACCTAGTTGTGAAGGGAGAGATTTGTTGGAGTGGGTGGGGTTTCCAACCTATGTGGAGAATATCCCGGAGAGCGACGAGCACCATTCGTGTGTCAAAAAAGCTCGGGGAGTGCATAGATTTTATTTTGGAACATATATGGTAAAGAAATATATGATTGGATTTCCATCTTTACTTTGATCATATATTTATGATTGGACCCTTCATATAGTAGCTTTCCATATAATTGGGCTTCCAATTATGGCAAGCCAATTATGATTGGATTTCCATTAAATATATGATTGATGCATATTGGAAGTTTCCATATATATTAGCCTTCCATGTATAGATTACCAAGGGCTTATAAAAGGGTGATACATGCTAGTTGTAAACTCATCTAAAAAAATAAGAGTGTTTTATAATCTTTGAGAGAGAGAGAGGATTAAGGACTATTGTAAAGGTGAGATTGTTTCGAATATTTTTTCGGCATCTCTTGTTCTTCGGAGTCCGCAATCAAAAAAAATTTCTTCTTTCAAGTGAGTTGTGGTGATCCGTGTTGGATCGGGAGGAGCTTGTAGAGGGTGTATTATCTTTATTCCATTAGTGGAGGTTCTTTAGGGTTGGACTCCGATCGTCCCGTAGTTTTTTTCCGCAAGGGTTTTTCACGTCAAAAATCTGTGTCTGCGATTGTGTTTGGCATTTTTAGTTTGTGTGCTTTTGCTCGGTTCTCTCGCAGGACTTTCTGGTTTGGGGGAACGGTTTTCGCGCTTCGTTCCCAACAGCTAGAAGGTTGCATTGACAATTAATATGCATTGAGATTTTATTTGAGTTATAAAGGCATTTATTTTCCTAGAAATATGATCTTAAGGATTAGTTAATTCTAAGTGGGGTAGTAGCATATTACCGCTTTCAAAAGATAGTTGGAATTTTATTACAAGGTGGTATACACAAGAGGATAGCTAGATCGAGAAAACAAATTGATTTGATTTTACATTTTGATTTTTGAAGGACTTTGAACATTTATGATTTATTGAGTTATAGCTATACATCTTTTGGAGGGATATAAATTTGAATTGAAAAGGATCATAAAATTTTAAATGTGGAAGTATGATTTACGATTGACCAAAATTTGAGGATGATTGATAAACTTTGGTAAATGTTTTTGAATTAAATTACGTCATATGATCTATGATTTATAAAGTTATTTAGATTTTGAGTTTAAAGCCTTGATTATGGAAAAATATTTACTTTTGAAGAGTAGTTGTGACTTATTGGAAGCTAGATATACACATTTGAAGGATATAGAATTAAATTTGGGAGTTATTTAAATGTTCCATTTTGTAGTATGAATTTCGGCTGATAAACTTATTTAAATGTTGAGTTAAAGATTTGAAAAAAAAAATTATTTATTCGATTTACGGTATACAAGGGTTGTTTCGAGATTGACTAGAGATTTAAAATTTTGATTAAAGTTGACATCCTAAGATGATTGGAAATTTTGGTGGAGTATCTTGGGAATTTTATTGAGAAACTTTCGAAGAACTTGAAATTTTAGATTAAATCATATATTGGTAGAGGACTAAGAAGCATGTAAGGTCACCCTAGTGAGATAGAAGTATTCCACATTAGATTGCCATACTACCTATGATTATGATATTGCATATACACAATTATAGTTAGTCATCGACCAAACTGTATAACTATATCTTTATCTTGCCTTACTCGACCTTCCCTTAAATCTAGATCTTATTCATGACATTCAAATCATCTGAAACTTGAAATGATTAGAATCATTCCCTTGACCAAGAGACTACTTTCTCTCTAGAACTGTGTCCCTCACTTATTTTACCTTGACCTCCGAGGTTTACTAAATTATCTTTATTTCGTGCTTTAACCTTTTATTTTTGTGCACTAATTTGTACCTTTTGAAAGCCCACTTTCTATTTTGATCATTTGGCGTTCCCTACCGTGACTTTGATATTTGGAGCACAACACTAGACTTTTCCTTCCAACAAATTTCATATGTAAGACCTAGACGAGCTCACCTTCATATAGGTATATCATGTCCTACTAAAACACGTCCTCTTGTACTCTATTTTATGATACGACTTTCGAGTCATAAAGACTAAACTATAACCCTTACCATGGTACCGATATACTTTTGACTACATATATGGACTCAACCTCAACTCAATTTTTCGACCCAATATATGATTGCGATCTACTAAATCTCTTAAATGCTTAACCTTGCGTTTTATCTTGACTGCTTTACCCCTGCCATTTTATTTTCATGTCTTATCTCGATTCACTTAGACACATAACATCTTTCGCTCTTCAATATTGTAACCCTTACCCTTCTTCCTTCCAATTAAATTACTTTACTTATATTTCACTATGATTCCTCCATAGTTTATGCAACCTTATTTCTTGTAAGATTCCCTTATGCGAAATAAAATTTGATCATGACATTCTTGGGTTAGTAGAGGTTAGATTAGAGAACCCCACAACATGGATAAATAATATAGTTGGTTAAGATAATTACGAGATTACGAGGTATAGATTGGACATAAGTGAAAATGTACGATAAATCCAAATAGATGAAGTAAGGAATGTTATATTGTGTTTTGATAAAACACTCAAGGGTAAATAGACTTCTCGAATTTCAAAATTTGTTTTGATGTAACTAAATATCGAGTGAAAAATTTTCTAAAGTGTTGGTGGGTTAAGAACCAAATTTATATATTAAATTTATGGATGCAAAATTTTGATAAAGACAATATTGACGTTGCCTTCGATAACATATAGTGTTATGATGATATTAGTTTTCAAGGATAACTAATTATTGAAGAAAGAAACCTTTACATTTTTGATGCATGGAGAATTAAGTTCTAAGATGATTATGAATATGAAGTTAAGATAAGTTCATTTCTACCATAAAAAAGATGAGATTGTTGAATTCAATTTTTCGAGAGAGACTAATAAATATTATAGAAAATTTTTAATTATGATAGAAGATTGAGTTATGAAGGTATACTATTAGTTTTCGAGATTTATCGAACATTGAAGACGGACTTTTATTTTGGTATCTATGGATGCATTGTACATTGACCAATAAATACAAATTTATAGTAAGAAGATTTTAACTTTTACTTGGGCCAATTGGTTGAAGGTTTTGGAATTTTAATTTTAGAGGAAATTATAACTTGGGAAGATATATATAAGTGAGCTAGTATAATAGAGATTATGAAATTCAAATTTGAGACTATTTGAAATTCTATGACGAGATAGAGGAAGTTAGAGTACATTTATAATCATAATTGTTTATGTTAAATTTTTAAGGGAACGTGGTACGAAAGTAATTTTTGGAAAGAACGATTTATGATAAGAGAGATTACATGAATATTGATGATATCAAAGGATTAAGGAGTTTATTACCTACTTATGAGGTTGCCCTTTTTTAAGGTTAATGTTAGGGTTGATCGAGCTTAGACATTGATTGGTTGTCATATACATGATCGTAATCTAAACTGAAACCATCAAATTTTTTTTCTGTTCTAGACGATCAAATGACATATTGCCATTGAAATGTCGCTCACCTCCTCGTCGAATATTTTGTTTGCATTCTCGTCCCAAGAAGATCTCGTATAAACTCTTTCCATCCCCTTCGACCTACCTACCCTAATTACTCCTAAATTTCGAGGACAAAATTCTTTTAAGTTGGGTAGGATGTAAACCCCCTAAATTTCTACTACGACTTTTTTTTATTTTTATTTTTGTATTTATTTTGTACTTCGTATCTGTACGTCGCATACAAGTTCGCATTATTGTATTTGCGTAGCATGCGAGATTTGTGTTTCGTATTTGCTCGACGAGTGCGAATATGTGTCGAGGTACATATTTTAGAAAAAATATTTTTTATTATAAATTTTATTTTATGTAGGAAAGTACATGTTCAAATAAATGTGATAAATATTTTTTATTTTGTATAAAAGAGTAATTTTGTTCGTCGTTTAAAAATAAGTAGTAATTTGGAAATTGTGGTTTATATGAAATGTATTCCAAATATTTTGCGAAATTGAAAACTTGTTTATTAATATATTTTTGTTATTTATAAAAACTATTTTATGATTTAATATTTAAGTAATTATCTTGATTTTCGAAATTAATTAATCTTATATTTTAATAATTATGAAAAAAAATATTTAAAATTTTGTTTTATTTAATATTTGAATTATTTTGATAATTTAAATTTGGAAAAGATTTTATTTTAAATAGGCATTAAATTAAAGGAAGTTTATCTAGATTGATTTGATTTTGATTGCATAAATTCTAAATCGATTTAAATAAAAAGATGGAATTATCCTTCGGGTTTTAAACTATTACAAGTTCTTAACCAACTAGGAATTCCCACCACATATATAAGGAGAGGTACTCATCCATAAATTTCTACCATCCACAAATTTGTGCATCGTGTCTGTGCCCGTGTCCTTCCCATCCATTATATCCGTTCCAGTACAATTACATTACCATCTCCGTGTCTGACAATCCCAGACACACCCGCCTCGTGTCTCGTAGGACACAACACCAGCCCTCCTATTCCCGTCCGCCTCTCGAACACCAATGTAGGAAGACACTGTAGCCACCATCAAACTTAGCCCTCCTCCACAACCGTACCCCTCTACGTCGTGGCTACCATTGCAGACTCGCCGCGTGCGTCCACACCCCATCGTCGCCATCATCTTGGCCATCCGCCATAGCACCCCAACCTCCAGGTTCACCCTGCACCCTTGCACCGAGCCCCTCTTATGTTTCTGTGCCACCAGTCTCCCCCTCCGTCTCCACGATTGCCACCGCCACACGGACCCCCACCAAATCAATTTCGGCCACCGCCAACGTCATCACCACCATAACCACCATCGCAAACACCACAAACTACCAGATGAAAGAAAAAGAGGGAAAACGAAGTTCGCTCACCTCCGTCGCGTCCGGTGAACGTCGAAGCAGGAGCCCCGTGCTTCCAGCCTGAGACCGGTGACCCGATCAGTCGAGAGTTTCTCGCGCTTCGGATCGTACCCGACGCCGGCGCTCCCTCCAGCGCCACCCTCGTCCGCGTCCACGCGGCCAGCCCCACGGCCGTCGCACCACGCCGGCAGATCGACGCCGCCCGTCGTCGAGAGCCCCGATCTCCAACCGTCGTCCTCGCTCAGTCCCGCCAGAGCCTCCGCCCCCTCCGACCTCCGTACCACTCTCCTTCCTCCCTCGCCGCCCTCGACTCGCAGTCGTCGGCATCCCGCAACAGTACTGCAAGCCCAATCCCCCGCTCCGGCGTTGCCATGGCCGCACCGCCCGCGGCCGCCCGGACAACTTCGGTGAGCCGTCGTGTGCACACGCCTATGCCAAGCTCTCTGATGGCCTCCACCGTGGTCGACTTCCCCACCGAAGCTGCCGCAGTATGTCCCCCTCTCTCCCCGCCCTTCACCTCTCTCCTTCTCGCAAATGCATCAAAAAAATGGGGAAAGGAACACAGCACTTGCTGTGTTAACTCTGTTTATTTTTTTGCCTTTTAGTTGTTATACTTTTTGTTTCTATTTTATATTATTAATTTTGTGGAAACCAGTATATAGTTAAACCTATTTGTATAGATATATAGGTAAAATATTTCATATTATTTTGGTTTTACTATTATATTATATGATTATTATTATTACTTTAGTTTCTGTTATTAATATTTTTGCAATACTATACAGTATGCATGTAAGTATGTACTGTAGATATAAATTTGTATTTCTGTGATTTTATTAGATTATGTTGTTATGGTTATTCTACTACTATTTATTATTATTATTTTTAGTGAATAAGAGTTATTATTATTAGTAATTGATTTTTGTATTTAGATATAAAAATCTTTTCAAATTTTCTTGTAAAAATGTATCTACAAGGTTATATATATAAATATTATACTTGGCTTGGCCTTTATTTCAAAATATGGTTTTAGAACCCTATATGATTTTCCAGATTATTAATATTTATCTAAATTATTTTTACTAATAAAATATGGTTTTCTATTTACAAAAATATGTGTTGACAAACTTAGAGTTAGCCTAAAACGATTTTTTTATTATTAAAGTATTTACCAAAAATATATTTTTACTAATAAAAATCTTGTTTTAACTATTATATTTTCTAAACATGGTATAGACATCTTTTTCTACAAATCCTCATCTATTGTCAAGTCTTGATCATGACTGATCATATCTTCTATTTTTTTGTGAATTTCGGATACCTATATCGAACATGGCTATTGGACAACCGAGACTTGTTAGATCACCGCGCCATACCAGGCGCCATACCAGGCAAGATACCTTGCCATAATTTACTGTTTATAAATTAGTCTGCATTTTATTTATTGCATATCACTGTGTATTTATTTTCAGTTCTTTTAACTGTACCATTATTACAGTTTCTGATCTAGTGCCTGCTCGGTGATATTAGCTGTATTTGGTTATTAACCTTTGATTGCATATAGACCTAGAGTTAAGGGACTACCACTAGTTTAGTGTATTACATAAACTTTGACACTGATGTGCCACGAGATGTGTGAGTTGTGAGTAGCATATAGCATCCGGACTTGCGTGTTGGCTGATCACTGATGCGTATAGGACGTGCGTTAGGCCTAACTGTCAATAGTTGTATGTTAGAAGACTTGACGGTTAGTTGTGTTACTTGGTCGTAGATACGACATGATTGGTACATTGGGTGGGGAGAACTTTTCTTGTCGTATGGACTTCGATTGCACTTCCCTTGTAACCCGAAAGCTCCGTTGGAGATACGGGTATGATTAGCCTCTCAGGTTTGCCACCGTCATTTTTGAACGTCACGCTCTTAGGTATCTGGTGCCTAAGTGGGGACTATACCAGATCCCATTTATAGCCAGGGCTCATGCGACGAAAGGTTTGTTCTTAACTGCATGTTCACTTTAGTACGGTTAGGTTACCTTATTAATGTCTTGTCACTTACTTTTGTTTGTGGCATATTTTATATTCAGTATTTATATGGCATGTTTATTGTATCTTGTTACGTCCTTCTGAGGACCTGGTGATCTTCCCAGGTGTGTTTTGTGACTTCCTGCAGGTGCTCTAACTAAGGCCATGACTTACGCTCTATTACTCGAGATGTTGCTCTTGGATCGTCATCTCCTTCGCTCGACCAATTCATTTTCCTTGTATAATTCTTTCTTATTTAAATTAGTTGGTAGTGGATTTGTCTCCGCCCAATGGTTGTATACATGACAAATTCAAAGTTGCTTTTATATCATTATTTATCTTCGTGGATGAGATTTAGTACCTTGGTTACTGTATTTTATAGCTTATGTATACGTATGAGGGTTTCTTATACTTCGTATGTATACAGCTGGCCTGGTTACGTTCTAGTCTTTCTATTTTTGGGACTAGGGCGTTACAGTGCGTCTGTGTGACTTGGGTTTTCTGTCTGTGCTTTTGGGGTACCTGTGCGTTTGTGAAGTCATGTATAGTAGGAAAGCCACCTGCGCTTTTGTCATGTCTGTATTTTTTCTTGCTTCTACAATAGACTATCTAGACTTGTATTATCTTTATGTTAGACTCTTATGGTTATTTCTTATCTTGTTGTGTTTATCTTTTCGTGTCATTTATCTTTCTTAGAGTATTGTGATTGAGTATGGTATATTGTCATTACTTGTCCCCCATTTGGAGATGACTATCTCGACATGTTATGATATTTATATTGTTCGTTAGTTTAGTTAGACCTAGACAACGTTCTACTGCCGATGCTGCGGCATAGGCTGGGTGCTGTCATGCACTCGTGCCCCTATACCGGGTGCAGATCATGACAATTTTCCTTCACCACTCTTTTGCAGTTGACAGAAGAAAGGAGTTGGAGACTCGGACTGGTTTTCCTTCGGGCCGCCCTCCTTTCCTCTACTTGGGTTGTTCGTTGGCTTATGGCAAGAGGAGTGCGAACTTGTTCGAGTAGCTCGTGTCGAAGATTAGGAATAGAATAGAGGGGCGGCACATCTCTATTCTATTTCTCGGAGGAAAATTGGTTCTTATCAAACACGTTCTTTGCTCGATTGCTATGTATACTTTGGCGGCTTGAAATCCTCCGGGGGCCGTTGTGAAAGTGATCGAGCGCATGTTCACCCGCTTCTTCTGGGGGAACAGGGAAGGTCAGGGAAGGAGGGTATGGAGTGCTTGGAAGAGTATGGTGAGGGTCACTCAGGAAAGGGTTTGGGTGTTAAGACATAGCGGAAGTGGTCGATTCTTTTTCAGCAAAGCTAAGGTGGAAGTTGAGAAGTCAGGATTCCCCGTAGAGTACATTCATGAGGGGTCGCTACATTAAGAGATGTCACCAGGCGGACGCCTCTGCCAACTGCAATGCGTCTCACATATGGAGATAGTTGTTGAAGGGGTGAAGTTTGGGGGAGGGTCTCATCCATTTAAAGGTTGGAAAGGGATTAGGTGATCCGTTGAAGGAAAACTAGACGGGTGGGGGTCTGTTGAGACAGTCAGCGGATGAACCTCCGCTACAGTCGATCGCATAGCTTTGGTGCACTAAGCGGGGATGGGATTTTCCTCGCATCGAGCGTCTGTACGGGGTAGAGGCTACGGAGGAGATCAGGGAGAAGAGAATCTGCATTAGCTAGGAGGATGACTCGAACGTGTGGGTGGCAGCACAAAATGGGTGTTTCTCCGTCGCCTCCGCGTGGGAAACGGTCAGATCTCGGAGGGATGTGAAGCTGATTTTCGGTGAGATATGGGGTACGTGTATTCCTTCAAAATGGAGTATTCTTATTGTCACTACCACTTTTCTAGGATAAGGGTATTTTTGTCATTTCATAAATGGAGTCTATTTTTTTCTTTTAATATGATGGTTGTAATTACTAGTAGTCTAATTAATCATTAGTCATGGTAGACCTCATTTATTTTGACTTGACCAACTAATTGATAAATTAGACTCTATTCATAGTTAGGTTGAACACAAGTCTTGATTAGAGCCAAACCACTTAGCCTACTTAAGGACCCACTTAATACTAAGTGTAATGAGAGGATTAGGGCTAATCTGAAGCCTATTTGTCACTTCCCATTCCCAGAATACGTATTTTTAGAATGCATGTACTGTTTAAATGTAAATATTTTATATTTATCATGTATTGCTCTGTATTTAAATCCCTTTAATTTCATGTTAATTAATTTTCTGCAATTTCATTTCTGCACTTTACTTCCTGCTTTTATACTCTGCTTTAGCTTTGCTATGGGTTCGGCTCAGATTGGTTTAATTATGTTGGTTCATCATGAACCGAAATAAACCCCTACCTACCACCACCCCATTTAAAGCCCAAACCCTTTCTCTCTCTTCATTACTTCTTCTCATTTCTCTTCTTCTTCCTCATAACTCTCCCACCAACCTAGGAGAGCAAGGCAAGTGCCAACTTGCTTCATGATGGATCCCCATTATTATTGTTCCATCATCTTCCTTATTTGATTCTAAGTCTCTTTAGTACTTAGCATTTCCAATTTCCATAGCTTATTTGTTGTAGATCTAAGTTTGATACATTTTTCGGATTTCTTAGGTTTTGATCTAGTAAACTTTGTTATCTTCAAGTTTTGATAGTTCCATGTTGTAGAGAATTTCGTTCTACCCAATTTTGACCTATGGAAGTCCATATTTGGGCTTGGGATGAAGGATTTATGGAGCTTGGAAGCAATGGCTTCCATGGTTCTCTTCCATGGTTCTGTTCTCAGAAATTTGGAGAAGAAGAACAGTCCCAGCGCATGAGATTATTTATTTCTCAATCATTTCCCACAGGCGCATGAGATTACTTATTTTCCAACCTTTCCCACAGCGCATGAGATTATTTATTTCCCAATCATTTCCCACAGGCGCATGAGATTACTTATTTCCCAACCTTTCCCACAGCGCATGATATTTATTTTCCACAGTCGCATTCCTCAGGCGCATGAGCTTATTTATTTCCCAATCATTCCTCAGCGCATGAGATGATTTATTTCCCAATCATTTCCCACAGGCGCATGAGATTATTTATTTCCCAATCATTTCCCACAGGCACATGAGATTACTTATTTCCCAACCTTTCCCACAGCGCATGAGATTATTTATTTCCCAATCATTTCCCACAGGCGCATGAGATTACTTATTTCCCAACCTTTCCCACAGCGCATGATATTTATTTCCCACAGCCGCATTCCTCAGGCGCATGAGCTTATTTATTTCCCAATCATTCCTCAGCGCATGAGATTATTTATTTCCCAATCATTTCCCTCAGGCGCATGAGATTATTTATTTCCCAATCATTTCCCTCAGGCGCATGATATTATTTATTTTCCAATCCTTTCCACAGCGCATGATATTATTTATTTTCCAATCCTTTCCACAGCGCATGAGATTATTTATTTCCCAATCATTTCCCTCAGGCGCATGAGATTATTTATTTTCCAATCGTTTCCCTCAGGCGCATGATATTATTTATTTTCCAATCCTTTCCACAGCGCATGATATTATTTATTTCCCAATCCTTTTCCACAGCGCAAGAGATTATTTATTTCCCGATCATTTTCCTCAGGCGCATAATATTATTTATTTCCCAATCGTTTCCCTCAGGTGCATGATATTATTTATTTCCCAATCATTTTCCACAGCGCATGAGATTATTTATTTCCCAATCATTATTTATTTTCTAATTTTTATTTCTCGAATTTGGTATTAATTAACATTGATTGTTATCTTGATTAATTATTGATCATGCGTTCCTAGATGAAACTAAGAGACTGGCTAGTCGTCTTATTGAATTAAATGGAATAAGACACGTTCATATTTGCAATCGATTGGCCAATCCCGAATATTGACATACAGATACATGCAGGCTACAATTATTTATTTATTTTACGAAAGCAGCATGTGTACTCTATGGTTAAGGCATGATTATTCCGTGGTTAGTTTTAATTGTTGCATTACGCTATGTAAGACCTACAACCTAACCGTACGGGTATCATTGTAGAGTTGGGCATATCGTACTCGTACGGAAGTACTCATTTGAATGACCATGATCCACGGCATAGGATTTCACTCAACGTAGAGACTATTAAGTTAAATAAAATAATGATTGCATGGAGAGAATGGATTCCCGAGTTATTACATGGCAGCCCTCTTGGGACTAGTAGTGCCCGATAGGCCGGTTGGTCCCCACAGATACTGCAAATCTGCCACACGGGCAGGGAGCGGTATCTGGTTATATTATCTATTGTATATTGTATATTGATGACGGGCGTCCCGCTGGGACTCGTCTAATTCATGATTGGCGTAATTGATTGACTGGGTAAGCTAGCCTTGCTTGCACATAGTAAGAACTGAGAAATCTTTATTGCATAAATTCCAGGATAACTTGGGACTCACAGTAGCAAGCCGTAGTAGTTGCATGGCCGGTTAAACTAATTTGTTTGCGTACTGTACCTACTCTGTTAACTAACTAAGATGATTAGAGTGTCGAGACATGACGGGCCAACCTCTGTCCTTGTTTGGTTGGGAGGTTGGTTCGAAGTGTCGTGACATTATGTGTATCCTAGTAGCAAGCAGAGATCTATATATCCTATTCTCTTATTACTGGTTTTAACTCCTCATATCGTGCTTCCTTGCGGTACTTGCTATTAGAGGTCTAACCTCTCTGGTTTTGCATGGCCAGATTTAGAGCCGGTTTCCGAGGACTCAGCTTACTTCTACCTCCAAGATAGTCAATACTAGAGGAATGATCGCAGGAGGACTCGAGTGGGTTCCTTACTTCCCCGCTCGTTTTGTTAATTACTTTATATTTTGCCGCTTGGCACCGACATGTTAGTCGGATAGTCTTGCACTTACTTTTACATAATTGTAATTAAGTCAGACTGCAGCTGATAACAATTGTGTATATGTTGCTATATCATCTGGCTATGTTTTGTAAAGCCAGATCTCAAGAACATTTTGATTAAGCGTTTGGGACGCCTTACTGCTTCATCTTACATGTTCTCTATTTCTGTTTCTTATTTGAATGATTGAGACAATAGAGGTGAAATGACCATAGTGACACTTTCATGTAGTATGCACCCCCTCGTCTTTTAGACAGCATTGATCGTATTATACGGTATTCATCTGCCCGTAATACGTAGCTGGCTGAGTCATTCCTCCGCTCTCCAGTATTCTGGTTCTGGGGTGTGACAAGGTTTTAGTGGTGGCCCATGCAGGTCTGGTTTCAGACTTGTGGGGTGTTTTAATTTATAGGATGTCTCAATCACACATGTTCTCCCTTGATTTCATGATCCGTTACTCTCGACTCTAGCTTGACATTCCGGTATCCTTTGACTTCATTGATCTTTCCTGTCCGATCGTTTGATTGTTCTTTTGTTCCTTTTCTTAGGGGCACTTCGTCCGCATCTGCCAGGACTGGACAACAACAACAAGAGCAACACGGACAACCTGACCATATTGGTCAGCAACAAGGGCCGGTACTAACTCAAGAGGCTATCCAAGAAGAAGTAATAGTGGAAGCAACAGCTGGATCGCAATATCCGGATGTTCCACCACCACCAACAGTTCCACCTACCCCTGTGGGAGTAGACACATCGGCTCTTCTGGAGATCATGAGAGGGATGATGGATACTCAGCAACATCAGATGTTAGCCCAGCAGCGCATGCACGCTCAGTTACAAGAGCAGAACGTACTACTCAACCAAGGATTGCAGACAGCTTTGGAAAGAGGGGCAAGGACAGATTCAGGAGCGTCAGCCAGGTTTTATAAGTTCAACCCCCGCCGTTTCGAAGGAACGGAGGATGCCATCTCAGCAGATGCATGGCTTAAGGATATTGAGGCTATTCTGACAGCAGCTAAGGTGCCGGCAGAAGAACGTGTGGATCAAGTGAAGTTGTTACTTCAGGATCTCACACATGATTGGTGGGAATCAGAGGAAGTGGGCATCAGACGTCCTGTTGCTTGGGATGATTTTACTGCAAGGTTCAAGACGAAGTACTATGGGGTTGTGGCGCAGTTTGAGCTATAACAGAAGTTTATCAACCTCAAGCAGGCTGGCAAGACTGTAGATGCTTATGCAGCAGAATTCTGCAGATTGAGTAGGTTTGCCCCAGAGATGGTAGCAACAGAAAGCTAGAGGGCTATGAGGTTCCAGCAAGGGTTTCACCTTGAGCTCTTGCAATTGATAGAGGGGCACAATTATCAGACTTTTGACGAAGTATTGACGGCAACCCGAAGGCATGAGATCACCATTCAGAGGATCACGGCAAGGATTGGAGGTCAGAAGAGATCTCACAGTCAGATTAAAGGAGGAGGAAGAGCAGCGCCCCGAACAACAGCACCATCCCTTGGCATTCGCATTCATGATATGGCAATGCGAGGGCCAGCACCACCACCCAGGCAGTAGCAGCAACAGAAGAAGAATTAGCAAACCCCAGCGGACTGCACTTATTGTGGAAAGATGGGGCACACTAGAGATGTGTGTCGGGCATTGAACGGACTGTGTTTGATATGTGGAAATCCAGATCATCGGGTTACCACATGTCCCATGAATTCGAGGTCATGAGGACCAGTGCAGCAGTTTCCTGCTCTGCCGGCACCAGGGGCAGGGCAATATCGAGGACCCGCAGTGGCAGTGAGACCATTGGCCCAGCATCCGTTAATGCCACAGGCTCAGATGTTTCGGCAGCAGGGACCGCCGATGCAGCAACACCAGCATAGACCACCCCAGCATCATCAAGGAAGGGGCCAGCGGCAGCACCAGGCTAGGCCGCAGCATGGGAACCAGCAAGGAGGTCGAGGACAGGCATTCACTCTGTCCTTGGAAGAGGCATTGGCATCAGGAGATGTTGTGGCAGGTAATATTCTCGTCGCCTCATATCCCGCAGTAGCATTGTTTGATTCGGGAGCATCGCACTCATTTATATCTGCACAATTTGCAACACGGCTAGGAATGGAATTCGAGGCATTGCCAGGGAGGTTAAACATACTCACTGATAATGGGCTCGTAGGAGTTAGTAGAGTCATTCTAGCATGTAGCGTTGTAGTTTGCGGGCATTCCTTACCCGTCCGGTTGATAGAATTTCCTGTTGGAAATTTCGACGTTATCTTAGGCATGGACTGGTTGAAAGACAGTCATGCGACAATAGATTATCGTAGAGGGAGTGTATCTTTTGATATCCCAGGCATGGAGAGATTCACCTTAGTCAGATCAGAGGCAACTCAACAAGAGCAGGAAGTAATAACGACAATGGAAGAAGCTCAAGTCCCGAAGGTAGTTGAAGAATTTCTAGACGTATTTCCCGAAGAACTTCCAGGGCTACCGTCGGTTAGAGATATTGAGTTCAGCATAGAATTGGCACCTGGAACTAAACCGATATCAGATCGAGTTTACAGAATGGCGGATTCAGAGCAGGCCAAGGTATATCAGCACATAGAGGAACTGAAGGAGAAGAAGTTCATCCAAGCTAGCATATCACCATGGGCAGCACCAGTGGTACTTGTGGGAAAGAAGGATGGGTCATCCAGATTGTGCATCGATTACAGGAAGCTTAACGCGGCAACAGTGAAGAACAAGTACCCACTATCCAGGATCGACGACTTGTTTGATCAGTTGAGCAAAGCTAGAGTTTTCTCCAAGATAGATCTTCGTTTAGGGTATCATCAAGTGAGGGTTCGGAAGGAAGACATTCCCAAGACAGCGTTCAGGTCGAAGTATGGGCATTATGAATTCTTAGTAATGCCGTTTGGTTTGACCAATGCTCCAGCAATATTTATGGATTTGATGAACCACATCTTTATGCCATACTTAGATCAGTTTGTCATTGTATTTCTGGACGACATTCTCGTATATTCTGTCTGTCACGACCCGCACCCACTGTTAGGGTACGAGAACGTAACAACGCCCAGCCTACACCGCAGTGTCGGCGGTAGAACGCTATCCTAGGTCAATCATCTAACAATATAAAAGTACCTGTACAGTTTATACTCTCCGAATGGAGGTGACATAACAATATACATCTCAATCACATCTAGGGTAGAAGAATGAAAGATAGATAGATAGACAGTAACTCAAAGAGAACAGTAAAATAGATGAAAATGTCCAAGTGTCTAGGATAACATAACACCAGAATGTCAACTCATAATACAATAAGTCTAAGAGTCTATACATCTCCACATCTCAAAATACAACTCAGAATGTGAGACAAAATGTAAATATAGAAAAGACTGCCTAGACTAAACTGGTCTAGACTACTGGAACAACATCCTCAGCTGCAGGTGGATCCTGCTGAGGGTCCTCAATACAAGTGTCATCTAGTCCTGCTCCATAATAAGTAGTCACCCATGCCTCGTCCTCATCCTCTGTAATATTTTCAAAAGGTCCAGTCAGGACAGGAACGAGCACAATACATCTCACGCAGTTCATATTAGGTTAGGAAATACGATACAGGCAATAGAGTAAGATACATGAACTGCTGAAAGGAAATATACGCTGTAAAAGAGATAGCTGTAATGAAATATCTACTGTATATAGAGAACTGTAAGTGACTAGTGATGTAGAGCACAAGATAGGCATGTGAATGGCTAGAATTTATACATGATTACACTACTGAGTTTGCACATGACTACTTTAGAATTATTCACATGTCCACTTCTACTCCCCCGTTTCCCCAATCAATACACAAGGATCTATACAAGTTACGTTATTATACATGATATCACATGGGGCCCATGAAAGGGTGCACATGATAGTATACATGAGGGCTCAGTAAACATGAGAGTACATGATCACATGAGTGCACATGAATGATGGAAGCATAGGAGTACATGATGATAGTGAAACACACATAACATGAAGTACCCGATGCTCCCGAGGGGGATAACATCTCATGTAAAGATCCATATAGTACCAATCCGTGTTACCAACGTGACAGCATCAAGTAAAGTAATCTAGAGCGAGAAGTAAAGCCTGAACAAGTATGAAACGGTCAGAGAATGTACTCGCCTGATAACTGAATGTCTGAAGAGGATATACTGTCTGAGGAGAGGTGTATGGCTCCTAATCAGAGCAATACAAGTCACAATGTATCCACAATGGTAAAAATAAAGTATACAATGCATACTACATGATTCTAGGTCAATCTGGTCAAAAGTCAACTCTTGGTAAACTCTAATAGTCAAACTAGTTCACAGGAAGTCATACTAAGTCAAATAAGGTCAAACAAGATCAAACAAGGTCAAACAAGTTTAATCTAGGTTAAAGTCAACTCCTGGTCAACATTTTAATCAACTAGTCAAATACTAGTCAACATGATCAATCTGGGTCAAGTCTAAGTCAAACTTAGACCAACTAAGGTATTGGTCAAACAAAGACTAGTCAATAAGGTGATTAAGTCAAACATGGTCAGACTAGTTGAACTAGTCATTTTTAGGTCAATTAGGTCATGGTTTGACCAATAGTTGACTTTAGTCAACCATGGTCAACAATGGTCAACCTTAAGTCAACTAGTCAAACACTAGTTAGGGTTTTAGTCAACTAGTCAAACTAGTTGTTTTAGGTCATTCCTAGACAATTCTAGGTGAACTAGGTCAACCTTGACCTAAGGTTGACTTTGGTCAACCCTTAGTCAACAAGGGTCAACCAGTTGGGTTTTGGGCCATTAGGGCTAGCCCCAAGCCATAGGCTAATAATCTTGGCCATAGGCTAGTCTTATAGGTTTCCATACAACCTATACCTAGAAGTCATACATATATATATATATATATATATATATATATATATATATATATATATATATATATATATATATATATATATATATATATATATATATATACTACCCAAAATCAATATATGAGTACTAAACATAATACAAGCCTACACTAACATATATCTATATAATGACATAAAGAGACCTAATACAAAATGTATATATATCATTTATATATACATATATATATATATATATATATATATATATATATATATATATATATATATATATATATATATATATATCAACCTATATATATATTACATATATATAGAGATAAGAGAGAGAGAGACTTAGAGTGAGAGAGAGAGTGAAGAGGATAGTGAGAGAGAGGGGGACAGAACACACGACAGTAGGGGATGGGTTCCCAGATTTCTGGAACCACAAATTCAGTCCCAAACACACACACACAGTAACATATATACATATATATGTATATACACACAACTTCCTATATACACTACCAAATACCCCCAAAATTCACCCACACTCACACATACATATATACTACATATATACATACTAAAATACACTAATACAATGTATAAAACATATCAAATTTGGGTTTGAAATCCATTTTCAAAAACTGGAAAATATCCCAAAAATAGGAAACAGTGCACTGTGCACTCGAATACTAGGTAACTCGATTTCTCACACGAAACCAAGCTATGGCTCGTAACTATGGGTTGGTAACTGGTGCCCCATACATACACTAGTGTCCTAGGTACCTGACACGACACCACGACACGGTTTTACGTGTCAAAACACTACAAAACAGCACACGGGTAAACTCTGATACGCGTACACAACCACAGTGTCGTGCACGCGTTCCACGCACTCGTGGACACACCACGAGACACGACACGTCTCGTGGTCGTGCATACATGTAGCCCACACGTAGGGCTACACGTTCCACACCCTGACACGTGTCCACGACACTCGTGGACACAGAACGAACATCGTATCAGTCGTGAAAACACGACTGATACACGCGTGTTACGACAGCGTCGTGCACGCGGTTACACGCGTCGTACTCGCGACACAGGACACGACACACCACGTGCTCGTGTCCACGTATACGCCACGTGTAAGGCTTCATGCCAGTGTCACTATGAGACACTCTAGTGTCGTGTCCACGCGACACGACACGCTCAAAGTCGTGCCCGCGCGCGTGTGTGCTGACAGCGCGTGTCCAGTACGAGTGAGTTTTCTCACTCGACATGATACGACGCGATACGAGACTTTGGGGGCATGTTCGCAGACATTGCCCCTTGTTTTTGTCAAGTTACACGTGTCCAAGTGGCCTGTGCTGTGCGCACGAAGTGTCGGGTAGCAGGGCATGCACGATGGGCTCGTGCGGTCGGTTCGTGTCCAATTTGGACACGGACACAGCACGAAAATGTGCTCAGTCCACGTGTTTAGTGATCAGCAAGTCTAGGGCTACAAGTTTGTGTAATTTGTTTTACAAAAACACAAAAACAAGTCCATTGTGGTATTTCACCAAACAAGGGTTTCTAGTTTAGGATACGTGTCCGATACGGACACCAAACCACTTCTAATTTCCACCAAACTTTACCCACAGTTATGGTAGTCCTACATGAATGCATTTATGAAGAAAAAATAGGGTTTTAACTAAGTTTGAGGGAAATTACCTATTTGTGCAAAACCAATGAAAATCAAAAAAGAGGGGGGTGTGTGTGTCCTTCAACTTGATGATGTCCAAAGCCTCCAAATTCTTGATTGCTAGCCTCCCTTAGCTCCCTTGATGTTGTAGGGTCCCAATGCAAAAGACTAGAGTGAATTTGGATCAAGAATGATCAAGTTGTGGGCTTATGAAGAAATGGGATTTTTGTGAGATTAAAATTCATGTAAATTATTCATGAATGATTTTGATGGGTTAATATAGGAAGGGGGTAGTGGTAAGGGGGTGTTCTTGGCTGCCATGGGGGAAGGGGAGGTGTCCTTGGCTTTCTTCTAGGCTAAGGCAAGACTTTGTGTAAAGGGGTTGGGATATTTTGAATAATTCATGGAAAATATCCATAAAGTAATATCAAGATATTTATATCACTTTAACCATGACCAAATATCTATCCTCTTAGTCATTCTAGGTTAGTAACTAACCTCTAGATTAGGCTAAACTTGGTTTGGGCTCTCATGACACTTAACAATAATTAAACAATAATAAAAACACACAAATCCAAATAATTCCAAATAATTCCTAGAAAATTACCAAAATACCCTTTTGGCCAAAAATCACTAATTTGGTGTTCTAAGCCTATGGCTAAGCTCTCATGGTCATGGCAACTTCTAGGTTAGAGAAAACTAGGGTTACACTAAGTTATACTAACCAAAATCACAAAGTCATAAGTCATGACTTAGCATGACTTAGAAATGGTTCTAATCACACTAATAATCACCAAAAATCATATCATGCCCTAAACACCATTAATAAATAATAAAAATAATAAATATTCAAAAATCCCCAATTTCAGAAAATTGGGTGTTACACTGCCAGTGAAGAGGAGCATGAAGACCACCTCAGGAAAGTATTACAGGTTCTGAGAGAGAACCAGTTGTATGCCAAGCTCAGCAAGTGTAAGTTCTGGACGAATCACATTTCATTTTTGGGTCATATCATATCAGGAGCTGGAGTAGCAGTGGATCCCAAGAAGGTCGAAGCAGTAGAGAGTTGGCCAGTACCCAAGACCGTAGCAGATGTACGGAGTTTCTTGGGATTGGCAGGATATTACAGAAGGTTTGTATCAGACTTTGCGAGGCTTTCAGCACCTATGACCCGCTTGACACGGAAAGATGTACTATTCGTCTGGTCGGCAGAATGCCAGGCATCATTTGAGAATCTAAAGCAGAAGTTGATATCAGCGCCTATTCTTACATTGCCAGTTGGACCCGGAGGTTTTACCGTTTATTGTGATGCGTCAGGTAAAGGACTCGAATGTGTCCTCATGCAGCATGGAAAGGTGATAGCATACGCATCTAGGCAGCTTCGAGACCACGAGAAGAATTACCCAACTCATGATTTGGAGTTGGTGGCAGTAGTATTTGCTTTGAAGCTATGGAGGTATTACTTATATGGTGATCGAGTGGACATGTACACAGACCACAAAAGTTTGAAGTACATCTTTACCCAGAAGGAACTAAATATGAGGCAGAGAAGATGGTTGGAGTTGATCAAGGATTATGACGTGGAGCTTCAGTATCATCCAGGCAAGGCTAATGTGGTAGCAGATGCTCTCAGCAGGAGAGGCGGCGCATTTATGTTGACAACCCAGAAGCACATTTTAGAAGACCTTCAGGAGATGGGCATCGAGGTTATACTTCCTTGTGATATAGGAGTTCTGGCGAGTCTACAAGTTCAATCCGACTTGGTAGACAGGATCAAGGTAGCTCAGGCACAAGACCCAAGGATTCAGAAGCTTAGGGCAGAATGTGAGTCAGGACTTAGGAAGGAGATGCAGATTTATGAGGATGGTACACTTAGGTTTGGGTCACGTCTATGTGTGCCTAGTGGAGATATCAGACAGGAGGTTATGGCAGAAGCTCACAGTTCTCAGTATTCTGTACACCCTGGAGGGACCAAGATGTACCAAGATATCAAGCAGCACTTCTGGTGGAACGGAATAAAGAGGGAGATAGCTAGATTTGTTTCCCGTTGCTTGGTATGTCAGCAAGTGAAGGCAGAACAGCAGAGGCCAGCTGGGTTATTGCAACCGCTTCCTATCCCGGAATGGAAGTGGGAACATATTACAATGGACTTTGTGACCGGTTTACCGAGATCACCAAGTGGTAAAAATGCTATTTGGGTGATAGTAGATCGGCTTACAAAGGTGGCACACTTTCTTCCTTTCAGAGTAGGATAATCTACAGAAAGGTTGGCAGAATTGTATATGCAACAGATAGTCAGGCAGCATGGAGTCCCAGTCAGTATTGTGTCAGACAAAGATACACGTTTTACATCATATTTTTGGAAAAGCTTACATCATAGCTTGGGTACCAAGTTAAGATTTAGCACGGCTTACCATCCACAGACGGACGGACAATCAGAAAGAACAATTCAGACTTTGGAAGACATATTGCGAGCTTGCACTCTGGATTTTGGAGGATCTTGGGAAAGCCACCTGTACTTGGTCGAGTTCTCATACAACAACAGTTATCAAGCCAGTATCCAGATGGCGCCATTTGAAGCACTATATGGTAAGAAGTGTAGGTCGCCACTAGCATGGGACAATATCGGGGAGAGGAAGATGCTAGGTCCAGAAATGATTGTTCAGACAGTTGAATTGGTTAAGGGAATTAGAGAGCGACTTCGAGTTGCACAAGATCGGCATCGTCATTGGGCGGACCAGCATCGTAGGCCGCTAGAGTTTTCTATTGGGGACCACGTGTTCTTGCGGATCTCACCTACCCGTGGGGTCATTAGGTTTGGCATTCGCGGGAAGTTGAGTCCGCGGTACGTAGGCCCATTTGTTATTCTCGATAGGATCGGCGATGTTGCTTATCGTTTATCCCTTCCACCTTTGTTACGAGAGGTGCATGACGTATTTCATGTATCTCAGTTACGAAGGTATGTATCAGACCCAAGCCATATCCTTGATCATTCTGAGCTGGTTGTTGGTACCAACCTGTCTTATGAGGAGCAGCCTGTGTCTATTTTGGACCGAAGAGAGAAGATACTCAAGAACCGAACAATTAGCCTTGTCCGGGTTGCTTGGGGTCATCACTCTTTAGGGGAGTCAACGTGGGAACGTGAGGATGATATCCGATCACGGTATCCGCACCTGTTTGACTCACAAGGTATATCTCTTTCTGTATACCTTGATTGTCTTAACTCCTCATGCTTGCCACCTTACGAGTAGAATTGCTTGGTGTCGTCGATAGTTAAACATAGATATGTTACTTGCTATTGATATTGTAGAATGATTGCTTACTTAAATTGCTTATACCTGGAGTAGTCCAGCTCTGATATTTCTATCCTACTTGGATTTGAAATTCCGAGGACGAAATTTTTCTAAGGAGGGTAGAGATGTCACTTCCCATTCCCAGAATACGTATTTTTAGAATGCATGTACTATTTAAATGTAAATATTTTATATTTATCATGTATTGCTCTGTATTTAAATCCCTTTAATTTCATGTTAATTAATTTCCTGCAATTTCATTTCTGCACTTTACTTCCTGCTTTTATACTCTGCTTTAGCTTTGCTATGGGTTCGGCTCAGATTGGTTTAATTATGTTGGTTCATCATGAACCGAAATAAACCCCTACCTACCACCACCCTATTTAAAGCCCAAACCCTTTCTCTCTCTTCATTACTTCTTCTCATTTCTCTTCTTCTTCCTCATAACTCTCCCACCAACCTAGGAGAGCAAGGCAAGTGCCAACTTGCTTCATGATGGATCCCCATTATTATTGTTCCATCATCTTCCTTATTTGATTCTAAGTCTCTTTAGTACTTAGCATTTCCAATTTCCATGGCTTATTTGTTGTAGATCTAAGTTTGATACATTTTTTGGATTTCTTAGGTTTTGATCTAGTAAACTTTGTTATCTTCAAGTTTTGATGGTTCCATGTTGTAGAGAATTTCGTTCTACCCAATTTTGACCTATGGAAGTCCAAATTTGGGCTTGGGATGAAGGATTTATGGAGCTTGGAAGCAATGGCTTCCATGGTTCTCTTCCATGGTTCTGTTCTCAGAAATTTGGAGAAGAAGAACAGTCCCAGCGCATGAGATTATTTATTTCCAATCATTTCCCACAGGCGCATGAGATTACTTATTTTCCAACCTTTTCCATAGCGCATGAGATTATTTATTTCCCAATCATTTCCCACAGGCGCATGAGATTACTTATTTCCCAACCTTTCCCACAGCGCATGATATTTATTTCCCACAGCCGCATTCCTCAGGCGTATGAGCTTATTTATTTCCCAATCATTCCTCAGCGCATGAGATTATTTATTTCCCAATCATTTCCCACAGGCGCATGAGATTATTTATTTCCCAATCATTTCCCACAGGCGCATGAGATTACTTATTTTCCAACCTTTCCCACAGCACATGAGATTATTTATTTCCCAATCATTTCCCACAGGCGCATGAGATTACTTATTTCCCAACCTTTCCCACGGCGCGTGATATTTATTTCCCACAGCCGCATTCCTCAGGCGCATGAGCTTATTTATTTTCCAATCATTCCTCAGCGCATGAGATTATTTATTTCCCAATCATTTTCCTCAGGCGCATGAGATTATTTATTTTCCAATCGTTTCCCTCAGGCGCATGATATTATTTATTTTCCAATCCTTTCCATAGCACATGATATTATTTATTTTCCAATCCTTTCCACAACGCATGAGATTATTTATTTTCCAATCATTTCCCTCAGGCGCATGAGATTATTTATTTTCCAATCGTTTTCCTCAGGCGCATGATATTATTTATTTTCCAATCCTTTCCACAGCGCATGATATTATTTATTTCCCAATCTTTTCCCATAGCGCATGAGATTATTTATTTCTCGATCATTTCCCTCAGGCGTATGATATTATTTATTTCCCAATCGTTTCCCTCAGGTACATGATATTATTTATTTCCCAATCATTTCCCACAGCGCATGAGATTATTTATTTCCCAATCATTATTTATTTTCCAATTTTTATTTCTCGAATTTGGTATTAATTAACATTGATTGTTATCTTGATTAATTATTGATCATGCGTTCCTAGATGGAACTAAGAGACTGGCTAGTCGTCTTATTGAATTAAATGGAATAAGACACGTTCATATTTGCAATCGATTGGCCAATCCCGAATATTGACATACAGATACATGCAGGCTACAATTATTTATTTATTTTACGAAAGCAGCATGTGTACTCTATGGTTAAGGCATGATTATTCCGTAGTTAGTTTTGATTGTTGCATTACGCTATGTAAGACCTACAACCTAACCGTACAGGTATCGTTGTAGAGTTGGGCATATCGTACTCGTACGGAAGTACTCATTTGAATGACCATGATCCACGGTATGGGATTTCACTCAACGTAGAGACTATTAAGTTAAATAAAATAATGATTGCATAGAGAGAATGGATTCCCGAGTTCTTACATGGCAGCCCTCTTGGGACTAGTAGTGCCCGATAGGCCGGTTGGTCTCCACAGATACTGCAAATCTGCCACACGGGCAGGAAGCGGTATCTGGTTATATTATCTATTGTATATTGTATATTGATGACGGGCGTCCCGCTGGGACTCGTCTAATTCGTGATTGGCACAATTGATTGACTGGGTAAGCTAGCCTTGCTTACACATAGTAAGAACTGAGAAATCTTTATTGCATAAATTCCAGGATAACTTGGGACTCACAGTAGCAAGCCGTAGTAGTTGCATGGCCGGTTAAACTGATTTGTTTGCGTACTGTACCTACTCTGTTAACTAACTAAGATGATCAGAGTGTCGAGACATGACGGGCCAACCTCTGTCCTTGTTTGGTTGGGAGGTTGGTTCGAAGTGTCGTGACATTATGTGTATCCTAGTAGCAAGCAGGGATCTATATATCCTATTCTCTTATTACTGGTTTTAACTCCTCATATCGTGCTTCCTTGCGGTACTTGCTATTAGAGGTCTAACCTCTCTGGTTTTGCATGGCCAGATTTAGAGTCGGTTTTCGAGGACTCAGCTTACTTCTACCTCCAAGATGGTCAATACTAGAGGAATGATCATAGGAGGACTCGAGTGGGTTCCTTACTTTCCCGCTCGTTTTGTTAATTACTTTATATTTTGCCGTTTGGCACCGACATGTTAGTCGGATAGTCTTGCACTTACTTTTACATAATTGCAATTAAGTCAGACTGCAGCTGATAACAATTGTGTATATGTTGCTATATCATCTGGCTATGTTTTGTAAAGCCAGATCTCAAGAATATTTTGACTAAGCGTTTGGGATGCCTTACTGCTTCATCTTACATGTTCTCTATTTCTGTTTCTTATTTGAATGATTGAGACAATAGAGGTGAAATGACCATAGTGAGACTTTCATGTAGTATGCACCCCCTCGTCTTTTAGATAGCATTGATCGTATTATACGGTATTCATCTACCCGTAATACGTAGATAGCTGAGTCATTCCCCCGCTCTCCAGTATTCTGGTTCTGGGGCGTGATACTATTTAACCCCCATTTAACCTAAAATGACAGCTACCAAAAAATTAGGGTTTCCATCCTTTCCTCCATTTTAAACTTCCATAAATTTCTTCCTCTTTCCTCCATTGTTTGGGAAAAAGCTTGGGGGAGCTCAAGGAGGCTAGGAGAAGGCACTAGCAAGGGTTTGAAGGCTCATTCTCCATCCATCTTCCCCATTTTCGTATAGACTTGTGAAGGCTCCTTCCTACATAGGTATAACTCCCTAAACTTGCATTTCCATGGTTCAAATCCTTGCATTCATATAGGAGACCCACCCCATGACTCATAAGAAGTAGATTGAGGTCCTAATGAATCCTATTGGGGTAGTTTCATGGAGTTTTATGTCCATTTTAGAGAGGTTACGAATTTTGACCTATAGGTGTTTGTGAAAATGTCACAAAGACAATATAGGTCCTGTTTTCAGGTTTGTTGGCTTGGGTATAGTCTGGTTTTTCATTAGATAGATATCCTAAGTGATTTCTAAGCTAGCTCTTTACTATACATACATATACACATGTGCAATATATGTTTTATATATGATGTATGCATGTGTGCTATTTATATGCATGATTGTATATGTGTGTGGGGCTTGAGTGGTTCGTTTACTGTGAAGTGAGTTGCCTGTAGATTTGTGTGTGTGTGTGTGTGTGTGTCAGGGTTCATGTATCAGTATGGACTGACTTGAGAATCAGCTAGGATATCAGTGAGTTAGGGAGTGTATGTGAGGGATTGAATCCTAGTGCAGTGAGGGTGTTTAGTCACTGAAAAGTTTGGTGTCTGATGTTTAGAAGAGAGGAGAGGGGCCTGTAGGCCAGTGTAGGCCAGTGTAGGCCAACTAGCATTAGCCATTGCCTATTTTAGGTAGCAATGCCCTACAGCAGTAGTAGCAGGGGATCTCCCTGCAGGCATTGTTTGGCCTTGCCTTGGTTGCAATAGCATTTCAGTAGCAACAGCAAATGCAAAGCATTTGGCAGCAGGGCACTAGCACTTGCAATTAGCAGTTTGGGTTAGCATGGGTCACTTGGCCATTAGCCATATGATTGAGTGTATGAATGTGCATCATATGTATGAGATAGGAGAGTGAGTTTAAGTGTGTCAGGTGTGAGAGGGCAGGGGTTTAGGCCACTGAAAATAGGTGTATCAGTAATATAGTAGAGAGTTTGGCTCATGACACTAGGCCATAGAGTGTAGGCAATTGGTTATTAGAAATTAGGACTTTGAGTTAGTATCAGTAAAAGGGGAAGATTAGAGAGATGTGTTAATAGTTTTAAAAGAGTATATTAGTGTATCAGTATTTACATATCCTAAGAAGGTTACGAGAATATAGGTAATGTATGAGATTAGAGTATTAGTTTAGTTAGGGTATCCATGATATATCCTAGTGCCTTGTGTCTGTGAGAGAGTGAGTGAGTGGGATGTGCCCAAATAAGTGGACTGTAGCAAGGAGTATCCATGTATTAGTGTAAGATAGTGTATTTTCCTATCAGCTAAGGTACAGAGTTTTAGCCTATAGTCTAAGGTAATGTAGGATTTACCTAAAAGCCTAGGATAGGTTGATATATCCTATATACATATGTATGTACTAGTATAAGGAAATATTAGGCATATGAATATCTATGTTAGGGTATTTTAGTTAGTTATGACTTGATATATGTTATGACCTAGAATGACCTAGATTTGACTAAGGTTTGACCAAGGTTGACCAGTTGACCAAAAGTCAACTGTGAGTCAACAATCGACCTAGTTTTGACCTAGATTTCATATCACTTATTAGAAAACCATGTTTGACACTATCTAACACCCATTTAACTCATGTATCTCATCTATAGGCTTTGTGACTCCACTTTGAGGCTCATTTCACATTTATTGCTCAGGACGATATACGAGTACATTCTCTGATAGTTTCATTATGTTGATATATCCTGTGATGCATGTTATATTAGTGTTGTATCTTGATTATGACACGATGGACTCACGGATTGGTATTTTATGGATTCCTTGATTGGAGATACGTAGTTTTATGCCTATTTTGAATAATGTAATCATGACTAATGCATCCATCGTGACTAATGAAATGCGTGTCAAAGAACCTGGATTCCATGTGTACTAGTCGGGCGGGAAAATACCTAGGAGACATGTGAACATACCCCTTTCTATCATATTGGTCTTTCGTGAATAATAGCGGCCACACACGTACGTGTATGGTTTGTCGGATATATCCCTAGCCGTTCACTTGTCAAACTTGGTATTTCAAAATCACTGGTCTTAACACAGTTTGTCTGAGTTGTCTATAACATATCTTGCATGACAGGTTTACTCATTTTTACATATCTGCCTGTTCTCATATGATCTTGTACACTTGTCTTTTCATTATACATTACCTCCAGAACTTGATCATCAAGAATTTTATTATTATTTCATACTCATAGCGCTTGTCAATTATTTTGAACTGTTAGATATATATATATATATAGATATATATATATATATATATATATATATATATATATATATGTTGGTGCTTTCTTTACATGGAGAGAGCTAGCTCTCAACATGCCTTGTAAAATTTTAGTCCCACATCGGAAATGCACCATGAGTTATCTCAACATATATACTTGGGTGTGTTGTTGAGAGATGCACATGGGGTGGTGACCCTAAGGAGGGAACCATGTGGGTGATTTTACTAGGAGGTAAGAATAAGGCTCCAAGGATTAAGCATTAATGCTTTTATCATTCTCTTGGATTAATTCCATTTGGAGCTAAGCCCCAAAGGGGCTTAGCGACTCGGACTCGGACTCAGACTCGGGCTCATGAGGCGTAATATGGCATTTTGTTGGCGCACTTTGCACTTAGCACGTCAGCAGTCATGCGGTCTTTATGCGGCCATGCGGTCTTATGCGGCATGCGGCTCATGCGGTCCATGCGGCTCATGCGGCCATGCGGCTATGCGGTCCATGCGGCACATGAGGTTCATGCGGCTCATGCGGTTCATGCGGCTCATGCGACTCATATGGTCCATGCGGCCCATGCGGGCCATGCGGCCATGCGGCTCATGTGGTCCATGCGGCCCATGCGGTCCTTGCGGCCATGAGGCTCATGCGACCAGGCTGCTGCTGCTGCCGCATGGAAGGCTCCGCTGACTGTGCAGATTACAAGTCAGTTATGGAAAGGCTGAATCAATGCGATTAATTCAGATCATATCTTTGTGGGATTTGAATTAATTTCGTTCCTATCTTTGTGGGATTTGAATTAATCCCGTTGCTATTTTTTTGGTATTTGATTCAATCTTTCCATAACTGAAGAGGCGGCTAGGGTTTCCACCCTCTCTCTATAAATACTCTCTTCTGGTCTCCTTTGTGACTACGACGAAAAATACAAGTCAGAAAAGGAGAGAGAGAGAGAGAGCTGTTGTCGCCATTGCAAGTCCATCCGAGGAGTCAGAACAGAGGTGACTTCGAGCGTTCCACAAGTTCTTCAAACTTGCTGGTTCCTGGAAGCAGATCGTGTGGGGCAAATCTTGCTTTGAGCAACGGTGTTTTGACACCCCAGCAATTTTCTCCTTCTCATCTTTCTCTAGATTATTGTTACCCGTTCTGTCCCAATTGCAACACGTTTGTAAGGAAGAACGAGAGATCTTCTCTTCTTTGTTTTCCTCCTCCATATTGTAATCGGGTTATTTGGTATTTGTATCATCGTAGATCTTTGTTGCATCTGTTTTACCATCTTTGATAAAGCCCCGGGACTAACAATCTCAAAGCAAGATCCGTGTAGATGGAAAACATTAATGCTTTTCTCCTCCAATCGGACTTCTGCAAGTTGGAAAAGTTCGATGGAAAGCATTATCAAGTCTGGAAGAGAAAGGTTTACCTAACTCTTCAACTAAAAGACGTTGATCATGTTCTGTTGGAGGAAGAACCCTCTGTTCCAGACACTGGATCTACTGTCGCAATCAACGCGGCTACCAAACTCCAGGCCAAGTGGAGAAGGGAAAATAGCATCTGCAGGCTTCTCATCCTGAATGCTATGGAGGACTCCCTGGCAGAATCCTACTCGAAGAAGAAACTTGCCAGAGACATATGGAAGTCTGTGGAAAAACTGTATGAAGAAGACAAGAACAGGAGCAAAATGTTTGTGGTTGAAAAATATCACAAATTGCTCTTTGAGGACGAAAAGTCCATGTTGCCACAGGTGAAAGAATTTCTGAAGCTGCGTCAGAAACTGGAAGACGAAGAGATGCCCCTTTTCGACAAGTTTGTCGTCGGAGGGATCGTCTCAAAACTTTCTGCTGGATGGAGTACCTTCTATGAAAGGATGCACAGAAAGAAGCTAGACATTAGCTTGGGAGATCTACTTCAAGAGATCCATGTTGAGAACGATATGCGTTCCCAACAGAACGTGGACACTCTGTCCAAACAGTTGGCTAAAGCCAATCTTGTGCAGACGAGAGATCCCAAGGGGAAGCAGGCAGCTTCTCATCCCAAGAAGAAGGACTTCACTAATCTGAAAGTGAAGGGTCCTTCATTCAAGCAACAGAAGACTAAGTCCCACGTGACTTGTTACAATTGTGGCAAGAAAGGCCACTACAAGAGTGAATGCAGATCTAAGCCTAAACAATCAGAGAAAGGTGAGCCTAATAAGGTTTTATTGGTTTCTAACTTTGTTGCTATGATCGCACAGGTCACAACTGTGGGGGTTGACTCTGACTGGTGGATAGACACTGGTGCGACTTGCCATGTCTGTTCTGGCAAGGAATGGTTCGTCACGTACCAGCCGATATCTGAGAGGGTTGTCATGGCGAACCAAGCCCAAGCTGAAGTTCTGGGGATCGGGACCGTGGAACTGAAACTCACTTCTGGGAACACTCTGACGCTTCAAGGTGTGAAGCATGTTCCGACGATTGCCAAGAACCTGATCTCTGGGAGCCTGCTCTGCAATGCAGGCTTGAGGATGGACATCAATGCTGGTCAGATGGTGATGTCCAAAAAGGGAACATACTTCGGGAAGGCTTATCTAACCGAAGGAATGTTTAAAATTCAGCTTGTCAACCAGTTTGATGACATTAATGCAGTTGTATTTTCTGATTATTCTCTTGAGTTGTGGCATAATAGACTAGAACATGTTCATTGTAAAAGAATTAACAAAATGTCTAGTCTAGGACTTATCTCCAAATGTGGGGGTAAGGTGGAGAAGTGTGAAGTGTGTGATCAGACGAAGATCACAAGAAAATCCTTTCATCGGGTCAATCGAAGCACAGATCTTCTGGAGTTGGTGCACTCCAATATCTGTGACTTCAAACATTTTTCCACGAAGGCCGGGATGAAGTATTTCATAACCTTCATCGACGACTTCTCAAAATATGCGTTCGTCTACTTGCTCAAGTCTAAATATGAAGCCTTCGAGAAGTTCAGAGAGTTCAGGACCGAAGCTGAACGACAGACTGGACAACAACTCAAGAGGTTAAGAAGTGATCGAGGTGGGGAGTACAGGTCTCATGAATTCGCATCGTTCTGCAAAGAACATGGAATCATATGCGAGACAACTGCTCCATATTCTCCTCAATCCAACAGAGTAGCGGAGAGTAAGAACAGAACGATGACAGAAATGATGAACTCAATGCTGCTAACCGCGGGTCTTCCTAAATGCTACTGGGGAGAAGCTGCATTGACGGCCACTTTTATTCTAAATAGAGTGCCATATGCAACTTCGGACGTAACTCCTCATGAACTCTGGTTCAAAGTCAGACCAAACTTGAATGTCATTCGAGTGTGGGGGTGTCTGGCGTATGTGAAGCTCCCAGATCTGAAGATTCAGAAGCTAGGAACAAGGACTACGAAGGCGATCTTCTTGGGGTATGCCGAGAAGAGTGATGCTAGGAGATTTCTTGATATTGAGTCAAATCATATCATCGAATCTCACGATGCTGAATACTTTGAAGACAAGTTTGCAAAAGACAAAAACATTGTTCTTTCGGACATTCCGGAAAATGATGTAGGTGAAAATGAGACTGAAATCTCATATGGGCCAGTAGTCCAAGAAGAAGCTGTTGTTGACGAAACAACTCTTGTACCAGAACTCGCAGAGCCATCAGTTAAGCGAGCGAGGAGACCGAAAGACTTCGGAGATGACTTTGTCACCTATCATGTGGAAGCAGATCCACTTACCTATGATGAGGCGATAAAGACCAGAGATACTATCTTCTGGAAGGAGGCAGTGAATGACGAGTTTGACTCTATCACCTCCAATAACACATGGGTGTTGGTAGATCTACCTGAAGAAGAAAAGCCCATCGGATGTAAATGGATCTTCAAGAAGAAGATGAAGGCAGATGGAACTATTGACAAGTTCAAGGCCAGGCTGGTAGCCAAGGGATTTTTTTCAGAAACAGGGGATCGACTACTTTGACACGTACGCTCCAGTAGCTCGGATGACCACCATCAGGATGTTAATCGCTCTAGCAGCTATACATAAGTTGGTAATACATCAGTTGGATGTAAAGACCGCATTTCTGAATGGGGAGCTGACCGAAGAGATTTACATATAACAGCCAGATGGATTTGTCGTCAAAGGTCTTGAAGACAAAGTCTGCAAGTTAGTGAAATCATTGTATGGTTTGAAGCAAGCTTCCAAGATGTGGCATGAGAAGTTTGACAAAGTTATTAGGTCAAACGGCTACAGAGTCAGTGAGACGGACAAATGTGTTTATACAAAGTTCGCTGATGGAAGAGGAGTCATCATTTGTCTGTACGTGGACGACATGCTAATCCTAGGTACGGATATAGGCTGTGTCACAGAGATAAAGAAGTTCCTCTCAACCAAGTTCAGTATGAAGGACTTGGAGGATGCAGATGTCATCTTGGGCATAAAGATCATCCGAACAGACACTAGAGTAGCGCTGTCACAATCTCACTACATTGAGAAGATGCTCACACGCTATGGGTATAAGGATCTTCCAAGGATCGATACGCCATGCAGGTATGATCAGAAGCTGAAGCCAAACTCAAGGGAAAGCGTCAGGCAGCTGGAGTATTCTAGCGTTATCGGAAGTTTGATGTACGCAACCACTGCCACAAGGCCTGACATAGCTTTCGCCGTGGGAATGTTGAGTCAGTTCACAAGTAACCAGGGGTTGAGCACTGGAAAACTGTGAAGCGGGTGATGAGATATCTTAAGAAGACTCAGACATATGCACTGCACTACAACGGGTATCCGACAGTAGTGGAAGGCTTCAGTGATGCTAGCTGGTGTTCAGAGGTGGAAAGCGAGAGATCCATAGGTAGATATGTCTTTTCCTTGGGTGGAGCTGCTATATCGTGGAAGTCAAAGAAGCAGACTATACACTCTCGTTCCTCCATGGAATCTGAATTCTATGCACTTGAAACTGCAGCAGATGAAGCAAAATGGCTTCGGAAGCTCATGTATGATCTTCCAGTGGTTGGGGATCACATACCGGCAATACCGATATACTGTGACAACCAGGCGACTGCGGCGGTGGCATCAAATGACCTCTTCAACGGAAAGAAGAGGACTGTGCGGTTGAAGCACAGGGTAGTACACGATCTTATCAACAGAGGTGTAATTGCAGTAGTTGATGTTCGGAGTCAGGAGAACCTGGCAGATCCGTTCACAAAGGGCCTCAAGCGCCAGTTGGTCGATGACACAGCTTGTAAAATGGACTTGAAGGCATTCTGATAGTGTGTCTTTGTAATCCTACCATAAAGTTTTATGCTATTAGTTCAAAGATAAATCTACTAGGCATCTAACTTTTGGTTCAAAGGAGGATCACTGACTGAGAAACTATCAGGTAACAGTGGGTACTTGTTCTCTGGAACATGGAAGGGATACGGACCCATAACCACTGTTGTCTACTATGTATTTTCTGCGGAAAAAAACAGATCCTGTGGAAGGGTGGCTTAAACGCCTTAATGAGTTCTCAGGCAGAGTGAATGCCTGGTGTGCTTTACAGGAAGCACGGTAGAGCAGCACTACAAGGAGTAAAACTCCATGCTACAGTGGGGTGACTCCACCATGAGGTTCCCAGGTAGGGGTAATGCCTCGGCCTTGCAAGCCAAGTCATAGCGGCGTAGCATTGCAATAGGCAGGTAGCCTAATGCTGTATGACGTAATTAAAGAGTTGTAGACAGCACTACAAAGGGGAGGATGGCCTCATGTTACAGTAGCACGACACCACGATGAGGTACCCAGGTAGGGGTAAAGCCTCGGCATTGCAAGCCATGTCGTTGCGGCGTAACACCGCAAGGAAGCCTTAGGCTTCATGCTGAGTAGATTGGCACTACAAAGAGGCTGAGACCTCATGCTACAGTAGTATGACACTACGATGAGGTTCCCAGGTAGGGATAATGCCTCGGCTTCAGGCCATGTCATAGCGACGTAGCACCGCAAGGAAGCGCAAGGCTTCATGCCATATCTCTTTAATAAAGAACTCACCTATACTGTATGGAAAGTGATATCAGGCCGTCTCTTGAGGGTAAACTTGTAGACGCCCAAAATTATACACTGAAACCAGGCTGGCACAGGGCCTTTAATGTACAGCTAGAAGCACACGTAACTACACTTTGTGAGTGGGAAGAATTACAATTATGGTACAGAATTCAAGGCGTAGTCCATTCTTGTATCACATTGTTATTTAACCCATACGGGAAGATTCAAGTCGTCAGCGACATCTATCCTAATGCAAAATGGACAGTTACTGTGGGGAACGCTCAACCCTGGATACATATATATGTTGTGATATGTGGGGGATTGTTGGTGCTTTCATTACATGGAGAGAGCTAGCTCTCAACATGCCTTGTAAAATTTTAGTCCCACATCGGAAATGCACCATGAGTTATCTCAACATATATACTTGGGTGTGTTGTTGAGAGATGCACATGGGGTGGTGACCCTAAGGAGAGAACCATGTGGGTGATTTTACTAGGAGGTAAGAATAAGGCTCCAAGGATTAAGCATTAATGCTTTTGTCGTTCTCCTTGGATTAATTTCATTTGGAGCTAAGCCCCAAAGGGGCTTAGCGACTCGGACTCAGGCTCATGAGGCGTAATGTGGCATTTTGTTGGCGCACTTTGCACTTAGCATGTCAGCAGTCATGCGGTCTTTATGCGGCCATGCGGTCCATGCGGCTCATACGGCCATGCGGCCATGCGGTCTATGCGGCACATGCGGTTCATGCGGCTCATACGGTTCATGCGGCTCATGCGACTCATGTGGTCCATGCGGCCCATGCGGTCCATGCGGCCATGTGGCTCATGCGACTCATGTGGTCCATGTGGCCCATGCGGTCCTTGCGGCCAGGCTGCTGCTGCTGCTGCCGCATGGAAGGCTCCGCTGACTGTGCAGATTACAAGTCAGTTATGGAAAGGCTGAATCAATGCGATTAATTTAGATCCTATCTTTGTGGAATTGGAATTAATTTTGTTGCTATCTTTGTGGGATTTGAATTAATCTCGTTGCTATCTTTTTGGGATTTGATTCAATCTTTCCATAACTGAAGAGGCGGCTAGGGTTTCCACCCTCTCTCTATAAATACTCTCTTCTGGCCTCCTTTGTGACTACGACAAAAAAATACAAGTCAGAAAAGGAGAGAGAGAGAGAGAGAGAGCTGTTGCCGCTATTGTAAGTCCATCCGAGGAGTCAGAACAGAGGTGACTTCGAGCGTTCCACAAGTTCTTCAAACTTGCTGGTTCCTGGAAGCAGATCGTGTGGGGCGAATCTTGCTTTGAGCAACGGTGTTTTGACACCCCAGCAATTTTCTCCTTCTCATCTTTCTCTAGATTATTGTTACTCGTTCTGTCCCAATTGCAACACGTTTGCAAGAAAGAACGAGAGATCTTCTCTTCTTTATTTCCTCCTCCATATTGTAATCGGGTTATTTGGTATTTGTATCATCGTAGATCTTTGTTGCATCTGTTTTACCATCTTTGATCAAGCCCCGGGACTAACAATATATATATATATATATATATATATATATTGAAGCAATGGTTACTTGTGGCGAACTTGCCTCCACTGAGGCTCGAACTCCCGACCACTTGGGCCGCATGCATCTATCTTAACCACTAGGCTAGAGGTCATTTGCATATATATATATATATATATATATATATATATATATATATATATATATATATATATATATATATATATATATGGAAGCGGATTAAAAGCACCTCTTAGAAAATCCCCTAAAAAAACCCCTCACTCTAATCCGAAATTTAATGTTAATATTAACATTAAATACTAAAATTAACATTAAACTTAACATTAAATTTAATATTAACATTAACATTAACATTAATATTAATATTAACATTAACATTAATAAAAAAAAATTAATATTAACATTAACATTAATATGAACATTAACATTAATTTAACATTAATATTAACATTAATATTACGAATTAGAGTGAGGGGATTTTTTAGGGGGTTTCTATGGGGGGCTTTTGATCCGCTCCCTATATATATATATATATATATATATATATATATATATATATATATATATATATATATATATATATATATATATATATATATATATATATATATATATATAAAGAGATAAGACATCAATCTAATGTCCTAGTGAATCAAAGGGATAAAGCACTATTATTTTGTTCAATTCAATCATAACAAATAATAATAATTATCCAAAATAATTCTCTATTAATGTGTGTTTCAGAATTCTAATTAAGAATAATTCGCAATAATTGATTGCCAACGGATATTTTGGATAACTTGCAAAAAATTATGTAACCTGTCACCGATGAATTATTCATATCAATAGCCTAGTTAGTAATTCGGCAAACGGAAGAAATTTTGGACGACAAAAGTGCGAGTATATATAAAGCAGTGCAGTGAAAATAAGATACATTAAAAAATGGGTCAAATATTCGACAAATGAAAATATTGATATTAGACACTTCACATTCTTAAACATATTATCAAATTTGGTTGAGTAAATAGGTTTCCACCATGTTTTTATGCCAACATTTTTAGTAATTTATTCGGAAGACGTTTAAAACTTCATTTGCTTAAAATTTATCTACTGATAAAAATCTTTCAAAGGTATGCAAATATTATACTTTTTGTAAAAGATACGAAAAAGTTCGTGTATAATATGAGTTTCATTCGGGTGATTGCTAATCAATAGGACTATAGAAATGAGAAAAATAGATAGTTCTTTCGAAGTACAAGGGATCACAAGTTTACCAAATAATTAAATAAGACCAATAAGAAGAAATAGTTATTTTTTTCTCATGTCCATATTAAACACTGTAATATAGCATATGAGTAATACACTTTTTTTTTCTTACTTGGACATAAACACAATCAAATATTAACCACAAGTGTCCTACTCTCCACAATGATTTATGACGTAAACCAAGGAGTTTCTCACGTCGTATATCAAAGCTTTGGCGATCTTGAACGAGAGAGGAAATTTATTATGCATTCTTCTTGTTTAGATCTTTTAGTGCTTTCTCGTGTAGATATTAAACTAGTGGCCATGCATAAGTTACTCGAGCGTTATGTTGATAACTTGTTAGAAAAGTAAGAAAGAGAGACTATGTCATTGAATTACTCAAGCGTTATGTTGATAACTTGTTAGAAAAGTAACAAAGAGAAACTATGTTGTACCCAAATAAAATTTACAAGGGATCGGGGCACACGCATTATGTGTACAATTTTCAGAGAAGAATATGAAATATCAAACATAAATTAAAACATAGCAAAATTCTATTATTAAACATAGTAAAAACCTTGAGTGTGCAAATTTCTAGAAGATAAAAAAAAAGATAGCATAAAACATTTAATGATTCAAACTCTATAAAAGAAATGAAAAGAACAACTTCAAAACCTTACCAAAAAATCATTCTTGAGAACCAATCATAATATATACCCGGTTAATAAGGACAAAATAATGAAAAATCAGTGATTTGTGATCATTTTTTATGGAAAAAAAATATATACTTATATTTAAGAGAAAGTAAACATGAAGTTAGTAAAGAAGTTTCGAATTTTGTTTCATTTTCTTTTCTTCATATTACAGAACACAAAATAGTAAGGGGAGGGAATATTTATTGATTTTTTTTAGAATAATCTAGGTTTGATATAAAAATTGTTAGAACAATTCCAAATAATAACATATAAAGAGAGAGAAAGAGAGGATGACTTCACCTAAGAGAGATGTGGAGGTTACAGTAGGTTACAATCATTTTATAAATTTAAATTAGTGATGTTGTAATCTTATTATCCATACATATATGATCTTATTATCCATACATAAATATATTTTAAATTAAGAATATATATAATTCAAATAATCCTGATAATATATATAATTCAAATAATCCTGATATTTGGATATGGAAGAAAAAAAGTATATTTTGTGTGTATGTTAGTTTATTTCCCATGATACCATATTTTTGAAAACCACCATATTGAGTGGAATTAGTCCATCTATACTATTAGAATGTGGTTTGAAAATGGCTCATAAACGAGCCGTTAAGTGGTATGTATATCATTCACTAATTAATAATAAATTTTTATTTTTTTCCACCTACCGCGGGCATATGTATTTCGAAAAAAATCTAAAATCCTTCCAACTACATAAACATATAACAAATCCTAAAATATATATTCAATATTCAAATTATTTTTAAACTAAGCACTTGTTATTATCTAACTAAACAAATATCAAAATTCTACAAACATATCTATAACAAATTCTAATTACAATATATGCAAATCAAATTTAAAATAATTTACTATAATTTAAATTTTTATCTAATTTTTGACTATGAAGATTATTATTAATTTTGGTAAGTGGTAAAAGATCAGTGGATGGAGCCACGAGACATATTATTTCTCTCATTTAATAATAGTGTTAGATTGGAGTAGTGGGCCAAAAAGATATACAATGCAGCATGCACAAAATTTCGTGTATCAATAGATATCCGAAAAATTGTATCAGAAGTACTAAAGTTTCAAAGAATTGTGTAAAAGAAAAAAAGTTCGATGAAATTGCAAACTAGGAACCGTTGCGCCCCAAAGTAGGGCGTAAAAAAAATACGCCCTAAATATGGGCGTCTAAATCTAAATTTTTGGATTAGTCCGCTTAGTTAGTTAAACTAAATTTCTCCGCGTTAAATTTTCTGGCCCATAAATTCAACGTCTAAAATTAGGACGCTAAAAATAAACGTCCTACTATACGGCACATTTTTTTTTAACGCCCATCAATCGGACGTACTTTTTTCACTCCGTTTGAAAAAAAAATACATATAAATAAAAAAAGCTCAAAAGTTGGGCTTATATAATTTGGCTAAAAAAATACATATAAATAAAAAAGAAGCCCAAAAGTTGGGCATTAGATTTTTTTTTTTCACCATTTGAATATATATATATATATATATATATATATATATATATATATATATATATATATATATATATATATATATATATATATATAAAGAAGCCCAAAAGTTGGACTTATATAATTTGGCTAAAAAATACATATAAATAAAAAAGAAGTCCAAAAGTTGAGCTCAAAATTTACCATTTGCCTAAAATAAATAAAACGCCCAACTTTTGGGCTTGTGTTTTATTTATATGTATTTTTTTCACTCCTAACGCCTAACTTTTGGGCTTCTTTTTTATTTATATTTAATTGTTTTTTAGCCAAAGTCCAACTTTTGGATTTTTTTAATTTATATGTATTTTTTTTTCAAACGGCTTGGAGTGAAAAAAAAAATTCTAATGCTATTTTATTTATATGTTTTTTTAGCCAAATTATAAGCCCAACTTTTGGAATCATTTTGGTGAAAAAATATGCGTTAGAAAAAATACGCCCAATATTAGGACGTTTATTTTTAGCGTCCTAATTTTAGGCGTTGAATTTATGGACTAACTAAGCGGACTAATCCACAATTTAGATTTAGGCGCCCATATTTAGGCGCCCATATTTAGGACGCATTTTTTTTTTTGACGCCCTACTTTAAGACGCAACGATTCCTAATTTGCAATTTTACCGAACTTCTTTTCTTTTACACAATTCTTTGAAACTTTAATGCTTCTGATACAATTTTTCGATAGATATCTAAATTTTTTGGGAACTGATAATTTGTCAGTTTAAGTTAAAAATAACGGAAGTGCTACGTTGCCCGCGGGCTTGGACTGTAGTCTTGGCCCGTGGGCCACGTGTCGTCTCCTGATTGGTCGGAGGGCTGGTGGATCCGGAAGTTAGTAGGGGGAGGTCAATCGGAAGACGACACGTGGCCTGCAGGTCAGGACTGCGGTCCAAGTCTGCGGGCTACGTAGCATTTTCGTAAAAACAATCACATATGTACATATATACACAAACACCCTCTCTCTCTCTCTCTCTCTCTCCGTGTCATTTTTTCTGGATCCAACTCGGAAGGCCTCGGAGAAAAAAGCGCAGGCAGAGAGATTCACGCAGAGGAATCGGCGACACAGTCTGACACGGACACGGAAAGTTTAGGATATTTTTCTTGTTTTCCGTAGAAAGTGGAAGGAAGATGAAGACGGTGGTGGCAAAGTTGAAAATTTTAGGATCAGCCGGAGTTTTCTTGCCCCTTCTACTCATCCTCCACTTGTTCCCTCTCTCCGCCGTCTCTTCCCATGGTATGCTTCTTCCTCAGTCGTCCTTCTGTTTCGATCAGTGTAGTCTTAGTCTAGAGTAGTGTGATTTGGAGCGTCCGTGTCGGACCCGATACGCGTGTCCGACGCGACACGGACACAACACCGGTTGGGGAGTCGTCACTTTATTTGATCTTTTCTTATATGTAAGATTACCCCCAAAGAGGAGGGTGCTTAGGAAGTGAATGTGAAAAAACACACACATTGAGCATGTGAATTTCACATTGATGATAGAGGGAAGAGTGAAACAATCGAGTTTTTTTCACCCAATAAACACGCACAAGATCAGGTTTTGCCATCTCCTGCCAAAGGCTCGCCAACTTGTGATTTAGGTCCAAGTTAAGGTGCTGTTTGGTTCAAGTTTTGGAGATTTGAGAATGAGTTTTGGGTTCCTTACCCATGTTTGGTAAGATAATATGTGGAGCTGTGGGAAAGTAGAACCCAAGGCCCGTCTTGGGAAATATTTTGCTTCGAATGTTGGTTGGCTGCATTAATTACAATTTTTTTGGACGGTAATACCCTCAATGGCAACTGAATTTATGTGATAGTAACATCATGATATTTATAGAAAACTAAACAAATTAAGATTTCCATTCCTATATGAACCAAACATGGGAATGAAAAAATTGAATTTTTCGAACTCAACCTAACCAAAATGGGTATGAGAATGTTGGGAAAGGAATGAGAATTGGATTCCTAGGAATACCAAACCGTCATCCAAACGCCACTTTCAGGCATTATAAATTAGCAGTGCACAACTACATAGGACATATACATATACATCAAAGTAGTAGCTTGTTAGGTCCATACCTGTTTAACTATTTAACTCTTGAGAAATTAAGTAAGTACTTAGCCCAGGCCCCAGGCTCAACTGGACCAAGCACTCAACTACATTATTAATACTTCAAATATCCAAAAGCTGTTCATGGTAGAACGACCAGAGTAACAGTACTAGCTCATTCCCTCATTGCCAAAATTACAGAAAACAACTATATCATCCACCCTAGAAATTGTATTCTTGCATTACAAAGTAACTCCTCAAAATTAAAGATTCTAACAAAGAAAATACTGCCCTTGTATAAACATCTAATCTCCTCTTCATATTCCAGTTTCACCCAAAATAACCTTGTACAATAAGATCCTCCCAGAGGAATACAAGAAAAATGTATAATACAAGCCAAAATCCAACTAATCTTCTGATCATTTCGTAATTCATATGCCCATACTACCAGAGTTACTAGTGCAAAAACATGGTTAAAACTATAGAACTCAACACTTCTTATCCTCAAATTCGTCCTACTCCAATTTCACAAGAGGGATTCTGCAGGGTTGGAAGCTTTACTCTTCCTTGTTTCTTCGTAAACATGTTACCTGTCCATAAATGGATTCAAAAAGAAAATATAGTAAATGAAAGAATCAGTAGTATTCTATTTCTTGCCAAATTTCCTGCTATTTCATCGCCATCCAAAGAATCCAGATAATTGCTGCCAATACCAATATATTATTAGCAATGTTATCCAAGTTTCAGTATCCACTAGTCACTAACTAATATTATTAGCTGAACAATATATCTTTCCAAATACTGAGTTTATATTATCATAAAAAAAACAGAACATGCATCCAAACATATACAATGCTAAGTCTTTATACCTACCATAGTGTAACATGGCAGCTGACTCGCCCATTGGGACTGTGTAACCTCTAACTTAATTAATGACATATGATAAGTGTCACAACCCTCTTCTGAATCATTGGGTAATGCTCAAATAAATAATCACCAAGTCTCCAACTGGAATCCACCAAACTACATAAATAGAGGTCTAATACTCGGGAACAATCCCGTTATAAATAAAATGAAATAAAACAAACTAAAACGTCTATCAACCAAGCATCTCTTGAAACCTCATCTGTCCCTAGGTCTGGGTCTACCGAAACATCCTCATCCTTGTGAGGACCGTAGTATGTAGGATAATCGTCCTCGTCCAAAGCTATCATGTTAGTTTTCCAGTCAGGATAAGAGTAAGTACATTACAACAATAGAGTTACACAATATGATATGTCATAATATCATGAATATGATCAAGAAAGAAAAATATAAACTAAGCAATAATATAGTAACTAGAATACGACAAGAGCAAGAACAATATGCACACCTGAGATATAACAACAATATGGAACTAACATGAAGATCAATAACAACTACTATTCCGTGTACAATGTGTTTTAGAATACCAATTTTCTACATATGAACGGCTATAGGTTTATACAACAGTCAATGTGTGAGGTCCACGATTATTATCTGACAAGATTAGACAATTTAATAAAGAGTGAACAAATGACCATATGCGTACTAATCGTTTTCCCCTGTCCATCTCTTACTGATAATATGAATTAGACAATAGAAATATGAAGCATGATAAGCAAGAATGAAATACATGAACATGAGCTAGAAGGTAACATACTGACTCTCTCTTGTGCACAAAGTCTTAACATCATGAATCATAAGTGTTAACAAAGATAGTGAACATAGACTATAACAATAATGATAAAGGTAACAATACGTAATAATGTACTTCTTTCTCCAGCGTTATGATAATGATCAGCCTCGACCGAGCTATCCTCAAACTATGCAAGTTATATGCATCAAACATGTCACTTCCTAGTCCCCAAACACATAGGACTAGGTTACGTGGCAATGACCAGCTACGTATCAAGTGGACACTGGCCCAACTCGAATATGTATACGTTGTCCAAGGTTGAAAATCTCTATCTATTATAACAAGTTAAACTATATCTCAATCCACATATCGAATAAACATAAAAAAATGAACGATATATACTAAAGTCGGCCGCTCTATAATACATATGTTCTAACAAGCACATGAAGAAGAATAGAGCTTGCAAAACTAGGTTATACAGCAGCATAAAACAATATAGGATGAAATATAATTATGGAAGAACAATTCCTTGGATCGGAAAATATGATCACCAGCTATCCACCGAAAGAATACATGAAAGTCAACTCGAGTAACCTGGAAGAAAACCTGGTCCTTAGAGGGACGAAACAAGATACAAACAACATGCCAAATATAAACTGAATACAAGTATGCTATAGTGCGAGACTAACTATCTCTACGTAAATGTACTTTGAGGACAACTTTCGCACGCATAGACGTGTAGACTAAATACTAATCTGGCATAGTCGCGAGGCTAGCGACCATACATATGATGACATATATCATTAATCGACATAGCTCAAGGCTAACGACCATCGCAAGATATACTGTCATCCATCTATAAATCGTGCTTCACGTTCATCGAACGCTAGAGGCCATTTGTATATCATTATAAGCTTCCATAGCTCCTCCGGATACTATGGTTCACCGATTTGGATAGCCTATACGCGTAGTGACTGTCCTCCCTATCCCATTATACCGTCCATGTTGTATACACGATATAACCAGTTCGTAACTAGTATATCAGAGTGAAATACTAATACTATCAATAAGCACTAACTAATACATGTATTGTACGTATCGATGATCAATCGAAGACGATGGTACGTGTCCTAATATGAATGTCATATTTTCGTGTCATGTACCAAGTACGTGTCATAGTCATATAGAATATGCGAATATTCCAACATATCATTCGGTTCGTCAACTAACACTAGGTCAAATATTAGTATGAATAACGAATATCGACTTCTACCGTTGCTCGCACCCGAGTGATTCTCGGACACACACGATACCAAGGAGTAACATGGAAAACAGAAATGATAATAGTAATGGCATACAATAATAGCATACGAAAACAATAATTATGAGGCAAGATATACTTGCCTGGTAGATGGACGAAGACCAGACGACGACTCTGATACGAACTCGTCGAAGAAGGAACAACACAAAAAGTGGAATCGGAACAAATGTCTCCGGATGCTGTCACAAACATCACCAACACGTTTGGAGTCTTGAATAAATTAGATACTCAAAATAACTGCCCATAAGTCCAATTTGGACAAATGACAAAATTAAGTTGTTTCAGGATCATCAGGGGTCCACAGGTAGGCCCACGCAGCACAAACAAACGTGTAAGAATAACAAATTTTCAAACTTAGCAAGTTATATGCTATGTTGTATTGGACGCTAGGCGAGGTGAGGCGAGGCGATACTAGGCCCGCCTCGCCTAGGCGCCCGCCCATAATTTGTGGACTTTTTTTCCTGCAATTGCAGGCTTGCATCACCAGCAGTAGCACCAGGCAACAATAGAGCAACAACAGTAAGCAGCAGTAGATATCATTGTATAATATAGCTGTAGGCAGCAGTAGCAACAACAGTAGGCAGCAGTAGCAACAGCAGTAGACAGCAGTAGGCAGTAGTAGCACCAGGCAGCAATAGAGCATCAACAGTAGCAGCAGCAATACCTGAAATAACCCTAAAGTCAAAAAAAAAATTTATTGGTAAAAAGCCCATGGATGGCAGCCTATCCTGACTTCCCTCTGCCTAGGCGACAACATTGCTTCCCCCTGGTCGAACCTAGACGCCTGCCTAGGCGCGCCTAGGCGCCCATCGCCTGCCAGTGCAATATTTTCTACAAGTCGAGGCGACCTGTTCTAAACCTGCACGCCTAGGCCGCCTAGGCGTCGTTTGTGACAACATAGGTTATATGTCAAACTGACTTAAAACGACGCCGTAAGTTCAATAGTGAGGTTAAATTTGGTAGCCGATAGCCCGATTGACGAAACGAAGTCCGCTCGGAGGGTTTCGAATACGAAAAGTCAGTTTCTTGTGCCCGAGTTTGGACTATGATTTGATCTACCAAACATTGGAATTAAGTTGTGAAATTTTATGGGGACGGACGGAGAGTGATATATCTGGTGTCGAGAACTGAAGACGGTTCGACAACTGGAGCCACGCTGGAAGAGTTACGAGTCCACAAAGTTCTCGTCCCTAAACTGGACACAGAAAATGGTTTTTAGATATCCAACTTGGGAGTCCGATTTGATTAAGCAAAAGAAGCAATTTACGATTACGACTGAAATTTGACGAGATTATACGGCTACATACCGGCTTTGAAATGAAAGAATTGGATTCGCCATCCAACGACTGGATTGTGCGGATTCGGTTTGCGAAGTTGTTGCTTCGAAGTATAAATTATGCACCGATGGAATAGTGTTTTCTTGCGTGCGCCGATGGGTTATTTGATTCTGTGGAGGCCGGGGTCGCTCAACGAAGGCCGACGGGGGGGGGGGGGGGGGGGGCAACTGTGAGGCCGACGAGCTCTCCGGTAGTCGCGGCGAGATCGAAGGTGTTCGAAAAAGGTCGGGAGTGACTGGTTGATGGCCGGGTCAGGCTGATGGGAGGGATGATGCGAGATGGATGGGGAGTCCAAGCAAAGGGGGGGGGGGGGGGATGGCTCGTTGCTGGGCGAGCTCGAGTGCACTGGGTCGGGTGGAGCTAGTGCAGTCAAGTGGGCCGGGCTGGGCTGGCCCGACCCGGATTTTGGTGGGCCGGGCCGGGCTGGACTTGAATTTGGGTTTGTTGTTACATTGACTTTTTATCCCTTTAGATCTAATTACCTGCTAGTTGTTCCTCTATTTATCTGTTGTGTAGATACATTTTTAAAATAAGCTCATTGCATATGTAGTTTTAGTTAGTGTTGTGATGCTAGACTTGTCAAGGCCGTGCCCGTGCCCTGGTTCATTCATTGATTGCACTGGCCTCGTCTTGCTTTATTGTTAATCTTTATTTGTAGGTAAAAATCTGCTTGATGGCATCACTTGCACTGGCAATTAGGTACTGTTTTTGTTCTCAATTATGTTTGAGAGGCGCTCTGCCAGTGATCTTTGTTTTTGTTGTGCGATCTGAAAAGACGTTTATATCCATAATTAAGATACTTTATTCTTTGTTATTATCATATAAATGTGTTGGAAGCTTGTTTATTCTGACGTGATTTACAATAATGTTGTAACATCATATTATTTGCCAACTGCATTTGCTACCCTTTGTAACAAATTTTGTAGTTGGGAGAAATGATACACACCTTTGGCATTAATATGAACCTGTCAATTGGGAAAATGATCTGCATTTGTAATAACATTTTCCTTTGGGCCAGGCCGGACCTCTCTTACTGACCGAGATATGAGACCCAACATGTCCCGTCAGTCCGGGCCCAGGATTAAATGGGCCAGGCTGGCACATGGACCATTTTTTCGTGCCGGGCTCGTGCCGGGCTGGGCTAGCCCAGTCCAATTGACAGGTCTAGGTGGAGCAGGGGTCTGGCTTCGGGTTGAGTTGGAAGTGCTGCTGCAGTTTCTGTTGGCAGCTGCCCCGGTGTTGGAGGAACCATGCTCGGACTTGGGGGGCATTGAGACTAGGGATGGTGGAGGTTCCCGAAAGGGAAAGTGGTGGCATGACGAGCGGGGTAGTAACATGCAGTTCGAGTTGGAGAGTGGGAAGTCGATGAAGAAAGAGATCAGTTGTTGAATGAAGAAGAAGAAGAAGAGAGGGATCTCTGCATGTGTAGAAGAAGGATACAGGAGCCTGACAAGGGGAGCCTAACACGTTGTAGGGGTGGGGGGTTGATCGTGTCAATTATGCATTGGAGGGAACAATATGCAGTGTATGGGTGGTGTTCACGTGACCATAGGGGAGAAGTATATGGGTGGTGTTCACGTGACAATAGTGGAGAGTCCGTGAGGAATAATTGGGTGGTGGTGGTGGCAGTGGCGGATTTTACTTATTTAATTAAGGGATTAAACTAATTATTAGGAATTTAGTTAACTAAAGGGAATTGATTAATTTATAGAAACAAATAATAGTTAGGTGAAATATGCTAATTAATTAAAATAATAATAATAATAATAAGCAACAAATAAAATTAGGCTTCTAATAGTTAAAATATTGATAACACCACAATAACAAAAATTAAGAATGATAATAATATTAGGAACTCAAAAACTTTGGGAAGGGGGTTTACAAATACATCCACGAACAATCTCCGCAACACAAGAATCACATAATTCATTAGAATTACTATATATGGTAAGTGGGTTGCAAGTTACGTGTTTTAGTGGGTTAAACAATTCTAAACTACCGTAGTCTACATAATCTAAATTAATCAATCTAAAACAACACATAAAGTCAAAAATTCCATATCTTGGAATCCGCAAATCGATGACATGCAAATCGAGACTAAACTATTTACCACAAGTCAACTGCTCAGGTTCAGAATTGAAGTTTCGTCGGACAGATTCGTAGATCTCAGCGATAGGAGATTGCTAGAATGGACAATTTTTTGGCCCACGCATATCGAGATTTGAGGTTTCTAAGTTAATTAGAAAAAGACATCCAAAAAGGGTCTAAACTTATCAAACAAATTTATATATGTTTAGTAATAATATTAGTAGTGGGCTTTAGTCCCACATTGCTTAGAACAAAAGAGAGAGGGGTTAGCCTCTCCTATTTATATGTAACTCCCTTTCATTAATAAATCTGCCCCATTATTCTTACCTACATGGTATCATAGCTATAACCCATCCACCCCTCTCTTGACAAAGAAAAAAAACCCTAACCCTAATCCACCGCCCCCCTCCACTACCTGCTGCCCCCTGCTGCCGCACCCCCCCGCCTCTGCCCCCGCTACTGCTGCTGCTCCACCAGCACCCCCCCTCCAGCCCCCTGCTGTCGCACCTCCCCCCCCACCCACTGCTGCCGTCCCCCCGCCCCCCCTCCAGCCCCTCTGCTGCCGCTGCTGCTATTGCTGCCCCCCCTGCCCTCTCCGGCTGATGGTACAATACCCCCTGCCCCCCTTGCATCCCCCTTGCTGCTGGTACAGTACCCCCGCTGTCTCCCCCTTTGCCCCCCTCCCGCTGCTACAGTAGCCCCCCTTGGCTGCCAACCCCCCTCCTCCATGGATCATGTGCAAAACTCTAACCCTTGGTTCTTTCCACCAGCCGCCGTCCAACCCCTCCAAATCCTAACCTAGTTCCAAAAAAAGAATGTTGCGATCCTCAGAGGGTAAACAATGACTTGTTTGTAGGAACCTCTAATTTTTCAACATTAACTTTTTGGGATTCACAGAGGGTAAACAACAAGTTTGTTGCAGGAACCTCTGCCCTAAAACATTGACTTGGGATACTCAGAGGATAAACATCATCGGTGTTGTTTGCTGGAACCTCTGACTTCCAATATTGGTGTCAGGAATTTAATAAAGAGCAGACAAGGTGCTTGTCTTGCGTCAATCTTTGTTTCTTTCCTTGATCTTCACATCGGGATCTACCATTACTTGGGTTACCTCTCTGTCCTGGCTTGTGTGATCCATTTTCATCTCTACTTAATATGCGTGTGCCACTTCTGGACACGTTACTAGCGCATTGGTAGATTATCAAGTTCAAAAGATCAAATTGACGGTCGAATCGAAAATATTGCAAGATGGCTACCACTGGGGCGAATAGCAGTACTACAGACACTAGTGTCAGAAACGCAATGGCGGGACCAACGAGCACTGGCGTAATGATTTTCTCGATTCGACTTGTCGATTGACGGTTATATGGACCAGAAGGCTACTCAACCTGGCGAAAGAAGATCGAAAAGACACTTCGAGGGATGAGGTTGTCCAAACATTTAACCGACAACCCCCAACAAAGACTGATCCCATCTTTGAGCAATGTGAGACAGATGATAGTCGACTGTTTACACAGTTGATGAACTCCATGGAACCATCGGTGGAAGACATGATTCAGAATACAGATTCCGTTAAGGAATTATGGGAGGTCCTAGCAGCGATGTTTGATGGCAAACGCGATTTGTCTCGTATCTACGACTCGGTCGTTGGCATATACAAAGCTAATCAGGAAAAAAAATCTCATAAGGATCACTTCAGGGACTTTTAAGGCTATGATTGATGAGGTGGATCGCATATTGTCTCTTACAACAGATATCAATGAAACTAGGGCTCAACGTGAGCAGCTTCATGTTATGGCATATCTTGCCTTTCTACGTCTTGATGCGGACTCTGTTCGCTCTCTGATCATTGCTGGATCTGACGTTCCATCTTTAATGGAGGCACATTATCGTATACTTCGAGCCGCAAAAGTCGTCAAGACCACTCCGGGTGATGCTCCTGCTGATCGCTCTGCTCTTGGTACTGCTTATACAGGCATTCGTGGTGGTCGTGGTGGACGACGTGGTGGCCGCAATATTGGTCGTGATGGGGGCTGTAGTAATGGTGGTCGCAATGGAGGATGACTACGCACATGCTTTACCTGTGGTTAGCTTGGCCATTTCTACTGGCAATGTCCTAAAGCACCTGCCGTTAATATCACAATTGATGCCCCTGATGATGGTGTTCGATCTGTTCAGATGACTTTGGAGCAATGTGAGACAGATGATCCCATCTTTGAGCAAAGACTGATCCCATCTTTGAGCAATGTGAGACAGATGATAGTCGACTGTTTACACAGTTGATGAACTCCATAGAACCATCGGTGGAAGACATGATTCAGAATACAGATTCCGTTAAGGAATTATGGGAGGTCCTAGCAGCGATGTTTGATGGTAAACGCGATTTGTCTCGTATCTACGACTCGGTCGTTGGCATATACAGAGCTAATCAGGAAAAAAATCTCATAAGGATCACTTCAGGGACTTTTACAGCTATGATTGATGAGGTGGATTGCATATTGCCTCTTACAACAGATATCAATGAAACTAGGGCTCAACGTGAGCAGCTTCATGTTATGGCATATCTTGTCTTTCTACGTCTTGATGCGGACTCTGCTCGCTCTCTGATCATTGCTGGATCTGACGTTCCATCTTTAATGGAGGCACATTATCGTATACTTCGAGCCGCAAAAGTCGTCAAGACCACTCCGGGTGATGCTCCTGCTGATCGCTCTGCTCTTGGTACTGCTTATACAGGCATTCGTGGTGGTCGTGGTGGACGACGTGGTGGCCACAATACTGGTCGTGATGGGGGCCGCAGTAATGGTGGTCGCAATAGAGGATGACTACGCACATGCTTTACCTGTGGTCAGCTTGGCCATTTCTACTGGCAATGTCCTAAAGCACCTGCCGTTAATATCACAATTGATGCCCCTGATGATGGTGTCCGATCTGTTCAGATGACTTTGGAGTCATATACAGAGTTCCTTGATTTCTAAGCTCAACATCGTGGTGAAGCTCCCACGTCTAGATCCACAGTTGGATGTTCAGCAGCATGCATAGTAAGGCCAAAGCAGTGGGTAATTGACTCTGGTGCGTATGCTCACATGACCGATGATGCAGGTATGATACATAATTATGTGCCTGTCAGTCGTGTTTCTGGCATTATTGTTGCCAATGGAGATTTCCTGAAAGTCCAAGGACGTGGAAGTGCCCGTCTTTTTTCTGGACTGTCACCAAATTCTGTATTGCTTATACCTGGGAACCCGTTTAGTTTAATTTCAATTTGTCAAATTACTCGTGAACTGCATTGCTCGGTAACATTTTTTTCCAATGGTTGTGTTTTTTAGGATCAAAAAGACTGGAAAGACGATTGGTAAGGGGCATATGGTTGGAGGCTTGTACTTGTTTGACGTACCTTCTTCAGTTGTCTGTACCGGCGTGAAACTTGATTATTTCGAGTTATATTGTCAGTTAGGCCATCCATCTATCCGAGCACTCCGAAAAATGTACCCATCTTTGGATATTCCTACTTCCTTTAATTGTACGTCCTATCATTTAGCTAAACATCATCGGGTTTCCTATCCGGTGAGTCATAATAAAATTGCTTCCGCTCCTTTTGAGTTGGTACATTATGATATATATGGGGACCTTGTCCGTTGGAATCAACCATCGGTTTCAAATATTTTGTTACATTCGTTGATGACTACTCTCGTGTCACGTTTGTTTTTCTGATGAAAAATTGCTCCGAATTATTTAACATGTGGTACAGTTTTTATGCTGAAATAAAAACACAATTTGGTGTTTCAATTAAAAATTTTCGGAGTGATAATGGTCATGAGTATTTATCTCGAGAGCTAGATCCTCATCTGGCCCACAATAGCATCATCCACCAAACTTCATATCCTTACACACCACAACAGAATGGTGTGGTAGAGCGCAAGAATCGCTCTCTCTTGGAAACAACGCGTGCTCTTATGTTTCAAGCACGTACTCCTAAGATATTTTGATCGGATGCGGTTCGTACCGCTTGATATCTTATTAATCTCATGCTATCGTCAGTTTTCAATGGTAGTACTCCTTTTCTAGGTTGTATTCCGGACGAGAGCCGTTTCGTCTGCCTCTCGAAATTTTTGGTTGCTTATGCTATGTCCGGGATACCCGACTGACTCTTTCTAAATTAGATCCTAAGGCAATACAATATATTTTTCTTGGGTATCCTAAAGATCAGAAAGGGTATCGGTATTTTTTCCTCGTCTTGAAGAGGTATTTTTTCACTCGAGATGTTACCTTCGTTGAAACCGAATTTCCTCCACTTCTACACTTAACGGATTCGGTTCCCCAAGTTTATCCGGAAGATGATTTCTTACTATTTTCTGGTCAAACACAATAGCCCCTCATACGGTGCCCTCCCTTACCAAGCCAGTTTTTCGGTCCGATGATCCAGAGACACCGATTCAATCGGTGCCGACGTCACCTGCACAAACATCGCCAATGATGCCCATAGAGTCATCCTCATCTGGCCCTACTGATTCGCCTATGCATATTCTACCAGCAGCCCCGTCTGTTCCGCCAGCAGCTCCACCTGTTCTGCCAGAGGCGGAGCTTCGCCTGTTCTGCCAGCGGCTCCGCCTGTTCCACCAGTAGCTCGTCCTCGTCGTGCATGTCGTATCATCCCTTGTATGTTGACAGCTACAAAGGACTTACCAGCCACACTCAGTCTCTGGTAGATACTATTGATGGGATTCAGATTCCTAAAAACGCTGATGAGGGTCTTAAACATCCCGGTTGGTGTGCTGCTATGAACGAGCAGATAAAAGCTCTCCGGGAGAACCATACTTGAGACTTGGTCGATTTACCTTCCAGTAAACAGATAGTAGGTTGCAAATGAGTGTTCACGATCAAGGTGAAACCAGATGGCTCTCTGGACCGCCTAAAAGCTCGTCTGGTGGCCAAAGGATATTCTCAGACCTATGGTGAGGATTATTTTGAGAGCTTCTCTCTAGTTGCCAGAATGACGTCTGTTAGTGTCCTTTTGGCCTTAGCTGTTCGTTATGATTGGCCATTATTTCAGCTGGATATCAAGAATGCTTTCCTACATGGGGATCTTGATGAAGAAGTATATGTGATGCAATCTCCCGGGTTCGTTGCAAGGGAGGATAAAGTGTGTCATCTGCGGAAGGCCCTCTATGGTCTGAAAGAATCACCTCGTGCGTGGTTTGGTCGATTTATACATCATGTTACTCAGTTTGGCATGTGTTAATCAAAGAAGGATCATTCAGTATTCTACCGACAGACATCAGCTGGAAGGATACTACCAGGTGTCTATGTTGATGATATTGTAATCACAGGAGACGACAGCCAGGGTATTGCAGGCCTTAAGAAGTTTCTTGGAGAACAATTTCAAACCAAGGATATGGGATCATTGAACTATTTCTTGGGCATTGAGGTCACACGAGGTAAGCGGGACATTGTCTCAAAGGAAGTATGTGCTGGATATATTGAATGATGCAGGAATGATGCAAGTCAAGGGAGCAACCTCACCTATAGATCCAGATACGAAGTTACTTCCAGACGAGGGGGTCCTTATGACCAATCCATATCAGTATCGACGAGTAGTTGGAAAACTCAACTACTTGGCAGTCATGATTCGTCCGGATATCTCTTTCGCAGTTAGTGTTGCAAGTAAATTTATGGCTTCTCCAAGAGTTCCGTACTGACATGCAGTTCTCAGAATCCCGTGCTATCTAGTCAAGAATCCAAAAAAAGGATTTCGAATGGAGAATCATGGACACACTCGTCTGTAGTGCTTTACTAATGCTGACTGGGGTGCAAGTCTGACAAATCGACGATCTACGTCTGGATACTCGGTATTCATTAACGGAAACTTGGTATCGTGGAAGAGCAAGAAGCATAATGTAATAGCACGATCAAGTTCAGAAGCAGAGTATCGAGCCATTGGTCATGGCACAAGAGAGGTGTTATATATGAAACATCTTCTATAAGAGTTGGAGAAGAAGCAGGATCGAGCACAACAGATATGTGGTGTGATAATCAGTCTGCTATCCATATTGCTACCAATCCTGTATTTCATGAAAGGATGAAGCATATTGAAATCGACATTCACTTCGTCCGTGATGAGTATAGAAAAGTGATGATAAGATTTCACCATGTAAGGACCAATGATCAGAAAGCCGATATCTTCACGAAGCCTCTTTTGGGTCCTCGGGTTCAATTTCTGTGTAGCAAGCTGGGCATGATTGACATCTATGCTCCTGCTTGAGAGAGGGTGTTAAGTATAGTAATAATATTAGTAGTGGGCTTTAGTCCCACATTGCTTAGAACAAAAGAGAGGGGGTTAGCCTCTCCTATTTATATGTAACTCCCTGTCATTAATAAATCTATCCCATTATTCTACTCTACAATATAGATTGAGAAAATTAGGGTAAGGTCAGAAATCTCACTAGGGTTGATCCTTGTTTCGACGTCGGAAACTCTGACAATTTGGAGAGGCTGTTACTTCTGAGGGTGCTAAGGGGTGCACGGTCAGAATTTTCGCATGCAACCTACAAATTACGAAACTACGCTCCTCATGAGCGGCTCAAAGTAGTGGCTAGGGGTTAATTTAATTAGGAAAAATTAGGAAATGGTTAATTAAATACAAAAATGGTTTTTAATCACTTTTAATGGTTTTAGGGCCTTGAAAATTATAAAGATTTTACAGAAAAATATAGAAAATCTAATAGGCTACTAGAACCCTAGGAGTAAAGTTTTGGGTCATTCTAGTATAGACCTGTAGTAATTCCTTTAATAATTCATTTTCCCTATGTTTTAATTAGATATTAATTATCAATTTTTTAATAAATTCCCAAAGTCCTAAAATTGTTATTTGAGGCTAGTCTAGGCTATTATGAAGTCTTGGGTGACATTTGTAAGGTATAGTTCACCTACTAGTTGTTATTAGGCTTTGGGACGTCACACCGGTACCCCATTCATGCAAACATACAATGTATCCCATTTCATAAGTACTTAGTGATTTAATTAGAGTTCTCGAGTACCGAATGCTGCAATAAGTAACACATACTCCACTGTTGATGGCTTACCTAATATCTATTCCTTAGAAACAACTTTGTACTAGATATCCATAAAGTGAATCTTGATGGAATTTGTGGATAATTCATTAATTGTAGGTGTGTCTGTTTATTTCATGAGGTACTTTTGCAGATTTTTTTGCCCTATATATTGTCCAAATTGTCTCCCAAGTTTGTGTCCGTGTATTGTAGATAGACATAGCAAGCTCACCTACTAACCTACTAGTTGTTATTAGACTTAGGGACGTCACCCTGGTACCCCATTCATGCAAACATACCCTGTATCCCATTTCATAAATACTTAGTGATTTAATTAGGGTTTCCCGAGTAGTGAATGCTGCAATAAGTAAGACATACTCCACTATTTGAAGGCTTAGCTAATATCTGTTCTTTAGAAGCAACTTTGTACTAGGTATCCATAAAGTGAATCTTGATGGAATTTGTACTTACATATTATCCAGTCTTTCCACCTGAGCACTCTATAGATGTTTAAGTACTTACATATTATCCAGTTATTTGATCAAGAATTCCCATTTTTCCTCTTCCTTTAGCAACTTCGTTCTGCTAACCACTTAAAGAACTAGCAGCTGGTGAAATTGCATCTTCGACTCCCAAGTTTTTGGGAAGTACCTATTATTTATTCATTGTTTTTATTACTCAGAAGCTCTAAAGAGGGTTTTATATGATCAAATAGTTTCAAGGTCATGGTCCACAAGTTATATAACTGCCCATCTATAAACCAAAAAATCTTTGTGCTTCCATATTTCTGATTTACTCACTGATATTTGTTTCTAAGGTTACAGTTATTTGAAACTTCCCTCTATATCAATAATGGATGTGATGAGGTTATCTAATATTTTCTTGTGATAAATGGTGTTTTGCTGTTAATTTTATGTAACATATGTTGTGTTGGTTATCCAGAAAGTAAACCTGATGATGCAGTTACATTATTGAGAAGAGCCTCTGAAACGATCAAATTGAAGCAATATGGTGAAGCACTTGGACTTCTAAATGCTGCAATAGAGGCAGACAAAGTCCTTTCAGAAGCCTATTGGCAGCGTGCATCTGTTCTCAGACAGCTATGCAGGTTTATTTCATTAAAGCTGAATGCTTTAAGGGTTTTAGTTTCTTTTTCTTAACTCATCAGTTCAGAGAAAGTTTTCAGTATCAGCCAATATCATATTGGTTTTGATTTGTCCGATTGGATAGCAACCTCACTGATACCAACCATTATTGGAATTGGAGCTCTCTTTCTTGGTCAATTCAGCGAACAAGAAAATTGAAAGGAAAAGAGAGAATTATTGAAATAACAGTCTGACACAATGATACTTCTCTGCCAAAGATCGACATTCTACAGGGTATCAATAAGATTTCTTATGGACACATTGTAGCCATTATCAATTTGTCAAAGTGGTATATCTATAAATTCACAATATTTATCCGTCTTATTTCCATTCGAAACTATTTCACACTGCGTGTAGTTTTTCCAAAGCAAGTAAATAAACAATATCTATTGCGAGTGAATGGTTCATCCATGTTCGATCTTATTCCATTTAAAGCTAACAACAAACAGTAAATAATAAATAAAATCATGCCTAAATGCATTGACTTTTTATTTTATTTCTTGTTTTAATAAATATGGTTTGGACGTGTGCAATGCAGACCCATAGATACCCCTGTAAGAAGGAGTGATAGTATATTAGTTAATGGAGCCTCTAGGACTAGTGGTAGGCCTAGACTAATCTAGTTTGAAGTGTTAAAGAAGGAAATGGATCTTGTTAGCGTTACAAAGGACATGGCCCTTAAGAGAGCTGAATGGAAGAAGAGGATTCAAGCAGCCAACCCCAGAAATTTGGGATAAAGGCTTTGTTGTTATTGTTGTTTTTCTTTGCAAAATGAAGAACTCCTAATTTTAATATTTCTTTTACGGGTTTTTGGTTTCCAAAACGAAGAACACCAAAATTCCAATCTGAGACTGAAACCACCGAACATTTGGACATACTGTTGTCACATGATGATAAGATCTGCATTTATTACTCATTGATACGAATCTCATTAACTGACACCAAATACAATTCTTTATTGTTTGAATGAAGTACCTTCGGTAAATATTAGTTTGTTAGACAATTCTAAGTTGGTCAAAAAATGACCTTTATGTCTGATTCAAATATTATATAAATTCAGGAAGTTTTTGGCTGATGTAGATACGAGGAATCCAAGGAAAACTACAGAACTTTTCTGGAGCTAAAACCTGGGACTTCTGCAGCAGAGAAAGAACTTTCTCAGTTACTGCAGGCCCAAAATGGACTGGAGGCTGCCTACAGTCTTTTTGAATTGGGTGAATTTTCGAAAGCATTGGATTATATATCCAAAGTTGTCCTTGTTTTCTCTCCTAGTTGCTTGAAGGTACTTTTGTGGTTAGTAGAATACTCTACTACGTCAGATAATCTGAAATGTGTTTAACCAAGTGAAGGGTGCTCTTTAACAGGCAAAACTCTTTAAAGTGAAATTGTTGTTGGCACTAAAGGACTACTCTGGTGCCATTTCAGAAACTGGTTATATTCTTAAGGAGGATGAAAATAATTTGGAGGCATTACTGCTGCGTGGTCGAGCCTACTATTATCTCTCTGATCATGATGTTGCTTCAAGGTTCGTATGAACAAATCTACACAAACTATATATACATTTGCATGTGTGTGTGTAAGTATGTATACCTTCTGAGTTCTGATCAAGGTTCAAGAACTCAGTTTCCATATTACTTTTTGGTCCTTTTGGATATCGAGGTGTGTGTGTTGGGGGGGGGGGGAGAGGGGGGGGGGGAGGGGGGGGGGGGGGGTCTTCAGTGGCTTTTGAATCGGTCGGCACGCTTTCTGAAATTGGCGAATAGCTCATACAAACATACATACATTTTATATCTCTTTAATGATATTCACATATAAACATGTAATCTTATTCTTGAACATAATCTTATTGCTTAACTTCAACGGGTTGCTCGTATCAGAGAGAAATTCTTTATAGCCTGAAACTGGTTCTCATATCTTGGTTTACTTCGTACCTAGGAAGCATTTATGCTCTGGAAATTAATGCTTTGTTTGTGTTGTGTCGAGTCATGCACTCCAAAATACACTATGGCATGTCGAAAGAGACTGAGATGGTTGCATAGAAGTCATATTCATCATTAAATTTTTGTTGTCCGAAGCCTTTTTTTTTTTTGCTAAAATGCAGCAGCAGTAGTCGAGATCCGAAAGTAAGATTTAGCAATAGGTTTGACTACCAGAGGGACGTTTATGTGGAGGTGATAGAAATGTTAAAAGTGATAAAAGTATAAAACCAGCAAGGTGCTGGTGTGACAAAAAAATTTAGACAAGGGAGTGGTCAGTATGCACCATGTCTCTCTTTCTGTCTCTCTTTTACTAATATTGTTGATACTATTTGTGACAAGGCTTTGTTTTTTTGCATGTTTTATGCTATCCAAACTTGGAGTCTGCACACAAAATATGAAGTTTATGCCATTTTTTCAGAAACTTTATTTATAGGTGTTAACTTATGTATGTTGTTAAATTGCAAAAGGTAACTTTGTACACTTTTCAGGCACTTTCAGAAAGGGCTTCGCCTTGATCCAGAACATAATGAACTGAAGAAAGCGTATTTTGGATTAAAAAATTTGTTAAAGAAGACGAAAAGTGTAAGATTTTATCATGAAATCATGTGTGATTCCAAGTTTATACCAAGTGTTTATCACTACCATAGTTAGTTCGACAACTAATTTCTGGTTAATGTGTTACAGGCAGAAGACAATGCTGCCAAGGGTAAGCTACGTATGGCCGTAGAAGACTACACGGCAGCCCTTGCGTTGGACCCAAACCACAGTGCCCATAATGTGCATCTTTACCTTGGTTTATGTAAGGTCTTGGTGAAGCTTGGTAGAGGGAAGGATGCTGTCAATAGTTGCACAGAAGCACTTGATATTGATGAAGAGCTTGATGAGGCCTTGGTTCAGGTTGATACTTTTCCCTGCATGCCAACTTTTTGATTTATTGATATATGTGGTTACTGTTGGTCTATCTGAATACATAAGCCTTCTAATTTAAATTGCTATCATGATTATGGTTATCAAGTTCAAGTTGTAATGCCAACTTTCATTCAATGATATATGTGGTTATATATGCATCTACAGATATAAGCCTTTTAATTTTGATATGTAATATGAATGAGGTCATCATATTTTCAGGTTGGCATGGATCTATGACTTGTAATATGCTATAGCCTTCCCTAAAATCAGAAATTTTGGGTTATAATCCCTCTCTCAATGAAACCATTATTCACTAACGCCTGAGCCGAAGTAGTAACTGTATTATTTATTATGGGAAGTAATGCTGGAATATCAACAATTTATTGGAAGATTTGGTTCCAATATCTGCCAATTCAGAAAAATATTATCATTATGAGAGTTGATTATCTCGTCGGAGGAATCCATATTTGACTTGTAAACTTTTAAGTCCTAGGGTTTGACATGATAGGTTCTGTACCATTTAATAAATAAAACCTTATCTTTTTATACATCTGATCGACTTCCTAGGGAGATAATGTGGTGGGTTTAAAGAGAAACAAGTTTTTAGTAGTTATAGTGAGACTATTAAGGATATGTCTGACATGGTGTTACGACGACTGTACGAACTATTGGCGGAGATAGTAACATGTTCCCTATTACAATTGGCTTACATCAAGGATCAACGTTAAGTCGTTACCTATGTTGTCAATCTCGTATCATATAGATACATGTTGTACGGTACAATATAGTACGATACGAAAGGTCTTCGACATGGATTTTATAGGTGTATCGGATGAGACAAAAACTCGTGAAATAAGTTTTTGTATCGTTCGACACGATACATCCAATATGATATATTTTTTGTTTTATATTTCAATATTTTTTACCTTTTCTATTTTTTCGGTATTTATTGAGATTTTTCTTCTCCTTTCTTTTTGGATTTTTCCTCTCTTTTGGGTGTTTCATGACCATTGTTTCTATTATGGACCTTATGGTGTTTATTGTTGGCACATTGATTTTGATCATAATTGACTACATCTACGTGTTTTAGTTCAACCTTACATTTGCAGAATTAAGTGGTCTAATAAAGCGCAAAATATCCATTCTACTCATGATGCAATTACAAAGACTGTTGATCCAAAGTCCTGAAGGATGCTGTTAAAAGACGAAAGTAAGTCAAGACCCATACACTGATGGTATAGTCCTTTCAGAGTCTGTAAACTTGTCTAGGAAAATTGTGAATCACTCAAAATTGATGGCAAATACTGAAAGTTTAGTTAATTATTTTCAAAATCTATTTTTACTATCAAGCCGACATACCGACGGTACACCGGTTCGTACCGTCGGTATACCAGTCTTTATAAGTAAAATGTTCTCTGTTACCGCACCGGCATACCGACGGTACACCGGTATTCCGGTCTTTATAAGTTAAATGCTCTCTGTTACCACACCGGCATACCGACGGTACATCGGTTCGTATCGTCGATATATCGGTCTTTATAAGTAAAATGCTCTCTGTCACCGCACCAGCATACCGTCGGTACACCGGTTCGTACTGCCGGTATACCGGTTGTTTATGAGCAAAATACTCTCTGTCAATCGCACCGGCATGCCGTCGGTACAATGGTTCGTACCGTCGGTATACCGGTTCATACATGCAAAAGCTCTCTGTCAATCGTATCAGTATACCGATTTTTATATATTTAGTGCATTCCGTCGATCGCATCGGCATGCTGACGGCGATGGTATATTGGTTCATACCGGCGGTATACCGTTTGTAATGGTTGTTTGTTTCTTCAAAAAATTAAACGGTCGGATTAAGAGCATTAAATGCTCCAACGGTTAGATTTCTAGTCGTTACTATTGCAGGAACGGTATACCGGTATACCGTCAGCCGATAGTTTTTAGCATTAAATGTCTAGCCTTTGTGGTTCTTGTATTTAAAGACGTTGATCCTCCTCGTTCAAAGCCAATTCTTCAAGCCTTAAATTTTCTCGACCACCAAAGAGCTCATCTCATTAACTCTACTATACTTTCTACTTGCCATTCATTAAAGTGTTATAGTTGCTCAAGAGTTGTAACCTAGATCTTCCAAGAAGTTGACGAGCCTTCGGATTAAAACTCGTGTGTTTGAAGTTGACGAGCCTTCGGATAAAAACTCGTATGTAAGAAGTTGACAGAGTCTTCGGATCAAAGCTCGTGTTGTACTATTTATTTAAATAGTAGGTTAAAGTCGGAGAGAGTTCCAGGATTGGACTGTCCTCGCGGAGGAAACCATGATATATCAGGTATTTGATTTCTTGCTCTCTATCTTGTTAAATTTTATTTACATTGCTTTATTGTGTTAGAGTTTTTTATTACCCTATTCACCCCCCTATAGGGTTACTATATTTATTGGATAAATTTATGGTTGTTAAGAACTTATGGCTGTTGTCTAACTTGTGTTGTGGTTACATGTTTAGTTGTCAACTTTAGAATGATTGTTACTTAGATACTTAATAATACTCATGTTGCTTAATGTGTTCAACTTGTTCTTATATGTCATATTATATTTCGAATATATTTGTTTTTGGATTATGTATCTTACGATACACGGTATATTATTCAAGCAAACAAATACACAATATGTATTAGGATATGACAACATAGGTCGTAACCTTTTTTGCGATAGTTATGGATAAAATTGTTAAGCATATCCAGGAGGAGGTTTTATGATATATGATGTTTGTTGAAGATAGTAGGTTGGTTGATGAGAGTACGGAAGGGTTAGATGCTAAAATAGAAGTGTAGAGATATACTCTCGAATCTAAGGGATTTAGTATTAGTAGAAGGAAAACAAAGTATATGAAATGTAATTAGAATCCAAAATCAGGGGGGCGTCCATATAGATGGACAAGAGATACCTAAAAGTGATAATTTTCAGTATTTAGGATTATTCATTCATCATGATGTAGAGATTGAGAATGATATTATGCATTGAATTAAAACAAGATGGTCGAAACGAAGAAGTACTTCTGGAGTATTTTGTGATCACAAGACATCTCTGAAGTTGAAAAGAAAATTATACAAGAACTTTTATAAGACCGGCTATGCTTTATGGATCAGAGTATTGAACAATTAAGAGACAACATGTCCAAAAATGTAGTATAGTTGAAATGAGAATGCTAAGATAGAATGAGTTATAATATATTAAAGGATATGATAAGAAATGAGTATATCCGTGAAAAGTTAGAGATTGCGTCACTTGAGTGCAAGATGTGGGATAATCGACTTATGTGGTTTGGACATGTGCAACACAAACCTATAGATCCCATTGTAAGGAGGATAAATAGTATACTAGTTAATGAAGCTTCTAGGACTAGAGGTAGGCCTAGGCTAACATGGTTTGAAGTGTTAAAGAAGGATATAGATCTTGTTACCGTTACAGAGGACATGACCCTTAATAGAGTCGAATGAAAGAAGAGGGTTCAAATAGCCGAACCCAAAAAATTTAGATTGACTTTGTTGTTGTGTTCAAAGAAAACTAGCACGATGTCATTACTCGAAATTAAGAAACTCTCTCACATTATGTTTTCGAATGGCAAGTTCTTATGCAATAGGCTCCTTGTGATATCCATTACATTTTGACCCATATGACCCACCCATTTAATTTTTTGAACAATTCGTCCCTTCATATTATTGAGGAAAGCATATTACTAATTTTATTTTCGAAAATGATAATAAAATGTATTTTCAAATAAATTACCATCTTCGTAATTCCTCCCTTTTATTATCACTTTTATTCTACCATCATCACTACCAACAATTGTCACTACCAAGAAGCCACTTTTTACACATCTCCATCCTTGCTTTGCTACCATTACTAAGTATTATTGTCTCTCTTCACCCCATCTACCTCCGTTCCAATTATTTTATCATCAACAACCATCATCTCTAAAATAGCTTCCTCCATCTCCTCTTTCGCAATAAATGGTGCTATTTCCTCATCTCTTTTTCTACCACCTTCATCCCAACCACCACCACCACTGAACTCCTTTACATAAGCACCTTATTCGTATCGTCTTCTTCAACAAACAAAGCTACTTCCTCTCATTTGCTCGAATCTCTACCAACTTGATTCCAATCAACACCAACCACCATTGCTACCTATACGTCGTTCCTTTATCTCCAATTTTTTTTTGCCAAATAAGTTCATCTCATTTTTCATGGCTAATGCTTCTCTCGTAAATACATATCCCCCTTCACCACCTCATGTATATATAGTAGAATTTTTTTGGTAAACCTATCTGTTTTACCAATGACACCTAATTACCTTTTTTTGCTATTATTTTGGAGGCGTCGGAGTACGGGGACGGGGCGAGACATGGGATATTAGTAAAGGAGACATGAGAGAGAAGGATGAGAGGATTGGGAGGGGATGACCTTTTTCTCAATTTCCAATTTAGAAGTTGTATATACCCACCTTTTGTTCCTTGTTTTTAGCCCTCTTTTGTTATTTTCAAGGTTTGCAGTATCGGTATCAAAATCGGTATCGGACCACTCATATGAGTACCAGGATCGGCAGTATCAACGATTTTGGATCGGAGTATCAGATTTTTTGGTATTGAAAAACAAATAATTATTAATAAATTATTAATATTTAAAAAATATATATTTTATACATTTAGGTACAATTTTAAATATTTCCAATTGTTGTTTCTTAGTAGTTTTAAAATTGAATGAAATAGTAGTCACCTTTGCTGATTGGTTTACATGTGATACATAAATTTTCTTCTTTTACATGCTTTTACAATTTTATTATGCTTTTACATCTTGTTGATTGGTATTTTTTCGTTCATTATTTTGCCTAATTGACCGGAAAATAGGCTCCCAATGTCAATATAGGTTAGTATCGGTTATTGCTCGATATCGGATTGGGACATGCCAAACCGTATCGGTACCGGCCGTATCTGATCGTTATCGACCGATACTGAAAACTATGGTTATTTTACAATATATTATATGCTATGTTTGCCAAATCGCGATTTATATCGTATATCGATTTGCTTGATTATCATACCGAGTATCATAAGATTCATTATCGCATTGGCAAAAATTTAGAAAATTCATATAACACAACATCATCATCATTACCTAAGCCTTATCCCATAAGAATGAGATCGGCTATGAGGCATAAAAAACTCCAAAAACTTCTTTGCATCGATTTTGCGGTTGTTCCAAATGAAGGTCAAGGCGGCCACTTTCTGCATCGATTTTGCGGTTGGCAATGGAGTAGGCGGTCTGCGGCTTGGCGGTGGCTTGGCGGTGTAGGCATGGAGTGAGGCTGGATAGGTGGGGTTGTAGGGTTGATGCGGACTGGAAAAGCTATCAGTTTTTAAAAAAAATAAAGGAAGAGGTAAGGTCACAACAGAAGGATCAGGTTTATATCTCTCTATTTTCAAATTAAAAACTTCTTTCTATTTCCAAAAGAAACCTGAAGGAGTGAAAACTTACCTGTTGAGCCCTCGCAACTGACCGGCGGCGACGGCTAACGGCAACGCAATGGCGAGGGTCACCGACGTAGGTATGAGCACTCTCCTTTTCTTTCAGCCTCTATTTCTCTTTCTCTCTGACTCTTCCGTCCTTTGAAATTTTTTCGGACTGTTTTTTTCTTTGGGAGTCGATCAATCGCTCTATATAAGAGAGTGACAATTGTCTTTTTTAATAAAATAATAGAAAGTAATGACTAATGAGATCAATTATATTTTATTACGAATCCCAATAAAATAAATTTGTTATCACTGTTGGAAAAAGAAGTATGGCAGTTGTTGAGACTAAACATGAAGTAGTATGACCACAATATGATCTAATTTTATTGGGAGAGTCCTAATTTGGAATTCGCTTACTTAGTCTCTTTTCAAAAACATAAACTTATAAAGGTTAATTATTACTTGTTAGTCTTTTGTAAATCAAGTTTATCAAATTCAAATTAGTAAAAAATGGGCAAAATATTTCTAGTGCCTAGACGGTAGGCGAACCCTTTTCGCCGTGCATCTGCTTACCGCCGTTTATAACCTTGCTGATTGGATGATGCAAAAGCGCAACTTACGATATTTCCCCCCTCTGATATACCGAAGGGTGGAGCTAGGTTGGGTCCAGGTGGGTTACATGTCCAATTTAAACTTGATGTTGGATTTCCAACCTTGATTCTAGGTGTGTAGGAATAGTCTGGAGTGTCGTGGAGTATTGTTGGGAGTTGCAGCGAAGGCGATGAGAAATCGGTGGCTGAACCGGGCGTCGAACAGAGCCAAAATAGCAACAAGAGTATACTGGAGAGTATACCGCCCACTATACTGTTTTGGCACATTTTGTTTCAGAATCCATTCTGAAATTTTCTGTGTGCATGCGATATACCGTCTAGTATGCTGCCATGGCTCTATTTTCTTCCAGAACCTAAATTGGGATGGAGGCAATATACTGCCTAGTATACCGCTGTTGAGAATCAATAAGGGACTTTTAGTCCCACATCGGAATTTGTAGTATGTAGAGGAGCTAGACTCCCTATAAGTAGTGAAGTAGTCCATCAATAAAATTACACCAACTATTATTTTCTACATGGTATCAGAGCCATAACACTCTCTCTCTCTCCACAAATTTTTTTTTTTTTTTAACTCTCCCCCCCCCCCCCCCCGGAGCAGCAGCCCCCCCCCCCCCAACCCCCCCCTCCCGACCCCCCCTCCCAGAGCAGCCCCCCGACCCCCCCCCCCCCCCGGAGCAGCAGCCCCCCCCCCCCAACCCCCCCTCCGACCCCCCCCCCCCCCCCCCGGAGCAGCCCCCCGACCACCCCCCCCCCCCCCCCCCCGCCCGACCCCCCCCGGAGCAGTACCCCCCTTACCTCCCTCTCCCACTCTCGACATGGAAACCCTAACCCTAGCCCTAGCAGCCCCATCAAAACCCTAACCCTAACCCTAGCCGCCAAAAAAAAAAAACAAAAAAAAAAGAAAAAAGAAAAATAAAAATCAGTACCTTCTTTTTAGAAGATCTACTGCAGTTGCCTTCGAGAATCAGTACCTTCTTTTTAGAAGCTCTACTGTTGTTGCCTTCGAGACTCAGTTTCTTCTCTTTAGAAGACCTACTGCTACGCATACGAAATCTCTTTTGATTTTCGTCTTGCTTCTGTTACGAAATCTCTTTAGATTTTCGTACACTCAGAATCCTTCTAGGATTTCTGTTGCGGCGTGCTGCATACTTCGCCATGCAAGGAGGCACAACTAAGTTTGGGCTGTCCGAACACGTCATAATGACGCGGTTCTAGTTGGTCGTATACACTCCAACATATCAGTGAGGAAGCTAGTTTGTTGTTTCCCCCCTGATCTCTATCTCAACTGTCAGAATATACAGTTGACGAAGACGCTACCTGAGATCAGGATTCATAGCAGATTGCTGACTAAGACGAAGACGAAGCAAACGACGACGACTCAGGAAACAACAAAACCTCACTGATTACAGTTGCAGAAACCATGGATTCCATCTATGGGAAGTTGACAGCAGAAGAGATGAAGGCCCTGGTCGAGGATCTCCTGACCAAGAGATTACCGGAGGCAACCTCACGCGTGACCCATACTGATGTGGATCCGTCACCGTATAGAATGGGGAAGTTGGACAAACTGGAGACGAAGCTGGAAGGCACGACCAACTACTTAAAATGGTCGCGGCAGGCGATGCGAACGCTGAAGGGACGTGGCTTGGTTGGCTATGTAGATGGCCACACCAAGGCCCCGGTCGATCACTCCTCGAAGGAGTTTGCTGTATGGGAGATTGTCAACAATGTCGTGGCTGGTTGGTTGACAACCTCTTTAACCGATCAAGTGTCGGGTAATGTTGAAGCAATGGAGGGAGCTGCTGATATCTGGAGAACATTGAAAGATATGTACTCCGGTTCAGGTAACCCAATGTGAGTCTTCCAACTGCAGGATGAACTCGAGCGGGTAGTCCAAGACGATCGTACCATATCTGAGTACGCCGCCTTGTTGAAGAAGTACTGGTCTGATCTTGACCATTATGATCCTCTTGGAATGGAGGATGCTCAGGTTGAACCGTCCTTCGCAAAATATTTTCAGAAATTTCTGGATTATATCTCGCGGCAACGGATGATGAAGTTTTTGAAGGGGCTCAACCCTGCATTTGAGCAACGGAGGAATGTACTTCTTGCGCAACCGAAGCTGCCGACCTTAGAGGATGCCATAGCTGCCATGGCACAAGAAGAAGCACGGTTGAAGCTGATGCCCACCAGGGGCATCTCCCAGGGGGAGCAAGTCGGAGTTGCCACATCTGCTCTTGCTGCTTTCAACCAGCCTCCTTCTGCGGGAGGCGTTTGCCACAACTGTGGTGACACAGGACATTACATCCGCTTTTGCCTAAAACCAGTACGGAGTTCCTCGCGTGGTCGGGGCCGTGGTCGGGGTGGACGACGAGGTGGTCGAGGCAGCTACACTGGTGGAAGGGGCACTTACTCTGGCGGCAACACGGCGAATCTGGCGGATGAAGGCCGGGACAATCAGCTGGCGGACATAACTCCATTTGAGAGAGAAGTTCTTGAGAAACTGCGGGGCTCAAAGATTGGTTCTGGTGACCGACAAGTCAATTCTGAGGTGCCGCCCACCTCAGGAGATTACTGCACTTACTTTTCCCAAACCAGTGACGGTATACCTCCGCGTGCTCTTGCATCTGTCTCTCAGCCAGTCTGGATTATGGACTCTGGGGCATCCCGCCATGTCACGGGGTCCCGAGGTGAGTTCCGGGAATACTCTAACCTAACGCCGCCAGAAAGCATTCAGACTGCTGATGGTACCTCTAGGCCTGTTATGGGTAAAGGCACTATTGATTGCACTCCTTCCATCACTCTATCTAATGTCTTACACGCTCCTTCCTTTTCTGTCAATCTTATATCCATTAGCGCCATTATCCTTGATCTAAACTGTACTGTTTCCTTTGATATTCCTAAGATAATCTTTCAGGAGAAGGGAACGGGGAGACGACTGGGCACTGGCACATGGCATAAGGGTCTATGGTACTTGGACAGGAACGGTCTGGACAGAGCACTGGCATCATTGGTTGCAGACACACAACCAGAAGTCCGAAGTCGAAGTGTCGAAGCCGAGCTACTCCTACACCATCAGCGTGTAGGACATTCTTCCTTTTCTGTTATTAGTCGCATGTTTCCATCCTTATATCAAAAAGCGAATAAAGAGTTGTTAGTTTGTGATGCTTGTGAGTTGGGAAAACATACCAGAAGCTCCTATGTGAGTTCTGGGCATCGATGTACTGCTGCTTTTGATATGATTCATTCAGATGTGTGGGGTCCTTGTCCTACAACCGGTGTTAACGGTTATAGATGGTTTGTCACTTTTATTGACTGCTCTACCCGCGTAACGTGGGTCTACCTACTGAAGAATAAAAGTGACATTTTTGAAGCATTTCAGAGCTTCCATCAACGCGTAAAGACACAATATGATGCTCGTGTTAAGTGTTTCCGGTCGGATAATGGGACGGAATATACCCATACGAGGTTTGTTGCATATTTATCCTCTCATGACATACTGCATCAAACCTCTTGTGCATATACACCGGCTCAAAATGGTGTTGCAGAACGAAAGAACAGGCACCTGCTGGAAGTAGCTCGGACGATGATGCTAGCTATGAATGTGCCTACATACTTGTGGGGGCAGGCTGTCTTGACAGCCTCTTATCTCATCAACAGGATGCCCTCTCAATTGCTGGACTGGAAGACGCCGTTGGAAATGCTCACGGGGACAACTGCATACACCGTTCCTCCGAAAATATTTGGATGTGTATGCTTTGTCCATGATAACAGACCTGGAGTTGGTAAGCTGGATCCTAGAGCAGTTAAGTGTGTCTTTGTTGGGTACACCGGGACACAGAAGGGGTATGTATGCTGGAGCCCGGTGGAACGGAAGCTGTTTGTAAGCATGGACGTTACATTCAGAGAGGTGGAACCATATTATGGTTCAGATGAGGGCTCCGCGTTTGGAAACACACCTAACACAGCGGGTGTTAGCCGTGAGGGGGAGATAATACGTCCAAGCGTGGTCGTCGGATCGGTACCTTGTCCTGTTGTTGCAAATTGGAAGGAAAGAGGAGAAAGCATCAGTAATACCGATACGGAGGATGAAGAAGACGATACATATATTACGCAGGGGGAGAAGCAGACAAGGAAAAAAGAGCTCCAAGTGTACAGAAGACGACAGCAGAGGTCCAGTACTGTGCCGTGCCCTGTGCCAAATGTGCCAAGTCCCTCGTCTACTCCTGTCCCAACTCCTGAAGATGTTACTCCCGTATCGGATCACTCGGATTCGGAAGCGGGTCTCTCCGACTCGGATGGTATGCTTTCCCCACCTCCCATTGATCCCTTAAGGAGGTCTTCTCGCATTAATGCGGAAAAGGCTCCTATTCGTTATCGAGATTATGAACATGATATCGCCAACTACTTGTCTTATTCTAATATCTCTCCGACTTATCAAGCCTTCCTCACTTCGTTAGACTCCACTTCTTTACCTAAGAATTGGCAGGAAGCAAAGAAGGAACCAAGATGGAAAGCTGCAATGATGGAAGAACTTGGGGCACTAGAGAAAAATAAGACATGGGAGCTGGTGCCATTACCTGAAGGGAAGAAAGCTGTGGGATGCAAATGGGTTTACACAGTGAAGGAGACACCAGAAGGAAAAGTTGAACGATACAAGGCGAGACTGGTTGCAAAAGGCTATACCCAGACATATGGTATCGACTATGATGAGACTTTTGCCCCAGTAGCGAAGATGAGTACCGTAAGAACACTGGTCTCCATTGCAGCAAACTATGGGTGGAAGCTACACCAGTTAGACGTAAAGAACGCATTTCTTCGTGGAGACCTACAAGAAGAAGTATACATGGAGACTCCTCCGGGGTGCTACTCTGTGTCAGATTCAGGTGAAGGAACGTCACATGGAAAAGTGTACAAACTGAAGAAGTCGCTGTACGGGCTGAAGCAATCTCCTCGAGCCTGGTTTGACAGATACAGAAAGGTTGTCACTGGCATGGGGTACCATCAGACAAATGCAGATCACACGGTCTTCCTCCAGCATGCAAGAGGCCACATAACTATACTTGCTGTATATGTGGATGATATAGTGATCACAGGTGATGATGCTGATGAGATCACTAAGCTGAAGTCGAAACTCGCTAAGGAGTTTGAGGTGAAGGACTTAGGACAGATGAGATACTTTTTAGGTATCAAGGTGTGTGATGGTGAACAAGGAATTGTTCTCTCACAAAGAAAATATGTACTAGATCTACTGAAGGAGACAGGGATGCTGGGATGCCGAGCAGCAGTCACTCCAATTGACCAGAAGTGCAAGATGGGAGCAGAAGCAGGAGAGCCTGTTGATCGCGAAAGGTATCAAAGGCTAGTAGGCAGACTGATTTATCTAGGGCATACTCGCCCTGATATCTCATTTGCAGTAAGCGTTGTAAGCCGCTATATGCATGATCCAAGAACGGGTCATATGGATGCAGTATTTCAGATCCTAAGATATCTGAAAGAGACGCCGGAAAAAGGACTGTGGTTCAAGAAGAATGGATGCACAGATATTGAGGGATACTGTGATGCAGACTGGGCAAGCTGCATAGACGACAGAAGGTCTACCACGGGGTACTGTGTTTTTGTAGGAGGAAACCTGGTTTCATGGAGAAGCAAGAAACAGTCAGTGGTAGCACGGTCGACAGCTGAAGCAGAATACAGAGCAATGGCTCTAGGGGTGTCAGAACTACTATGGGTGAAAGCACTGCTGACAGAGTTGAAGTTGGATAAGGGGACACCGTTGCATCTTCTGAGCGATAGTCAAGCCGCAATAAGTATAGCGAATAATCCGGTTCAGCACGACAGAACGAAGCACATCGAAATCGATCGATTCTTTATCAAGGAGAAGCTGGAGCAAGGGATACTGAAGATTGGCCATGTCCGCTCAGAAGAACAAGTGGCAGACTGTCTGACTAAGGGTCTTAGTTCATTAAGTCTGTCGAAGCTATGTAACAAGATGGGGATGATCAATATCTATCGTCCATCTTGAGGGGGAGTGTTGAGAATCAATAAGGGACTTTTAGTCCCACATCGGAATTTGTAGTATGTAGAGGAGCTAGACTCCCTATAAGTAGTGAAGTAGTCCATCAATAAAATTACACCAACTATTATTTTCTACAACCGCCTATACCGTCTTGGGGGTTTTCTGCTCAGGTTCTTGTTTCTGGTATGTTATTTTGTATTGTTGGATTGTATCTGGATGACCAAGATTATACCCTACTAATTAGGGATTTCCTAATCCTAAATTAGGATTTCTTAACCTATTTAAAGGAGGCTAAGGGAGTTGTCAAAGGGAGTACCCGTCAAGGAGATTCGAGGAGATGGTCCACATAAATCTACGATAAAGTACGTGCTTGCTAGTAGGCCCGTCCTTGAAGATAGTTGGAGAAGATCTGTTTGGGGAGTTGTCTTCTCCGTCCAGAAAAATCGTCCAGGGTTGGTGAGTGATTTCATTATCTAATTTTCTTCTTTCTTCTTGAGATTGGTGAGAGATTGGTTCTTGGGACAAAGGAAACAATTAATATTGTAATTAATCTTTGTATCAACGTACATATAGATTGTGATTTGTCCAGGTGATGAAGTCACCACATATATGTGGTGAAGTCACCACATATACGGTGCTTGATCTATCTTGGTTCTTGCATAGAGATTGTGGTTCGTTATCTTCAAGTGGGTGTTGGTGCCGGTTCTGCAGCGAATTTTTCAACACTTGGAAGGTTCAAAGGCATTATGAAGCATGTCCTAAAATTGGTATAATTAATCAAATTTCAAAATGGTTTGCAATCTCATATTAGGGAACAAATCAAATATAATATGGCCAAAGCACTATCCTTTTTACTAGCTATAATTATACCTAAAATTTAGTATCTGCCACATACCATCCTTATTAATGGCCATGATTATGAAAACAAATCTAACTTAATATGACCAACCCACTGCCCTTATTATTAGCTATGATTATGCAAAATAAAATAAAATCAAGAATGAGTCATTTTCATTACGTCTCAAGAGATAAGTGTAGCCCTCGATTAAATAAGATCTAAACTATGAAAGTTATCATTTCTTCTTATGATCTCCATACAGAGGGACTACACGGATGTTCCCATTTTTAGATTTTGACTTGTCAAATCTCTAGGTTACTTTGACTTGTCGCATGAATAATTTCGAAGAACTATTACTGAGATGGAAGTTATATCACATTCATTAACTTGATTTAACATGCCAATTTTATTTTAAAAAAATAGGTTAGTGATTACTCATATTTAAAGAAATATATATAGGTGCCCCACTTGACTTAAATTCTCTAGCTTCGTCCCTAAATACACCTATATGATCTGTATTGAAAATCCTTTGTATTGTACCGTAAGATTGGTATGAGAACAACAACATAAAGCATATGCTAAGAGCAAAGGGTACAAGGTCTTTTAACCTGCCAAACTTTGTAGGAGCATACAAGTATATGCACACACAAGGAGGATCCTTCAAGGAGGTTGAGAAGACTAGTGAAAAGTATGGATTTATAAATTAATTAGTATAGCCCCTAAAAGAAAAGAACTTTACATGGTTGTTCAATGAATTTGCTGCGACTTGTGCCCCCTAAAGCTTCCCAGATCTCATTTTTTGCTATCCACAAAATATCCTTCTTGTCTCCTCTATTCCTGGTTCTCCCCTCCTTTCACCGCCACCCACCGCCACCCACCTCTACGATTTCTCACCTTGTCTCCACCTCCTCCATTTGAGCCCAAGCTATCCTGCCACCACTCCAACATAGTAAGATGCCACCACTTCTCTCCCCCCTCCTAGATGTTGGGAACCCGTGCGTGATCCGAACCGGATTCGGTCACAGACATGGACGCGGAAGCGATGCCAACTCACTTGGTGATACTGAACCAATTTACTACGAACGTCAAGACAAATCAAATAACGTATTTTCGGTGACTACGTCACTTGGACAAATCCCAATCTATATAGTTAAGAAACCATATATATAAAATTAAGAAACCATATTTTATGTGGACAAGCACCCTGAATCTCCCATATTGTGCTCTTCCTATTGCATCCACCCTCAACACATATTAAGAAACCATATTTTAGGTCATAGAAATTTCTAAAATAGGAAACCCTATTACTAAAATAAGAGACCCTATTTTAGATAATATAACATCATAAATAGTCCAACATTAATTATGGACGTCCAAATCAAATCAAATATTTAATACATATTTCCAAATCACATCAAATCAAATATTTGACCAGATTTGGTCCCACAAATATGCTGTTACCAAATCCAGACTGGACCCAACATATCCCCCCTCTAGTCTGATAAGAGGTGTTGACTCCATGGTTTCTCAACTGGACTCTATATCTGTCATCCCATGACAGAGTTCCTGCTCCCCTTTGTCATTGATCTTCGACCCCCCTCGAGCTGCTTTGTATCTTCTTTCGTTTCCAGCTTCTCGACCGTCACATCGACGTTAATTACCATGCATAGCACCTCCTGTACCACTGGGATTCTACCGACATCAATAATACGGTCAAGACCAAAGTCCCTGACGATTAGCCTCACCATAACTCTTAGCTGTATATCCCCGACTTTTGTCTTCTACTAGAACGTGTTACCGTTCTGACGAGCTTCTTCACCCTTGGCTGACCCAACTATGCGGATGGTATGGTTTTTTTCGGAATTATGTCTCATGAACCTGTCCAACTTCGTGTCCGACATTGAAGCTTCCCCGTACATATGCATCATCGAGCATAACATTATACACTGTGCACGACGTCGATGACCTACAAATCCCTTGGAACTGTGCAAACGGATATGCGTCTACCTCAGATTGAGCTTGCTGCACACCTTGATCTCCTCCCCGGCTTCGAACTGCTGAAACCGTTGTCGCTCCATGAAGGTTTGGCGAACCAACTGTCACCAAAATCGGATTCGTTGAACAATTCCTACTTGGAGACCGGCCAGTTGTAGTGCTCCGTCTCTACACCGTGCCCCGTTTCTCATTTGCGAAGAGCGCGGTTAAGAAATACTGTTGCTATCAATTGATTGAGACCGATTGCATTAAGATCCTTTTCTCGTTTTGGAATGACTTCTTTGGAATCAAGTCCTATATTCAGTGGGTTGCGCCTCGAGGATAGACTCTGCGGTTGAGTCGGAAAAGATATCCCGTTGCTCTATTTTTCATGCCGCATTTGCTTCTTTGGCTTTGATTTTATAAATGCTTATTTCAAATGAAATGTTGTACGATTTATCACGTACACTTGCTATAGAACTGATATGCCATGATTTGCTACATGTTTACTTATGTTATACTCATTATAGAACTGTGTTATGCAAGGATGAATCGATGAATGTTGCCACGATAAGGCGGAACACACTGAATTGGTTAAGTTTTTATGAAGTTGTAGGCTGTGCCTGAATAACTAGATTAGTCTAGTGCGGTCATTGGACTTGTGCACAAGGTATAGTTTCTCGAACGGTAACCCGGGAAGCCACGAAACCGATTCAACCTAAGGGGAAACATGATAGCTGTGCTGAATCCTAGCACGAGTGATTCATAAACTTTTAGCAGGCTCGTAACCGTGCTGAAAGGGTCACCGTCTAACCAAGACTGTAGTCAAGGATGGTTTGTTATGCCAGTGACCTTCACATAAATACACATTGTATTAGTGATTCATATATTGACAAGGACATGGTAAGTCTGTACTGTAATGACACGCTCTGTCGTATGTAAGTTGTAACACAGTTATGTTATTTTGCCTATCGAATGTTTTCATATAATTTACTAGGATGGCTAGAAAGACCACAAAAAATATAGCATGCTTCAACATAATTTTTTGAACCAAATGAGAGCACGAAATTTAATTAGCCACCTACCAGTACACGACAATGTACTGATCCTCGCTCTCCACAGGTGCTCCGAACCAAGAAGCGTGCCAAGAAACTGAAGGCGATGCTTGGAATATTTTGAAACCTTGCTCGTATGCTCGAAGGCAATCTACTCCTTTGAAGAATCTACAATAGTACAAGGAATATGGCTCGACTTCCCTCGATAGCAGGTGGTTTGAGTGTTTTGGTTGTAAAAGAGGGATGTAATGTATGGAACTACTATCTCATCGGCGTTCATTTTGTAAACGAGTTAAGTTGTAAGCCCGCGCGACAACTATTGTAAGAGAATCTTGTAAATGATGTTCATTATCAATGAAGTAAATTTTCTTCTATTCCAAATGTGTTGTTCAATTTCTCTGCATACTCTATTAGATGTTGCGTTTCGGATAACCTTATGAGTTTGTCTTGTGCGAGCGCAACTTGTGCTCGCACGACATCACGACCAGAAGACGACTATCGATTCTTCGAAATTGGGACATGACGCCAGCTGCTATGGGACCGACATATTAACCTTCAATCTTTGACTCATCACCATTCGTCGCTTCGTCTTGATGAACCGAATCCTCCGTATCCCTCAAAGTATCTCGAAGACCCCCCAAGACAAGTTCTTGACGATCCACAAACTCCTGTCGAACACCCCTTGAGCCTTCATTCAATGTATATGGTTTGCCTGTACACCTCAGCAGCTTGAGCCTATACATATCACAACCCTTGTTAGCAATTCGGCAAATAGGAAAAATTTGGGACGGCAAAAGTACGAGTATAAATTGGCTCATTACAAATAAAATACATTTAAAAATTTGGTCAAATATTCGAAAAATGAAAATATTGATGTTAGAAACTTCATATTTTTAAATATGTTATCAAACTTGGTTAATTAAACATGTTTCTACCACGTTTTTTGTGCCAAATTTTTCAATAATTTATACGGAACTTGTTTAAAACTTCGCATGCTTAAAATTTACGTACTGATTTGAATCTGTCAAAAGTACGCAAGTATTATACGTTTATGAAAGATACGAAAAAATTTGCGTATAATACGAGTTTTATTCGGATGATTGCTCACAACATATGTCTCCTCGAGCCAGTAGTTTGTAATCCTTCGTAAGCATCCAATCTTTGTCCCCAAACATACTGCGACAACCATCATCCGCTAGCCTTCCTACCGAAATTAAGTTGTAGAGCAAACTCGGTACATGTTGCACCTCCTTAAGAACGAGCTTCTCACTAAGCTCTGTTGTCAAGTGCACATTACCGATGTCCACAACTGCAACAGTATCTTATTGTCCATCTTCACACGTCAAAACCTATCGTCTCGGTATGACGTGAAGATCCTCCTCTGTGGAGTGGCGTGATACGCCACCCCCATGTCCATAACCCAGTCACCGTCATGACATATGCCACAAGGTTCTTTTTCGTCGGTTGCTGCGACGATGATCTCCCATAGCTGTGAGATATTCCTGATTATCCTTGCCTTTAGCCTTCTCAGATTTGAGCTTCATGCAATTCTTAAAATGCCTCCTTTCACCACAATGATAACAGCTTTTCTTGCGGTCTACAGTCGCAAGATCCCGAGAACTTCCTGTACTCGCCTGTGACTTGAGTCTTCCCTTTCGTAGGAAGCCACCAGAGTGGACTCCTACGATGATTTCACTTGCTTACGTCGGAACTCCTTGTTCAACAAACTACTTTTGACTGTCTCCATCGTGATAACTCTATATAGTGCGAAGTTGCTCACCGATACTTCCAACGTCTTCCAGCTTTCCAGCGAAGAACTTAAAAACAGCAAGGCCTGAAGTTCATTGTCAATCACCATCTTCATCGCAGATAGCTGATTGATGATACCCTGAACCTCGTTCAGATGTTGTGCCACTGGGCACCCTCCGTGTACTTCGAATCGACGAGTTGGCGAATAAGAAATACCTTGCTGTCAGCCGTCTTCATTTAATACAACGAATGCAGCTTTTTCCACAATGCTTTTTTCGAACTCTCTATGGACCCGTGGTGAAACACCGAATCGTCCAGCCATTTACGGATAAATTCAACGGTATTCCGATCCAATCGCTTCCAGTCATCAACAACTTTGTCTGATGGCTTGGCGTTGTCGTCCTCCAGCGGACCATTTAAGTCCTTGCACCAGAGTAGATCCTCCATCCTTGGCTTCCCAATTGTCAGTTCCCTCATGTGCGGGTGATTATACGTGCCATTGACGGATAAATCCAACGGCATTCCGATCCAATCGCTTCCAGTTATCAACAGCTTTGTCCGATGACTTGGCGTTGTCGCCCTCCAGCGGACCATTTAAGTCCTTATACACCAGAGTAGATCCTCCTTCCTTGGCTTCCAAATTGCCACTTTCCTCCTGTGAGGATGATTATACGTGTGTTCATCTGCTTCGTAGACATGGTTGCACCTTTCCTCTCGAGAACCCGAGAGCTCTCATACCAGATCTGGGTCTCAAACCAGAACGGATCGAACATTCGTTCTGATACCAGATGTTGGGAACCCGTGCGTGGTCCGAACCGGATTCGGCCACAGGCACGGACGCGGAAGCGATGCCACAGGCGCGGACACGGAAGCGATGCCAATCCACCTGAAGATAATGAACCAATTAACCATGAACGCCAAGACGTATCAAACAACGTACTTTTAGTGACTACGTTTCTTCCGACAAAAGATACAAGATTGATAAAGAACTATGTTAAACCCTTTGTCCAAAGGTTCATCCTCTCACCAAACTCAAGTAGAAAGAAGGTTACAACTTGAAATCACTCTCTACCCGTAGCGATCTCCATGTATGAAGGCGATGACTCCTTGCACAGATCTTCTCTTCATGCTGTCTTGGATAGCGAGCCCTAAGAGTGAGTATGGACTTTCTTTTAGATTTCTTGTGGACAAGCACCCTGAATCTCCTACCTTGTGCTCTTCCTATTACCTCAACCCTCAAAACACACACACACACACACACACATATATATATATATATATATATATATATATATATATATATATATATATAGTTGAGAAACCATATTTTATGCCATAGGAGTTCCTAAAGTAGGAAACTAGGAAACCCTATTATGAGAAACCATATTTTAGGTCATAGGAGTTCCTAAAATAGGAAACTAGGAAACCCTATTACTAAAATAAGAGACCCTATTTTAGGTAATAGAAAATCATAAGATAGTCCAACATTAATTATGCACGTCCAAATCTAATCAAATCAAATATTTATTGCAGATTTCCAAATTGTATCAAATCACATATTTGACCATATTTGGGTCCCACAAATATGTTGTTACCAAATGCAGACTCGACCCAACACTAGGCTCCAAAAATATTGGCTCCTCGTTCCTTCAAGTGCTGTTCTTTCTCCAACAACAACAGCAACAAGCCTGAGCCTCTATCCAAGACTGGCGGCTACGATGTATGGTTTTCATTCTATTTATTTCACAACATTTCCAAGTACGTCCCACATGGCACTGCAGGTCTGTTGCAAGTACCAGTATTTCGCCAACTCATCATAGTGTCGTCCATATCCCACCACATAGCTGTAGTGGCAACCAACCGTTGTGCTTACCATAGTGTTGTTGTGCTTACCATAGTGTTGTCACTAGCGCACAAATACTGCTGCCACAACATTCCATGGTTCTGGTGATACCACACCACTATTCTGTGCCCCCCTGTCCAAATTTCTTCATCCCTGTGCACTCTCCTAACTCTTGCTTAGATAGTTCCTGGCATTCTTAATTGAGTAAAGAATAAGGTTGTCAAAGTCCCCCTCATTTTATTATGGGGAAAAAAGTTGGTTCCAGATATTTAACCCCCTTTGACATATTGAATTGCTTCACGATCTCAAAGGAGTTGTGAGTCTATAATACCCATGGCTCGAAATAAAGGGGTGTGTTTGATTGTATCATCAACTGCTAGCAGCATTGCCTGACACTAGAATCTCCTAGTTGGCAGCCATGAAGATTTTCCATTGTTGTCAAGTCCAGAGATCCCTTCTTATTCAAACAAGCAAGGTCAATATCTTGCACGTTACTGAAGCTTGACCTAAATTTCCATCATAGCTTGACTAGAATAGGAACAAATTTGTTTAATGAATGTATATCCATATCACTATTAGTTCTTCAAATTCGAAAGTGTGAAAATTTTGATGGACTTTAGTGCTAGTTTTGGAGCCCATGTGGCCTGACCAAGTGATCTATGTGAATGTTGAAGACGTGAAGTATATAAAGTCAAGTACCATTTCATCCTTTACCAAAAGGATTGCAAGCTATACAGTGACCCAATGGGCGTAATTTATTTTATGAGTTGCCTTTTAATAGTCGTCTCTCTTTTTATGTATAAAAAGATCTACCTGCTCAATAGTGACGTCATGGTCTATCTTTCTATCTTGTGTATCTGAATATATAAATATAGTCAGACTGAACTACTCATTATTTGGTGGTGTTTACTGATCGAGATTTGAACATGAAAAATTGCGTTTAGAATTAATGAATATTTTTGACTCAATATGTTAATCTTTCTTTTGTTCAATGTCCTTCATTTTCTTGGATTGGAAGGTAACTTCTCTCGTTAGTGTACAATATAATTGTTAAGCTGTAGTAGAGTTCTAATCATAAAGTTGTTTATATGTAGGCTGTAGCAAGGAGCACTGCATAATAGATTCTTTTACACATTATGGAGTATTTTTTTCAGTAATTTGTAGCTTCTCAAACTTTTTAATGTTTATGACTTAAATACGGGGCAGGGCTTAGGATTGTGATCTTAAACATTAAACTGTAATTCCATGATCACCTTTAGCGATGAACTTTTGCAATTGCATACAAGGTTGGTCCAAGTCATCCGTCTCTCATGCATGTTTTTCTCTCAATAGCGAGGTGAAGCAAAACTGTTAGTAGAGGACTGGGAGGGAGCTGTGAACGACCTGAAAGCTGCTGCTCAAAAGTCTCCACAGGTATTATATATTTGTTACAATACTTTAAGCAAAGTTCTAGAAAGATCCTAGATAATACTTTTTGACTTCTGTGATATCTATTTTCTTCTGCGTTTTTTCTGTATGTTCTGATTGCTTTTTAGATTTAATGGTTTTATACTTAGAAGCAGTTAACAATGTTCATTTATTGTTGCTTCCTGTCTCGTGTGTCCGCAAGACATTCGTTGAAAAATGTGTACTAGAAATGAGAATGTGCAGTTTTCATACTTCATGGCTACCTTTCGTAAATTAAAACATTAAGATACAGAAATTTGGATGGTGCATTGCGTGGGATGCTTTAAGAGTAACTAAACTAAATTGTAGCACATTTTTTGATGTTTATTCACGATATTTCATGGGAATGCTGGGGAAATGTTCACTTCAAAACAAACTTTGCATGTCATATTACTTTGTTTTTCCTTGTATAATTGAAGATGTGATGCTTCTCAGATATATTAAGTAAATACTGTTGTCATTTATCATGATAACTGATCACATTCAGGTTTGCTGATTGTTTCTCATCTACAAGCTAATTGTAACTTAATGCTTCTATTAGTTTTTGTCACGCTTGATAGAAGATAATGTTTGCTGCTAAAAACTCACATTTTTTGTTATTTTAAATTACAGGATATGAGCATTCGAGAATCACTAATGAGGGCTGAAAAGTCACTAAAATTAAGCAAGCGCAAGGACTGGTACAAGATTTTGGGGGTTTCAAACACTGCTTCTATTGCAGAAATTAAACGTGCTTACAAGAAGCTTGCTTTACAGTGGCATCCAGATAAAAATGTTGAAAACAGAGAGGAAGCAGAGGCCATGTTTCGAGAAATTGCTGCTGCATATGAGGTACGTAAGAAAAGTAGACAAATATTTATCTATTAATTATTATTACTGTACAAGTTAGTTTCTATTTGCTTATTTTTTTCGTATTATAGATTTGTTGTTTAAATCCTGTGTAGCTAGCTAATGCTTGCTTGGTGAATTTTCTCTTCCAAAAAAATTCTATATTTTCTCTAAATCAATTACATCTGTTGCCATAAAAGCACAACTATGAAATCTCTATAGCTTTTTCCTATAGTATGAATGTCCTGTTATGTTATATTTTTTATAATCAATTATTTCTGTTGCATTAGCACTTCCACTTTTAATTGCAGAGTAGAAGCTTAGATCATTATATAGGATCATGAGAGATGTTAAGGTGGTTTTGTGGCTTGGACTGAGATACTTGAACAAAGATAACAAAATGACTGAAAAATAAATGCGCCTGAGATAAGTGCAGTTATTGCTAGTAGATAATGTATAATAACCTGTATGTTAATTTACGGGAGAGGATGCTGAAAATACTAGTGTTTTATTGGGATGGTAAGCCGTTGGGAATTCTTGTTAAGGAATCCATCGTGACCATTCTATTCATCATATATATCAACAGGCAAGTTATGTATAACATCGGGTTCATTATTTGAGAAGATTTTTAAAAAAAATAAAAATACCTCCATAACCTTCCTTGAGTTGTCAATATCCATTACATTTTTGCACAGCAAGAGGCTTGCTGTGAAACATAAAGCGGAGGTTGAAGGGTTAAGGGACCAACTAGGCAACCCTTTTGGCACACTCTGTGAAGATGACAGAATATGATACCTCTTAGTTTTCTCCATCAGTCGGCTTCTATCTTATATACTGTTAGAAGCTGCTTATCCACATTGTGTCCACAATGGTTATCTGGTGCGCTTTGTCAAAGGACATATCAAAATGCTGTTGGATTCTTCTTCCTCTCTTCTACCACCCTACTCTTTTCATAATCGTTGGTTTCTGTTAAAATTCTCTAAAATACCACATGTCTATTTGGGCTTTTCTAATCTGCGCTGTCTGCTTCTTTGTGATAATCCCTGTTATATCTACAAGCATCCAATTTCATTTGGTTTCCTTTGTAGAAAGGGGATCATCTAGCGAATGCAGCTCACTGTGATACAATCTGCACCAACTAGTAAGTTTTTGCATGAAGGTTCCTCTGTACCTTGATCATTTTAACTCCCAGTTTTTTTCCCAACCGTTTTTTCTCATGGTTTCCACCATACTCAATTGGTAGAATCATGCTTATTAGGCATTTTGGTGAAGTTCTATAATTGTTTTAGTTTCATTTTAATCTAGTCAGACTTGTACTTTGTGTCTATCTGAGTCCAATTAGGTTTACTTGAGCCATTTAATTTAAGTTAGTTAAACAGGAATTTTCATAGTTGTAAAACTGTCTATTTATTTATTATAAAATTTTGTTTAGAATAGGATTAGGAATCCATTGGACTCCTTGTTTGAGTCTACGAAAAGGGCACTGTATTCGTTTCTGGTTGCACCATTTTCCAGCCCCTAGACCCCAGAAAAATTGTACCGAAACTTACCTGCTGCCTTTCAAGAACTTGTGGAAGGTTGATACCCTTCCAAAATCCATTAAGAATAGCCCTGAACCTTGTTTACCTTGAGCCATACCAAATTCCAATCTGGAAATCTAGTTATTAATCATGAAATGATAATCCTAATTCTTTCCAAGACCTAATCTGGAGTGCAACAACACGACTTTTAAATTCTGATTCTCAAGTTACAAATCCTAAAAGTCCTAATTTGTTAAATTTGAAGATCGATGTCAATTGGTACTATAAGGGACCATGTGTAAATTGGGTTATTTTGGACTTTGTTGCGTCTAACTTGTAATCGGTTTACTCAACATTTTCAAGGCCAATTTGGTTTAGATAGACCGTTTACGACGTTTAGTTTGAACCTCCAAGACCATTTGGTTTAGATAGATTATTTACGAGCTAGTTTAGTCAAGTAGGGAGTAGTGAGATTGAGTTGGTAGTTTTGGGAGTTGCGTTCTATTCGTTGAGGATTAGATGAGAGAACATTGTACCAGAGGGTTAAGACATGTGAATGAAGGCCAATAGAAAGCGATTAGGAATGGTAGGATACTAGTTATAGATGCTCCTATAGCTGGAGTTTGACACAACTTGTTATTGTTGGTGGTGTGAAGGAGGATATGGCATTTAATTTTATTAAAAAGATTGCCGATACCAAGACTAATGGAAGATAAGGACTCATATAACAAGCATAAAAAAGGTTTAATTTGATGAGTTCTAAATCAGCTAGGTGCACTCTTCTTTAAACATGGAACAATTGTGCCAAGTATGCTGGGAGAGAGTATCAAGCAAAGTAAATATTTTTTGCTTTCTATTGGTGATATCCCCTGCTGTATATTTGTTGGAGTACTACCTTGTCACTGGTTTAGAAGCTAGGAAGCACATAATCCAAAATGGTTTCCATATTGTGTCCATGCTGGACACATATGGGACACAACATGGACACTCCCAAATACATTAGGACATGCCAAAAGCAATCTGTCCATTTTACCGTAATCATTTTGTGTTGTGTTATACCCATGTCTATTCAACATATCTTACAAGGGAAGGGATTTTTTTTTAAGTAGTGTGACGTAGTTGAAATTTTATTTAGCAAAATAGCATACTTTTTTGACAGATCGTCACTAACTTTGGTTTATTCTCCTACTTTCGTAATGAAGCAATAAACCAATATTGAATTGAACCAGACCGAGACATTCTTTTTATTTTTTATTTATTTTTAATTCATACATTCCCAACTTAAACTTTAACATATCTTATGAATCCAACATTATTCCTTAAAAAAATCATTGAGTCCCAAACTTAACTTTTAACTTTAAAAATAAAATCATTTTAGGTCCAAAAATTTGAGTTTAAACTAGTATACGTGAATTTTTTTATGAGGTTGCAAAATTGGTTTCAACCTGGACAAGGTCAACTGAGATTAGAAAAAAGTCCATATGATTAGAAAACATATTTTTGCTTTTTTTAATTTACTAAAATAAAAATATTTTTGCTAAAATTTACGTCAATTTTCAAACCCAAACAACTACAGATTGTAAGAGCAAAGAAAAAGGACATGTCTTGAAGGGCTACAGCTATGAAAAGATCATGTCATTTGGGCACTTGAGGAATTATGGTTAATATAAATTACAAGACAAAATTTTTTATCGTTAGAGCTTTTAACGGTAAAGACTAATGTCTGATGGCAATACTGAATACCATCCAAATTGTTCGACTACAAAAGTGAATCGTTAAAGGTTTTTGTTATTAGAATTTTAAATTTTGGAGATCAATTAATTATTGGACATAAAAATATGTTCTTAAACGTAAATAGATTCCCACAACATAAACTTAAGGAATTAAGGTTGGAAGCGAGTTAGATCACACATATTTTTGGATAAAATCCACCCTAAATCTGATAGGTTCGTGAACTAGCTCAATAAACGACAAAGTAAACTAGATTGCAACACATTGCATGCATCACTTAAAGTTAATATAAATTAGAAGAAAAAATCTTTTACAGAAAATTTCGTACACGGACACATTTTAGAAAACTTGCAGAGGGAAGAAGTTTGGAAGCATTACAGAGGAGGGGATGGAGGGTATGCACCAACTCAGTTGGCGCGTCTCTGGTTTCCCAGAGTGCGCCAACTCTGTTGGCGTATACTCCTGATCGGTTGAGTGTGTCACAGGAGAGCCACATGGAGGAATAGTTTTTGTGTGAGGCCATGTACTATGTAATGTGGCCACCAACCAAACAATCTTTAATTGAAACTGGACCACACTTATCCTTCCAGTTATATCTTTTCAATACACCTCTCTCTACACATACATTACTAGACCATACTTTGCCACGTGTTACATACACAGTACAGTTTTGGTTTGTTCTTGTTTATCTTGGGCTATCATGTAGAAATTATAAAGTACTGTACTAGATGATATCATCTAATTGTATATAGCCACACCTAAGAGCGTTTAGTTTGCTAATTATTTGACATAGTGTGGATTTAGAGTATTACGCCAACGGAGTTGGCGCACTCTTGGAAACCAGAGCGGCTCTGGTTTCCAAGAGTGCGCCAACTCAATTGATGTTCCATCCCTCCTATGCAATACCCCCAAATTCCTCCCCTCTGCAATTCTCCTAAAATGTGTGAAATTTTCCGAATCTTTTATCGTTAGAAGAGCTTTTAACGATAAAGAGAATACCATCCAAAATTGTTCGACGACAAAAATGGATCGTTAAAGGTTTTTGTTGTTAGAATTTTAAGTTTTAGAGATCAATTAATTATTGGACATAAAATATGTTCTTAACGGAAATAGATTCCCACGACATATATTCTATAACGTTTTCAATTTTATATTTTTGAGAACAAAAAGGCTTTTTTATTGTATTCCTTTCTCATGTCAAGGATTATTTAATCCTTCCTTGAGAAAATTTTTTTTTACTGAGTCCATACCATAACTAAAGAACATATTCTAGGCGTCTTTGATTTTGTATTTCAATTGGTCTTTAACCAAGTTGAAAGCAATTTTGCAACCTTAGAAAAAAATCACAAATACAAGTTTAAATCAAATTTTGGATCTCAAAGAATATTTTCACAAAAGTAAGTTTAACTTAAGTTTTTGCGACTGCAACGAAATATTTTCATAGAAAAATGGTGATTCTGTAGGCGACTATGACTTTGACTTCTGAATGAAAGAAAAAAAATGAAGTAAAAAAATTAAAATAATTCAGTTTGGTTCAATATGGTCTGTTGGTTTACTAAGAAAGTATGATAATAAACCAATATGATGATGTGGCAATAAAGTATTCTATTTTGTTCAATAAAATTTCAAACTCCGCTACTTTAAAAGGGAAACTTTCTGAATTAAATGATCTGTTATATAGAATTATGCGACATACCGTACTCCACTTTTGCTGCCTGGTAAAAGTAAACCCTATATATATTTTTTATTTCCATTTTATTTTTATTGTGAGAATTGGCAAGGAGAAACCATTGTTTATTCAATCAAGTATGAGGCATCTGTTTGACTCGTCTGAACCTCTACCTTTGTTTCTAAAATCTGCAATCTCATGTGAAAAGGTGCTTGGGGACGACGATAAGCGAGTGAGATATGACAGAGGTGAGGACATTGACGACAATGGCATGGGTGGGGGTGGCGGCGGATTTAATCCTTTTGGCGGCGGAGGGCAGCAATACACTTTTCACTTTGAAGGTGGAGGTGGGGGATTCCAGGGTGGTGGCTTTGGATTCAATTTTTGATCACAACCTCTTGTAAGTTCATTTTTCAAGACATGATTAGATTGACAGAAAGTGTAAGTGCAGTTAGGAAGGCAGAATTGAGGCCACTGAGCAGCAAAAGGAATCAAGAAATGAGAACTGACTCGGTTTCGGAGGCTCCAATTGAGACTTGAGCAGTGCTTGCAAGTAAAGCAATATACCGTTATTATTTTTTTTTTTTACTTTTACTGGCAAGTCAGATTTGTCAAATCCCTTGATTATACTGGTGATTAGTTTTCCTTGTGCAATGTCAGTTATGTTATATTCATTTCTAGGGATGGACCTCATGTTTTTTTTTTCTTTTCTTTCCATGTACTATTTAAGAAAATTTACGAAGTTAGTTTCTTGTAAAACTGACAGGGCCAATGCAAATACATGATAAAGGATTAAAACGATGCTGTTTTTTTTTTTATTTTTTATTTGTGTCCATGCTTTTGCTCTATTTTTTGGCACATTTTTATGGAAGGTGGTGGTTTTCACAGGAGGAGCCTGCTCTACACTAGTCAATTGAAACCATAAATCTGACAATAACATGGCCGTCTCATGGTGATCAGACATTTGAGATGAAATAGGAGAGCAACCATTATAGTTAGCATCATGGCAAAGATTAAAAGATGACGGGTTCAATAACTTAAATGCGCATATTTCTGCAGAAGTTTTTAGTGCGTGGCGTTGGGGTAGTGGTGGGGGGTGAGGGGGATACTTGAGGCATGAGAGTGTTATTCAGTACAGTGAATACTTATGCTAACATTTTCCCTTTATGACTGTACTTAGTAAAATGAAGGCTGCCAGGTCCGACCTGGTTCCAGTTCTAAATAGCGATCGAGGCGGCTGCTCTCCGTACCGTTTTTGTCGTTGTCGGTGGAGTAGACATCAGCATAGGTTTGGCGGCGTAGGCGGAGGTGAAACGGCGTAGGCAGACGTCTAAGTGGAGCAATACCTAATTAGATATTTTGACAAAACAGTTTTACAAACATTACATATGATTCACTTTTACAAGAATGAAATTTCATAAATCTTTATTCTATAACTTAGTTATGCATAACCCTTAAAATATGCATAATATGTAAACAAACAGTGATAAAATAGTAAAATCTCCAAAATGTATCAAACGTAGGCGGTAGGCGGATCCTCTTTGTCAATTAGAACCTTGCCTAGTCCTGGTTCTGGCCAGGTTTGACATGATTCAATTTGGACCCAGCTAGTATGGTCACATATCCCGGACCAGCCGGAGTGACTCGTTACTATTTAGAAAAAAAAAGGAACAATAATAACGAAAATTACAAAGTAGTAGAGAAGAAAAAGAAACCCTTGGACGACGGACGTTGGGTTCTTGGTGTAAATTGATTGTGTATTAACAAACTAACATGGGCCCCTTGGTGTATTGAGTGGAAATTTGAAAACGAATTAGACTTCAAAGTCTATTGAGCTGTGGATCCAATTAGTCTGATCCGACTAATATAATTATTTTATAACTTAAAAAATTTCTATATAACAAGTAGAGTATTTTATCGCAATCAAAAGATAAAATGATATAGGACGATCATGATTAATAGATAGGAGGTATATCTAATGACTAGGATATGGCATGTGTAAATTGTCACGGTATATGTTATTAAAAAATTAGTAAATATCTATATAAATATTATTAAAGAAATAAATGAGAAGCAATTTTAAATTTTAAATTATTGATAAATACCGAAGGAACGAGGGTAACTCGTAATTATACATAACATAATAAAATATAAAAATATTAATTAAAATGTAACATAACTTGCAATCTTGAATACAATACTATAAGCACATAAATATAAAAACATAGAAGTATGATATATGATAATTACGATTACCTAAGTTCATAGTATTTATAGCTAAATAAATTAAAATAGACCTTTCATCAAGATATACATTTCGTACTACTCCATCTTCCATGCCAATGATCCTTGCCTTACTCAAGAGGGTATATACTAAAATCCAGAGAGAATATTAACTTCTTAATATACATAAGAAGACTTATTACATTTATAGAAACAAGTCATGACATCCTCTTTTAGTCCAAAGCAATATGGGACAAAAATGAGGTATACAATAGTTAACTAATAATTACTAGATTGCAAATCAACACCCCCTCTCATGTTGGTTCATAGATATTGCATATGTCCAATTTGTCTAAGAACTTAAATTTTTTTTTATACTCGAGATGGCTTTAGTGAGAATGTCTGCCACTTGATCTTCTGTTTTGATAACCGGTACCTTGATTACTTTGTCCTACAATTTTTTCTTAAGAAATAATATGTCAATTTCAACATGATTGGTCCTATCATGCTGAACCAGATATTGTGCAATGTATATCAGAAGAAACTTTATTATCATAAAACAATTGTATAGGCTGATTACGTTTAACTCCCAAATCTTGTATTAGAAGCTTAAGCCATAAAATATCATAAATCCCTAGTGCCATACTTCTTTATTCGACTTCTGTACTAGATCTTGTAACCACATTCTGCTTTTTTACTCATCCAAGTAACAAGGTTCCCTCTAACAAAGGTGAAGTAACTAGAAGTCGAACACCTATCTTTAGTTCAACCTGCCCACTTTACAACTATACACTTCAATTCTTAGATGACCATTACTCATGAATAGAATTTCTTTACTCGTACTTCCCTTCAAATATCGACCTACCAATCTCTGATACCTTATTTTGTCAACTGGTACCGGTCAGGATCAATACTAAGTTTCAGTCCTCTTAAAGTGGCATAGCAACAGGTTGATATATCGACATACAATTTTTTTTACCAAAAAATTAATGAAATATTTTCTTTGTGAGAGGAATATTTATGATTTACACCTTGATACCTCAATGCCAAAAAAATCCTTCAAGGACCTAAGATACTTCATTTCAGATTCAATGGACAAATGTTATGTAAGACTGTCCTCTCTTTAGGGTCATTCCATGTTACTACCATATCATCTATATAAATAATAAGTATTGTAACCTTCCCATTTTTCTGCTTTCAGAAATAGAGTGTGATCACAATTACTCTTTCTGTACACAAATGATCTTATAGACTTGGTGAGTCTAATAAAACATGCTCGTGGGGATTGCTTCAACCAATAAAGGGATTTTTCCAATCTACACACCCATTTACCGTGTATGTCAGGATTATTAGTCCTTGACGGGAGGTCTATATAAATTTCTTCAGTTAGATCACCATATAGAAACACATTCTTCACGTCGAACTAATGTAATGGCCATCCCAAATTCACCACCAAAGATAAGAGAATACTGACCATGTCAATCTTTGCCACTAGAGCAAACATATTCTTATAATCGATTCCCCAACCTCACCTTAAACTAGCCTATGGTTTCATCGGATTTGTATTTCACGGTATAAACCCATTTATATCGTACATATTTCTTGCCAGCTATTAAGTCATTTATTTCCCATGTAGCATTCTTCATCAAGGATTTCAACTTTTCATTCATTGGTTCTCGCTAACGGAAATCAACTAGGGTTTCCTTCACACTATTAGGAATATATATAATAGATAACTGATGCTACAAATGGCTTTTTTGATTCCGTCAGGTGACTGGTGGGCATAACACTTTTGACTATTGATTGTCTTTGGTAGAAAAAGGCTGAAAACTTATGTATAAATGAATTCGATTTACAACTTGCACATAGTATGTAAATACAAAAGAAATCCTTGTAAAAATAATATTTCTTGGAAAATATAGCAATATAGGTTTGATCGACGCATGTTTACTTTGTATCGTTGACGATTGAACGTGAACTAAAGGGCTTCGATGATGAAGAGTTCCTCTCAGATGCTTCAAAACTACTAAGTCCTCGAGTATTGACTGCTAGTGATACTTTCTTGTTCGTATATATAATGTCACGTCTCGGTTCCGCAGAACTGATCGTCCTCGCTTGGGTGTGATACCGCACGAGCCTAGAATTGCACTCATGCAAGGCGAATGGCTGAAACGGCCGATTAGAAGCTAAACGACCGAGTCGAACATAAGACATCAACTGAAAAGTAGAACAACAAAAGAAAAACAAGTATTCAAATTAAATCTGAACTTTTTATTGATAACCAGCTGAATTTACAAAGGCATGAGGCTAAGATTACAATCACTCAAGCTCACAATCTCTCTGAATACAATCACTCAGTTCTCTCTTCTCTCAATACAAAGGTTTAAGGCTTGCCACTTGCGAATGCTTCAGAAGGCGATATCCGTACATTATGTCCTGTATAGGTGAAGTCTTCAATGCGGCCGCATGCCTTGAAACGTAAAGAAACTCCATGCCTTAGTGCATCCAAGCGAGCTTCGCCTCGAACGAGCAAGTACCTATTATCTGCGCATAAAAACTGGTGGGGTGTTAGTACACAACCATACTGGTGAGTGAGCCCCTTGCCCACCCAAACAAAACCAACAAGTTCATTTAGTGAGTGCTTTATATGATTTTGGTTGTCTTCCTAATCTTGCCTTAGGATCAGTTTATTTTATAAATATAAGTCTACTCGTGTTGAAATATCGTGGTCGTGCTCTAAGACCTTGTGACTGCGCTGCGAAACCCATTTGTGACAACGTCATGGTCATGCATAAGATCCATTCGTGTATCATCATTGAGGTCGTGCCACACAACATAGTGTATTTTTACTCAATACTTTTCCTACGGCCTTTCCCCCATTTCGTCTCAAAAAATGGCTTAATCATAGACTTTTGAACTTAATGGCCTTTTACTCATTTTGTCTCCGAAAATGGCCATAAACTCATGAACTTAGTGTCAACGACTCAATTTATGACATTACGTCTCGTACCAAATTACGTATTTCTGTTATAGCTAAATCTTAGGCTCAAACGTTGTGTTGCATACCGTGTGCGCATTTCTTGACTCATTTGCACCGTGCATACACTTTTTGACTTATTTGTGTCGTGCATACACTGCTTGACTTATTCTAAGGCATGCACACGGATCTCTACTATCATGTCGACTCATCTATATGAAAGGGTCACTAGCATCACAAGCTATCTTGGACAATAGTCGAGTTTTTGATGATGACCCTTTCAGCACAGGTAGCGAGCCCCACTGAAAGTTCCTGAATAACCTATCTGAGTGTTGTATGCCAACACGACTATTTTCTTTTGGTTCTCTCAGGCGAAAGTCGGCACCGTCTCCTGATTATCGTTCAGGGAGCCGTTTTTTGTGCACAAGTTGTCCAATGACCATGCAAGACTCAACTCAACTTACCGTCCTACACAGTCATTACTCATTCATAGTGTTTCCATACTTTTCCTTTCCTTCCTCAGCACCCTTTGTTTCCTGGTCTGCTACGACGAGCTACCATTATTTCAGGGATTGCCTCGGCGTGCTCTTATTATTTCAGGGAGTGCCTTAGCGTGCTATAGTTTCAAGAACTTTCCATTCATGTTACCATACCTTGACTCAACTCAGGAATGACTACTTGTTATCCTCCTGCATATTTAACTTGAACCAACCGTGTTCCGTATCGTGCCACCAATCAAGTTATATTCTATATATAACAAGCCTTTGAAATAGTGGAAACATGGCAATGGAATCGTAGGGTCATAACTACCATGTTAACCAAATTATAGTCTCAACATCATAATGCTACTTTTGTCCAAGTCGCGGGATCAAAATATTAAGTGCCAATTTGAAAACCCAACGAACGTGCTTATCTAAGCAATAACTTTTTCATATTTTTCATGTTCTATGTAATCTGACTCAGAGTGGGATTATTCCCTTATCTATGTGAGTACGTCTCTTTTATTAGCAAACCTACTCAGTGTATTAAAAACATCTATTTCATTAGTATGAAGGCCAAACAGAAGCAAGTTCATCGAAACCACCCATCTGAACGAGGAGTTGCCTCGACCAAGTGTGACTTCGACCAATCCATTGCATAGCCAAGTCCAAATTTCGTTGCATTAAGATTCCTCAGGTTGAACTCGAGCAAGCCATTGCATAGCCAAGTCCAAACGTCGTTGCATTGAGATTCCTCAGGTTGACCTGAGCGGGTCGGGACACTATATTATACACCACTCAGAAAAATTTTTGTCCATGAAATTTACTAAGTATACACTCATCAACTTATTAATTATACTTAACTTGCATTCATCTGGCATCATTAAGGATCTTTCGAACACACTTCCTATTCGTTTCAATAATCAGAGTCGCGCTCCGCGCCTTAGTCAATTTTGTCGAACACTAGGTCGTTTTAGACAAGCTAACTATTTCACAACATAATCATCAAGTCATGTCTCTATCCATATTCATTCCGAATCCAAACATAACCAAGTCGATCATTCGTATCTCCTAGTCGAAACCCAGTGTCACCCCTTAACCAAATCCAACGAACGAAACATTTCAAGTCTTCAACTCAATTCTCCAACCGATCTTTCAAAACTGACGGCATCAAAGCCTCAATCAAAATTTCACGTTTCAATACCAGTTCTTGCTAGCCAATTCCACTATTTTTCGAAATTATTGTTTGCACCGTCTGCATTCTATCTTCCAAAATTTTCCAAACCCTTAAATCAACAAATCAAAATTCAAAACTCTTATCATGCACAACTCAAAATACACTCTTCTGAACATGATCTCAATCCCCACAATATCGTTTCAAATCCGACCAAGTAGAATTTTGCTTTCATTCGATCCTCGAACACATTTGATTTTATTGACACACAAATTTATCTTCGATCACTAACTTTCTTCTATGCTCAAAAATTCGATCCAATGTATTTGATTCGTCACTTATTCAATGATAGTTCCTCCGATCTATCCTTACGACATCAATATCAATGTCCCATATGTCTAGCCAACACAATCCCGTATGTTTACTTCAAACCAATATGGTCAAACCTATTTCATTCTATTTTATTTCAACGATCATACCTTCGGTCTCAATTGAATTCAGCATAAAACTCGAGTTGGATCGTACACATATTTAAGGCGTCTTCAAAATACGTATATTTTAACCAAGCCTCGTGATAGAGAATATGAACAAAACAAGCAGTGTCACGACCCGTACCCTGGTTAGGGGCACGAGCACGCGGGTATGTCCAGCCTATGCCACATAATCGGCAGTAGAACGCTGTATAGATCATCTATAATATACAATATCTAGACACAATATATAAACCTGTCATCTTCTCATGGAGGTATATAAAGTCATAACTCAATCACAAGACATCTAAGAAAGATAACACGAAATATGATAAGATATGATAGAAAGATAAACTGAAAATAGATGCAAGATCACAACACAAGTTTAGAGTTCAAAACATAACACAAGATCCCAAAATATAAAGTATACTACAAGTCTCAAGTACCAGCTGGATCGCAGTCCAGTCAAGCCTAACTAGTCTAAGTCTAAGCAGGCGGTACGTCCTCAATGGGCACCGGCTCCTCATGGATGTCCTTGTAGTACTCACCGTCTATGCCAAACCTATAGAAGGTCGAACAGTCAGTCTCTATATCATCTGTAAACATCAACGGGGTTATTCTGTCAGGATATGAGCAAGTACAAATGCTAACAGCAGTTCCATGTGAATTGAGAAATTCTATAAGAGACAATTATAATAAAATATAAGATGAAATATCAAGACTGGAATATAAACATGATATGTAAAACTGGATATCATGTCAGGGTATGAAATACTGGAATGTAGAACAGTACAGGAATATCTGATGTATAATGTAAACGGTGCCTTGAGATATTAGAGCGTTATGTGATCGGCTTGGGTCTGGATCAGGCTATTCCAATTGATCGACTATGCACAAGAACAAGAACAGGTAAACCTGGAGATCAGGTCAGCCAAAATGGAAAGCTATGCACAAGTAGTATCAGGTCAGGCTACACCCTACGTGTGGTGAGGGTGGAGCTATGCACAAGTAGTAACAGGAATACATGAGGGATATTGATCACATAACCACTAATAACTCTCCATCCCCGAGTAGTATACTAGATCCGAACATGACACGTCATGACACAGGATTCAAAAGCAGGAGCCCAGCCGACTCCCAAATCTGTGTCTATATAAGTACAGGAAACAAGATCGAACAATGCACCCATATACCAGGAAAGTCTAGGAATAACATCTCATGATAGGATCCGACATATACTAGTCCGTATACCATCGTGTCGAAAATCAAGTAAAACAATACAACTGAATCAGATATAGCAAATATCAAGACAATAAAAACTATCAAAGAATGTACTCGCCTATGTTCCTGAGCTGTCAATGAGAATTGATGCTCAGAGTGATGTCACAGACCTAAAGATGAGATATACATGAGTTAATTATGGTTTGACAGTGTATGGCATGATATTCTAGTGTATGCTATGCAAATCTAGGTCAAACTCTGTCATACTAAGTCACACTAGGTCACACTAGGACATACAAAGTCATACTAAGTCATGGTAAGTCAAACAAAGTCAAACTAGGTCAAGGTAAGTCAAACAAAGTCAAACAATGTCAATCTAGGTCAAGGGTTCACCTACAGTTGACTTTTGGTCAATTGGTCAACTCTGGTCAACTCCTAGTCCATTCTAGGTCAAATTGGGTCAATGGTTGACTCACAGTTGGCTTTTGGTCAATTGGTCAACTCTGAGAAACTCCTAGTCCAATCTAGGTCCAATGTTGACTTGCAGTTGATTTTGAGTTAAAATAGTCAACCTTGGTCAAACATGGTCAAATCTAAGTCAAGCATACTATTCCTAACCATTACCTACTAAGATACCATATGCCTTGGTCCTATTGGTATCCCAATACCAAACCTTGGTTTGAAGTCAAATACCTTAATCTAGGTAAACATACCTTAATACCTAATACCCATACTTAGATATCTAGTAACTATCTATATACCTCCAAGCTACTAGCTAACCAATAACTAGATATCTAACCTTAGTTACCTAGGTAAACCCAATACCTTGTCTTGAAGGTAAACTATAACCTTAAGGAAAAAGGTAAATCTAAGATATCCCAAGATACTACTTGGATATCTCAAGATACCACTCTAACCATATCCTAATATCCTACTCTCTTGATACCCTCAAGATACTATATATCATACCCACTCTCTAACATCTACTAGCTATCCCAAGTCATCTAACCAAGATACCAACTTATATAGGATACTCACTCTAGCATAGATACTAACTTCTAGTCTAGGATACATAGGGTATCTAATTACTTATCCAAGATACTAACATATCTATCTAGGATACTATCTTAGATATCCTAAGATACTAGCTAACTCATCTAAAGACACTAACTATCCTAAGATACTCTAATATATACATATACATTATACCCTTCTTCCCCCAAATGGTAGATAACCAACTCAACATATATATAGATATACTCTATACACTATCCATGGGATAATATCCTATAATCTAGGATACCAACTCTAGCCTATATCCTAATATCCTATCCATCTATGTAATACCCCAATTCTAACTATTACCTACCAAGGTATCCCAATACCTTGGATACTAGGTAATACCCTTACCCTAGTAATATTTATCTTAGGCTAGTAGATAACCCACTAACCTAGGCTAATAGATCCTAAATAAACCTTAGACTAGTCTCTAACCATCTATCCTAGTATCCTACCAATACCTTGCTATTACCTTACCCTTACCTTAGGTAATTTCCATTACCTTGAAGGTAACTCAATACCTTACCTTGTAATAGGGTAAACCCCATTACCTTGGTGAAGGTAAACCAATATCCTAAGATATCTCACATTACCTTAGTATCCTAAGATACTAGTTTGTATCTCAAGATACCAAGTATCTTAACTCTAACATATCTAACTTAGATATCTATATCATAAGATATCTAACTCTAACATAGATAGACATCTAACTAACAAACTCTAACTATCATATCAAACCATCTATCTAACATATAACACTAACCACACTCTAGACACTAACTTAAGGTATTCTAACATATATCTAACCACTCACACACATGGACACAATCATCATACTCGTAGCACTTGACAGCTTGATATTATCTATTACCTAGTTCTAATACCTAATATCTTAGTATATTGACCAATACCTTATCCTTCCGTATACTTATCCAACTAACTCTAATACTAATACTTAATACCAAATAGGATACCTTACTCAAGTCCCAATACTCACTTATCCTTACTCATGATACTTGAGTGTCACGATACCAATATCCTCATGGTACCCAAGTATTACACTAGTATCTTGCCCACAACTTTAATACCTTGACACATAACTTATCAATATTTGGCTTATTTGTTAACCATTTGTATCAACATTGTCACGACTCGCAGCCAGTATACGGGCACGAGAAGTGGGTACATCTAGCCTACGTCACAGTGTCGGCGGTAGAACGCTGTCCTAGGTCACATTCATCTAACAATTATAAGGTACCTGTACAGTATATATGCTCCGAATGGAGGACAATATAGAAATGTACAACTCAATCACAGCTAAGGTAAAAAATACGATAAGATAGATAGACATGAAAGTCGCCAAATGAAATACAACATGAGAAGAAGTCTTAGTGTCAAAGATAACATCTCCACAAAATCCAGAATAACAATAAGATCCCAAATATAACATAAAAGTATCCAAATGAGACAAGACATCAAAATAAGATTGAAGTCTAAGCTAACTAGCCTAAACTATAGGGGTGACATCCTCTACTGTTGATGGATCCTGCTGAAGGTCCAAGTCGCAGGTGTCATCTATGGCAGCTCCATAATAGGTAGGGCAAAGTTCCTCGTCATCCTCTGTAATATTTTTAATAGGTCCAGTCAGGACAGGAACGAGCACATAATCTCAACAGTTCATATCAAGACAGGAATATAAAGCATGCAATAGAGTAAAATACATGAAATACTGAAAGAAAGTACATATAGTAAAAGAGAGAGAACTGTAATGTAAATAGCTACTATAAGTAGAGAACTATCAGTGACTAGTGATGTAGAGTACAAGATAGACATATGAACGGCTTGAATTTGTATATGATTACAATAAGAGTTTATACAATGACCATTGGGATTGTTCACATAACTGCTTCTACTCCCCCATACCCCAATCAATACACAAGGATCCAGACAAGTTATGTTATTGTACAATATTTCACATGGGGGCCCATAAATGGGTGCACATGAAGGTATACATGAGGGCTCTGTGAGCATGAGAGTACATGAATCACAAGAGTGTACATGAATAATGAAAGCACAAGAGTACATGATGAAAGTAAAACGCACATGACATGATGTATCTGATGCTCCTGAGGGCGATAACATCTCAATGTAAAGATCCATATAGTACTAATCCGTGTTAACAACGTGACAGCATCAAGTAATCTAGAGCAAGAATATAAATCCTAGCAAGTATGAAATGATCAGAGAATATACTCGCTTGATATCCTGAATATCTGGTAAGTGTAGATGTTCAGACAGAGTAGATGAGTCCTATTTAGAGCAACACAGGTCACAACATGTCCAGAATGGTAATATTGAAGATTACAATACATTCTATATGATTTCTAGGTCATCTAGGCCAAGGTCAACTCTTGGTCAACTCTGGTCAACTTACAAAGTCAAACTAGGTCAACCAAGCTATTCTAGGTCTAAACCTTAGTCTAACAAGTCATTCTAGACTAAAGTCAACTCTTGGTCAACTCTAGTCAACTATACTAGTCAAACTAGGTCAACTAGGTCAAGTCCTAGCCCAATCAAGTCTCACTAAGCCTAACCAAGTCTAGCCTAGTACTCACACACAATCACAAGGTCAACACATACATATACACATATATCTTCATACACTATATATATAGGCATACCTATAGGCATATAAACATTTATGTTTAAGTTCATACATTACCTCCTTACATTGTATACATACTTGTATACATATATATTTTCATTCATGCATTCATTTAATCATTCATACATTCAATTATTGTATATATATGTAAACATATATGTATATATAGATATAGAGAGGGAAAAATGTGAGGTGGTTAACATGTGTATGTGTTAGCATAGGAGAGGGGGAGAATAGTGTGTGTGAGCATGGTAAATAGAGTGTATGTGTGTGTACATGGGTAATATGTGTGACAATAATGAAAGAGTGTGTGTGTGGATGCATGTGACAGTAAGGTAGGAGAGTGTGTGGGTGTGTTTCAGTCCAATGTGTGTGTGTGTGAGGATGTATGTGAGGGTGTGACAGTGAGAGGGTGTGACAGTGACATTAATATCCAAAAATCTGAAACATAAAACCTAAAACTGAAATCAAAGAACCTAAACTAAACTGAGATACACATCCAATCAAATCCTGTGAATGAATAACATGCCTATTCATGTATAACATTACATAGATGCATATATGTCACACCCCGATTTCGTAGAATCGATAGTCGTCCCCCGGGCATGATGTTGTACGAACCTAAGTTGCGATCGCACAAGGCATAGTCATAAGGTTATCCGAAACACAACATCAAGTTAGAGTACGTAGAGAAATTGATTGACACATTTGAAATAGAAGTAGACTTTTCATTGATAATAAAACTTCATTTACATTGACTCCATTACAATCATTGTTGTGCGGGCTATGTCACGACCCGTACCCTGAAGAGGGGCACGAGCACGTGGTTACGTCCAGCCTACGCCGCAGTATCGGCGGTAGAATGCTATATATAGGGTCTTTAAATACTACGACTAAAACAGATAAATGTACCTGTACAGTATATACACTCCGAATGGAGGTGACATTGCAATACAATCTCAATCACATATATCAAACTAAGGTAGATAGCATGAAAAAGAGATATGATAGATAAAACAGGAAATAAGTCCAAGATCCACAAGTCAGAGCTAAACATAAACATCCAGAGTCTCAGAAAATATATGTAATAGATACTACAAAACTGAAATGTACTAGCTGGCTCGCAGGCCAGGCAAACCTAACTAAACTATGCTACTCAGGGTGAGCAAGGTCTAGTGGCTCTACCAACAAGCCACAGTCTAAGTCTAGTCCATCAGACTCAACCCCATAGTAGGTCGGGCAATCAGCCTCTGAATCATCTGTAAAATTTATCAACGGTATCCTGTCAGGAAAATGAGCAAGTATAAACACCAACGGCAGTTCCATATGAATTGAGAAATACTATAAGAGACAATAGTAATGAAATACAAGACAAAGATATAGGCGACTTAGGAGCCATTTGAAAGCCGAGTTACAACCCTTGAACCAAACAAGGACCAGAGTTGTAACTCTTCTTTCAAACAGAACTTAGTCTCAAATCATGGCACAATATAAAGACAGGTAGAGCATGTGAGTAATGGAATCATAGCATGGTAAGAAGTACATAAAGTAAAGCTGAACTGGAAATATAAGATACGCTAAATAATGTAAAAGGTGATTTGAACGATTAGAGCGATATGTGATCGGCTAGGGAAGCAAGAGATGGTTATCCACTTGGCCCGGCAATCCGCAGTGTCATCAACGGAGAGTCACGCCGTCTAACCTGGATAACTGGCAATGGGGTATCTGCTACACCCTACGTGAGGTGAGGGTGGCGCTAGCAAAATATAGTTACAGGGAGGCTTTGATCACATAACCCCTAATAATTCCCCCATCTCCGAATAGTATCACGGATCCGGATATGGCACGTCATGACACAGGGTTCGAGAGCAGGAGGCCAGCCCACTCCCAAATTAATGTCTATATAAGTATAGAAACACAGAAATATCACATACTCATATACCAAGGGAGTCCAGGAATAACATCTCATGACAGGATCCGACGTATACTAGTCCGTGAACCGTCGTGTCAGGAATCATATAAAATACTACAACCGAATAGTAGATATCAAGACAATGAACACTATCAGTGAATGTACTCGCCTGTGGTCCCGAGCTGATAAGGTGAACAGACGTTCAGAGTGATCACAGACCTAAAATAAGATACTATGAGTCAAATCGGGCTTAATACTGAAAAGAAAACTAATTCAAGTCATGAATGCAAGTCTAAGTCAAAATTAGGTCAATTTAGGTCAAACTGAGTCATACTAGGTCATACTGGTTCATACTAGGTCATACTAGGTCACTGGGAGTCAATCCAAGTCAAACTAGGTCAAACGGGGTCAAAGGTTGACTTACAGTTAACTTTTGGTCAAAAGTCAACTCTGGTCAACCCTAGGTTAACTCTAGGTCAAACTAGTCTAATGTTGACCAACTGTTGACTTTCAGCCAACTGGTCAACTCTGGTTTGGTTTCGGTCAAATCGGGTCGCTTAAAGGCTAAGTTTGACTCTCGGTTGACTTTTGTTGACTTTTGGTCAAAAAGGTCAACCGACGTCAAAACTAGTCTATGAGCACCATATTTGATCATTACCAACCAAGGGAATCAAGTTCTAACCCTATCTTAGACTCCAAACTCAAAATACCCTATTCCTAGGTGAACCTATATTACCCTACTAAGGTAAATCCCGATACCTTGCCCAATACCAAGGAAACCCCGCTAATATCCAAGATACTAGCCTAGGCTCCTTAGGGTAGCTAGATACTATCCTATCTAAGGTTTACCTACCAAGCAATATGGGTATCCTAGGTATCTAGGTTATGTTAGAAAACATGTGTTGGTTTACCCTATTTCTAATCTTACCAATATCATGAATTACCCTCATATCTCCCTAGCACTCACTCATACACAACACTCTCACAATATCACACTCTAATAGGCTTCTCTATAGCTTTCCTATTAGTTTAGTTATAGGCTATCCTATAGGCACTAACTACACTCATATGTAGGCTCTCTCACACACACACAAAACCTCATAATACACACACACACAAGGCTAAAAGGGGACTGAATAATGACAGCTTTATAGGGGTGTTATAGAGTGTCATATGGGGACTATATGAATGGCAATTTGGACAGAAAAAAGGGGTGTTTGTATGGACTGAGTTATGGTGGCAAGGTGCACTGATTTGTGGTGTTATTATGGACAGCCATGATGGGAAAATCTGGACTGAAATGGGGTCATATGGGGACAGCACTGTGGGCTTGTGCAGGACAGTTATAGGGGTGGTTTACATGGGCTATTTTAGAAGCAAAAGGAGGCAGTAACAAGGGTGCCAAAATGACAGCCAAGGGGGTTTATACCTGGACTGTGGGGACAACAATGTGGTGGGGTTTAAGGACTGTTAGTGTGGACATTTGGGGACTAAGGGAAACTGTCACTTGGATAGTGGTTTGGGGGCTGTCTTCAGGACAGTATATGGCTAAAACAGGGTTAAGGGACAGCCACATATAGGGTGGTTAGGAGGACAAATCAAGACAGCAGTGTATGGTTTAAGGGACAGCAAGTAGGGGTTAGTTAGGACTGTTATGGAGGACCGTTGGACAGCCAACAAGGGAAAAATCTGGACTGTCATTTGGGAAATTTTTGGACTGGTTTGGTACTGCTTATTGCTGGTTTTTGGACAGCAGCAAGCTGGGTTTCCCCTCTCCTAACACCCACAAACCATCTCACAACTCCTCTATAACTCTCAACATTTCTCCTACTCCAACCAAAACTAAAACACCTGTCCTACACTAACATACACACATCCAATACTCCATGCTTGGCCGAACCTGTGTGCCCCCATCCAACACCAATATACACACCACATTCCCACCATAACATCTCCACATATATATATAACCCAATATATATACATATATATATATATATATATATATATTTTTTATACATATATATATATATATATATATATATATATATATATATATATATATATATATATATATATTATTTTTTTATTTTATATATATATATATATATATATATATATATATATATATATTATATATATATATATATAGATATATATATATATATATATATATATATATATATATATATATATATATATATCACCACATATATATATATATATATGTGGTGATATATATATATATATATATATATATATATATATATATATATATATATATATATATATATATATATATATATATATATATATATATATATATATATCACCACATATATATATATATATATATATATATATATATATATATATATATATATATTATATATATATATATATATATATATATATTATATATATATATATATATATATATATATATATATATATATTAATAATATGATACATTATGATACATAGGCAAACTCATTTCTAAACACATGAAAATCTGGAATTAATATTAGAACAACCTAAAATTAATACACAAACAATTTACATGTGTCCAAATGGGGGTTTTCCCATTTGGACACGATCCTACATATTGGACACCTCTACAAGTGTCCAAATGGACACGAAAAGGACACCGATGGTCACAAAACCATGGGGGTCATTCTTATAGGTCAAAACTAATCTAATGCATGAGAGAAATGAGAGAGGAAAAGGATTTATACCTCTCGGTGACTCGAATCGATCCCGATACGCCACCGACACGTAGGAATCCCAAACGGACACGGACAAGCTCCGAATCCTCTCAAACTTGAGTAGCTCCCTCCTTGGCTTGGATGGAGAAGGAAGGATGAATATTGGGTGAGAAAATGGAAAGATTTGGTGGAGAAATTTTTAGGGTTTGCTCTCTAGAAAAATGGGGAAGAACAAGAGAGAGAATGAAAGAGGAAATAATGAAGTGATAGAGGAGTCCTATCCACTCTAGTGGCCGGCCAATAAAGGTTGGTTTTGTCCTATTAGGAAATGCCTAAAAGCTCCTTTTCTAATCTATGGGTTAATACATTGGTAAGGGGTTAAGTCGGGGCTAGTTTGGTCATTCATAAAACCACTAATCCAAATTAATCCTAACCAAAATAATTAGCCTAGTCACTAACTAAAATAACTAACATGTGGGTCATAGCTAACTAGTGGGTGGGCCCGCTAAGGTCAACACTACCCCGGGTCCCCGATACAAGTCGGAATGAGTTGAAATTCGAACTCAACTCAAATAACCCCAAAATAATACAATAAATAAATAAATAATTCCAAAATAATTTTAAAGTAGAAAATTACCAAAATACCACTGTTTATGGAAACTGGGGGCGACAAATCTATCCACCTTAAAAAATTTTGTCCTCAAAATTAAAACAAACATACACTGAAACACAATGCAGAAACAGAAATTATACCTCAGGGCTCGAAGAGATAAGGGAAACGCTCCCGCATGTCGTCCTCTCTCTCCCAGGTAGACTCATCTGGAGAGTGATGCCTCCATGCAACACGAACCACGGGTATAACCTGGTTCCGGAGCACCTTCTCCCTACGATCCAGAATCTCCACTGGCTGCTCTGGATAGTGAAGAGTAGGCCCCACCTCGATCGCTGAATGGTCCAATACATGGCTGAGGTCCGGCACGTACCGTCTCAGCTGCGACACATGGAACACGTTGTGTACCCCCTCTAGTGTAGGCGGCAAGTCTAGCCTGTAAGCCACTGCACCGACCCTCTCAAGGATGGTGAAAGGTCCGATGTAGCGCGGACTAAGCTTCCCGCCTCCGCCAAAGCGAATCGTGCCCCGTGTCGGAGAAATCTTCAGGAACACCAAAGCACCAACCTAGACATAGAACAAACTCAGAACACAGGACAGACAAATCACAAACAATCACAAACAGGAACTGAAACTAACCTCGAACTCTAACGGCCTCCGGTGGCTATCGGCCCAATGCCGCTGCCTATCCTGAGCCACCCGAAGTCTGTCTCTAATCAGCCTGACCTTTTCAGCTGCATCCACCACCATCTCCGGTCCAAGCAACACTCTTTCGCCAACATCGTCCTATAACAAGGGAGTATGGCATCTCCATCCGTATAGAGCCTCGAATGGCGACATCTCTATACTGGCCTGATAGCTGTTGTTGTAAGCAAACCCTACCAGGTGAATATGATCCTTCCAAGAACCCTCGAGATCTAGCACACACGTGCGAAGCATATCCTCCAAGGTCTGGATAGTCCTCTCCGATTGCCCATCTGTCTGGGGGTGATAAGCGATACTAAACTTGAGCGAGGTGCCCAAGCTAGCCTGCAAACTCCTCCAGAAGTGGGAAGTAAAACGGCTATCCCGATCTGAAACTATGCTCACAGGAACCCCATGTAATCGCACGATCTGACGAACATACAGCTCTGCCAACCTCTCCGTAGACAATCCCACCTTGAAAGGCAAAAAGTGGGCCGATTTGGTCAATCTATCAACTATGACCCAAATTGCATCTTTCCCTCCTGGAGATCGTGGAAGTCCGGACAAAAAGTCCATGGTGATGTTCTCCCACTTCCACTCAGGAATGGGTAGTGGGTGTAGTAACCCACCAGGCCTCTGCCTCTCGGCCTTCACCTGCTGACAAACCAAGCAGCGAGATACAAACTGAGCTACCTCGCGCTTCATACCGTACCACCAAACGTGCTCTCTCAAATTTTTGTACATCTTGTTGGCACCAGGATGCATAGAGTACTGAGAGCGATGTGCCTCCTGAAGAACCTCCTCCCGAAGCTCCCCACTCGGAACACACAGTCTAGCACCGTGCCGCAGCGACCCATCTTCGGCAATAGAGAAATCATCAAGCAGCCCCGCCTGCACCTGCTCCCTGATGCACCTCAGGGCAACATCATCATACTATACTGATCTGACTTTGTCCATCAACTCAGACTGAATCTGTAAACCCCCACATCTGCACCTCCATGCCCGAAATAATCACCTCGATTCCCAAACTGTCCAAGTCAGCCAAAAGATGATGGTCTGATGTCAGATACATAGCCACTGGATACCTGCTCAAGGTATCTGCAACTACGTTGGCCTTCTCTGGATGGTACTGTAAGGCAATATCGAAATCCTTTATCAGCTCAAGCCAACGTCTCTGCCTCATGTTCAGCTCATTCTGAGTGAACACGTACTTCAAGCTCTTGTGGTCAGCAAAGATCTCAACCCGCTCTCCGTACAGATAGTGCTTCCACAACTTCAGGGCAAAGATGACAGCGGCTAACTCCAGATCATGAGTCGGGTAGTTCTTCTTATGAGGACGTAACTGCCTAGATGCATAGGCAATCACCTTTCCGTGCTGCTGAAGTACACAACCCAGACCCCGACCAGAAGCGTCGCTGTAAATCGAGAAACCACCGGTCCCAAACGGTAATGTCAAGATCAGAGCTGATGTCAACCTCTTCTTCAGCTCATCGAAGGCGGCCTGACACTCCTCAGTTCAGACGAACTCCACATCCTTCCTGGTGAGTCTAGTCATCGGCTCCGCGATCCGCGAGAAATCCTAGACGAACTTCCGATAGTAGCCCGCCAATCCCAGAAAGCTTTGAATCTCGGCAACTGTACTGGGCGTAGACCAAGACTCTACCGCAGCAATCTTCTTCTGGTCTACTGAGATCCCGTGCTCGGTCACAACATGACCCAAGAACTCAACCTGGTCCAGGAAGAACTCAGACTTCGACAACTTCCCATACAACTTCTCCTTTCTCAAAGTCTCGAGCACAATCCTCAGATGCTCCTCGTGCTCCTCCGGCGTCTTTGAGTAGACCAGGATGTCGTCTCTGAAGACCACCATGAACTTGGCAAGGTACTGATCGAATATCTTGTTCATCAAGTTCATGAACATAGCTGGGGTGTTGGTTAACCCAAATGGCATCACTGTGAACTCGTACTGGCCGTACCGAGTCCGAAAAGCTGTCTTCGGAATGTCTTCCTACTTCACCTTCAGCTGATGATAGTCGGACCTCAGATCTATCTTCGAAAACACCTTGGCGCCGCTCAACTGATCGAATAAGTCGTCGATCCTCGACAATGGGTACTTATTCTTGATATTAAGGTTGTTGAGCGCCCTGTAGTCGATACACATGCGCATCGTACCATCCTTCTTCGGTACAAACAGGACTGGCGCTCCCCAAGGCGATGAACTGGATCTAATGAATCCCTTGTCCTGCAGCTCATCGACCTGCTTCTTCAGCTCTGCCAACTCGCTGTTGTTGACCCTATAGACGTGCTGTGAGATAGGCTCAACACCCGGCTCTAAGTCTATAGAGAACTCAATGTCTCTATCCGGCGGTATCCCAGGCAACTCCTCAGAAAAAACATCCATGAAGTCAGCTATCAATGGATACGACAATGCCTGCCCCGCCAGTAAAGCTCCGCAGAACCCATCTCCCGGCTCAGATGCTCCTCTAGCAAACACAATCTCTGGCTCTCCCGGCGGCCAAAACAAAATCCTACCTCCTTTGCAATCTATACTAGCATGGTGCATGCTCAACTAATCCATTTCGAGTAATATATCGTACCTCGGAAGGGGCATTACGAGCAAGCACGCACCCAAAACTCGGCCTCCTACAGTAACTCTCCGCCCCTTGTAAATATTGTTGACCAGGATGATGCCTCCCCCGGTCAATATCTTATAAGTCCTACCCAAGGGTTCAGCAATAATATTGTGTCTCAGAGCAAAGGAGACAGACACAAAGCTATGAGAGGCACCGAAATCAAATAAGGTAAATACAGGAAATGAATCAAGAAGAATGTGACCTGCCACTACATCGCCTACTGGCTCTGCCTCCTCCTCTGCTGTCAGGGTAAACACTCTGCCCGCAGGGGCTCCCCTCTGGTGCTGCGTAAAACACTGCTGCTGCATCTGAAGTGGAGGACCTTTCTGCTGAACTGCTGGTCCTCTGGTCGGCTGTGCTCTGTCCTGGACTCCTCGGACTCCCTGAAAATGGCAGTCCTTCAGCTGGTGATCGGGCGCCCCACAGTATAAGCATACGCCCAACCTCTTCCTGCAAATCTCTCTAGTGTGCCCTGGCTTCCCGCAGAAGTTACACTGTGTAGCCGACCTCTGACCCTAATGTTGCTGGGCACGCACTGGTGCCTATTGGAACTACAACTGAGGCTGCTGCTGCTGGAACTGCCTCTGCTGGAAATATGGGCACTTTGCTAGCCCTGCACTCGAACTAGCTCTAAGAGCGTCACTGCTCCCCTTCGGCTTGAGGCCGAAGTCCTCCTTTGTAATCTGAGCCTCCATCAGGATCTGCTCGAAGGTCGCATCTCGTCTCCCAGAGGTGCGAGTGTGCACTGCATGTATAAGACCCCTTCGGAACTTCCGGGCCTTGCACCCCTCATCCTGGATCAGACTGGGTGCAAACCTGCTCAAGCGAAAGAACTCTGCTGCATACTCGTCTACCGACGAGTTCTCTTGCACCAAACTGGCAACCTGTCCCTCCAAAGCTGTCAAGGCTACATCTGGGTAGAACTTCTCCTTAAAGAGTTTTCTGAAGTCCTTCGAAGATATACCTCTCACTAATGCACGCGAATCCGTACGGTACCAAGTCAGCGCTATGTCGAAAAACTGGCTCGCTGCAGAAGTCACCCACAGACCTCTCAGGACCTCTGCCAACTCCAGACTCCGCTGGACATCCTCTAGCCAGTCGTCCGCGTATAGGATACCCTCGGTACCCTTGAACTCCCGCGGGTTCATCTTACTGAAATCAAGGTGCATACCGGGCCTCCCCTGACCTTTCTGCTGTACTGGTGCTCCCTGAACTGTAGCCGGTGCACCTCCCTCCACTGCTGCCATAGCTAGCTGATACGAGTTCTCCATGGTCTGTCGCAGCACCTCTGCCTAACGGTGCTGTGCCTCCGTCTGTGCTCTCTGTGTCTGCAGCATCTGCTGCAGAAGGGCCATCATCCCCTGATTGTTTGCCGGTAACTGAGGCGACGGTAGAAGAATGTCAGGGATGACCATGGACGGTCCCGCTGCTGGAGGTGGAAGACCTCCTGGAACCGTCTCTACTGCTGCTCCCGTCGGAAGGACAGGAACTGAGGGGGCAGCTCCCTCAAGTGCAGCTCCCGTAGCGGAGGTGGAAGACCAGCCAGATCGGGCCTCTCCGGTACAGCGCTAGAACCCGCTGCCTGAGAGCGAATGATCGTCATCCTGAGGATAGATTGAAACAAGGAATCAATATGGCATATGATAGGAATATCAAAGACGGACAATTAAATTCAATGCAAAAAAGAATTTGTCATGGTAATCAAGAGATCAAAAATTTTCTAACATGTGATTGAGTAACACCTATCATACGCTAGATCCTACATCCTAATTGCAGGCTCGTAATTAGTACTCTAAGTCGAGCACCATTACGAGTTCGCACCAGTTGCGACACAGACCTGCATGGGCCACCACAAAAATGTGTCACGACCTGCACCCTGAAGAGGGGCACGAGCAAGTGGTTACGTCCAGCCTATGCCGCAGTATCGGCGGGTAGAATGCTGTATATAGGGTCTATAAATACTACGACTAAAACAGATAAATGTACCTGTACAGTATATATACTTCGAATGGAGGTGACATAGCAATACAGACTCAATCATATATATCAAACTAAGGTAGATAGCATGGAAAAGAGATATGATAGATAAAGCAGGAAATAAGTCCAAGATCCACAAGTCAGAGCTAAACACAAACATCCAGAGTCTCAGAAAATATATGTAATAGATACTACAAAACTGAAATGTACTAGCTGGCTCGCAGGCCAAACAAACCTAACTAAACTATGCTACTCAGGATGAGCAAGGTCAAGTGGCTCTACCAACAAGCCACAGTCTAAGTCTAGTCCATCAGACTCAACCCTATAGTAGGTCGGGCAATCAGCCTTTGAATTATCTGTAAAATTTGTCAACGGTATCCTGTCAGGAAAATGAGCAAGTACAAACACCAACGACAATTCCATATGAATTAAGAAATACTATAAGAGACAGTAGTAATGAAATACAAGACAAAGATATAGGCGACTTGGGAACCATTTGAAAGCCGAGTTACAACCCTTGAACCAAACAAGGACCGGTGTTGTAACTCTTCTTTCAAACAGAACTTAGTCTCAAATCATGGCACAATATAAAGACAGGTAGAGCATGTGAGTAATGAAATCATAGCATGGTAAGAAGTACAGAAAGTAAAGTTGAACTGGAAATATAAGATACGCTAAATAATGTAAAAGGTGATTTGAACGATTAGAGCGATATGTGATCGGCTAGGGAAGCAAGAGATGGTTATCCACTTGGCCCGGCAATCTGCGGTGTCCTCAACGGAGAGTCATGCCGTCCAACCTGGATAACTGGCAATGGGGTATCCGCTACACCCTACGTGAGGTAAAGGTGGCGCTAGCAAAATATAGTTACAGGGAGGCTTTGATCACATAACCCCTAATAATTCCCCCATCTCCGAATAGTATCACGAATCCGGACATGGCACATCATGACACAGGGTTTGAGAGCAGAGGGCCAGCCCACTCCCAAATTAATGTCTATATAAGTAGAGAAACATAGAAATATCACATACTCATATACCAAGGGAGTCCAGGAATAACATCTCATGACAAGATCCGACGTATACTAGTCCGTGAACCGTCGTGTCAGGAATCATGTAAAACACTACAACTGAATCGGATATAGTAGATATCAAGACAATAAAAACTATCAGTGAATGTACTCGCCTGTGGTCCCGAACTGATAAGGTGAACAGACTCTCGGAGTGATCACAGACCTAAAATAAGATACTATGAGTCAAACAGGTTTTAATACTGAAAAAGAAAACTAATTCAAGTCATGAATGCAAGTCTGAGTCAAAACTAGGTTAATTTAGGTCAAACTGAGTCATACTAGGTCATACTGGTTCATACTAGGTCATACTAGGTCACTGAGAGTCAATCCAAGTCAAACTAGGTCAAACGGGGTCAAAGGTTGACTTACAGTTGACTTTTGGTCAAAAGTCAACTCTGGTCAACCCTAGGTCAACTCTAGGTCAAACTAGTCTAATGTTGACCAACTGATGACTTTCAGCCAACTGGTAAACTCTGGTTTGGTTTCGGTCAAATCGGGTCGCTTAAAGGCTAAGTTTGACTCTCGGTTGACTTTTGTTGACTTTTGGTCAAAAAGGTCAACCGACGTCAAAACTAGTCTATGAGCACCATATTTGATCATTACCAACCAAGGGAATCAAGTTCTAACCCTATCTTAGACTTCAAACTCAAAATACCCTATTCCTAGGTGAACCTATATTACCCTACTAAGGTAAATCCCGATACCTTATCCAATACCAAGGAAATCCCGCTAATACCCAAGATACTAGCCTAGGCTCCTTAGGGTAGCTAGATACTATCCTATCTAAGGTTTACCTACCAAGCAATACGGGTATCCTAGGTATCTAGGCTATGTTAGAAAACATGTGTTGGTTTACCCTATTTCTAACCTTACCAATATCATGAATTACCCTCATATCTCCCTAGCACTCACTCACACACAACACTCTCACAATATCACACTCTAATAGGCTTCTCTATAGTTTTCCTATTAGTTTAGATATAGGCTATCCTATAGGCACTAACTACACTCATATGTAGGCTCTCACACACACACACACACAAAACCTCATAATACACACACACACACACAAGGCTAAAAGGGGACTGAATAATGACAGGTTTATAGGGGTGTTTTAGAGTGTCATATGGGGACTATATGAATGGCAATTTGGACAGAAAAAAGGGTGTTTGTATGGACTGAGTTATGGTGGCAAGGTGGACTGATTTGTGGTGTTATTAAGGACAGCCATGATGGAAAAATCTGGACTGAAATAGGGTCATATGGGGACAGCACTGTGGGCTTGTGCAGGACAGTTATAGGGGTGGTTTACATGGGATGTTTTAGAAGCAAAAGCAGGCAGTAACAAGGGTGCCAAAATGACAGCCAAGGGGGTTTATACCTGGACGGCAGGGACAGCAATGTGGTGGGGTTTAAGGACTGTTAGTGTGGACATTTAGGGACTAAGGGAAACTTTCACTTGGACAGTTAGGACAGTGGTTTGGGGGCTGTCTTCAGGACTGTATATAGCTAAAACAGGGTCAAGGGACAGCCACATATAGGGTGGTTAGGAGGACAAATCCGGACAGCAGTTTATGGTTTAAGGGACATCAAGTAGGGGTTAGTTAGGACTGTTATGGAGGACTATTGGACAGCCAACAAGGGAAAAATCTGGACTGTCATTTGGGAAATTTCTGGACTGGTTTGGTACTGCTTATTGCTGGTTTTTGGACAGCAGCAAGCTGGGTTTCCCCCTCTCCTAACACCCACAAACCATCTCACAACTCCTCTATAACTCTCAACCTTTCTCCTACTCCAACCAAAACACAAACACCTCTCCTACACTAACATACACAAATCCAATACTCCATGCTTGGCCGAACCTGTGTGCTCCCATCCAACACCAATATACCCACCACATTCCCACCATAACATCTCCATATATATATATATATATATATATATATATATATAACCCAATATATATATATATATATATATATATATATATATATATATATATATATATATATATAACCCAATATATATATATATATATATATATATATATATATATATATATATATATATATATATATATATATATATATATATATATATATATATATAACACATGAAAATCTGGAATTAATATTAGAACAGCCTAAAATTAATACACAAACAATTTACATGTGTCAAAATGGGGGTTTTCCCATTAGGACATGATCCTACATATTGGACACCTCTGCAAGTGTCCAAAAGGACACGAAAAGGACACCAATGGGCACAAAACCATGGGGGTCATTCCTATAGGTCAAAACTAATCTAATGCATGAGAGAAATGAGAGAGGAAAAGGATTTATACCTCTCGGTGACTCGAATCGATCCTGATACGGCACAGACACGTAGAAATCCCAAATGGATACGGACAAGCTCCGAATCCTCTGAAACTTGAGTAGCTCCCTCCTTGGCTTGGATGGAGAAGGAAGGATGAATATTGGGTGAGAAAATGAAAAGATTTGGTGGAGAAATTTCTAGGGTTTGCTCTCTAGAAAAATGGGGAAGAACAAGAGAGAGAATGAAAGAGGAAATAATGAAGTGATGGAGGAGTCCTATCCACTCTAGTGGCCGGCCAATAAAGGTTGGTTTTGTCCTATTAGGAAATGCCTAAAAGCCCCTCTTCTAATCTATGGGTTAATACATTGGTAAGGGGTTAAGTCGGGGCTAGTTTGGTCATTCCTAAAACCACTATTCCAAATTAATTCTAACCAAAATAATTAGCCTAGTCACTAACTAAAATAACTAACATGTGGGCCATGGCTAACTAGTGGTGGGCCCGCTAAGGTCAACACTACCCCGGGTCCCCGATACAAGTCGGAATGAGTTGAAATTTGAACCCGACTCAAACAACCCCAAAATAATACAATAAATAAATAAATAATTCCAAAATAATTTCAAAGTAGAAAATTACCAAAATACCCCTGTTCATAGAAACTGGGGGTGACAGGCTACAACATGACTCGACTTATAAAATGAACGTCGATGAGATAGTCGTTCCATACATTATATTCCTTTTTACAAGAAAAAACTATTACACTTTCCACCTGCTATCGAAGGAAGTCGAGTCGCCATTTGTCTTCTTTTGTACTGAGCGCGGAGTCTTCAAAAGGATTTCCGAAACAAGCCTTCAACACGCGGACGAGGCTTCAAAAGGATTCACGTCGCCTTGAGCTTTAAGTGGCACGCCCTTCGTGGTTCGGGGTACCTGCGTGGAGAGCGAGGATCAGTACATTATACTTTGTACTGTTGCGTGGCTATTTAAGTTCCACGCTCTCTTTTGGTTGAAGAGTTTATATGACTTAGCTTGTGAATGTTTCTAACCATCCTAATGAATTTCAAACAAGCATATGACAAGCATAATATGAAATACGTTGAGACTTACCCACGGCGGACCGCGCCGCGCCTTATGAGACTTACCATGTTCTTTCCTGTCAATTGTTATTATTTTTTATACCAAGTGCAATATTACGTGTGATTGGTCACTGACACCACAAGCCATCCTGGACTTATAGCTTTGTTAGTCGGGGCCCTTTTAATGCAAGTAGCGAGCCTTGCTGAAATTCTCCGCCTAACCCGTGCTATCATCCAGCACAGCTATGCCGTGTTTCCTCCTAGGCCGAGTCAGTCCCGTGGCCCCGGGTTGCCGCTCGAGGAAACTTTCTCCTTGTCGACAAGTTGTCCAACGACCGAGTTAAGACATTATTTAGTTATTAAGGTATAGCCTATGTTCTCTTTGAAAACTTGATCATTTTACCGTGCCCATGCATTCATTCTTTCATTCGCTACAACGCTGTCGATTTACCTAAGAAGGGGTCGAGAAGAGAAGGGTCAGCCACTCACCTTGAGTTTTTTTGCTTGGGGCGAGAGACTGGTTGACCGCGCTAGACGTCGCCTACGCGATTACCTGAAATCGCACAAGCAACCGATTAGAACACTGTATTATGCAAGAAGTTCGATAGAAAATGCGAATTCAAAATGTAAGCCATAAAAATCATCGAAAACATTCACGAAAATACATTCACAAAACCAAAGCCAAGACCAACGCAAGCGGCGTAAAAAACAGAGCAACGGGTGGTCTCTCCTGACTCAGCCGCAGAGTCAATTCTGGAGGCGCTACCCGCTGAATATGGGACTTGGTTCCGAAGAAGCCATTCCATAACGGGGAATGGATCTTAATTCAACAGTTCCCGTTCGATCGATTCGGTTGATCCTGACCTATCAGCCCCGACAGAATCGATAGCGACAATGTTCCTTTCTCGCGCACCCCGTAGACGGAGAATGGGGCACGATGTAGGGATGGGGTACTACACCATAACTAACTAAGAAAAAGTTTCGTCTTCGAATCTTAAGAACAGAACCTACCTCTATGAAAATAATGAAGAAAACTTTTCCTTCATCTCTGACTCGAGTTCCCAATCGACTCTTCCACCGCATGGTTCCTCCAAAGTTCGCGAACAAGAAGGATCGTTCGATTCCGCAGCAGCTTATCCTTGCATTTTAAGATTTGAACTGGCTCTTCAACGTAGGATAAGTTGGACTTCAGCTCCAGCTGGCCAAAATCCACCATGTGGTTAGGGTCGTGCACGTACTTCCGCAATTGAGAGACGTAGAAGATATTATGCACACCTTCAAGAGCCGACGGTAGGGCAATTTTATAGGCAACTGGGGCGACCCGCTCGAGTATTTCAAACGGCCCAACGAATCTCGGACTCAACTTTCCCTTCGCGCCGAACCGAGTAACTCCTCGTATGGACGACACCTTCAGGAACACGTGATCGCCCTCCAGGAACTCATGTGGTCTTCGATGGGTGTCGGCGTAGCTCTTTTGCCGACTCTGTGCAATCTTCAGTCTTTTTCGAATTAGCTTAACCTTTTCCACAGTCTGTTCCACCAGCTCCGGGCCGAGTATCTGCCATTCCCCGACTTTATTCCAGCAAATGGGCGATCTGCACTTTCGGCCGTACAAAGCTTCATACGACGCCATTTGGATGCTGGATTGGTAGCTATTATTGTATGCAAATTCCGCCAGTGGTAGGTGGACATCCCAGCTTGATTTGAAGTCAATTGGGCAGAGTCGTAGCATGTCTTCGAGAATCTGATTAACGTGCTCCGTTTGACCGTCGGTCTGAAGATGGTAAGCTGAGCTGAACTGCAACTTGGTACCCAGTGCCGACTGAAGGCTACTCCAGAATTGCGATATGAACCGTAAATTCCGATCAGAGACGATGGATACTGGAACTCCGTGCAGCCATACTATCTCGTCAATGATGGAACTGGGGATTCCCAGGATCCTTCCTTTGGTGTACTTATTGATCGATAGAAAGTTAAACAGATCAAATACGTGTTCTAACCCTTCATAGACGGAAACTAGGGTTCACGAATTATACTTGCAGTAGAAAGGAGATAAGTAATTCCTTGCAACCTCGAGCGGACGACCCCAAGATCTTCTGCACGTATTCCTTCCTCGAGTTGGACGTCGTATGGGCGACGATCTCCCAACCTTTTCTTCTCCTTGGCAGCCCTCTCTTTCTCTCCTTACGTAAATCACGAATTTAGAGAAAGTTTCAGATTTTATGATCCGTAATGTGGCGGCCAGAGAATAGAGGATATATATAGGCTACGGCAGGGACCATTAGGAGAAATTAGGGTTAGGCCTCCTGACGGATCTGGATATCCCGTGTTCAGCCCGAACACACAATCCAGGCCCATTAACAATAGCTCGGTCCACTAATGAGCTATTGTTGTACTACCTCCCTAATCCCAAATTATGTTTGTGGGCTCCTTTTATTATATGCTCGTTTGGCTCCCCATGTTAAGATATTATATGTCCGTCGATCAAATTAAGTTACTGACAACTATATTGATTCGACATCTTTTATCCTTAAGTAGTACCGCTCAAGTTTATTTGTCATGTCGGATATAATCCACCTGCAGGGTTTACATAACAATCCTTATGAGCTCCTTAAGAGGACATCATCAACCCGATGTATCGGGACATGGATTTTATTTATAATCAACAGCCCATCATACATACAATGTTATTACCCAATTCATAGAGGTTGTTGATCCATAATGAATCTTACTATTTTATGAGTCAAAGTAATGCACATTGCATATACATATCCGTTATTATATCTGGATTAAGAGTACAAGCATCCATAATAACAGAGGTGTTTGTTCTCTTATGTAGTCAGTACAAAGAGAACAACCTCAAGTGGTCCTGTTCAATACACACAAAGTGTACTAGTGTAAACCTATAGTCAAGATAGACTAATACCAGATTACACTACAACCTTTCCAATAGATTGTCCAAGTCCATCTAGGTTGTGAACTATTTATATACTCCATAGGAAACTGATAATATGATCTTCTGTGTGACACCACACACCGTATTATCTACAATATAGAATATCAGACATTTGTATTAACACTTGCAACAAATACAATATGCAAATATTTGCCCATATGATTCTCATTCAAAATTTAAGGAAATAAGGTTACTACAAAAGTGATGCTTTTAGTATATAACCCTAACAATCTCCCACTTATACTCAAAGTATTGCTTTTTCAGTATACTGTTACAAATCTTCCACTTATACTTAAAGCCATGCTGCTACACATCTGACTCCCATTTCCTCAACATGACTGTCAAAAGCCTTAGCTGGTAAGCTCTTTGTAAAGGAATCAGCTAGGTTGTCGGCTGATGCTATCTTGATCACAACAACTTTTCCTTTCTTTACGAAATCTCGTATCAGGTAGTACTTGCACTCAATGTGTTTTCCTGTCTTATGGGCTCGTGGTTCCTTCGAGTTTGCAACTGCACCACTATTATCACAATAAAGTGTAATAGACTTAGGCAAACTAGGTACCACATCCAAGTCCAACAGAAAGTTTCTGAGCCAAACCGCTTCTTTGGCTGCCTTAGAGGCTGCCACATACTCGGCTTCCATGGTGGAATCAGCAATACATTTTTTGCTTGATACTCCTCCACACAATGGCTCTACCTCCCAAAGTAAACACATGACCTGAGGTAGATTTCCTGGAATCCCTATATGACTGAAAATCTGAGTCTGTATACCCCAAGGGAACTAAACTATCTGCCTGATAAACTAGCATATACTCTTTAGTCCTTTTCAGGTACTTCAAAATATGCTTTACGGCAGTCCAGTGCTCTTGTCCTGGGTTAGACTGATATCTGCTGACCATGCCTACGACAAAGCAGATGTCTGGTCTCGTACATAGCATTGCATACATTAAGCTTCCTACTGCTGAAGCATAAGGAACTGCCTTCATGTTCTCTATCTCTTTAGGTGTCTTCGGACACTGCTCCTTTGATAGAGCAATTCCATGTCTAAAAGGTAAGAAACCTTTCTTAGAATTTTGCATACTAAAACGAGTTAGTACAGTATCGATATAGGAAGCTTGGGATAAGCCCAACATCCTTTTCTTACGATCTCGTAGAACTTTGATCCCAAGGATGTGACCTACTTCTCCCAAGTCCTTCATATCAAACTGTTTGGATAACCATACCCTTACATCAGATAATACCTTCACATTGTTTCCAATGAGCAAGATGTCATCCACATAAAGTACTAGGAACACCACCATGTTTCCGTCACACTTTCTGTATATACATGATTCATCCTGACATTGATCAAATCCATAGGATTTTATCACCTGATCAAAACAGATGTTCCAAGATCTGGAAGCTTGCTTAAGTCCATAAATGGACTTTTTGAGCTTACAAACAAGATGCTCCTGGCCCTTTTTAATGAACACGTCTGGTTGCTTCATATAGATGTCTTCCTCAAGACTTCCATTAAGGAAAGCTGTCTTGACATCCATTTGCCAAATCTCATAATCGAGATGAGCTGCAATAGATAAAAGAATCCGAATAGACTTAAGCATGGCTACAGGAGAAAAGGTTTGCTTATAATCGATACCCTCTCTTTGAGTAAAACCTTTTGCTACAAGCCGAGCTTTAAAGGTTTCAACCTTACCTCTGATCCTCTTTTTCTCTTATAGACCCACTTGCATCCAATGGCTTTTACACCAACGGGTGGTTCTACAAGCTCCCAGACCTGATTAGAATCCATAGATTCTATTTCAGATATCATTGCTTTTTGCCATGACTCTGCATCTTTATCTTGGAGTGCTTCATTGTAGGTACAGGGATCATAATCTTGTTCCTCAGGGATGAAGTCTGACGACTCTCCCAAGAACATATATCTATCAGGTTGTATCACAACCCTCCCACTATGACGAGGCACTATCGGTTGTGGTGTAACATTTGTGACACGTTGTGCAGTTATTTATGGTTCATCCTCTTGTACTGTTGGTACTGAAGTACTTGGTGTCTCACGTCTCAGTTCTTCTAGAACAACTCTACTTGTGGGTTTATGGTTCATCACATAGTCTTCCTCTAAGAATCGGGCATTGGTGCTAACAATGACCTTCTGATCCTTAGGACTATAAAATAAACCTCCTTTCGTTCCTCTTGGATAGCCTACAAACAAACGTACTTCTGTACGAGATTCCAACTTATCTGCTTTCCCATTCAGCACATGTGCTGGACTACCCCAAATGCGAACATGTTTCAGACTAGGCTTACGCCCAATCCACAGCTCTGTGGGAGTAAGAGGTACTGACTTAGAAGGAACCAAGTTCAAAATATAAGCTGCAGTCTCTAAGGCATATCCCCAAAACGAATCTGGCAAATTCAAATAACTCATCATTGATCTAACCATCTTCATAAGAGTTCTATTCCTTCTTTCGGCTACACCATTCTGTTGGGGCGTTCCAGGTGCAGTCAATTGGGATGCAATCCCAGCCTCTGATAAATAATCCCTAAACTCTCCAAAAAGGTACTCGCCACCACGATCTGATCGTAATGACTTGATACATTTTCCATGACGTTTCTCCGTTTTAGCCTTGTACTCTTTGAATTTCTCAAAGCACTCAGACTTACGGCGTATCAAATAAATGTATCCATACCTTGAATAATCGTCAATAAATGTGACAAAATATTCAAAGCCACCTCTAGCTTGGATAGTCATGGGTCCACACAAATCAGAATAAACCAATTCCAACACATCTTTGGCCCTATACCCCTTTGCCGTAAAAGGCCTTTTGGTCATTTTACCTTCCAAGCAGGATTCACAGACTGGTAGTGCCTCCACTTCCAATGAACTCAAAGGTCCATCTTCAACCAGTCTTTGAATCCTTCTTAGGTTAATATGCCCCAATCGTAAGTGCCAAAGATATGTTTGGTTCATACAAGAAGGTTCTTTTCTATTATTTAAGTTAGATGACATATTATTCATTTTCATAAGTTGCATTGTGGGCGAAATAGGATTAATGACATACAAATTATCAACCAATGCACCAGAACAGATAAAATGTTTATTCTTTCTAATAACAATATTGTCATTAAAATAAACTGAATATCCATCCTTAACTAACATAGAAACAGAAACTAAATTCCTTCTAAGTGAAGGTGCATAAAGACAATCTCTCAATGTCAAAGACTTATTTCTACCAAAAGATAAAGTAACATCTCCTAATGCAATGATCGATACTTTTGTAGCATCACACATGAACAAGCATATCTCTCCATCATTGAGCCGTCTGGTTTCCTGGAACCCCTGCAATGTATTGCAGACATTATTAGTGGCTCCTGTATCTACACACCAGGTGCCGATAGATAACACCGCTAAACATGTTTCAACTATTAGTAAATGAGATATACCTTCTTTGTTCCCTTGTTTGAGAAGTGGACAATCAGTCTTCCAATGTCCTGACCCTTTGCACTTGAAATATTTGTCTTTCGGATTTTTCACCGCGTCTTGAGGTCCCATGCCCTTCTTTGCTAAGTTTGCCTGTTTCTGAATGTTATTCTTCTTCTTACCGCCTTTTGGCTTAGAAGTAGAAGCCTTTTCTGAAACAAAAACATGACCACTCTGCCTAAAGAGAGATTCAGCATCCTGTAGCTCTTTTGCAAGTTCTGCCAAACTATACAACCTTTTGTTCATGTTGTAATTAAGGCAGAAATTGTCAAAACTTTTAGGCAGAGTCCCGAGAATGATATCGACCTGGGTTTCCCCATCGATTTCAGCTCCAAGGATCTCCATCTCATTCAGATGACCCATCATCTTGAGAACATGATCCCTTACTGGTGTACCCTCAGCCATTTTTGTATTCATCAAACATTTCATAGCAAACTGCCTAGCTGCTTTACTCTGATGTCCGAAGAGTTCCTTGAGGTTATACATCATGTCATAAGCTGTGGCCATGGCCTGATGCTGATGTTGCAGTACATTTGACATAGATGCCAGAATGTAACATCGCGCCATCTCATCTGCCTTTTTCTACTTCTTATAAGCCTCTTTGACCTCTTCATCAGATTTAGCATCAGGCTTAGGTGGGCATTCCTCAATAAGTACATATTTGTACTCTTCAGCAGTCAGAACAATATCCAAATTACGTTTCCAATCAATATAATTAGGTCCAGTAAGTTTGTTTTCTTTAAGAATCACCATAAGTGGACTGAAAGAACCCATTTTTGAAATCCAGATAATCACATAAATAAAATTATGTACGGCAAAAAAAAACTTTTTGAATTAACTAAATATTGATTCCCTCAAAACAATAATAAGAAATTCACCAACACCTTAAACACCATAAATTTAGCATGCCACGATAGTGTGGACGTATACAAATTCAACTTTGTTCAAGTAGAATTTTCTTATTAATTTTACTATCATGTCAATATAACTTTATGACAAATAAAATTAATATGCTGGTCTTGCTCTGGTCATACAAATAATAGTAGTGACTCCGATGGGGAGGATACCATTATTTGTATCTAAGTGTATACCATTACTTAATACTAAGTCCATTACCTTGTAAAGAGTTCCTTCAGATGGAGAAGTGAACACATACTAGGTAACTTCCTACAATTATCCCTAAGGAAGTTTGTACCGGTGATCCATAATTATACTCATCCGATATGGAGGAAAGCACCAAAGCCAACACGCAAGTATAATTACATCACCTACAAACCAGTAATGGAGACCATAGGATTTATACGAAATAAAAATCCTCTCCCACTTAGTTATTTAACAATGAGGGTTTTTCTACTAGTTGATATTATGTCCATGTTGTCCATTATTAATGTAGGCTTGGTTTTTCAAAAAAACAACCACAAAACAATAAACATGCATAATTAGAAAAAGCAAAATGACAAAAATAAGAGAAAATATCTAACTATTATGGTCATCTTTGCTGTTCCGTCCTCAACTATCCGAATCCAAAATCTGGTGCTGCGCAGATCTATACGGGGTTCGACCTGTCCGGTCAGGTCGCGGGGTTCGGGGCAGCGCCCCAAATTTTTTTTTTTTAGGTTTTGGCTGTCGATTCCTTCATCAAAAATCATCTGTCGGCCTCTGGATTGCTCAAAACCAGCATCTCGTCCGGCGTCAGAAACAGCCACCACCACCATCACGATTGATCAAAAATAATTAAAATTACATCTATCCTATGCCTCCCGAAGGAGTTCACACATAATCTAGATTGAAAAATTAAATTAATAAGCACGATCAACCCTCGTGATTTTAATTACATCCACAGCAACAACAACATCTACGACATGTCCGTGGTTTAAACAACACAATCAAAAAACATGCATTGGACCATAATAGTTGGATCTAAGATGCCTGCAAAACCGAGTTAGAACAGATCTACGTCTACCGACTATTACATAGCGTAAGTTTTATTGGACAACATGGACGTATCAATCAATACGTAGATCCAAAGTGGCTCTGATACCAATTGATGGAACTGGGGATTTTCAGGACCATTCCTTTGGTGTGCGTATTGATCGATAGAAAGTTAAATAGATCAAATACGTGTTCTAACCCTTCATAGACGGAAACTAGGGTTCACGAATTATACCTGCAGCGGAAAGGAGACAAGTAATTCCTTGCAACCTCGAGCGGACGACCCCAAGATCTTCTGCACGTATTCCTTCCTCGAGTTGGACGTCGTGTGGGCGACGATCTCCCAACCTTTTCTTCTCCTTGGCAGCCCTGTCTTCCTCTTCTTACGTAAATCACAAATTTAGAGAAAGTTTCAGATTTTATGATCCGTAATGTGGCGGCCAGAGAATAGAGGATATATATAGGCTACGGCAGGGACCATGAGGAGAAATTAGGGTTAGGCCTCCTAACGGATCTGGATATCCCGTGTTCTGCCCGAACACACAATCCAGGCCCATTAACAATAGCTCGGTCCACTAATGAGCTATTGTTGTACTACCTCCATAATTCCAAATTATGTTTGTGGGTTCCTTTTATTATATGCTCGTTTGGCTCCCCATATTAAGATATCGTATGTCCGTCGATCAAATTAAGTTACTGACAACTATATTGATTCGACATCTTTTATCCTTAAGTAGTACCGCTCAAGTTTATTTGTTATGTCGGATATAATCCACCTGCAGGGTTTACATGACAATCTTTATGAGCTCCTTAAGAGGACATCATCAACCCGATGTATCGGGATATGGATTCCATTTATAATCAACAGCCCATCATACATACAATGTTATTACCCAATTCATAGAGGTTGTTGATCCATAATGAATCTCACTAATTTATGAGTCAAAGTAATACACATTGCATATACATATCCGTTATTATATCCGGATTAAGAGTACAAGCATCCATAATAATAGAGGTGTTTGTTCTCTTATGTAGTCAGTACAAAGAGAACAACCTCAAGTGGTCCTGTTCAATACACACAAAGTGTACTAGTGTAAACCTATAGTCAAGATAGACTAATACCAGATTACACTACAACCTTTCCAATAGATTGTCCAAGTTCATCTAGGTTGTGAACTATTTATATACTCTATAGAAAACTGATAATATGATCTTCTGTGTGACACTACACACCATATTATCTACAATATAGAATATCAGACATTTGCATTAATACTTGCAACAAATACAATATGCAAACATTTGCCCATATGATTCTCATTCAAAATTTAAGGAAATAAGGTTACTACAAAAGTGATGCTTTTAGTATATAACCCTAACAGTCAAGAAAAATCTGCGCTAGGCGATCAACGCTCTAAGTAACTTTGATGGCAATAAAGTGTGCTGACTTGGTTAATCGATCGACGATGACCCAGATGGCGTCGTTCTCCCGTGGTGTCTTCGGCAGGCCAACAATAAAGTCCATAGTGACGTGATCCCATTTCTACTCTGGAATAGCAAGATTCTGCATCTTCTCGCCCGGTCGCTGATGCTCAGCTTTCACCTGCTAATAGGCCATGCATTGTGACACAAAGAGCGCCACATCTCTCTTCATCCCGTGCCACCAGAAGGTCGTGCGGAGGTCCTTATACATCTTGGTACTGCCTGGATATAAGGTATATTTCGTATAATGCACCTCCGATATTATCTTCTTTTGTAGTTCTGAATCATCCGGAACACATAGTCGGCCATTTAATCTCACCATGCCGGTCTTATCTTCCGTAAAGTCGGTCGCACAACCTGTTGTAATTTGCTCGCACATTTTTTCAGGTACGGATTATCCTTCTGAGCGGTCATGATCTTTTCCAGCGAACTCGGCTCTAACTACAGCTGCGCCAACCGCACATCCCTGAATCAAACTCAGAGGTCGAAACCCATTTCTTCTAGATCTTGTAGTAGTCTGCGGTTGATGGATAGCGAGTCAAGATATTTTTGACTCAAAGCGTCCGCCACAACGTTTCCCTTGCCTGGAGTGTAGTCGATCGTCAAGTCATAGTCTTTGATCAGTTCGAGCCAGCGCCTCTGTCGCAAGTTCAATTCCTTCTGGGTGAAGAGATACTTGAGGCTCTTATGGTCGGTATAGATCACGCACGCCATGCCATATAGATAGTGACGCCACAATTTCAATACGAACACAATCGCCGCTAACTCCAAGTCGTGCGTAGGATAGTTCTTCTCGTGCGGCTTCAACTGTCTGCAGGTGAAGGATATCACCTTGTTTCGCTATATGAGCACACATCCCAAGCCCTGGCCTGAAGCATCGCTGAATATCTGAAAACCCTCTGGCCCATCCGGAAGTGCGAGTATAGGTGCCGAAATTAGTCGCTATTTTAGCTCATAGAAGGAAGCTTCATAGTCATCGGACCACTAATACACGACTCCCTTTTGAGTGAGACGAGTCAATGGCGATGCAATCTGTATGAAGTCTTTCACGAAGCGTCGATAGTATCCTGCCAAACCAAGAAAGCTTGAAATCTCACTAGCAGACGTAAGCCGCTTCCAATCAGCAACAGCTTCCACTTTCTTCGGATCGACTGTAATGCCTTCGGACAAAATGATGTGACCAAGAAAGGATACGCTGCTTAGCCAAAATTCATACTTACTCTGCTTTGCATACAACTTATTCTCTCGAAGTATCTGGAGCACGGCCCATAGATGTTCTGCATGCTGCGCCCTGTCCTTCGAGTAGACGAGAATATTGTCAATAAAGACTACCATAAATTTATCAAGAAAGGGTCAAAATACCCGATTCATCAGATCCATGAAGGCGGCAGGGGCGTTCGTCAGGCCGAATGGCATCACCAAGAACTCGTAGTGGCCGTACCGAGTGCGAAAGGCTAACTTTTGCACATCGTCTGACTTGATCTTGAGTTGATGATAGCCCGAACGGAGATCAATCTTCAAAAATACCGAGGCGCCTTGCAGCTGATCGAATAAGTCGTCTATGCGGGGCAATGGGTACTTGTTCCGGATGGTGGCCTTGTTCAGTTCTCGGTAATCGACGCACAGACGCATTGACCCATCCTTTTTCTTCATGAACAACACGGGCGCTCCCCATGGTGAAACACTAGGCCGAATAAATCCTCTGTTGAGTAACTCTTGTAACTGGACCTTGAGTTCCTTCAGCTCGGTGGGGGCCATTCTGTACGGGGACTTAAAAATCGGTCGAATATCGGGGAATGTATCGATGCTGAACTCGATTTCTCAGTCGGGGGGTATGCCGGGTAGCTCGTCCGGGAACACATCGAGAAATTCTGCCACAATGTCGGTATGACCCACATTTGTACCATCCTGTCGCATATCTCGGACGGACGCCAAATAGCCTTCGCACCCAGAATGCAGCATCCTCCGAACGAAAATTGCCGAGATCAGCATGCAGGTTGACGATGCCTCACCACACGAAAAGCAGAATTCAGGCACTCCTGGTATGCGGAAGGTGACCGGCTTTCCGGTGCAGTCTATGGCTGTGTTGCACGGCCCGAGCCAATCCATTCCCAGAATGATGTCAAGGTCCTTCATGTCTAGAACTATCACGTCAAGACCGATCTTTTGATCGCCGATATAGATAATCCCGTCGGCGTAGGCTAAGTTTGTGAGTATTGGTGTGCCCAAAGGTGTACTTACGCTAAGGTCGAGATCTAATAATATTACAGGAAATTTGTGCTCGACGGCAAAGTTTGCCGATATAAAACTATGTGAAGCGCCTGAATCAAGTAGTACATGAGCAGGCATATTATTGAAATTTAGTATACCTATCACGACCGTATCTGATGCAAGCACTTCATCTCAAGTCATGGCGTAGACGCGGCCCTGGGCATTGGGACGTCGGTCTTAGTTGTTGGGTCGAGTGGGCTGAGGAGGTCGGGGCGCCTGTCCTCGATTCTCTTGACGGTTTGGTTGTGGTGGTGCGTTGGGATTTTGTCTTCAAGCCATGCAATCGCGCAATTGGTGCCCCTTTTTTCGTAAAAGAAACATCCCCCAACTAAGACATCACAGTCCCTTTCAGTGTGCCCGTGGTGGTTGCACTTGGTGCAGGGAGGAGATGGGTTCTGTCCTCTATAGCCATTGTTGTTTGGACACTTTGATGTGTAGTTGTTGCCTCCTGTATAGCTAAGACATTTATGATTGGAGTGGCGCACAACGTCGGCAGCAACGGAAGGTTACAGGCCCTCAAGGCGGAGAGCGTAATTCAGAGCCTCGCCCGTGGTCTTGTACTCCAGGACCCCATTATTCGTACCGATAGAGTATCGCAGACCCACTTTGAACCATCGCACACGACACTCCTCTGTAGGAAGAAATGCACCAGCAAATTTGGACAACTTGTTAAATTCTGCGGCATACTGTTCCACTGTCCAGTTCCCTTGCCTCAACTGAATGAACTCATTCTCCTTCGCATGACGAACAGCTGACTGAAGGTACTCGACTTCAAAAGTTTTATAGAACGTGGCCCAAGAGATCAGCACTGTGTTATTGCCACGTCGGATCGTTCGCTTATGCACGGCCCACCAGTCGTGTGCGTTCAACCGTAGTTGAAGTTGTGCGCATGCGACTTGTTTTGATTCTTCAATGCCGAGGAGCTCGAAGTGATCTTCCAGCTCTTCCAACCAATCAATCTCTATAGAAGGGCCTTCGGTACCGCTGAAGAAAGTGCGACACACTTTCTTGAATTCTGACACTTCAAAGTTATAATTTTTCAGTGCCGCCGGTTGATGCTCGGGATCCTCCGTATCGACTTTAATGAGTTGGACAATCGGCACGGTAATAGTAGACGCAGTCGTGAAATTTCCATTAGCCACAATTGTTTGGACGATCTGCTGCAGAGTGTCTAATTGCTTTTGTTGCAGCTTAGCTTGTGCGTCAAAGCGAGCTTTGAACTGGGCCTGTCGTGCCTCCGTCTGATCATGTCGGTTCTCGGACTGTTTTCGCTGTGCCTCCATCATGCGCAACATCCTTTCGATGGTACTTTTAGAAGGTCCAGCCCGCGAACGACGTGAACTACTAGAGCCGCTAGAAGTGCTCATCTCTTGCTCGGCCGTGGGTTCCGGCACTTCTGCAATACGAAGGCAAACATATCAGTCATAAATTATTACGGACTCATTGTATGGAACAAGTTATCTCATTGATGCGAGGCCAAAGGTTTAAAACTCTAGATGCGGGGCCAAAGGATGTAAAGCCGTGCTCTGATACCATTATGTCATACCCTGATTCCATAGAATCGATAGTCGTCCCCCGGGCGTGATGCCGTGCGAACCTAAGTTGCGATCGCACAAGGCGTAGTCATAAGGTTATCCAAAACACAACATCAAGTTAGAGTACGTAGAGAAATTGATTGACACATTTGAAATAGAAGTAGACTTTTTATTGGTAATAAAACATCATTTACATTGACTCTATTACAATCATTGCCGCGTGGGATACAACATGACTCGACTTACAAAATGAACGCCGATGAGATAGTCGTTCCATACATTACATTCCTTTTTACAAGCAAAAACTATTACACTTTCCACCTGCTATCGAAGGAAGTCGAGTCGCCATTTGTCTTCTTTTGTACTGAGTACGGAGTATTCAAAAGGATTTTTGAAACAAGCCTTCAACACGCGAACGAGGCTTCAAAAGGGTTCACGTCGCCTTGAGCTTTAAGTGGCACGCCCTTTGTGGTTCGGGGTACCTGGGAGCGAGGATCAGCATATTACACTTTGTATTGGTGCGTGGCTATTTAAGTTCCACGCTCTCATTTGGTTGAAGAGTTTATATGACTTAGCTTGTGAATATTTCTAACCATCCTAATGAATGTCAAACAAGCATATGACAAACATAATATGAAATACGTTGAGACTTACCCACGGCGGACCGTGCCATGCCTTATGAGACTTACCATGTTCTTCCCTGTCAATTGTTATCATTTTTATACCAAGTACAATATTACGTGTGATTGGTCACTGATACCACAAGCCATCCTGGACTTATAGCTTTGTTAGTCGGGGCCCTTTCAACGCAAGTAGCGAGCCTCACTGAAAGTCTTCGCCTAACCCGTGCTATCATCCAGCACAACTATACTGTGTTTCCTCCTAGGCCGAGTCGGTCCCGTGGCCCCGGGTTGTCGCTCGAGGAAACTTTCTCCTTGTTGACAAGTTATCCAATGACCGAGTTAAGACATTATTTAGTTATTAAGGTATAACCTACGTTCTCTTTGAAAACTTGATCATTTTACCGTGTCCGTGCATTCATTCTTCCATTCGCTACAACATTGTCAATTTACCTAAGAAGGGGTCGAGAAGAGAAGGGTCAGCCACTCACCTTGAGTTTTTTTGCTTGGGGCGAGAGACTGGTTGGCCGCGCTAGACGTCGCCTACGCGATTACCTAAAATCGCACAAGCAACCGATTAGAACACTGTATTATGTAAGAAGTTCAATTGGAAATGCGAGTTCGAAATGTAAGCCATGAAAACCATCGAAAACATTCACGAAAATGCATTCAGAAAACCAAAGCCAAAACCGACGCAAGCGGCATGAAAAATAGAGCAACGGGAGGTCTCTCACGACTCAGCCGCAGAGTCAATCCTCGAGGCGCTACCCGCTGAATATGGGACTTAGTTCCGAAGAAGCCATTCCATAACGTGGAATGGATCTTAATTCAACCGTTTCTGTTCGATCGATTCGGTTGATCCCGACCTATCGGTCCCGACAGAATCGATAGCGACAGTGTTCCTTTCTCACGTACCTTGTGGACGAAGAACGAGGCACGATATAGGGATTGGGCACTACAATATACATATCAACACTTAATATTATGCAATCTCAGTGAATTTATGTATCCCTGCTATAACTCAAAATCAACTCAACCAATATATCAACTACCCAAAAGTCAGTTTTAAACATTCAAGAACTAAGATCCCTTCTGAGTGATCAGTTTGAATTCTCAAGTAATGCATACATTCATATATGGATTCAATTATCATTCTCAGATTTTTCATGTGTAAGGTTCTCAGATTTTTTATTACATACAAAAGCCCAACTTAGTTTTTCATATTTCTTTCTCAGTTAACATACAATCTCAGGTTTTTAAATTGCATATACAAACATGTATGTGTTGACCCAAACTGGATCACAGTCAACCTAATCTTGAAAATTAACAAAACAATATTTGTCATAATCCAATTTGATACATCAAGCTCGAAATCAATCAACTCAGCTCATCGGCTCAAGACTGTAGCTGCCTGAAGATTTACTACTTTGTGTATTCTGGAGTCTATATATTTTTACTGTTTTTGAGTATAGGATAATATACGTTGGGTCTTACTGAGCAACTTTGGGCTAGACATAGCCTTATAGGTTTACTTATCCAATATCCAAATCAGTCCATTGATCCTAAAGTCCATTAAGAACTTTCTGTCCATATAAGACAGAGTTCGGGCCAAACTCTACCTCAACACAGAGTTCGGGCTGAACTCTGTCCCCTAAATTACAGGAAGCTAATTTTTAGGGCTTGATCACTGCTATTGGTCCAACAGCCAAAAATTTGAATTCTAGACATAGAATTCAGGCCGAATGCTGCCTACCCCGAACCCTATAAATAGGCCTTAAATTTTTTTATTTCAAACAATCCAATCTTCTCTTCTTCTTCTTCTTCTTCTTCTTCTTCTCTTACATAGCCTACATATTAAAGAGCTTTACCTTCCCATCCAACTTAGCATTCAAACTTCCCAGCCGTCCAAGTTGCTTGGTACGATTCAGCTAGAAGTTTGAAGTGCAAGAAGCTGTAAGTCGCTTGGAAAAGTCTAAGTTTTGCCACAGCGATCATTGAAGGAAGTTTGGCATGATCTTCTGTGAGAAGGCACATGGTTGTAATCCTATTTCACAAATAGTGGATTTCAATCCTGAACTAGAGTTCTCAGGCCTAAACTAGTCCTCCACGAGGAAAACCAGGTTAAAAATCTTGCTGTGTTTGTGCTTGCTCTCAACTATTTTATTTCCGTATTTTTTTACTCTGATTATTTTGTTGGTGAAAAGAGTTTACGTTTTTTTGATCATTTTCGTTATAAACTCTATTCACCCCCTCTAGAGTTGCCTACCTGTACTTCAATTGGTATCAGAGCTCTGTTCTCTCGACAAGGACTAACATCCTAGAGATGATCCATGGCAACCACACAACCGATGTTTTCCAATCAGGGTGAAGGGCAGTCCACTCATAGGCTACCCCTATTTGATGGAACAAACTACACCTATTGGAAAACAAGGATGAGTTTTTATCTCAAGTCTCTAGAGTTCGACCCGTGGACCATTGTCACCGATGGTTACAAAAAGCCCGTCAGAATAGTTGTTAATGGAGATCTCGTCGAGAAACCCAACAACAAATATTTCGACGAGGAAAAGAAACAAGCAAGTCTAGACGCTAGAGTTATTAATGCTTTATTTTGTGCAATAGACATGAACGAGTTTAATAGGGTCTCGATATGCACCACCTCACACGAAGTATGGAAACTTCTAGAAGTGACGCATGAAGGAACCACCCAAGTCAATGAATCAAAAATCAGTCGTCTCACTCAAGAATATGAGGCGTTTAAGATGAAGCCTAATGAGACGATCACACAAATGTTTACAAGATTCCTTGACGTCATCAACCCTTTGTCATCTCTTGGCAAATAATATACAAATCATGAGAAGATCCACAAGTTACTTAGGGGGCTACCGAAGATTTGGAACCCTAAGGTAACTGCTATTATAGAAGGCAATGATCTCACCACGATGTCTATGGAGACTTTGATGGAAAAGCTGATGACCCACGAGCTTGACCTCAAAGACTTCGAATAACCTGCTCCAAAGGCAAAAGAGATTGCCCTAAAAGCTCATCGTCGAAGGGCTGATCCTGAAGAGACTAATGACGACAATTCTGAAGGTGATGATCAAGCTCTTCTAGTCCGCAACTTCAAGAAGTTCCTTCGTCTCAATCGAAGAAAGAAGGAACAACAAGAAGATGACGAGAAGAACCAACGTGCTACGACTGCAAGAAGACTGGACACGTCCGAAAAGACTATCCATTCGCAAAGAAAGGCAACCGATATGAGAAGCCCTAAAAGAAGTCCTCTTCAAGAAAATATGCCAACACTAGGATTTAGTATGAAAGTGAAGCAAGTGATTCCGAGGAAGAAAAGGACTCTCCTCAAGACACCGCAAATGTCTGCCTAATGGCAACTTTCGATGAGGTAACTAGCAAAACTCTCGATGACTTCACTTTTGATGAACTTGGCGATGCGTTCAATGATTTACTAAGTGACCACAAGAAAGTCATTAGTAAATATAAGCATGCCAAATAGAAGATCAAAAGCTATGAAATAGAGATTCAAATCCTTTCTTCTTTGCTTGATAATGTTAGAGACACTCCACCCACGGAAGTCACAAATGAGGTATCAAAGCTTAAGTTAAGCCTACATGATGCCGAAGCACTGATTGAAAAGTAAACACATAAGATCACATCACTCAACACTGAGCTTGCTGAAGAAAAGAATAGACACAGGATCTCTATTGCTAAAATTGATGGTTTAAATATTAAGTATAATGAACTGTATGCTGTCTTTAAGAAATTAGAGATTAGATTGGGAAAATATGTTGCTCAACCTCAAATCCAATCACATAAGACACACACAAGGCACAAGACTACTCAAAATAGTCAAACATGTCACCCACATGGAGCACGTAAATATGCTTACATATGTACGTACTTCCATGCTGCACATAGACACAACCATCACCATGCTGCACATAGATATAACTATCACCATGTTGCACATAGATATAACCATCACCATGCTAAAAATAGACATAACCATCATCCTGCTACCACGTATAGTCACTATCCTGCTGTCCCACACAACTCTCACCATGCTGCATATAGACATCATTATCAACCTGCTCCCAACACAAATAGGCATGCTACTTGCACCTACTGTGGACTACATGGACACATCTCACCACAACGTAGAATTAGGAGATTAGTAGATATAAATCTATATACATGGGTGCCAAAGACTAACATTTCAGGACCCATAAGAACTTGGGTACCAAAGGTCACATCTACTCTTGATGTAAGTGGACCTTCCTCCCTCAACTAAAAGCAAGTGGATTCTCAATAGTGGATGCTCACGACACATGACGGGTGACGCAAATCATTTCGCATCACTATCGATGAAGAGGGAAGGGTATGTATCCTTTGGCAACAACTTAAAAGAATACATCATAGGTAATGGTACTATTGGTCATCCTCCTTCTCCTGTAATAAAGGATGTCTGCCTAGTGACCGAGTTAAAGCATAACCTGCTCAGCATAAGTCACCTTGCTGATTATGGATATGATATTAACTTTTGACAAAATAAATGTTACATTTATGATAGGTCAACGGAAGACATCGCTTTTGAAGGGATAAGAGAGGATAACATTTACATTTTCTATCTAAAGATACTAACAGTACAGGGAGATGCCTCCACGCCCACAAGATTGAGAGATTGTTTTGGCACCAGCGTCTTGGTCATGCCAATATGGATACTATATCCAGGCTATCGACAAAGAAGCTAGTAAGAGGCTTGCCCGATATCACATTCAAAAAGGGCATGGTATGTGCCGAATGTGAGCTGAACAAGGCAACCAAGTCTTCTTTTCATTCAATAAATACTGTAAGTACTACTAGAACCTTGCAATTACTTCACATGGACTTATTTGGTCCTAGTAGAGTAGCCAGTCTTGGTGGAAAACTCTATGCTTTTGTTATAGTAGATGATTTTTCTAGATTCACTTGGTTTTTTTTTCTTTCAAACAAAAGCGATGCGATTTTTGATTTCAAAATTTTTGCTAAAAAGGTTCAAAACGAAAAAGGCTATGTGATTACTCGAATCCGAAGTGATCATGGAGGCGAATTCGAAAATGTTGATTTTGAAAAGTTTTGTGACTCAAATAGTTTTGATCATGAGTTTTCTTGTCCTAGAACTCCTCAACAAAATGGTGTTGTGGAGCAGAAGAATAGGACTCTTGGCGATATGGCTAGAGTCATGTTGAATAAATTTTTACTTCCGAAATATTTTTGGGCTGAAGCTGTCAGTACAGCGTGCCATATTTTAAATATGGTGCTTATTCGACCTATTACGAAGAAAACACCCTATGAGCTTTGGTTTGGTAGGACTCCAAACGTTTTATATTTTAGAGTGTTCGGTTGTCGCTGCTTTATCCTCAATACTAAAGATAACTTAGGCAAATTTGATGCCAAAGCTGACGATGGTATCTTTCTTGGCTATGCCACCAAGAGTAAGGGATATCGAGTGTTCAACAAACGCTCCATGATAGTAGAAGAATCTACTAATATGACTTTTGATGAGGATAATAGTGCAGTAGCTACTTCTGACGATGATGTTGAGCCATCAACTTCTACGCCGATAAAAACCACCCCTGAAACCAACTCTCTGGAGGGCTTGCCGAAGAAATTCGCATTTAAGCCGTCACATCCAAAAAACTTGGTAATAGGTGAGGTATCACGCAGAGTAAGTACTCGATCATCGTTAAGAGACTCCATTGCTAGCACTGCATTCATTTCACAAATTGAGCCTAAAAATATTTTAGAAGCTTTTAATGATGAGTTTTGGATTTCCGCCATGCAAGAAGAACTCACCCAATTTGAGAGGAGCCAGGTCTGGGAACTTGTTCCTAGGCCAGCTGATCATTCGATTATTGGTACGAAATGGGTTTTTTGCAACAAAGTAAATGAAGATGGATCAGTTACACGCAATAAAGCTCGTCTAGTAGCTCAAGGATACAACCAAGAGGAAGGTATCGACTACGATGAGACGTATGCTCCTGTTGCAAGACTAGAATCCATTCGGATGCTTTGTGCATTTGCCAACTTTTAAAATTTTAAATTGTTTCAAATGGATGTTAAAAGTGCCATTTTGAATGGTTTTATTAAGGTGGAAGTTTTTGTAAAACAAGCCCATGGTTTTGAAAATCAAAACTTCCTCGACCATATTTTCAAACTCAAGAAAGCACTTTACGGCCTCAAACAAGCTCCCAGAGCTTGGTATGAACGCCTAAGTACTTTCTTATTAGATAAAGGTTTCTCAAAAGGGAAAATTGACACTACACTCTTTATAAAATCTTTCAAAGATACTATTCTTTTAGTATAAATTTACGTTGATGATATCATATTCGGTTCTACTAATGAAACTCTCTGTCAAGATTTTACTAAGTGTATGCAGAACGAGTTTGAGATGAGCATGATGGGGGAGCTCACTTACTTCCTTGGACTGCAAGTCAAACAAACATCGCATAGAACTTTCATCTGTCAGTCAAAGTATACAAAGGACATGCTGAAGAAATTTGACCTTGACAACGTCAAACCAATTGGCACTCCAATAACTACTACAACCAAACTAGAACCAGATGAAAGTGACAAACCTGTTGATCAACGTAAGTATCGAGGTATGATAGGCAGTCTATTCTATTTAACTGCTAGTCGCCCTGATATTATGTTTAGTGTTTGCCTGTGTGCTCGCTATCAAGCTAATCCTAAGGAATCACACATGTCCGCCGTTAAGCGTATCTTTCGATACCTTAAGGGTTTGGTTGCAGTGGGCTTATGGTATACCAAATTAACATCTTTTGACCTTATTGGTTACTCTGATGCTGATTTCGCAGGATACAAAGTCGACCGTAAAAGTACTAGCGGCACGTGTCATTTATTAGGCAAGGCTCTAGTCTCTCGGTATAGCAAGAAGCAGAATTCTGTCGTACTATCCACAACAGAAGCTGAATATATCACAGCTGGTCGTTGTTATGTACAAATTCTGTGGATGAAGCAAACCCTAGCAGACTACAACCTAGCTTTTATGTACATTTCTATATTCTGTGATAATACTAGTGCTATCAACCTTACTAAGAACCCCATATGTCACTCACGCACGAAACACATTGAAATCCGTTACCACTTTTTGCGTGATCACCAACAGAATGACACTATCAATTTAGAATTTATTCACAATGATCATCAGTTGGCCGATTTCTTTACAAAACCACTATCCGAGGAACGATTCAATTTTCATTGTCGTAAATTAGGAATTTTAGATGAAACGGTTGTTCATTAAATTGACATGCATAAATATCGATTATGTCATAATTCTCTATGCTGACTTTGCTATGGGTACAAGCCGAAAGGGTCCTTCTGACAACAAGGTGTAAAAGTCTAAGCGACACGGTGCACTAGTCTTCGGACTACCGCTAGCTGGGATGCGGCCCCTGCAGCTACCCCATGGCAGTTTTACCATATTAATTTCTGTCATAACTCCTTATTTATTATATGGTTAATTTGTTCTATAGCCTGCCCCATTTAAAATTTCTATCTTCATGAATTTTCTAAATTTCTTTCTTTTTCCATTTCTTCCTGTTTCTTTTCTGCTTGAAGTTCTGGCCCAAGGGACCAGAACTTGGGCCGAACTCTGCCCCCATACAGAGTTCGGGCCGAGTTTGGCCTCCTTGTTCCAGAACCTCGGGATACCCTTAGCCGTTGATCTGTTTATGATCCAATGGCTCCTGTTTGACCCGACCAGCCGATCAAGTACTCTTAAACTCGGGATTCTCTCTCTCTCTCCTCTCCATTGTCTTCTCCAAACTTCTCCAAACATATTTCTTTCAAAACCCTAATCCTAGAAGTCTCCAATCTTTGGGAAATCTCTCTCCAAACTCAAGAAGATCACTCTTGGGCTCATTCTCCTCCATCTTAGGTCTTTCTTGTTGAGGTATATCTTCTTTTCTTTCCTTTCTCTCAATTTTTTTCATGGCACCTAGGTTGCTTGGTAGAGAAAAGAGACAAATGAGAAGTATTGGTGAATCCTCTACTAATCCTCAACCAAACCCGCAACCTAATCCTCCACCACATCCTTAACCAATTCCTCCTCCTTCTCATAACATGATCCACCCTCTTTTCAATACACCTCCACCCCTCAATTTTGACACATATGATGACATATTTTTGTGTCGTTAGATGCTTCTAACGCATGGTTCGCCGAATTATGTCATCGTAGTGTGTTTGCCGGACACCCTATTAAGTTCACGGTGTTTTTCGACTATCTTTCTAACTTTCGTGACTTGTGTCTCGGTGAACTTGTTGCACCTCGTGAACCTATCTATGTGAATGCCATTCAAATGTTTTATTGCAACATAACTTATGACCGCGATCGCATCTACTCACGTGTCACCGCTATAGACATATCATTTGATGATTTTGAGTTAGTCGATCTTCTTGGTATGCCCGACCCTAATACTTGGGAACGGCTTGATGATGCCCGAGATTTTGTCTTTCCCGGTGAGACCACTTTGGAAAGTTTCAAGGATGATCTTTGCTCTCCAAATGCCCATCCTCGAAAACTTAAGGCTAAACATCTCAATAACCATTTTTATGAACTTCATCGTAATATCTTTTTCTCGGTCTTGCCAAAAGCCGGATCGACTGATGAAGTCATTTACTTTGAGATCACTACTTTTTTTTCTATATTTTTGTGTTCCTTTCAAATTTCCTCGCACGATGATGGATTGGATGATTCGTGCTAGGCCTAAACCAAAATCATTGGTTTATACCATGTATCTTCCTATGATCTTTCGCGTCTTTCATGTCCCATTAGATCAGTGTCAGTCTTTGTCCCCTCCTGCCTATCTGACCAAGGCAAGGAGAACTGTTGATGCTGCGGCCTCCTTTGTGTCTGATGCTGCTGAGGAGCCTGACTCTCCTGCACCCTTTGCTGCTCCTGATTCCCCTGCTTCCGAAGTCTACTGCGATACTGGACTCTATTCAGACTATGCTTCACGATCGCTTCCGTTTGGAGGACGAAAGCTGGGCTGAGATGGATGACCACTGGACGCAGATGGACTATCGTACCACACTGCAGATGAGTGTGCTCAGCAACTCCATCCATGACATTCAGTACTCTATGGCCTCCCATCCGACGATGCCGATTCTGATGATGCGTGATCCGTCTCGCGACGATTATCGTATTGACGATTCTTGGGTTCGTTGCTAACTTGATCCAACCTCTGCATTTGTTGATCCCCGTCGTACCGGTTCCGATGGTGCGGGGCCTTCACATGCTCCATGATGGATATAATTTTTGTATTGCCACTGATGCTTAGGACTATTTTCATTTTGGCACTATGTTTCTTTTGATTATGTTTTTATGTTTTAAACTCTATGGCTCTGTTTGCACGTATGTAGAACTGCTGCTAGCATGTTATCTTTCATTATGTGGATGGTCTCTATATTGCTTCTCTTTATTGGTCTTCATTTTGATGTTTGTCAAAAGGGGGAGAACACTTGATATTTGCCTTAGCACTATAACTTATGTATACTTGGATGATAACTTGTCACAGGAAATATCATTTTACGGGGGAGCAAATTTATTCAAGTACAGGGGAGCCAAAATGTGTCCAGGTATGAATATTAAGACATGCACATATCATATTTTGTCAATTATCAAAATGGGGGAGATTGTTGACCCAAATCGGATCACAGTCAACCTAATCTTGAAAATTAACAAAACAATATTTTTCATAGTCCAATTTGACACATCAAGCTCAAAATCAATCAACTCAGCTCATCGGCTCAAGACTAAAGCTGCCTGAAGATTTACTACTTTGTGTATTCTGGAGTCTGTACATTTTTACTGTTTTTGAGTATAGGATAATGTACGTTGGGTCTTACTGAGCAACTTTGGGCTAGACATAGCCTTATAGGTTTACTTAGCCAATATTCAAATCAGCCCATTGATCCTAAAGTCCATTAAGAACTTTCTGTCCATAGGAGACAGAGTTCGGGCCGAACTCTACCTCCACACGGAGTTCGGGCCGAACTCTGCCCCCTAAATGACAGGAAGCTGATTTTTAGGGCTTGATCACTGCTAGTTGTCTAACGGCCAAAAATTTGAATTCTAGCCACAAAATTCTGGCCGAATTCTGCCTATCCCGAACCCTATAAATAGGCCTTGAATTGTCTCATTTCAAACAATCCAATCTTCTCTTCTTCTTCTCTTACATAGCCTACATATTAAAGAGCTTTACCTTTCCATCCAACTTAGCATTCAAACTTTCCTACCGTCCAAGTTGCTCGGTACGATTCAGCTAGAAGTTTGAAGTGCAAGAAGTTGTAAGTCGCTTGGAAAAGTCCAAGTTTTGCTACAACGATCATTGAAAGAAGTTTGGCGTGCTCTTCTGTGAAAAGGCACGTGGTTGTAACCCTACTTCACAAATAGTGGATTTCAATCCTGAGCTCGAGTTCTCAGGCCTGGACTAGTCCTCCACGAGGGAAACCAGGTTAAAAATCTTGCTGTGTTTGTGCTTGCTCTCAACTATTTTATTTTCGCATTTCTTTACTCTGATTATTTTGTTGGTAAAAAGAGTTTAAGTTTTTTTCTGATCATTTTTGTTATAAACTCTATTCACCCCCCTCTAGAGTTGCCTACCTGTACTTCAGTATGTACATATACAAATCAGTTCACAGGTTGGATATAACTCAGTAAGCACATCAAAAATTAATCAAACCCAACTTGAACTCGGGTTACTGTAGGTATAAAAAAAATGATGGTTTCGAACCCAAAAATCCTATTTGAATATCAAACCAATTCAAAAACCCAAATGCATGCACATACAGAGGTGGGTGACAGTATACATATGTCATGGGAAAGGATTTTGTGTCCACATAATAGACACGAAGTGTCCAAATATAAAAAGAACAGGGTATCAGAAAAATGATGTGCACAGGCTCGTGCTGAGATGTTGAGAGGTCCATGGACTCGTGTGTCCATCCACCAGTGTCGTACTCGTGTCAAAGGGTAGGTAGGTTATATGGGGTGTGTGTGTCACTATATCGGGTCAAAGTCGTGTCGTGTCGTGTCAAACAGGGTCGAAATAGTATCAAAATTTAATACCGGAGACAGTGCAGTGCACTGTCTCATGCTAGTGTGTCGTTCCTTCCAGGACACGACACACAGCACCACGTGTCTCGTGCTCATGTACGGAGTTAGGTTAGGGGTAGGGCTAGGGATAGGTGTATATGCACCGTGTCCATGTCGTGTCTACGTGCGACACGAAGCCCGTATCAGAGAGCCCTGTCGCATATAGGCTGTCAGCAGAAAACCAGTGCGCGTGTCCGTGCTCCCTCGACACGACACGAGATCATGTCAAACTCGAGAGGTATGCTGACGAAGGTTGCCCCTACCTCTGTGCCAAGTGGCACGTGTCCACGTGTCCAAATGAAGGAGAACTTAGGGTCGGGTAGAAGAGCACTGTGACAATCCTCGTACAAAAGTTTGTGTCCGATTTTGGACACGAACGGGACACGAAAACGTGCGCAGTCCTAGGGTGATCCAAAGCACACCTATAGGGCTACAAATCACTTCAAATAGAATTCAAAAATAACAAAAAAAATTCATTCAAATATTTCACCGAACACTTATGCACACACACGGATACGTGTCCGATACGGACACCAAACTAATTCTAATTCCTACCAAACTTCACCTACAGCTAGGGGACACTTAGATGGATGCATCTACGGAAAGAAATCAAGATTTTAAGGTGATTTGTAGGGATTACCTATAGAGAGAAAATCTTCAAGAAAAAGCCCAAAATAGTGAAGTCTCCTTCCTCAAGCAATGTCCCAATGAGCTCCCCTCCTTGCAAGCTAGCCTCCTTCTTCTTCCACTCCAGATTTGGATTCAAATGCAAAAGATTGGGATCAATTTGGTGGAGGAATGTGAAGATTTGACAATTTGGAGAAGAAATTAGGGTTTCCTACAAGGAGATGTTCTAAAAGAGGCAAGTGGTCATGAAGAGACATTATATAGGCTGAAATTAGGTTATAAGTGGCTGTTGTGGCTGTCCAAATTAAGAGCTAGGGTTAGGGGCTCTCATGGTGGGCTTTGGGCCCAGATTGTTAACTAGCTAGTTCAACTCCTTAACCAAAAAGTCCAATACACTAAACTCTCTCAATCCTCTCATGAACCCTAGTCACACTCAAGTCAACTAAGACCAACTTAAGTTAGATTTGGGTCCCATACCATGCTACTAAGTCACCAAAGTCAAAGTCAAACTCTAGGTTAGTCTCTAAAGTCGCAACTAGCAAAAGTCAAAAATAACAACCATCTATCAAGTAATTAATAAATAATTCCAAGAAACCAAAATAACCAAAATACCCCTAGGCCAAAAATAATAATTAATATTCTAATCACATGGTTAGGCTCTAGGTCAAGCAGTCCCTAAGGTTTCACTAGCAAAATACCAAAATCACAAGTCACCAATAAAAATAGTTTTAAAATGATTAAAAATCACCAAAAATCATATCATAATTTAAATATCATTATTAAAAGATTAAAATTACAAAATTTTAAAATTACCCTCATTTTAGAAACTGGGTGCTACAAACATTAACACACACTAACTAACACATATTACCTAACAATAATATATATATGTACTATATCATACATATTTTTGACAACATATGATACCTACATTTACTTGATATCCATACTACATAGGCTCATAGGATACACAAAATGCCTATGTTGTATAGTCAGTTTTCTACTTAAAAATAATACTGCACCTATTAGACCTATTCACTAAATTGTAGGATTAAAGTATGTTATACCCCTTCGTATTAGCTTTCCGAAACTTCAAACGGATTGCATTTCGTGTACGAAAACTCCCGGAATCGCGAAACACCGAAACACGTTCGTCTTTCGGACAACTGATACTCAAACAGTTTTATAGAAAGTTCTAGAACGAATTTGGCCTATTAATATATATTGGAAAGCTAACTTCGATACGGTTCTATTAAAAAAAGGGGAGATTAATCGCATTCTTGAGCTAGGAGTTATGACATTTCTAAGTTGCTATAGCTACTAAAAACGTGGATGGATATTATGACGAATTTGGATTATTTTGGACAAAAAACACACATGTATATACCCAAATCTAACCATGTATATCATGAAATACCATAACACAACACCACGTATCCTATTTAGGACATATACACCCAATTTCAACTCAAAAAGGACACGAAAGTTCCTTTGGGGACACGTATCGAACACTTGGTAGTCACAAATTCGATTTCCCCCAATTTGTGTCAAAATAAAAGGGAAAAAACCTTCAAATAGGAAGAAGAGAGCCTCAACTCCTCTCTACTAGTACCCTAATACAAATGGGGTCCTAAATGAATGTAGTTACGCTAATGAAATGGAATGGAAGGGTTTATAGAGCTCATACCAAAAGGAAGATGGATTCTCAATGTAAAATTACTAGATCTAGATCTCCACCAAGCTTCAAGGCTCCAAATCCTTCCAATCCCTTATTAGCTAGATAATAGAGGCTTCTCCTCTCCAATGGGAAGAGAATGGAACAAATTTGGCTCAATTTGGAGGAAATTTGGTTGTATAAGCAATTTGGGAAAAAGCTCCTAAATTAGGGTTTGAAATGAAAGTGGAAAGAGGAAGAAGATGAAGTGGAACTTTAATAGAAAGGTGGGCTACCATATGGGAGCCCAAAATGAGTTTGAGAAATGTCTAAGTTGACCTCATCAAGTCTTCCTTTGGTTAACAGGAGTATGCAAAGGTTTGGGGTCAAAAGGGTAGTCGATAGTACATGGTCTTCCTACCCAAGCTCGCATCACTCCGATTTCTAAACTTCAAGCATAGATTTCTCATATTTGCATTTGCAGTGTTCAGCCCAAAGGGGCCGAGTCTTTCAACAAAGCCATTCCTAAGGTAAGTCAATCCACGATCATCCTCAGTCATAACATGGTGCAACGAAGTGTCATGACCCACTCCCGTTTTTCGGGATACGAGTACATAGCCAAGTTCAGACTACGCCGCAGCATCGACGGTAGTACGCTATCTAGGTCTCAATGCCAATATCAAATATAGGAAAATCATATCTAATGGCTCATTCATAATAATTAGTCAAATTACAAATCCAATAATTTATCAAAACGACATTCGGGGACAAACCCGCTAAAATAAAAGAACTATCTAAACTAGAATCTAAGGTCGGCGTCCAAGATATCTATCTCCCTCGTATGACCATAGCAAAAAAGTAGGAAGCATGCCAAGTCACCTGCAATGATCCTGTCAGGAAAGGAGCAAACTATAACCCTATTACATTTATGTAACTTAATACAAAATAAGCTAGATAAATAGAGATGCGGTAGAGAATCAAAGAATCATGTATATGAACTGGAAACAATAAACATGTACAAGAAACTACTAGTAGAAACATGTATGAATAAGACAATTGGAACATGAACAAGTAAAACTAATCAAACAGTGATTTGAATTACCTTTTGACATGTGAACGGCTGGGCTAATACGGCATATCATACGATGGCTATCCACATTTTTGGTACGGCCAACCCATACGTGAGGTTTATGACTTAGCTATCCACATTAAACATTCATTGGGATTTGTTCACACGTCTACTTAGCATTTCTCCTCCCGACTCACTAAACAGTCAGTAAACGAATGATACAATTAAGCCTATCGTGTCACAATCGTGTCTCAAGAGGATATCAAATGGAAACACAATATTGTATAGCATTATAATATATGGAAATATAAAGAAATAGTGTACTTGCCTCAAGTTAAGTTGCAGTTGATGTGTGTGGCACAATCTCGATTTGATTGAAAGTTATCGTCGTTATGGCTAACTGTGACCAAATCGGTGAATTACCGATCAAATCTGAGTTCAACGAATTAAATAAAATATAACTTTTTTAAATTTCTAGAAAAATTATATGTCGGATATCATCATGTTAGTTTTTTTAAAACATCAAACGAATCATAAATCGGAGTTCGGGCTCTCCCGAAATCTTGAAAACAGTATGACGTATCAATTTTTGGACAACCGACAATCAAATAAATCTTCAAAAATTTACGTAAATAATTATCGAAAACAAAATATAGATTTAGAAATCTAACCCTGATACGGTTCTAATAAAAAAAGGAGATGAAACGGAGTCCGGGGTTGGTCGCAACGGCTTCGCGAAGTTTATATAGTTTAAAAAAACGAGACTGAAATTTATGACGAATATTGGCCTATTTTGGATGAAAATAGGGGAATTTTGAAAAAGAAAATATGGGAGATAACATAGGTTCAATAGGCTTATATAGAGGATAATCATTACTTAATTAGGATTAGGTTGGAAGGGTTTTGATTTTGGGAGAAGAATATGGACTCCTTAAATAGATTGGAGATTGACTCATAATTTCTTAATTTAGAAGGGTCAAGAATCTAATGAATAAATCTTCAATTAAATTCAAATCAAATCAATATCAAAACAATATGGATCAAATCTCAATCCATAATTGATCATAATAATAATTGGGTTTGTGAAAAAAAGCAAAAGGATGCTTCCTTTTATGGGAGATGTAAGATTTCCTAAATAAGAAAGGATTAGATTCAATGAATTAAATTCTTCCATGAATTAAATTAGATTTGACCCAATCCTAATCCATAATTAATCACACTAATATTACTTTAAAACAATATCTAATATTTTAAATAATCTTTAAAATAGATTTTATAGAATTAAATATAAAAAATATTGATAAGAATAATTCAAATATTCCTAAATGTATATTTTCATAGATACAAATCTCATTTAAAATAATATAGCAATAAATTAATATTAAATCCAATCATAATTTAGAATTGACCCATTTAAATCCAATAATATCTAATAATTCAATAATATTTAAAAATAGATTTTTATAAATATAAACTTTAACATAATTGATAATAAAAATTTAATAAGTTTAAAAGTATATCTTTTTATAAAAACAAAATCAAATTAAAAAAAATATTTTGACAAATCCCTTCGTCAATAAAAATATCTTTTATAGAAATAAAAATATACAAATTTATTTTCTAACTAGAAAATATATAAAACTAAAAATAAAATAAAAAAATTCGGGAAGTGGGCTTACAAATTTACCCACCTTAAAAAAATTCATCCTCGAAATTTCAAATGATACAATTAGGCCTTATTAAGAATATAATCAAGAAATGATACGATTAACTATAATCAAAATAGGTTATGCATAATCGTGGATTGAATCGAGAGCTCAAGAAAAGATATGATTTGACACAATCAAAATATAGTCAAAAGGATTGGTCAAAACCTAGGCTTGGTTAAGGATAGAATCGAAATAAGATTTCCTCAAAAAAAAAGTTATTAGGCACGATTATCTATTAACCAAAATCATTCGGGCACTATTATAGAATCAAAATCTAGGAAAAAGATACGAATTGGCTTGATCGAAATATAATCAAGATAGTCTAGTCGCGATCAAAATCCTTTAAGAATGATCAAATCAAAATCGTTTCGGCATGATCTGCTATTTAACCCAAATCATTTAGGCACAATTATCAAATCTAGATACGATTATGTATCTAGTGGAAAAAAGATCAAAATAGGTTTAAAAGATTACTAGAGAACCTAATAATGATATAAAAATAAAAAATAAGAAAGAAAGGTTCAAGAAAGGAAAAGATAAGAACTAAATCAAATTCAAGTGAGGGTGCATGAAATTACGAACGATGAAAATCAATAGTCATATGCCAAAGAGGATGTAGTCTCTATAATATTCGAAAATCGTAAGCATATTTGAAGTTATTTTACCGAAAATTTATGCCTCGTAAGTGTACATCTGGCTGCAGTAAACCCTTGGTTCCATGACTCAAATAAGAATACGGTATCGAATGCTCTATCAACTCTATCCAATATTGACGTAATAACTCAAAGATCAAAATTTGGCAACTAGACATAGTTTTAATATTATTCGATAACCTACGCTTACTTGAAATTACTTCAACTTAGGGGTAATGTCTTGCCAGTGTGCTGTTGGCTGCAGTGTACCCGCGATCTCCATAATTCAAATAAATGGGGATAATGCGCATTTGCCTTGCCATTGTAAGTCATCGAAAATTATTCTAACCATACCATAAAATTTTTAAATGAGCTTCTAAAATTTCAAACAAGTCGACCATGATAGGAAAAGTGTAAGTATCTGTCCTTGAAGTGAAAGTCTCAATTTTGAAAATCAAACGATTGATTAAGAAGAAAATGATCAAAGACGAGAGAAATATAAACACACACACACACACACACACACACACACACACACACACACACACACACACACACACACACACACACATATATATATCTTGAATTTAAAAAAAAACCGACTTAGAATAAATATATGGATAATTGAATCAAGTTAGGCTCAAAACTCAATAGATGGAAATAGAATATTGACTCTTAGAAAAAAATTTACTATGACCAATAGGAATTAAATATGCGAAACAGACCCTTAAGATACAATGGTGTTTAGAGAAGACAAAAAATAAAATTGTACAAATGATCAAGATTAGAAATTGAATCCTAGGAAGTCCTAATTTATAAAGCGAATAGTTTACCCACCTTTGATCCTATCATCATATCAAAATACAATGGTATATACCTATATAAAAAATTCCTCAAGTTACCTAATAGGGTTTATTCAATAAATCTCTACCTAAATCACATAGCCTATATAGCAAACTTAACTACCCAACAGTCAAATTGAATAAGTGACTCCTAGCCCTAGTCATTCTCCTAAAATTAAATCAATCATAATTGTGATTGAGCACTTCCTAGTCGCAGGCTCGCAATAGTATGACTAACTTAAGTACTATCACGAGTTCGCATAATTTTACGAAAACAGGCCTCAATGGACTACCAAAAAAAACTTGTCACAACCCGCTCCCGCTTTTCGGGATACAAGTACATAGCCAAGTCCAGCCTACGCCGCAACATCGACGACAGTACGCTATTTAGGTCTCAATGCCAATCTCAAATACGAGAAAATCATATCTAATTGCTCATTCACAATAATTATTCAAATTACAAATCCAATAATTCATCAAAATGACATTCGAGAACAAATCTGCTAAAATAAAAGAACTCTCTAAACTAGAATCTAAGGTCGGCCTCCAAGATCTCTATATCCCTTGTATGGCCCATAGCGCAAAGTAGGAAGTATGCCAAGTCACCTACAACGATCCAGTCAGAAAAAAGAACAAAATACAACCCTATTGCATGTATGTAACTTAATACAAAATAAGTAAGACAAATAGAGATGCTATAGAGAATCAAGGAATCATGTATATGAACTAGAAACAATAAACATGTACAAGAAACTAATAGCAGGAACATGTATGAATAAGTTAATTAGAACATGAACAAGTAAAACTAATCAAATAGTGATTTGAAATACCTTTTTACATGTGAACGGCTGGGCTAATATGATACATCATACGATGGCTATCCACATTTTTGGTACGGCCAACCTATATGTGAGGTGTATGACTTAGCTATCCATATTGAACATTCATTGTGATTTGTTCACACGTCTACTTAGCCTTTCCCCTTCCGACTCACTAAACAGTCAATAAACGAATAATGATACAATCAAGCCTATCGTGTCACAATCGTGTCTCAATAGGATATCAAATGGAAACACAATATTGTATAGCATTATAATGTACTGGAAATATAAATAAAATAGTGTACTTGCCTCAAGTTAAGTTAAAGTTGACGTGTGTGACACAATCTCGATTTGATTGAAAGTAATCGCCGTTATGGCTAATTGTGACCAAATCGGTGAATTATGGGTCAGATATGAGTTCAACAAATTAAATAAAATATTAAACAAACTTTTGAATTTTTAGAAAAATTATATGTTGTGTTCATCGTGTCAGCTTTGCAAAACTTTAAACAAATTGCAAATCGGTGTCCGGGATCTCTGGGAATCTCAAAAACAGTACGACGTATCAATTTTTGGACAATAGACACTCAAATAAATCTCCAAAAATTTAGGTAAATAATTACAGAAGATAAAATATAGATTTAGAAAGCTAACCTCGATACGGTTCTAACAAAAAAGTTGGAGGTAAAACGGTGTCCGGAGTTGGTCGCAACGGCTTCACAAAGTTTCTATAGCTTAAAAAAATGAGGCTAAAATTTATGACGAATATTGGCCTATTTTGGACGAAAATAGAGGAATTTTGGAAAAGAAAATATGGGAGATAACATAGGTTCAATATGTTTATATAAAGGATAGTCATTACTTAATTAGGATTAAATTGGAAGGGTTTTGGTTTTGGGAGAAGAATAAGACTTCTTAAATAGATGGAGATTGACTCATAATTTCCTAATTTAGAAGGGTCAAGAATCTAATAAATAAATCTTTCCATTAAATTTAAATCAAATCGATCTTAAAACTATATGGATCAAATCTCAATCCATAATTGATCATAATAATAATTGGATTTGTGAGAAAAATGGAGACTTCCCTTTATATAGGAGATGAAAGATTTCCTAAATAAGGAAGGATTAGATTCAATGAATTAAATCCTTCAATAAATTAAGTTAGATTTGACCCAATTCGAATCAATTATTAATCACAATAATATTACTTAATGATATCTAATATTTTAAATAATCTTTAAAATAAATTTCATAAAATTAAATATCAAACATATTGATAAGAATAATTCAAATATTCATAAATGTATATTTTCATAAATACAAATCCCATCTAAAATAATATAGCAATAAATTGAGATTAAATCCAATCATAATTTATAATTAACCCCATTTAAATCCTATAATATTTAATAATTCAATAATATTTAAAAATTGATTTTTATAAATATAAACTTAAACATAATTGATAATAGAAATTTAATAAGTTTAAAAGTATATATTTTTATAAAAACAAAATCAAATTAAAAAAAATAGTTTAACAAATCCCTTCATCAATACAAATATCTTTTATAGAACTGAGAAAAAATAAGATTTATTTTATAACTAGAAAATATATAAAACAAAAAATAAAATAAATAAAAATTTAGGAAATGGGCTTACACGAAGCAACTTACAACTCTCAAACTCGCAATCCTCGATTCATTCAATAGATCTATCAATCCAAAATCATATACCTCGACTACAAAATCCCAAACTCGTAATCCACCGATCACAAGCTGCATTATAAAATTTCAATTCTCAAGTCGCATAACATCAATCATGATTCATCTATCGTAACTTCACTAAAATTTCCAAACCTACTAATCATCAATCTCGAACATCTATTTTGTCATAAAATCATAAGATCGCCCATGAAATTTTCTGAGTCATAACAATCCTTATCACAATGATCATCAAATCCCTCAATATTTTTGTTTCACATAATCCGAGTAGTATCCATTCACGAAAACTTTAAGTTTATCTTATCATGTTATCCAAACATTCATTTCTAACAAAATCCTAAGGTATTGAATCCATTGGAACAATAACATGTTACACGATCATCATTTCTCGAATCATAGTACCCCCGAGTTATCACACATTGATCTTTGATACGCCTCAATACCATCGATGATATACATAACCTGACGATCTTCCTTTGCAACGAACTCTGAGTCGTGCAACTGATGCTATCATCCGAACTGGATATAGAATAATCACCTCGACATTCAAGATCAAATCCGATCGTTATCCCTCGAACTAGTTACCTGATTAATTCGTCAAACTCAAAATCACTTTTGTTGTATCTTCTATCTTAAGTCATCGAGCAAATTTCTTCTTTGATCCTTAGCGTCATTCTCGTATCTTCAAATCAACTTTTCCATGCAGGCTATCCTCCAATCGTGTTATCTTTCCTTTGTCAAATTCAAAATTTTATTCCGTTCAGTTCTGTATCAACATTTTTGCATATGGTCGATATCGATTCCTCGACTGAATCATTCATTTTATTATGCCTGAACTTCTCATCGGTTCAATCTACCTACTCAATTATTTTTGTATATCATAATCAGCGCAATCCTGATCCGATGCACGTCGCTTCTCGTTTATTAGAATCAAACCCATACTAGCTATATGAAGTCACAATTAAATTTGAAACACTCTTTCTAAGGCTTTGCATAATTTTATTACTTGCTGATAGACTCATTGGTACCTTGATCCTCAGTCGATCAACATCTCCGAGACTATCCCAAACACTACGCTGGGGTGAAGTCACTCAACAAATCTTTGAAACAATTATTGAATCACAATCGATTACTTTGAATCTTCACTCGAACCATTCCTCAAAATTCAAGCACGATCCATCCATATAGCACCGACGACATCATCATCCGATAGCACCTCTATCGTTAACTACCTAACATCTTATGAACAGAGTCAAATATTGTAACCCCTCTTCCCAATTTTTGATATATTTCTTTTTATCGTATTTATTTTATTCTGAATTAAATAATGATTTTAGAATTTTATAAATATTTTTAATTAAATAATTATTATTATAGAATGCCCTAGTCATGGTTAAGTTTTTAAGTGCAAGACGACTAGAAATCATGGCACAGATAGTGCAGTGACGTGCTTTGACTAGTGTATTAGGCATGGTAGGACAGGCCAAGCCATATGTATGTTCTAACTAAGAAAACCAGACCAAGTTGTGACTTGACCCCGATAAATAATAAATTAATTATTTATTAATATTATGACTTATAGGAAATCCAGTTGTGCCGATTTAGCTCGAACTAGACCCGAATCGAGCCCAAGCCCCTGTATAGATATCATGTGTGCAAAGACGCCAATGTAGACATACTTTATGTATATGCATAAGTATTTTATAAATATTGCTATACGTATTATATAAGTATTATTAATTTAGTTGACATTTTAGATTGTATGCATGATGTTCGGGTAACCTATTAAATTAGAGGTAGAATGGGTTCCTAATACTATATCTCTCTTAGTTTATTTAGTTGTTGTCATGATTATTCTTATTATTGTGTTGTTAATAATAACATTTATTATTATGGGTTAATTGATATTTCATTGTTAAATGATTTTTTATAAAAATATATATGTACATATTTTATGTGTAGGCCTACATTATGAAAACATATTGTTAAGATTTTTTTACCTTTATTGGATACTTATAGGTAGAGATAAATATAGAAATTTCATATAAATGATACTTCTATTTATAAAAGTATTTTACTATATATATAAATGCTCTATAATAGAATTGTTATTAATTATAGCATTTGAACTTAAACTACTTAGATTTTTGTGATTTTAGGATTCATACATATATACCTAGGTGTTATATATATAATATATATATATATATATATATATATATATATATATATATATATATATATATATATATAAAATATATATATATATATATATATATATATATATATATATATATATTTTTTTTTATATATATATATATATATATATATATATATATATATATATATATATATATATATATATACACCTGTTAAAAGAAAAGAAAAATAGAAAGTGAAAAGGAAAAGGAGCCCAGCCCAGCAAGGGCCGACCCCCCCAACCTTCACAAATAGCAAGCCCACAACCGAGCTTCCTAAGCAAAACCAGACCCGACCTACATAAAATCCGAGAGAGAGGGAGGGAAAGGAATTCTTCGACAAACCATCTCAATCCCCAAACCCTAACCGTATATCCCTCCAGCCTGGCGCCACCCAAGCACCGCCCCTAGAACCCCGCGCCACCGCCTTGAATGGCTGCAGCCACCATACGCACAGGGCTATACTGTGCACAGCGGCAACATCAGCAGCAACAGTTGTATCAACCATGCAACTTTGTGACCATGTTTGCGTCTCCACGGTTCATCATTTCACGAACCGTCTTTGTAGGTATGTTCATACCCTACACACCTTTGAATCCCTTCAATTAGTTTATTTCAATTTTCATCGTATGCGACAGAGATCGAGTTCCAAATTGAGGAAAAAACTCGATTTATGGATGTTATGGACTGCCCTGGAAACCCAACTTTGAAGGCCTATTTCGGTCGAACCTTTGATTAATTTTGAAATCTAATTGAATAGCTTATTAGATAACATATACGACAGTAAAATCCATGTGATAGATCCTGATTTCATTGAGTAGGTACAAAGTTACTCGATTTCCAAAATGAACAAAAACAGTTTTTTAAAATAGTAGAAAACTAGAAACTCTTTTCGATACGGCGTGCGTCCCAACAAACCAAGTGACGTGATCACAAATCGTAAGCATCGAAAGACACATACGGATGTTGCGGATATGTGGGATTCGATGGAACTCAATTTCGTTGTGCGTGCGCGACGAAATCAAAGCGTATCCATCAAAATTCACCGTATCGACCTCTTTGCAGACTAGCCAATTACTTCGTACACGTTCATCATCTCGAGACGAGACATGCACCAACATGACCGTGTCATTTTTCTAGTACCGTATGCCAAGTTTGGTCCGATTCTAAGAAGGTCGACCGGAACGCTATTTTTACGGGCCCGCGATCCGATCCAACAGGCAAATTTGTGTACAGCTCACCAGAATCAAACTTTGAACATACAGTTGGGTTTATCTCGTCCAACCGGACCCGTTGACATATAGTTTGATGACTTTAGAGACCATAGGCTTCGATATGCTTTTCGGTACAAAGCGAGTCCAACGGCGGATATCGTTTTGGCCTAAAATTATCGTTTTGCCCCTGTGTCCAGAATTAGACTTATGGATAGGCTATCTTAGATATTATGACTATTCTGAACATGTTGGAAATATCTGTTTCCGCATCTGGAGACTGTTGCACGTGTTGAACTTTTGTAGCTCACTGAGTGGTTTTGTATTGTCGGTTTCACCAGCAAAAGACCTCAGGCAAGTGCACTTTCTGATTGTTTTTGATTCATAGTTGTCTTTCCATGTCATGTTTATACATATGCTATCTTGCTTGCTGACACATTGTTACATAGATTAGTATCATGGATCTCTACATACTATATTTTGTGATTATCGTGTTTCCGTGTTTCATGACTTGTTCGAGTCCATGAGTACTAGTCGGGAGGAGAAATATCTTAGTAGACATGTGGAATATCCAAAAATATCCTAAAATGTCTGATCGTGTCTGATAGCAGTCTCACAATTCACGTGCGGGGTGCCTGATTTACCCCTAGCCGTTCATATGTCGAACTCAATATTTTAAAACACGTAGATAGTTGTTCCTTATATCTCTTCTTGCAGTCGTCACTACTTGCCATGTCACCCTATTTACATATTTTATTCTAGTCCATATATCCTGCTATGTCTCTCCAGTTTATTCTAGATATGACATGTTACTAGTTTACTCTCTTGCTTCATTTCACATATGCTATTTTCATGTTTTGTAAATTCTAATGTGTTTTCGAATTGCCGTCGATTTGTGTTCTTATTTCTTTCCTCACTGGATAACCAACATTTTTTAGGTTAGTTATGGCTTCTTTAGCATTGGGAGATTTGGGTGTACTTGCAGGCCAAACCTAGAGATTAGATAGATATTATTGTAGTCATTTTCAATATGTGTAAGAAACCTTGTACTTATTTTGAATACATCTTGTAAATGCTGTAATCAATTTAGAAAAGTGAATAAGCAATAAAGTTATCATATATGTGACTTGAGCATCATGGCCTTGACAGCGTTCTACCGCCGATAGTGCGACGTAGGCTGGCTTGGACACGCACTCGTATCCCGAAAAGCGGGTACGGGTCGTGACAAACATATACTTATCCAAAAACATTTGTTACCCTTTCGCAACTTGTTAGCAACGACACAAATATATGTGTATATTGGCTGGCTCAACTCAGTCAACTATGCCTTACGTGAAACCATCCTGTTCAACCAAAATTTTCTTGTGAGATTTTACAAAATAAATAGACTTATTGTATGGAACATCCCACGGAATATTGAATGAGAGCGCCAATAACATCGATTACGGAATCAATAACATCAGAGTTTAAAAGAGTTCAATCAAATGTCCAAAGATGTAAAGACGTGCTCTGATACCATTTTATCATGCCCCGGTTCCATAGAACTGATCGTTCTCGCTAGGGCATAATGCCGCACGAGCCTAGAGTTGCGCTCGCATAAGGCGAATGGCTGAAATGATCGATTATAAGCTAAACGATCGAGTCATACAGAAGATATCCGCGAGAAAGCAGAACAACAAAAGAAACACAAGTGTTCAAATTAAATCAGAACTTTTTATTGTTAACTAGTGGAATTTACAAAGGCACGAGGCCAAGTTTACAATCACTCAAGCTTACAATCTCTCTGAATACATTCACTCATCTCTCTCTCATCTCTCAATTCAAAGGTTCAAGGCTTGCCACTTGGGGATGCTTCAAAAGGCGATATCCATACATTATGTAATGTATAGGTGAAGTCTTCAACGCGGCCACACGCCTCGAAATGCCAAGGAACTCTAGGCCTTAGCGCGTCCAAGCGAGCTCTGCCTCGAACGAGCAAGTATATGTTACCTGGGCATAAAAACTGGTGGAGTGTCAGTACACAACCGTACTGGTGAGTGATCCCCTCCCCCACCCAAACAAAACCAACAAATTTATTTAGCAAGTGCTTCATATGATTTTGGTTGTCTTTCTAATCTTGTCTTAGGATCAGTTCATTTCATAACTATAAGTCTACTCATGTTGAAATATCCTGGTTGTGCTCTAAGACCTTGTGATCGTAGTGCATAAGATCCATTCGTGTATCATCATCGAGGCTGTGCCTCGCAACATAGTGTATTTTTACTCAATAATTGTGCTATGACCTTTCCTCCATTTCGTCTCCGAAAATGGCTTAATCATAGACTTGAACTTAGTAGAATTTTACCCATTTTGTCTCTGGAAATGGCTTAATCATAAACTCGTGAACTTAGTATCAACGACTCAATTTACGATATTGGATCTCGTATCGAATTACATGTTTCTGTTATAGCCAAATCTTTGGCTCAAACGTTGTGTTGCATACTGTGTGCATATTTTTGATTCATTTGTACCATGCATATACTTCTTGACTTATTTGTGTCGTGCATACACTTCTTAACTTATTATAAGGTATGCACATGGATCGCCACTATCATGCCGGCTCATCTATATGAAAGGGTCACTAGCATTACAAGATATCTTGAACAATAGCCATGTTTTAGACGGTGACCCTTTCAGCACAGGTAGCGAGCCCCGGTAAAAGTTCCCGAGTACCTATCTGAGTGTTGTATGCTAACACAACTATTTTCTTTTGCTCCTCCCAGTCTGAAGTCGGCACCGTCTTCGGGTTACCATTCAGAAAGTAATTCCTTGTGCCCAAGTTGTCCAATGAACATTCAAGACTCAACTCAACTTACCGTCCTACACAGTCATTACTCATTCACAGTGTTTCCATACTTTTTTTTTCCTTCTGCAACACCCATTGTTTCAGGGTCTGCCTCGGCAAGCTCCTATTGTTTCAGGGATTGCCTCGGTGTGCTCCTATTATTTCAGGGAGTACCTTCACGTGCTACAATTCTGAAAACTTTTCATTCATATTACCATCCTTGACTCAACTCAGGAATGACTACTTATTAGCCTCATGCATATTCAACTTGAGCTAACCGTGTTCTATGTCATGTCACCAATCAAGTCATACTCTATATGACAAGCCTTTGAAATCGTGGAAACATGACAATAAAATCGTAGGATCGTGCCTACCATGTCAAGAAAATTGATAGTCTTTGTGTCAACATCAGAACACTAGTTTTGCCCAAGTCATGGGATCAAAAAATCAAGTGCCAATTTGAAAACTCAGCATGACGTGCTTATCTAAGCATTAACTTTTCCATATTTTCCATGTTCTATGCAATCTAACTAAGAGTAGGATTATTCCCTTATCTATGTGGGTACGTCTCTTTTATTAGTAAACCTACTCAGTACATTCAAAACATCTATTTTATTTGTGTGAAGGCCAAGCAGAGGCAAGTTCACCAAAGCCACCCACCATAAGAGGAGTTGCCTCAACTCAGCGGGACTTCGAGCAAGTTGTTGCATAGCTAAGTCCAAATGTCGTTGCATTTCCATTCCTCCAGTTGACATGAGCGGGGTGGGGCACTACATATAAGCTTCATGTTATCTATTTAAGAGAAACTTCAGAATTCTTTAGTATTAAATCTACTGGAGGTGATATGGATGTAGTAGACCTAAGGAGAAGAACTTAGAATTCTTGTAGAGAAGACAAAGTATCCAATATGGGAACAAAACTTGATTATGCAGAGTGGTCTTATAAATTCTGATTAACCTTGCATCAGCTCAGGAATTGAGGCTATTTATATCATGACATATTGAAACTCTTAGACTGTTGATTTCTTGTTGACCAAGTTGCTTGCGGTTGTTTAAGTTTAGCGGGAATGAGTTTAGCAAGTAACCGTTATCTAGTGTGGCATACATTACTATGCTGAATGCGGTCTATACGGACACATGGACTTCCACCAGTCCAAAGTCACCATAGCTTATGAACACAACAAATCCATGTGGGATATTATCGCTTTATGGGCGTATCATTCACCATTAACAAGGTAATACCTAAATAATAAGGCTGTAATTGTAATGACAAAACATTATAACTTGCATTAATGAGATATTGGGCATGTCTAACTGCTATATAGACCAAGAATGTGTTCAACAATGCTCATGTACAACATGATAAAGGTTTTCTGAGATGAAGATTCAGCAGAGTTAGGTTTAGCGAGGACGTGGTTTGGCTTCTATGTGCCAAGTTGCTTACTTCTTTAACTAAGGACATAATGCCCCCATTGGATACCACTAGGTGAAAGTGCGAAAAGTTCGAAGACTGCTTATAGGATTCAGTATGGGTATTACAAGTTCCTAGTGATGCCATTCGGGTTGACGAATGCTTCGGTAATATTTATAAACTTGATAAGTAGAGTTTTCAATTAGCTCTTGGATAAGTGTGTAATGGTTATCATGGATGACATCTTGATCTACTAAAGACACTGGAGGAGCATGAGCAGCATTTGAGAACTGTGTTGGAGATATTGAGGAAGGAGAAGTCATACAAAAAATTATGAAATTACGAGTTCTTCCTAGACAAAATAAGATTTCTTGGGCATATAGTGACTGAAGATGTAATAATTGTGGATTCAAAAAAGATAGAGGAAGTAGAGTCATGGTCTACGCCGGGATCAGTAGTAGAGGTATGGAGTTTCTTGGGACTAGCTGGTTACTATGAAAAGTTTATGAAAGACTTCTCAAGGATTGTAGAGCCAACAACAAAAATAACGAGAATGGGATAAGACTTCATATGGTTAATGGAGTGTCAAATGGCCTTTGATGAGATTAAGAAGATATTAACAACATCACCCATCTGGACTTTAACAACAGGTACCAGAAGATTTTTTTATATTTAGTGATGCTTCTAGGAAGGGCCTTAGATGTATTTTGGAGCAGCATAAGAGAGTCGTGGCGTATGCATCTAGACAACTATGACCACATGAGAAGAACTACATTGCTGATGGTCTTGAGTTAGTAGTAGTGGTGTTTGCCTTGTAGCTTTGGAAACTATCACATTCGTTCTCGGTTTTCATTTTTCTGAATTTTTAGTATCTTTTGTAAATCAAATTTATGTTGTATTTCATATTTTCTTGCATCTAATTTATTGTATTTTTATAATAGGATTTATTTTGCTTGATTGATACTACCCTAGACTTGTAGAATGCCTATTGGCATTGCCATAGACCCATGCACCCGTACGCAGAATGGAATCCTGGAGTTTTCTTGAAAACATGGAAATTGACAGTCAGACTGGTATACCGCCGATATACCACAACATACCACTGGTATATTGATTGGATAACTGACTTATCCTATTGGTTATTAACTAGTCTTTTCCTTAAAGTGGTTTATTGGTTTTGTTTTAATATTTGAAACAAATTTTGAGAGCACTTGGATAGTTGACATGGCAGATCCAAGGGCCCTCATTTCGGCCCATATTTATTTACTTTAGTCTTATCTATTGTAGTATTGTTGATTTATTGTGAGTTTTGCTATTCACCTTTGGCTTTTCTTATGGTACTTGTTGTTTGGGGTTCTTACCCTATTGATTTTGTTTAGACAGATTTACCTGAGAAGTCGAAGGATCTATCGTACCTGCAACTGGTTGGCATGCACCCGTATATTCGCGATCTTAGCTTGCAAGTAGGTTTTTTTCCTTACCACTCGTAGTTGATATTATTCTTTTGTGGCTTTAGCCAAGGCATGTGTTCACCCTATTCTTTTGAGACTTTTTACTGACTTCGGTTAGCATGATGTTTATATTAGACCACGACTGGTATAACGAACATTTATATCTATACTCTGCTAGTGTAGTATTTTTTCCTACTAGCTTCATGATCATATTTGATATAATATCTTTTAAAATCTTTTTACTTTCATGTATGATACACTCTTGTTATTTGTGTTTGTTGGATTGAGATGTTAGGATTTTCGGCCCTAATACTGACGTTATTTGCTTGTTAGAGTTCACCTACTGGTCTTTTAGACAATTGTGATCATCGTACGATATTTTAATACCTTGTACGGTGTAGCTGGCCATGTCTATCCCCGTATTTTTCCAATATTCTTGGAGTAGGACATGACAAAAGTGCTATAGATGTAGAAAAAGAGCAGAGATTTTTACTAACCATAAAAGCCAGAAATATGTGTCTACACAGAAGGAACTTAACATGGGGTAGAGGAGGTGACTTGAGTTATTAAAAGACTTTGATATTACATTGTAGTACCATTCGAGAAAAGTAAACATAGTAGCAGATGCTTTGAGCAGGAGGCCGATGGCTATGTATTTGACCATGGATTGGCATTTATTTGAAGACTTAGAGAGCTTTAGGTTACTACAAAGATAGTCTGGGATGCCATCAATGATCAAAGGCTTGTTATTAATTGGGACAACCAATCCAGGGATGGATCACACTCGATGAGTGGACTTTACAATGAGGGCTAGCTTTGATGACGAAAAATACAAAAAAAAAGATCAAAGGAAGTGAGTGTAATGTTCTAGTCCCAAAATACGTAGGACAAGGATACATATACATGCCAGCTACGTATCAAGTGGACTCCAGCCCAGATCGAATACGTATAAGCTGTATAAGATAGGGTCTAAAATGGCAAATCAACTATATCTCAATCCACATATAATAATCTCAAGTGGGAACCAGTGCATTAATGCTGATCAAACAATAATACACTGATGTCACTTGAATATGAATGCAAGAATAAATAGTTAGTAATAAGGTTGGCCAGACCTTTAATACAATCATCTGAACAAGCTCATGATAAAAAGTAAAGCTTGTAAAACTAGGCTATACAGCTGAAATACCATCATGAAATATTAAAGACGAAAGAATGATAAAATACCACTAATGATACCTGAATTCTGGAGATATAATCGACCACAATCTATCCTTCTATTCTAGCAGTCTCAAAAAATACCTGAAAGAAAACCAACAATAACCTGGAGAGATCACCAGGTCCTCAGAGGGACATAGTAAGATATATAAAAATATGCCAAATATAACAGTAAATAACATGCATGGAAAGAAAGAAAAGTAAAACGTGAAACAAATCAATAAGGACGTCTCAATACCGTAACGCCATGGGATGCTCCCAATCTCGAGACAAAATATAAGTCTCTACTACCGCAATGCCATGGGACACTCCTGGTCCCAGAGATGGGGTAACGGGTTGATAACAAGTCTCTAACACTATAACGCCATGGGATGCTCCAGTCGTAGAGATGGAATAACAAGTCGACGGAGTCTCTACACCGTAACGCCATTGGACGCTTCCGATTTAGAGATAACATAGGTCAATATCTAGCAATCGATCTCGGCTACGGGTCAAGTCAATTTAGTGGAACGAAGATTAAGGACTAACAAATACCGTCACGACACTCATAAGAAATAAAGAGTGACACATGGAGAACAACTAAGAAACGTGCACGTAAAATATGAAAATAACAGTATCATGAACATGAATAGCAGGTAATAAAATATGACTGAAAAGGAATAATAGTATAGAAATGCATGAAAATAAACTGTACAAGTAGGCAAGGTATACTTGCCTGGAGTTTTGTCCAATCTGTGTTGAGACTGTAGTACCAAAGTCTACCAGAACAATCCATGAACTAATGAATCATACTCCATGCAATATCTATCAACCCCAAATCACAAAGAAATATGTATTATTTACTAAATAGAAATCTGACTATCAATCCTACATAGAAAGCTTGGGTCCTTTCAAGTCGTGTAATACCTATGTTACCTAAGCCATTTATTAATCATACCATCTAGAACTAGATTACTAATCACTATGATCATTATTCATTAATAATATGGATTACAAGCTCTAGGTTTAAATATTATGTTTTATCTCGTAATTCGTTCAACAAAACCTACGACGCGTGAATCAAAACAAGATGATCAACTACAAGGTTAACAACTTATCTTGGCGATCATACGATCATTTTGTAAATTTCAGTAATACAAGATCACTGGAATCGACTGATCTCAGTTTTGATGCACGGATTCCGAGACATGAATATAATATAACTAATTATAATTAATGATACTACAAAAAGCAAAATCTACAGAAGTCATAAGATGATGAAACAATCATCACCAACATGTCCAGAATAGTTAAAATAGCTAGGATAGCCTACTCATAACTCCAATTTTGGACACAGGGGTAAAACGGTAATTTTAGGTCAAAACGGTATCCGCCGTTGGATCCACTTTGCACTGAAAAATGTGCCAAGACAAAGGTTGTCCATATTTGACAAATTATATGTCAATCTGTGCTAGAATGATGCCATGAGTCCAATGGTGGTGTCGGATTTGGAATCTGATTTCCCGGGTTCAAAATTATAATTTTACATGTTAGGAATTACGATTTCGAACGACCAACTTTGGCATCGATTTCAACCAACCAAACAATATTCTATGAGACTAAAATTTTTATGGGCCAAAGTTGGTTATACCTGCTATGCATCAGAGTTTGTGTTTCATCAAACAGAGCTTCGATGAGAGAAATAAATTTGCGAAGTTGGCTCCATGAAACATCTTTTGTGTTTCATCAAACAGAGCTTGGTGGCCGGTTTTTATCTATCAAACGATCGAATTACCAGTTGAAAATTTAGATGAGTGAAGGGGTATATATCGAGATTGAGATGGAATAATAGGATCGACGATCCAACGTTCTGATTGTCCAGGAAAACGTGCCCAAAGTTGCTGCGATGAAGTACGTTTTTTGAGTCAAATCTTGCGTGTTACGACGGGATTTTAAGCGAAATGCACGAATCGCACGTGCATCGCATTGGGGACGACAGAGGCCATCAGAGAGGGTCGCCCGGGGTCGTTAGAGCCATGGGGGTGGTCGCACGGCAGCGCGACGGCGTGCGTAGCGGCGTTCGTCGCTGCTGCATCAACGCTCTTGCATGTGCCTGGCCGCGCACGACGGGTGGCGCGTTCACTGGTGGTAGTTGGCGACGTGGGCGTGCCACACGGTTTCTCGGTTGCCAGCGTGGTGGCAGCCTGCGCTCGCTGCTGCTGTGGCAGTTTTGTAGCCGCTACTGCTGCTTGTTCTATTAAACGAGGGGGGGGGGGGGGTCGGGTTGTAGATTAGTTTGGAATATGGTTTGGGTTTGATTATATATATATATATATATATATATATATATATATATATATATATATATATAAAGAGAGAGATAGAGGGTATATCTATATATGTAGCTATTATGTATGTATGTCTAGTACATAACATAATTTGTATATATGTAGGAATACATATATATATAAATATAAGTATATATATATATATATAATAAATAAAAATAAATAAATAAATAAATAAATAAATAATTATATATATATATATATATATATATATATATATATATATATATATATATATATATATATATATATATATATATATATATATATATATATATATATATATATATATATATATACCCGTACGTATATATGTATATATATAAAATCGCATATAAAAATAGGTCATATATATTTATATATGTGGATAAAATAAAATTCGTAACTTACAAGAATTATGTAATAAGCCTTATTTGACACTATTTAAAATATGTATAAATAACCTTGTACATCAATATATATATATAATAAATTATAAGCACATATATTTATAATTTAATTAAATAAATAGATAAATAATCATATAATTACAAAATTGTTTAAAATTATTCCGCTATACAAAATCCCGTAAAATAATCAAAATAATTCTACTAGGTCATGGCTCGCTCATCCTGGCTCTACCGAGGGGGATTGGCTAGGTTAGGTCCAACTATATTTCCTAGTCAAATCGAATCCAAAATTCACCCAATAAGTATCTCGTACCATTCATAAGTAAATAGCACATAGGAACTCGATTGAGTGGCACATCTTGTTCATGTGTGTCGTAGGCTCGAAATGGATTAAACCATATGTTGGGGCAAATGGTTTTGATCTAAGTCGAGCCGCGAACTCGAGTTAAAAGTTTGGTCTAGAATTACGATAATCGATCGAGTGGCCTAAATTGCTCCAAAGTTGCGTAAAGTCAAAAGGATATTAGGGAACAAGTTTGGATAAGACATGATATATAAAATTGAAGGTAAACATGTCTACTACAAAACTCATGAAGGACGTTTCGAAAGATTGGCATGTCTCGTGCTCCAAAAATTGAAGCTACGAAAAAGTGAATCTATAGTCATAATTAAAATTAAAAATCTAATTTAATAAATAGAAATCATATAAATAATAAAAAAATAATTCCCAAAAATTAGGGTCCTTACAGTAAGGCGGCTAGAAAGATTGGCGGCAAATGGTATGGTAGGTCGATCCCGATGATGGAGCAATTTCAATGCATGGCATGTATTTAATTTGTGATATATTAATTTATTTAATAAAGGATATATGTGTTTAATTTTAATAATAATTATTGTTTTTAATTTTAGGTTTAGGAGTAAAAAAATGCTAGTTTGACGACCGTCTTCCTAGCTACCCATAGTAAGGACGAAAATCTCATTGATGATAAGACATTCTTGAGCTAAATAAGTGTTACGCTCGGTTTCGTAGAACCGTTCGTCCTCGCTAGGGCATGATGCCGCACGAGTCTAGGTTGCACCCGTGTAAGGCAATTCCATAACGCTCGGTTCTAGGCTAAGCGACAGGATCGTCGCACAGAAGTTCCGAAGCAGAAACATTAAATAAATAGTATATCGCCAGCGAAAAGTTGAAAACAACACAAGTCATACAAATAGCTCTTTATTAATTCTGAAAGAAAGATTACAAGTATGGCACGAGGCCAAGATTACAACACTCAAATTGCTCTTCCTCACATTATAAATCACTATGCTCTCTCTTATCTCTCAATATAATGAACCATAGGTACCCCTTCGGCTTGCAACTTGAAGGTGCTTCATATAGGCGATATCCATATATTATGTACCATATAAGTAAAGACTTCAACGCAGCTGCACACCTCGAAGCGTCAATGAACTTCATGCCTCAATGTGTCCAAGCGAGCTCCGTCCCGACAATATGTACTTGTAACCTGTACATGAAAACTATTGGGTGGTCAGTACACAACCGTAATGGTAGTGTGAGCTCTTCGCCCTCCGATTCAAAATCAACATGTTCATTTATTTTGTGAAACATATCCCTTAGATTATCTTTCTAATCTTGCCTTACAATTAGTTTTAGTACATAGACACCTGGCCTATTTTGTGTCTCTAGACCATCGCTGGGCCACCGTGCCGATAACTTACTTATCCTTGTGCCTCTAGACCATTTCCGTGCCAAAAAATATTGACATAACGGTTCGTGCTTGCCTTTTGGCCCATATTTTGAGACGTAACAACATTGGTCATGCCATAAACTCGGTTCGTATATCAACATCGAGGTCGTGCCTCGCAACATGGTATCTTTACTCAATAATTGCTCTATAGCCTTTAGTCTATTTCATCTCCGGAAATAGCTTATTGATAGACTCCCATTTCATCTCCGGAAATGGCTTATTGATAGACTCCCATTTCGTCTTCGAAAATGGCTTAATCATAGACTCCTATTTCGTTTCCAGAAATAGTTTAATCATAGACTCCCATTTTGTCTCAGGAAATGGCTTAGTCATAAACTCGTGAACTTAGTGTCAATGACTCAATTCATAACACTACGTCTTGTGCTCAAGTACGTATTTCTGTTATAGCCAAATCTTTGGCTCAAACTTTGTGTTGCATACCATGTGCACATTTCTTGACTTATTTGTATCGTGCATATACTTTTGACTCAATCCAAAGGCATGCACGCGGATCGCTGCTATCATGCTGACTCATCTATATGAAAGGGTCACTAGTACCACAAACTATCTCGAACTTATATCTTTGTTAGACGGTGACCCTTTCAGCGTAAGTAGCAAGCCTCGGTGAAATTTCCCAACTAACTAGAGCGGTACCCCCTAGCTCGGCTATACCGTATTTCCTCCTAGACCGGAATGGTCCTGTGGCTCCTGGTTCTTGTCCGAGAAAACTTTCTCTTGTATACAAGTTGTCCAATGACCATACAAGACTCGACTCGAACTACTGTCTTACACAGTCATTACTTTTCCAGTGTTACCATATTTTTCATAACTACGTTGGAGACTCCCAAAGCCAAAGACTGCCTCGACAACCCATGGTCGCGAGCATTTTCATGTTACTTTATTATTGAGACAAATCAGGAATGACTATTTGATAGCCTTCCTGCCAAACTCAACTTGAATCAACCGTGTTCCATATCAGTGCCATGACTGTGCCATAAACCATGTGATACAACTTAACCCGTATTGTTTGCCATTAAAAGTGTTGAGAAAACTTTTATAAATTAATAAATAGAACAAGTACAATCTTGGATTCTCGATGTAATCCTTTGAGTATAATTTATTTTTCTGGGAACTTTGTGATGAGGGAGGTTAATCGTTGCTTCTTTTACTCCATTGATGATTCGACGATGATCGAGAGAAAATTGCAAGTCTTTTTGTTTGATTTACAAGGAGGACGGTAATTCGGCTCTCTGAAGTGTGGGTGATGTACTGTATGTTTGAATAAAGTAATGATCCTTCTATTTATAGTCGATCTGTGGAATGATCCATGCGTGCATGTAGGGACGCTATGCCCATAATCTGTTGGGCGCTGGAGCGCTATGCGTGATCTTGGGAGTGAATCTGCTACAACTGCTCTCTGGACTGCGGATGAGCAGCTACGTAGCATTTGTTGGGATTTATTTATTGCCTAGATCCTGGGTTGTTAGCACCCATCCACGATTATAAATGGGTCAATGATATGTGGCGCATGTGCATTGCCCACAGATCTTGCTCTGTTGAAGTAGAGGAGCTTCCTACGTCATGATTTGGCATGTTAAGACTCCTGTTATAAAAATAAAGTATTTTGGAGGTGTAGGGATGACCCTACGCCAAAACTTGGCTTGATGCAGTACTTTGGCATGGGTGAGATTCCACGTAGCATTGTACAACTATCTCTGACAATACTTAATCATTACGATGATGTTGGTTGTCAGCTCAGTCTTCGAAGCATTCTTGGCTTCTGGTGGGGTAGGTTCGAGCTACGCCCGAATCATGCCTACATTGGCTGTTCAGCGTAGTGGTCTTCGACTCTTCGATTTTGGTGCTGCCGTCATCTGTACGGGAGTCGAGGCATGTTGCACTTTACTCGAAGAGTTTGCTTTGGAACTCGAACTTGCCATCAGACTACATTAAATGCTCCTCGGTTGAAGGAAAAGTCCAAATGTAGTTGTTTTTAGGGCGTAGCTACTTCGAGGGCATAGTAGCCTTGCTGGCGTAGTGACCTTCCTGGCATAGTAGCCTTTATTACATTGGATTTGGTCATCTTTTCTTTAAGTATTGCTGCTACATGTGGCGTGGGGCTCAGAAAGTTGACTAAATCAATTCTTGAAGTGGCAAGTTCATTGCCATAGTTAGCAAATTCATCACATTAAAGTCAGGTTCATTGCCATTAATACAAGATTTATTATGTTAATCTCGGGGCTTTGATTGACTTCCATGTGGTGTAAGCCTAGAGCTATGCTGCTGTCTGTAAATATGAGCTTTTTTGAGAAGTCTTTGCTCATTTTCTCTGGCACTCCTCCTTCACGTCTGACCCCGACTTAGCCTTGGGTGGCCGTGAGCCGTCTTTGGCACATAAGTTAGCTGTTGGTTGTGGATCTTCTTGTTCAAAGAAGTCAAGTTCGTAACGAAGAATCCCTTCAAAGTTTTGAGATGCATTTAAGCATTTGGTATAAGAGTTCGAACCTGAACAACATCTTGGTGGTCTTTGAGGGCCAAATTGAATGCGGAGTTTGGGGTCATCCTGCCCCAACTTTTGTTATGCTGGAAGATCCACAGGGTGGCAAATACGTCTGTACGTTGACGAGGAAGTGATTTGCTCATTGACAAGGAAGTGATTCACTCGCGACGAAGAAAAGATGCGCCTATGCTGAGACGTCAGAGTGATGCGCCGATCCATAGAAATTAGACTAGGCCATAGTAGATTTTCCATGTAACGAAAAAGCCATGTAATAGATTTTCATATTTGAATAAAAATCCTCTTTTCATGCACCTTTATTTACTGTGTTTGTATGATGCGCTGACTTTTCTTTGTGTCTTCAGTATATACTATTTTATTACGTATAAGAATTTTGGCCTCTGTGGCGCATGAATTTTCATGCTTCAACAAGACCCTCTTGAATGTTTTTAAAACTTTTAGACAAGTTTTGAAATATTTTGAATAAGAAGCATGGGTAGTAAAAGTCTCTTCTAGCGTAGGGAGTCTTCCAAAACTCCATAATGTTTTGGCTTAGGGAGTGCTTAGCTCTTTTGGCGCACGACGGTTGGTCGTCTTTAGACAAGATGTCAAGTCACTCGTCGAGATGAGGGAAATTAATTCTTTGGCTTTATCCGAAGCGATGGCGGTTCGCTTTGAATTCTCTCGGGGCATGCGTTTATGGGTGGCCTATAAATAGGTGTTGGGTTTAGAGGAGAGAGTTTTTTTACTTTGCTCTTCTGATCCCTGAGAAAGAACTCTCCGACTTTCATCCTCTTCTTTGACTTCTCCTTTTCCATGGCTCCCAAGTCTTCCACTGCTGCTACTAAGGGCAAGGGGAAAGGTAAATCCCCATCTGAGGCGGCCGCGTCAGAGCCGCTTATCGTCGAAGAGACTTATTCTGATGTTCAAAAAGTGGTCCAGTGTAAGCGCTATTGTCGGCCTTCGTCGATATTTTGGATTTTTTTTGGTAGTTGTGTGGATGGCATGCCCATCAAGTTTTCACGTGCCGCCCCTTCACAGCTGCGACATGTAGTACCCCGCTTCTCGCGGTCCACTATGTAATACCTACGCCTTGCTGACTTAGTCTTGAACTGAGTATTTGGGGAAATCCTTGCCGGTATTGATTGATCACGGATGAAATGCAATAAACCTTTCCAATTGATGGATTGGCTTCTATTGAAATGAATCCAAGTATTTTGTTGGATGTTTTCTTTCGCTGCTTGGTTTTGATGAATACGTTTTCGTGTTGGTTTTCGATGATTGGTTTTCATTGTTCGCTTTCATCACATTTCGCATTCATTCCTAATCTTGAGAGAAAGAGACGAAGTATGCTAATCAACTGTTGGTGCCAATGTAGGGCATGTGAATTGTTTGTGAACGGTGCGTGAAGTCCCTCCTTCTCTCAACTAAGATTCATCTTGGTGAGTTACTTCAACGGAACAAATATTGACCTGTACGCCTAAAAAAATGATCTCTAGTCCACTCTGTTGCCTTGTCCCAATGATCAACGATACCACATCCACAAAAGATAAGAGAAGATAATTGAATTGAATCAAATGCAAGAATATGTGTTGCTATTCGATCTGCTATATAAGAATGATCATCTGCTTGTCAATAGTATGCCTGAAATGTAGACATGTACAGACGAACTTGTATGTGTTGAGATGAATCTGAAGGCACGAAACAAATGTGTCGTATATCTGTGCATAAGTCCAAATGTGTCTCATCTGATAGAAAGGCTAGAGCATGCATTTGGTCTCGGACAACTTGTATACAAGGAAACTTTGTCTCTCGGGTGGTATCTGGGGGCACCTGGAACCGCTCCGCCTAGGAGAGATTAGGGCCTCCATGTGAAAATGGGAGTCGATCTGAGTCCTTAGCGACGAGCTGAACCAAAGAGTCACAGCGGCTAATCATGGGGATAACCCATGGACCAACATGTAGAATAGTCCACCTGCATGACCCGAATGACAACTTCAATATCTGCAAGAATGAACATGAATTACTCGTTATGCAAATTATGCTAACATATTTTGTGCAGGGATGACTGCCGGCGTTGGTAAGTTGCTTATGATATATTTCTACTATCATGTTCTTATGAATTGTTAAAAAGAACCTAGACAAGTAGAAAGATAACTAGTAAATGTTAGCTCAACATTTGATTTAGTGCAGAGATTTGCGAGTTCGGCCAAAAGCCGCTCGCCAGTACATGATGTGTGCTGACCTACGTTGTAGGCATCCTTTTCAGAAAGCAAAAGGAGACAGGGAGATTTCAAGTGAGGCACCGAAGCTCGTCTAGTCCAGTAGAGCTCATGGATCGCCTCGGAGTTTCAGTTTCATTCAAGTCAAGTTTTCAAGTTTCTTTTCCTTCTGAAGGTGTCTTTTATTTCCAGCATGTAATAGAGGGATATGATGTATGGGCATTGCGACTATTTTCAAAAGAGAGTTTCAAAGAGAATCATGTAGCCAAAATATAAGGTACTCTGAGTTTGCAAAGCTTTGTACTTGTATTTCTATCATGTTATCAATAAAATAGGTATTTTCATTTCAAATCTCTGTGTCCAATATTTGATTTTCTGAAATAAATGGGTGCGTGCGTGTGTTTTGCTTAACTAATGGGTGCGTGCGTGTGTTTTTACTTGACTAGTTATTTTGTGCAGGTACATGGCCTTGTGCAAGAGCAACTTAGGCTTGCACGGCATCACGCCTTAGCGAGGACGATCGATCCCGCAGGGATCCAGACAAGATGGATGACCCTAGCGGGATCGGGGCGTGACAAAGTGGTATCAGAGCCAGGTTTTACGTCCTTGGCCTCTTGCAAATATCGTTTTCGAAAAAGTATACAAAGTATTTTGATGGCTTTCAAAAGAGTCCCGATTTTGAGTTATGAAAACCAATGCCTCATACAATAAGTCCATAATATTTTATGAGACTAACAAAAGTTATACTCTTTTGTAGAGAAATGGCCCCTACTCGACCAGCTTCCTCGACAGATCCTATAGAACGGATTATGACATTATTGGAACTGCAAAGGCAGGACAATGAGGAACGCAATCAAATACAACAGTCCCAAATAGAGGCCCAGCAGAAACAGTTGGAGTCCTTGACTCAAATTATCACGACGCTTACGGCAAATCGAGGTACCACCGCTACGACTAAACCAACGGGAACGCCCGAGATTGAGCCCGTGGAGGGTGCTGAGCCCCAGCCAGCGCAAAGGCACACTTCCTTTAGGCCAAAGGACTTCTTAGACGCAAAACCTCCAGAATTTGAAGGTAGGACGTCACCCGACAAGGTGATGGACTGGATTGATAAAATGGAGAGTCTGCTCGCGTTCATAGGAGTTCCGAGTAGCAAGAAGGTAGTTTTTGCCGTTATGCTTCTACGGCTGCGGGCGAAGGATTGGTGGAGGGCGAAGAAGCCGGCGCTGCTCGCAACGGCTAGAAATGGGAAGATCTTATGGGTCTCGTTCAAGAAAGCATTTCTGGATTAATATCTGCCTCCAGCGATGAGCAAGAAGATGGAGGATGACTTCATCACACTAAAACAGGAAGATATGTCCGTGGAGGACTACGAGTCTGAATTTGCTAAGCTGGCAAATTTTGCCGCTATCATGCTTCCCACCGAGCAGACTCGCATAAATCGATTCGTTGGAGGTCTGAATGATGACATTCAACTGAGTGTGCTGAATCGAGAATGTAGGTCATATTCTTAGGCCTTTGAGGCGGTGCTACAGGTGGAACCGTTCTGCCTGAAGAAGGTGTCTAATAAAGTATAGTACAGTCGGAATCAGCCCGCCAAGAGATATCATGACGGAGAGAAAAAGACTGACGGGGAACAGAACAACAAGCATGTATGTGGCTTCTGCGGCCGACGAGGGCATGTTAAAGATGACTGTCGCTATGTGAATGGTCAGAGTTGCAGTTACTGTGGCAAGAGTGGGCACATCAAGGAGGACTGCCGTGCCGCTAATCATGCTTGTTTTTGTTGTGGCCAACAGGGCCACTCAGTCAAATATTGTCCTAAAAAGAATAGAACGGATCAGAATAGAGATGATAATGAAGAGCGTGGGCAGCTGCTAGGCCCTCCGCCGCTCCGAGATAATCTGTACAATCAGCAGTTGCGGAATGCCAATACGGCGATAGCACGCGTCTACAATCTCTCCACGTTGCTTGATCCAGAATACAACAATAGTGGAGGTGAGTTTGTTTCTTAAGTTTTGAGGACAAAACTTTTTCTCAATGGGTTATTATGTAGTGCCCCGCTCCTCGCGGTCCATTATGTAATACCTACGGCTTGCTAACTCAGTCTTGAACTGAGTATTTGGGGAAATCCTTGCCGGTATCGATTGATCACGGATGAAATGCAATAAACCTTTCCAATTGATGGATTGGCTTCTATTGAAATGAATCCAAGTGTTTTGTTGGATGTTTTCTTTCGCTGCTTGGTTTTGATGAATGCGTTTTCGTGTTGGTTTTCGATGATTGGTTTTCATTATTCGCTTTCATCGCATTTTGCATTCATTTTGAATCTTGAGAGAAAGAGACAAAGTATGCTAATCAACTGTTGGTGCCAATGTAGGGTGTGTGAATTGTTCGTGAACGGCGCGTGAAGTCCCTCCTTCACTCAACTAAGATTCATCTTGGTGAGTTGCTTCAACCGAACAAACATTGACCTGTACGCCAAATAAAACGATCTCTAGTCCACTCTGTTGTCTTGTCCCAATGATCAACGATACCACATCCACAAAAGATAAGAAAAGATAATTGAATTGAATCAAATGAAAGAATATGTGTTGCTACTCGATCTGCTCTATAAGAATGATCATCTGCTTGTCAATAGTATGCCTGAAATGTAGACATGTACAGACGAACTTGTATGTGTTGAGATGAATCTGAAGGCACGAAACAAACGTGTCGTATTTCTGTGCATAAGTCCAAATGTGTCTCATCTGATAGAACGGCTAGAACATACATTTGGTCTCGGATAACTTGTATACAAGGAAACTTTGTCTCTCGGGTGGTATATGGGGGCACCTGGAACCGCTCGGCCTAGGAGAGATTAGGGCCTCCATGTGAAAATGGGAGTCGATATGAGTCCTTAGCGACAAGCTGAACCAAAGAGTCACAGCGGCTAATCATGGGGATAACCCATGGACCAACATGTAGAATAGTCCACCTGCATGACCCGAATGGCAACTTCAATATCTGCAAGAATGAACATGAATTACTCGTTATGCAAATTGTGCTAACATATTTTGTGCAGGGATGACTGCCGGCGTTGGTAAGTTGCTTATGATATATTTCTACTATCATGTTCTTATGAATTGTTAAAAAGAACCTAGACAAGTAGAAAGATCACTAGTAAATGTTAGCTCAATATTTGATTTAGTGCAGAGATTTGCGAGTTCGGCCAAAAGCCGCTCACCAGTACATGATGTGTGCTGACCCACGTTGTGGGCATCCTTTTCAGAAAGCAAAAGGAGACAGGGGGATTTCAAGTGAGGCACCGAAGCTCGTCTAGCCCAGTAGAGCTCGTGGATCGCCTCGAAGTTTCAGTTTTATTCCAGTCAGGTTTTAAGTTTCTTTTCCTTCTGAAGGTGTCTTTTATTTCCAGCATATAATAGAGGGATATGATGTATGGGCATTGCGACTATTTTCAAAAGAGAGTTTCAAAGAGAATCATGTAGCCAAAATATAAGGTACTCTGAGTTTACAAAGCTTTGTACTTGTATTCCTATCAAGTTATCAATAAAAGAAGTATTTCCATTTCAAATCTCTGTGTCCAATATTTGGTTTTCTGAAATAAATGGGTGCGTGCGTGTGTTTTGCTTAACTAATGGGTGTGTGCGTGTATTTTTGCTTGACTAGTTGTTTTGTGCAGGTACATGGCCTTGTGCAAGAGCAACTTAGGCTTGCACGACATCACGCCTTAGCGAGGACGATCGATCCCGCAGGGATCAAGGTAAGACGGACGACCCTAGCGGGATCGTGGCGTGACACGACATATGGACCTAACTGCAAGGCTAGGTCTGGTGAGATACGCTCAAGCTTCGACATGCGTAGGTTTTTAGTTGAGAGGCTCTTGCCCAGTTCAACGTGTTGTCATCTTCTTCCTCGTTGAGCGTATGACTTTAGCCGTCAGGCTTTTGTCCGAGTGAATGCGCCAACGTCTCTCTACGCTGATGCGCTCGACTTTATCCATGGATCATATAAAAAGTGGCATGTGCAGTATTTTTTGACTTGATCTCTGGATTATGTTAAAATGGAGCGCAGGGCTACTCATGCGCCGACATATTTTTTGGGAAACTTTATCTTTTTCCTTAGCTTTTAGGGCTTCTATTCATGTTTAGGTTTTGTTTAATGCTTCCTTTCCTTTTATGCAATAACACTAACTTCACCAACATGTGAGTTCCTTCATGGTAGGATAGGTTCGAACTTCGAGGATAATATCTTGACTCTTGCGAAGATGGCTACCACTTCGAGACAGGCCTGTCAAAGAATGGATATGATTGAACTCCAACGTTGTGAGTTTCTCAAGCAAATGTTGGTGTCCAGGAAGCTCCCCCGAGGGGATGGTGTGAGCGATTACTACTTGAAGCCACAATTTTTGTTTGGGGACTGACTATTTTGCGAGGATGTCAGCGTCCTAAAATTGAGGGACAAGCATTTCTTCGAGGCTCAGGGCCTTAAGATGCGTATCTATGTGATTGATCGTCAACTATCGCTTTCTTTATTTGCGTTCCTTTTTATGCCAAGGATGATAGACTGGGAGCTGACTCCTAGTCAGGCCAGGGTGATGTCCGGTCGATTCAAGGTAAAGTCTTCATCGCGACAGAAGGTTGCGTTTGAGGCGCTACGGAGAGGACCTTCGTTCTCTTTACGGGTACAACACCCAGGGATGACAGCTATTGAGGTAGACCAAGAGTCTCTGGCCTTCCGAGCTGCAACCTTTATGACTCGGATGCTAGAGGCAGGCCGTTTATACCCTTCAGGGAATTTCTGTCTCATATGTTGGACGCACGACAACCGTGTTTGGTACGACCTTACTGTATGGGTTCTAGAATAGTACAAAATTTTGCAAAAAAAGCTGAATTTATATTATGCCATTAGGGCCACCTAATATGGGATTGAGGTTAACTAGCCTATGTTCTTAGCGCTGATCGAAATGTACAACCCTCATACGGGCACTTTTTTTAGTCTTGGTGAGGAAATGGGTCTGGCGCTCCATGAGATGTATGCCATCTCGAAGCTACCTTGGGGGTCCGAACCCTATGAAGAATATACTCCTAGGAACGAGGAGCTTCTCACTTTGGAGAATAAAGACCCGGCTATGGTAGCAGTTTATAGGGAGTTATTTTGCCAACATTTGATATGACAATGCTTCGATAGTCAATGATCCACTCCCCATACTTATGCTTGGAAGCAGCATATTTTCTTCCAAGGACCGACGCCGCCAAAACAATATGCATTCGGTATTTGATCTGTCTCTACGTCTGATGTTATTGAGGAACGAATGGCAAAGAAGAAGGAGAAACACCCTGAACTTGATGAGCTCAAGCATCCTACCTCTTTCGTATACAATTACTTTTATCATGACGCCTACCAGCTATTATCGAAGGCGTTGTTGGCCGCCTATATAATGGTATGGCTGCGTGATTGTGTGATTCCAGGAGGCTTGGGCTCGCTCGAACGGGTGAGCCAAAATTTGATATTTCCAACTGTTCGGCTCATGTTCGGCTATAACCTGGCTCTTCTCTCCACCATGGTGTGAAACCTACAGAGGGGTTTACGGTCCTTCAAAGACAAGACGGTTAATTATGATGGTAAGGACGAGTTCCCTCGATCAGAACTTCCCTTTCTTTATTTGATGGGGTGGCTCATGCTGCACTACCCCTCCCTATTGGATCTAGGCACAGAGGCATCTGTCCGTCCAGAAGATGCTTTACTTTATGGTTATTGAAAGCAACCCTAGTCGGTCAACGAGGTTTCGGTGTGCCGGAAGGCATTGGTTTATGTAGATGGGTACGAGATTTTTAAGATACCCCCCTCTTATGTGAAATTTAATAATGGAGACAAATTGGTGGATGGTGGAACTCGTTTCTTCAACCTTTTCGAAGAGGCCTTTCGTTGGCTGTAATCGATATGGCAATATCACTTGGTATATCTGAATCATAATAATGGGTTTCGGGAACCGTATTTGTCGAGCCGGTTCGCTCGGCACTTGGGTTATAGTCAACTGCTGTAGACCAAAGCTAGCACCTCCCTTGGATTTAAAGGAATCTGCTTGATGGTGTTCGTGCTTGGCGGTACTACAATGTCGACTGTACCAAAGTTTGACTTGTGGCTCCCTTGCGACGACCGGAGACACATATTTTATATTTTGCCGTTAAGTTTTACTGTTTAGTGAATACTTATCCTCTAGAATATGACCGAGAGCAAAGTCTTCTTCTGGGGACCCATTACGAACCATCGGCGGATACTCTTACTTCTGTACAGGTGTACCTGCACCTTACTGCTCAAGTAGTTGTGGAGTTGGACATGGATACGTATCCGGACCCACCGGGTGACTCAAGTCAGAAATGGCCTGTTGAGGCCGGGACGAACCCATCACCCCCAAGGAAGAGGCGTAGAAAGGTAGCTATGACTAAACAGCGGCAACCTTTGAATGTAACACCCAGTTTTCCAGATGAGGGTATTTTTGAAATTTTGAAATTATAATAATTATTATTGATATTTAATTCACATTATCATTTTTGGTGATTTCTAATAATTTTTAAACTATTTAAAAACTGCTTTGAGTCATGACTTATTATTTTGATGTGCTGTCAGTAAAACCCTAGTGACTGCATGACCTAGAGCCTAACCATGTCATTAGGATGATTTAATTATCATTTTTAGCCTAGGAGTAATTTGATCATTTTGGTTTATTTGAATTTTTAATTAATTTAATGAATTGGTGAATTCTAGTTTGACTTTGACTTGTTGAGACCTAGTGGACTAGCCTAGAACCTAACCCTAGCTATGGTAACCCTAGTCTAACTTAGGTTAACCTACTTTTAGTCATTAGAGACTAATTTTGGAATAGGAGGATTAGTTTGAGTGAAATCATTTCATGATTTATGGTTTAATGAAATGACTTATGATTTCATGACTTAATGACTTATGACTTGGCCCATGGCCCATAACTAGAAGCCCTAACCCTAACCAAACCCTAAGTGACCAGCCACATAGGGATCCCTACCATATTTAGACACTTATTCATTAGGGCTTGCCTCTTTTTATCATTCCAACACTTGGAGAAAAGAAAAGGTATTGTCCCCCTTCCAAAAATCCCCATAAATCCATTTTAATTCCTTTTTAATCCTAGTCTTTTACAATAGGTTCTAATTTCTGTATATTTTATAATTCTGGAGGTTAATCTCAGCTTTGGGCTCATTTGGAGCATTTGGCTATCAAGAAGAACACCGTCCATTTGAAGCCTTTTCTTGCAAATTGTACCTATAGGTAAAACCCTTTAAATTGTATTATTATTTTGATTTCTTTTCATATTAGGCTAGGTTTAGGTGTCCCCTAGCTGTACCCCGAATTTGGGTGGGTTTCGTGTCCGTTTGGTATCCGTATCGGACACGTGTCATAGGGTATATAACGTGTTTGATGAAATGCTTGTGAGAATTAAATAGTATTATTTTCAAAAACTAATTGAATGGAAGTTTAGGTCTTAGATTATAGATCACGAATCCATTTGACTTAGTCGAGATCACTGAATTTTTCGTGTCTAAACTGGACACGCACCGCGCACGCGCTAACCCATTCAGTGTCCTGCTACTCGACCTCTCGTGTGGACACGACACGCCACGTGGCGGCCTGCCACTTGGCACAGACCAAGGGGCAGGGACTGACATCACACCCATCAAGTTTTGTGTCATCTTGTGTCGTGTCGGGGGAGAAATCCTATGTGGACGGGTTTTGTACACTGTCAGTACGCACTATTTTTGCTCACTGATACGGGTTTTCCGTTTAGACACGGTGATACGAGGGCTCGTGTGATACGAAGGCTCGTGTCAGGGTCCTAGGAAGGAAGCCCTATAGGTGGCAAACCCAGGTGCACGATTTCGTGTCCTGGTTTGACTCGTGTCGTGTGCACGAGGACACGGCACACGTGCACGAGCCAGTCCTCACTGTGTATTTAGGATACAATGTTTTATTTTGTTTGGACACTTCGTGTCCACTCTAGTAGACACGAATCATACCCCTAGACCCATGACACTTGGTACACACACTGGTACACCTGTTTGTGAATTTAAAAGGTTAATTTTGACTTTCGAAGGATAGAATTTCATGTGTCAGTTTGAACTGTCAACTGAGAAATTCTTTTTTAAACTGTCAGATTTAAGAACCCTTTTTCCCTGTTATTGAATGTTAAATTAGTTTAGAAGTTAGGTTATAAATGTATGTGTTGCTGATGTTAATTTCAGTAGTTTAAATTGGTTTTTCGAATGTGAAAAGTTTTGTATCAGGGTTATTTCAGTTGGGTCATTTTTTTACTGTCAGATAATATATATATACCCTATTCTTGAGATGAGGTATATGCTAGTTGTTGATAAGTTCGCATGGGTGAATGATGGAGTGAACTGAAATAGGAGGGTCTTTTACTGCTTTCAAGTTCAAGTGAAAATCTGAATTTAACAAAAATAGAAATTTGTATATAATGTGTTAACTAAGAGAAACCTAATAATTGATTAAACCTGAGAACTAAGAAATTAATATGAAATCTGAGATGATCAGGATTTTAAACCTGAGTTTAGGTTGGAATTTGACTCTAACTGATACATAAAATGTAGGGTAGAGCCATGAATGATAGATAACGATAGAAACTGAAATAAGAGTTCATGTTGAACAATTGAACTGACAGTAAATGAGTTTCCTGATATGGTTCAGGATTCTCAAACTGAGTTTGGGCTTTTAGTTATAAACTGAAATTGAGTTTTAGTTTCTAACTGACCAGGATTTCAAAGGTTGGTTTAGGATTTGCATTGAGGATTGGTTATTTATTAGTATTGAGAATGGGGCTCTCGAATTTAGGATGGAATGATTCATGAACTGTTGAATTAATCTCAGGTTCTTGAGAACCATTTGCTAAGAACTTCTAGCACTAAATCTTGAGTTGTACACTGTGGACACCCTCTATCCTATCATCACACGCAAACTGAGTTTAACTGGAATAAAGTGATAAATGGGTAGGGGTATTGAAAGGGGTTTGGTTTTTCAAAGGTTAACTAGGTTTATAACTGAGATGTTAATCCACTTTACACCCTTGTACACTCATACATCACACACTCTCTACACTATGCAACTAAGACACACAAACCTACCCACACACAGCCCCTTTTCCTTTCCCTATATGTATAGATGTATGCATATATGAATATATGTATGTAATATAATGTATATGCAAGCATGTAGGTAGGGTATAGATGCAAGTATGTATAAATGTATATATGCAATATGTAGATTAAATATAGACATATAATGAAGTGTAACTATAGAGTAAGTAGAGATGCAATGTAGGATACAATGTATATAGGCATGTATGAATGGACATGTATGCAAGAATGTATGTACCTATATATATTGTATCTATAGATGCATAGGACTTGAGAGTATATAAGGTTTACATTATAGACTTACTGTTTAGACTTATGAATGACCAACCCTAACTAGTTGACCAAGATAGCCTTGTTGATTGACCTAGTTTGACTAGATATTGACTTGGTTTGACCCAGAGTTGACCAAGAGTTGACTTTGACCTAGATTGATCCAAAAATCATGTAGATTGCATCGTAGATTTTATTTACCTTATTTTAAACATGTCATAACCCATACTGCTCTATTTAGGACATTGTGACTCCGGTACAGACATCTGATATTTTATTACTCTTTTCAGAGTATCAAGCGAGTACATTCTCTGATAGTTCTTTCATTTACTTGTCAATTACTATACTTCAGTTCTAGTTAGTTTTATGTGATTCTTACAACACATATGGATATTTCTGGATTCATGTATGCGACACACATACCATCTGTCTGGCCTCTATTTCTGGAACCACTACTGGCATCACCTTCTGGAACCACTACTGGCATCACCTTCTGGAATTACTACTGGAACCACCTACTGGAATCACTCTGGAATCTTTTGCTGGTATCATTATGTTTGGCTGGACTCATCTCGATTTCTCGTGTCATTTTCTGGATTCACTTGTACTTGTGGGCGGGAAAATATTGGTGTAGACATGTGAACATTCCCAAATACTGGAACCACTCCCTTGGAATTATACTGGAACGATAGCCATCCCACACTTGGCCGAGCGTACGATGTGCCGTATTACCTACAGCCGTTTATATGTCGATCTCGGTATTTCAAAACACACTGTTAGAGTATAGGCTGGATTCACCCTGGAACCTTTGCTCACCGACTGGACTCACCTCATACTGGACTCATCTTGTACTGGAATCTCCTGGTATCAGATTCATGTTGTCTGGATTTACTTAGGTTTTCCACTTGTTACATTTACATTCTGGACTTATATTATGTTACTCTAGTTCAGCTAGTTTCTATTTACAGTCTTCATTGCTATGATTCTTCTCTTGTTTTACTTACCTTACTTTCCTTGTATCTTAACTGTTTCTCTATACCATCACTTGTATACAAACTACCATCTTCATCAATAAAACTGTCTATAACTGCCTCATAGTTCTCTGTCATTTACTTAGAATTTCTTGATGAATTGTACTCGTTCCTGTCCTGACTGGACCTGTTGAAAATATTACAGATGATTGCCCTGAGAACATTTGCCCTACTTATCTTGGAGTAGGAAATGGCTTAGCTTCCTATGGCCCCGACACTCAGGAGTGATCGGGCGACTAGCTAGTAGACTTGGTTTAGTTTTCATGTTTTAGAACTTGAATTGTAATAACTTGAGATACGAGTTTGTATTTGAGTTTGTTTGAGATATTATTATTTAGTAGTTTATAAATGTTGTTGTTTAGTCTTTAGTTATAAACTTCTATGATATCTTATCGTTCTTAGACTGTGATTGAGATTCGTTATATCTATACTTGTCCTCCGTTCGGAGTTGAGATTTGATAAGTACATTATATAATTGCGTGAGTTGTTGATTAGATAGTAACCTAGGACAGCGTTCTACTGCCGACACTGCGTCGTAGGCTGGATGTACCCACTTCTCGTGCCCTTACTCTAGGGTGCGGGTCGTGACATATTTTTAGTAGTGGCCCATGCAGGTCGAGAGTCGTATTAGTGCGATATCGTGGTAGTACGGCGACTTAGTTGTACTGCTGCGAGCCTACGATAGGATTGAGAGATATGCTTTAACGGAGAGGTACTCAATCACAGCTAGGAAAAATTCTGCTTTAATTCATGCCATCTACATATCATACTAACTTGTCTTTCTTGTAATAAACTGTCCTCCTTTGATTTATCGATTCCTGCTCAGTATTGACTTCCTTTTCGATCTGTCTTCAGGATGGTGGAGACACGATCACATCGCTCTGGTACAGTAGCCGCTGCAGAGGGGTCTGCCACCTCTCACTTTCAGCAGCCACTTCCCGGTACCGCAGCCCCAGTCATGCCAGCTGGGGTGGGTGTCTCAGCAGCTTTCGGAGGAGCACCTCAACCAGCTGGGAGGCAGAGTCTGGTACTTCCCGAGATCCTTCCACCGCAGCAGCCTCCACCTGTGGGGATGGTAGATGCTGCTCATCTATTTTCTTTCGTAGAGAGGATTCTGACGTCTCACCAGCAGCAGCAGCAGCGACAGACTGCCGATTATCGTCAGAGGATTGACGAGGCCCACCAGCTGGTTCGTACTACAGTAGAGATGGTGACTGCTCAGGGGGAGCAGCAGCAGCCTTACCAGAAGCAGAAGGATATCTAGGACTTTCGGAAGATGCATCCTAGAGAGTTCCTGGGCACTGAGGGCATCCATTATGCAGACGATTGGATAGAGTATATCGAGGAGATATTCAGGTTGGCAAAGATACCAGATCGACTCCATATCGAGGCAGCGGGCAGTCAGATACAGGACTTATCCTGTACGTGGTACCAGACAGATCCCAGGGTAGGAGTTGAGGGCCAGACTTGGGCCCAGTTCAAAGAGCTGTTTAAGGAGCAGTTCTTTCCTGATGTGGCCTTGGGAGGTATCGAGGCACAGTTTGAGAGCCTGGTTCAGGGGAACCAGTCAGTAGCTGAGTACGCCATGGAGTTTTGCCGGTTGGCCCGGTTCATAGATGACTTGACTGAGAAGACGAAGGTGAGTAAGTTCCACCGAGGCTTGATTAGAGAGGTTCGGTCGCTGACTAAGAGCGACCGGAACGATACCTACGTAGAGATATTTTCTGGGGCTATGGCAGCGGAGGACGACCTGGGGTTGAAGTTGAAGAGGGGTCGGGACTTCTAGGGTGGTAGCAGCAGCGGAGGTCAGGCCAAGAGGCCTCACGTGCAGATTCAGCAGGCACAGGCGCCAGCGAGAGTGCAGCAGGCACAACATCAGCATAGAGGACAGGACCGCGGGGTGCCTACTTGTGTCTACTGCAGGAAGATAGGGCATGTTTGGGAGTCTTGTAGGAGGAGGCTGAAGGTTTGTCTATTCTGTGGGTCTGGTGCTCACAAGATGATAGATTGTCCCGCTGCACCTCCTTATGAGGGAGCTAGGCCACCTGTAGCTCAGCACCAGAGGGGTAGAGCTTTTGCGATGGCGGTCGAGGAGGCCGACGCTGCAGGTGATGGGTTAGCAGGTTTGTCCTTCTCATTCTTCCTCTCCACTTTCCTGTGTGATTCCCTTAGTACCTGTCAGGATATTGTTTGTGATTGCTAGATAGTGTAGCTACCCTGTTCGAGACTGTGGAATCACGACCAGTAAGATTTTGTTTGCATGATTATCTCTTGACCTTGATTGTTTGGGTTTGACCTAGAAGGGTGCGATCATTTTAATTTCATGAACGAAATTTTTCTAAGGGAGGTTGGATTATAACACCCAGTTTTCCAGATGAGGGTATTTTTGAAATTTTATAATTATAATAATTATTATTGATATTTAATTTATATTATGATTTTTGGTGATTTTTAATAATTTATAAACTATTTAAAAACTGCTTTGAGTCATGACTTGTGATTTTGATGTGCTGTCAGTGAAACCCTAGTGACTGCATGACCTAGAGCCTAACCATGTCATTAGGATGATTTAATTATCATTTTTAGCCTAGGAGTAATTTGATCATTTTGGCTTGTTTGAATTTTTAATTAATTTAATGAATTGGTGAATTCTAGTTTGACTTTGACTTGTTGAGACCTAGTGGACTAGCCTAGAACCTAACCCTAGCTATGGTAACCCTAGTCTAACTTAGGTTAACCTACGTTTAGTTATTAGAGACTAATTTTGGAATAGGAGGATTAGTTTGAGTGAAATCATTTCATGATTTATGTTTTAATGAAATGACTTATGATTTCATGACTTAATGACTTATGACTTGGCCCATAGCCCATAACTAGAAGCCCTAACCCTAACCAAACCCTAAGTGACCAGCCACATAGGGATCCCCACCCTATTTAAACACTTATTCATTTGGGCTTGCCTTTTTTTATCATTCCAACAATTGGAGAAAAGAAAAGGTATTGTCCCCCTTCCAAAAATTCCCATAAATCCATTTTAATTCCTTTTTAATCCTAGTCTTTTGCAATAGGTTCTAATTTCTGTATATTTTATAATTCTGGAGGTTAATCTCAGCTTTGGGCTCATTTGGATCATTTGGCCATCAAGAAGAACACCCCCCATTTGAAGCCTTTTCTTGTAAATTACACCTATATGTAAAACCCTTTAAATTGCAATATTATTTTGATTTCTTTGCATATTAGGCTAGTTTTAGGTGTCCCCTAGCTGTACCCCGAATTTGGGTAGATTTTGTGTCCGTTTGGTGTCCGTATCGGACACGTGTCATAGGGTATGTAACGTGTTTGATGAAATGCTTGTGAGAATTAAATAGTATTATTTTCAAAAACTAATTGAATGGAAATTTAGGTCTTAGATTATAGATCACGAATCCATTTGACTGAGTCGAGATCACTGCATTTTTCGTGTCCAAGAAACGCACCGCGTGCGCGCTGACCCGTTCAGTGTCCTGCTACTCGACCTCTCGTGTGGACACGACACGCCACGTGGCGGCCTGCCACTTGGCACAGACCAAGGGGCAGGGACTGACATCACACCCATCAAGTTTCGTGTCATCTTGTGTTGTGCCGGGGGAGAAATCCCATGTGTACGGGTTTTGTACACTGTCAGTGCGTACTATTTTTGCTCACTGATACGGGTTTCCCGTTTAGACACGGTGACACGAGGGCTCGTGTCAGGGTCCTAGGAAGGAAGCCCTATAGGTAGCGAACCCAGGTGCACGATTTTGTGTCCTGGTTTGACTCGTGTCGTGTGCACGAGGACACGGCACACGTGCACGAGCCAGTCCTCACTATGTATTTAGGATACAATGTTTTATTTTGTTTGGACACTTCGTATCCATTCTAGTGGACACGAATCATACCCCCTGTAGCACCCAGTTTCCCAAATGAGAGTAATTTTGAAATTTTGTGTTTATAATTATTTTAATAATGATATTTAATTCATGATATAATTTTTGGTGATTTTAAATTATTTTAAAATTATTTAAATTAATGACTTGTGGTTTTGACGTTTTGCTAGTGAAACCCTAGAGACTGTTTGACCTAGAGCCTAACCATTTGATTATAATATTTTAATGTCATTTTTGGCCTAAGGATATTTTTTGCATTTGACCTCTTTGAATTATTTTGATATTATTTTATTATTTATGATAATATTTTGGGATTATTTGAGTCGGGTTCGAATTTCAACTCAATTCGACTTGAAACGGAGACCCGGGGGTAGTTTAACTCTAGTGGGACCCACACACTAGTTAGGCATGGCCCACATGATATTAATTTTAGTCCACATGATAGAAATATTTTAGTTAGAGGTTAGACTAATTATTATGGATAAGGTTAGTGTGATTAGAGACTTTAGAATGACTAATTTAGCCCCAACCAATTAGCCCTTTCCTAATACTAATAGAATATGTTAGTAGGGGCATTTTGGACCTTACCATAATAGAACAAATAGCTCCATATGGCCAGCCACTTTAGGAGAGGATAGGCTCAAGTTCATTTCATTATTCTCATCCACACTCTCTCTCTTGTTCTTCCCCAAATTTCTAGAGAGCAATCCCTAGCAATTTCTCCACCAAATCCTTCCATTTCGCCACCAAATCTTCTTCTTTCCTTCTCCATTCTAGCCAAGGAGGAAGCTACCCAAGTTTGGGAGGATTCGAAGCTCGTTCGTGTCCTTTTGGAATCTCTACGTGTCGGTGTCGCTCCGGAAAGGCTTTTCTTCGATTCGATCTACCGGGAGGTATAAATCCCTTCTCCTTTTTATTTCCTCATGCATATAGGTCTATTTTGAACCCATAGGAATGACCCCCATGGTTGTATCTCCATTTGTGTCCATTTCATATCCATTTGGAGGTCATAGGAGTGTCCTTTGTGTTGTAGTTGTGTCCATGTGGGAAAACCCCAAATTTGGACACACTATGTGTTGTTGTTATGTATGAATGAATTATTACATGTTTAATCTCATATTTTTGTATTGGAGATGTGTTCTATAGTGTCTCATATATATATATTAGTGTAGAGAGTGAGTTCTTGATATATTATGTTATATACTTGTGTTCTTTTGTCTCAAACTACCCAAATCCGTCATGATTTTTATTCACGTTTTTAATTTCAGCCCTAACTTAGAAATGTCATAACTTCTAGCTCAAAGTTCGGTTTAATCTCCCGTTTTTTTAAAAGAAGAGTATTAAAGTTTGCTTTCCAAAAACATGTATTAATAGGCCTAATTCTTTCTGTAACTTTCTGGAGAATTATTTGAGTGTCAGCTGTACGAAAGACAAACGCGTTCTCGGTGTTTTCGCGATTTCGGGAGTTTTCGGAAACGAAAACGCGATCCGTTTGAAGTTTCGGAAAGCTAACACATAGATCTATAACATACTTTAATCCTAAATTTTAATTCATGCTGAGATGGTACAGTATTGATTATTAGTAGGAGTTACTATTCAGCATATGCATCTTGTGTACCCTTGTGTGTAATATAATGTTCTATTTGATTTTAACCCATGTTAATGTATATACATTATGTAATTAAATAGAGAATGCAAGCATGAGTAAGTGGTTAAATAAATGATGTATGAGGTGTAAGTATCCCATCTAATGTAAGCATGTATAAGTATGGCTTGTGATGAATATGTAGGTTCCATAGTATGTAATGTATGGTGCATATAGTGGTGCAAGAGAATAAATGAATGATGAATGAATACAAGCATGAATGTAATGTAATAATAGATGTAATGCATGATATGTTAGATGAATGAAATGATATATATATATGATATATATCCTCTTTACATTAATGTATATATATGGTTGAATGCAAGCATGTAGGAATGCAATTAATGTAATGTATGTAAGCAATACATAAATGCATGAATGAAAGAATGATATACAATGCATGCATGAAAGTATATAATGAATGCTAGATATAAATGCAAGGTATATATGTAATGATAGATATGAATGCATAATGTATAAATATTGTAAATACAATATCAGATTTCATATGTAGACATAGAACCAATGCATAGCTGATATTTAGATTGAATGTTAGTTCATTTTAGGTTGTTCGAACACTGAACTGTCCATGTAAGCATATATACCTTCCTTTTCCTATTGCCAAGCCAATTTTAGTTTTCAATATAGTGGAATGTCTATGAATGTAATGTTAACCTTCAACCCCTTAATTTGAAATGTTAGTTAATTTCAGTATTAGACAATGCATGAGCTCTATGCATATGGGATGTTGGCTTAATGGCAGATTTCAGATAACATGGTTCATTTTATGTGGTTAGTTACACCAGTTTATGGGATAGCTCACTTTAGTTTATATGTAAATGTGGAACTAAACTGAGAATGAACTTCACCCTCTGCACAAGGACACCCCACTCTATATCAACGACCATGCCATGTAACCCTTCTCTAAATAATTGCTATAATATATATATAGATTTATGTAAAGTATAGATGCATGTTAGTTATAACTTAAATAGTCTCTACTATAATTTATATAGATGTATACTTGTAGCCATGCATGTTAAGTATAATACATGTGTAATGTAGATGGGTTAGCTTTGTGCCATGTGTAGTGTAAACTCATAACTAGTGTTGATTTCTCTTTTCATGTACACCTCCATGTTCACACACACACATAGCTTTACATGTTAGTTCCTTTCTCTTATATATATATATATATATATATATATATATATATATATATATATAAAATATATATATATATATAATATAGAATATGCATGATAGTGATGTATCTTGATGTGTGACTTGTGTTGGCTTGTATAGCCTTGTGATTGGTGTGTGACTGCTAGCCTAGGCTTGGTTAGGCCTAGTGTGACTTATTAGACTTGTTTGGGCTAGGACTTGACCTAGTTGACTAGTGTGGTTGACTAGAGTTGACCAAGTGTTGACTTTAGTCTAGTTTGACCTAGACAACATGCAGATGTATTATAGATTACTATTATCATCCCCTGTATACATCTTGACTTGTGTTGCTCTAACTAGGAGTCAGGTACCTCATCTCGGACAGTACATTTACTTCAGACATTCAGATACGAGACGAGTACATTCTCTGACCGTTCCATACTTGTATGGGTTTACATTCTTGCACTAGATTACTGTACTTGATGCTGACACGATCATTATCACGGATTGGTACTATACGGATCTTCTTCTGAGATGTTATCTTCTTGTATTCACTAAATACATATTGTGATGTGTGTTTCACTTACATATTGTATTTATTGAATACCCTTATCATTGTACACTCATTGTGCATATTGTACTCTCATTATCACATTGAGCCATTGTACAAGCCATTGTACAAGCCATTGTACAAGCCATTGTACAAGCCATTGTATAAGGTAACGTAACTGAATTTGATCCTTGTGTATTGATTGGGGAGGGAGAGTAAAATTGGTTATGTGATCAATTCTATTGTATAAGAAATTGTATATGTCCATTGTACACCCACGTACAAAGGAGTCCCATTTTATTGTATAACCTAACCCGTTTACATAACCATATTGTGCTCTAAATCACATATTGCTTACAGTTCTTACTTATCATATATAGATATTTCCCATTATCAAATCTCTGCTGTTTTCATATACATTCTTCTTTCAGCATTTCATGTATCTTACTCTATTGCATGCTTTATATTTCCTAACATGATATGAACTGCGTGAGATGTTTTGTGCTCGCTCCCGTCCTGACTGGACCTGTTGAAAATTTTACAGAGGATGATGAGGAACCCTGCACCCTTACTTGGAGTTTGCCTAGTTGACACTCGCGACCTGGACCCCTGGGGAGGTTCAGGTAGCTGCTCAGGATGATACCTTGTATAGTATAGATAGCTTAGACTGTCCTTTCTTTTCATGTTCAGCTGTTGTCTTATTTTCAGAGTTGTATATTTTAGAGATGTTGAGACTTTGTTATTTCTTTCTGCTATACCTCAGTTGAGGATTTCTTATCTATTTTTCATTATGCTACATTCTACCTTAGATTGTGATTGAGTTGTACCTCTGTGTTGGCCTCCTTATGGAGAGTATTCATATTATGTTAGTTATAGTTCATGACCTAGAACAGCGTTCTACCGCCGACACTGCGGCGTAGGCTGGGCGTTGTTACGCTCTCGTACCCTCACAGTGGGTGCGGGTCGTGGCATGTTTTTAGTGGTGGCCCATGCAGGTCGAGTTTATGTAGTGGTATTCAAACTAGATTATCACTACAACCTGCATTAGGATTAGGATATTTTTGGAGGTACTCAATCACATTAGGAAAAACTCTTAATCCGATTCCTTTTTGTCTAAAATTGTTGCTTATTGACTTCCCTTGAATATAAACTGTTCTCCTTGAATTTTTGCTTCATTCTCACAAATTGCTTCTTGTTTTGATCTGTCTTCATGATGGTTATAAAGACACGATCTCATCGCTTCGGTTCGGGGGATACTATCGAGAGGCTGGCCACCTCTCGTCCTGTTCATCAGGGCCTCGAGATTGCAGCTTCTGTTGTGCTGACTCAGGTTGGTGTTTCTGCTACATTGGAGGTGCACCTCCGTCTGTGCAGAGAATTTTTCCTTCGTTTTCGGTTTCTCTCAGCAGCAGCGATTCATGCAGCATTAGCAGCAGAGATTTGTGCAGTATCAGCATCAGGCTGGAGGAAACCAGCAGGGTAAGCTATCGTCAGGACAGTCGAGGATGCACAGACCGCTGGAGATCTTGCTGCAAGTTCCTTTCTTCTCAATTTCATTCCCGTAATTGTCTTTTATAATTACCTTGAAATCCGATTCCATCTGTTCCTTGTTGATTGATTAATTTTGTCATGTTACTCTTTTGTTGTGTTTGTTTTTCTTCTGAGAAAATCATATGGGCTAGGTCGCCTAAATCATGGGATCTAGAATCCTCGATAGTCGTGTTAGTTGGCATAGTGAGGACATATAGTCAGATTTTGGATGTATTCTCGGGTATGGGAATTTAAGGTTTTCGTCGTCGCATGCGGCAGTGTGAAAATTTTAAATACCATGAACCTAGAGGTACGTACCTTAGTCAAGGACTCTGTGATTATCGTAGCCTTGCTCACTAGCATGATGAAGACTCTGGACAACATAATTTTGGACAGACGCATATGATTAACAGATTGTATCTTGAGAAGGTTTAAACATCATACCCTTTTGATTGTTATAAATGACTTAGGAGTAGGGATATTTAGTTTTGTAGAGCTTATTCATAGGTAGTTCCTTTATAGTATAATGGTATGATGACTTGTAGAGTGTCTGTACCCTAGAGGTGATAGTTAGCATTGGTGTTAGAATAGTAACCCATTGCAGATAATTCTCCTGTTATCTATAATACCAACCAGTTACACATAGGATATTAGTATGCCTTACATCCTTGATGATTATTACTACTTTCCCTTACCTTTTCTAGTGAGACACCCATGACCAGAGCCTGCCTTTGAGTATAGTTGTAGTTTCACCTAAGACCGAGAGGTCTATTTGCATAGATAGATTGCAGATGATATTGGCATATGGGATATAGGTTAGTTGGTATCTGTAGGCCATTGTTGTATAGGGTTATAAATATGTTGTTTATCCTATACTTGGTTCAGTTTTCCATTTTAGTTAAGTTCTTTTCGTGTTGAGTTCCTTTGTGTTGATCACCTTTATAGGCAGTGTGCAGACCCTTGACTAGATATCATGTCCCCTTGATTCAGACTATTCATCCTTAGCCTAGTTCTAAGCATTGTTTCAGACCCTTATAAGTTTAGTCTGCCTTAACCTTTGGTTGATCAGTCATGTATATATATATATAGATGATATACTTAGGATATATGTGATGGATTGTTGCTCTTGAGCATATATATATATATATATATATATATATATATATATATATATATATATATATATATATATATATATTTATATGTGGTATTTGGTATTCATGTGCTTAGCTCGTAGGTATTTAGTTATAGGTGACTTGATAGGATTGAGAAGTTAAGAGCTAGTCTATTATATAGTTTCTCTTTTGCTAAATTCTAGTTGCCAACACCTAGATAGCTAGCATAGGTAAAACCCTAAGAAGTTGACCAGTTGATGACCAAGTACTTGGATGTTGAGAAATTGACTAGTGATTGACCCTTGACTATGTTTGACATAGAAGGGGGTGCGATCATTTTAATTTCGAGGACGAAATTTTTATAAGGTGGGTAGGATTATAGCACCCAGTTTCCCAAATGAGGATAATTTTAAAATTTCGTGTTTATAATTATTTTAATAATGATATTTAATTCATGATATGATTTTTGGTGATTTTAAATTATTTTAAAATTATTTAAATCAATGACTTGTGGTTTTGACGTTTTGCTAGTGAAACCCTAGAGACTGTTTGACCTAGAGCCTAACCATATGATTATGATATTTTAATGTCATTTTTGGCCTAAGGATGTTTTTTGTATTTGACCTCTTTGAATTATTTTGATATTATTTTATTATTTATGATATTATTTTGGGGTTATTTGAGTCGGGTTCGAATTTCAACTCAATTCGACTTGAAACGGGGACCCGGGGGTAGTTTGACTCTAGTGGGACCCACACACTAGTTAGGCATGGCCCACATGATATTAATTTTAGTCCACATGATAGAAATATTTTAGTTAGAGGTTAGACTAATTATTATGGATAAGGTTAGTGTGATTAGGGACTTTAGAATGACTAATTTAGCCCCAACCAATTAGCCCTTTCCTGATACTAATAGAATATGTTAGTGGGGGCATTTTGGACCTTACCATAATAGGATAAATAGCCCCATATGGCCAGCCACTTTAGGAGAGGATAGGCTCAAGTTCATTTCATTATTCTCATCCACACTCTCTCTCTTGTTCTTCCCCAAATTTCTAGAGAGCAATCCCTAGCAATTTCTCCACCAAATCCTTCCATTTCGCCACCAAATCTTCTTCTTTCCTTCTCCATTCTAGCCAAGGAGGAAGCTACCCAAGTTTGGGAGGATTCGAAGCTCGTTCGTGTCCTTTTGGAATCTCTACGTGTCGGTGTCGCTCCGGGAAGGCTTTTCTTCGATTCGATCTACCGGGAGGTATAACTCCCTTCTCCTTTTCATTTCCTCATGCATATAGGTCTATTTTGAACCCATAGGAATGACCCTCATGGTTGTATCTCCATTTGTGTCCATTTTATGTCCATTTGGAGGTCATAGGAGTGTTCTTTGTGTTGTAGTTGTGTCCATGTGGGAAAACCCCAAATTTGGACACACTATGTGTTGTTGTTATGTATGAATGAATTATTACATGTTTAATCTCATATTTTTGTATTGGAGATGTGTTCTATAGTGTCTCATATATATATATTAGTGTAGAGAGTGAGTTCTTGATATATTATGTTATATACTTGTGTTCTTTTGTCTCAAACTACCCAAATCCGTCATTATTTTTATCCACGTTTTTAATTTCAGCCCTAACTTAGAAATGTCATAACTTCTAGCTCAAATTTCGGTTTAATCTTCTGTTTTTTTAAAAGAAGTGTATTGAAGTTAGCTTTCCAAAAACATGTATTAATAGGCCTAATTCTTTCTGTAAATTTTTGGAGAATTATTTGAGTGTCAGCTGTACGAAAGACAAACGCGTTCTCGGTGTTTTCGCGATTCCGGAAGTTTTCGAAAATGAAAATGCGATTCGTTTGAAGTTTCGGAAAGCTAACACATAGATCTATAACATACTTTAATCCTAAATTTTAATTCATGCTGAGATGGTACAGTATTGATTATTAGTAGGAGTTACTATTCAGTATATGCATCTTGTGCACCCTTGTGTGTAATATAATGTTCTATTTGATTTTAACCCATGTTAATGTATATACATTATGTAATTAAATAAAGAATGCAAGCATGAGTAAATAGTTAAATAAATGATGTATGAGGTGTAAGAATCCTATCTAATGTAAGTATGTATAAGTATGGCTTGTGATGAATATGTAGGTTCCATAGTATGTAATGTATGGTACATATAGTGGTGCAAGAGAATAAATGAATGATGAATGAATGCAAGCATGAATGTAATGTAATAATAGATGTAATGTATGATATGTTAGATGAATGAAATAATATATATATATGATATATATCCTCTTTACATTAATGTATATATACGGTTGAATGCAAGCATGTAGGAATGCAGTTAATGTAATATATGTAAGCAATACATAAATGCATGAATGAAAGAATGATATACAATGCATGCATGAAAGTATATAATGATTGCTAGATATAAATGCAAGGTATATATGTAATGATAGATATGAATGCATAATGTATAAATATTGTAAATACAATATCAGATTTCATATGTAGAAATAGAACCAATGCATAGCTGATATTTAGATTGAATGTTAGTTCATTTTAGGTTGTTCGAACACTGAACTGTCCATGTAAGCATATATACCTTCCTTTTTCTATTGCCAAGCCAATTTTAGTTTTTAATATAGTGGAATGTCTATGAATGTAATGTTAACCTTCAACCCCTTAATTCGAAATGTTAGTTAATTTCAGTATTAGACAATGCATGAGCTCTATGCATATGGAATGTTGGCTTAATGGCAGATTTCAGATAACATGGTTCATTTTATGTGGTTAGTTACACCAGTTTATGGGATAGCTCACTTTAGTTTATATGTAAATGTGGAACTAAACTGAGAATAAACTTCATCCTCTGCACAAGGACACCCCACTCTATATCAACCACCATGCCATGTAACCCTTCTCTAAATGATTGCTATAATATATATAGCTTTATGTAAAGTATAGATGCATATTAGTTATAACTTAAATAGTCTCTACTCTAATTTATATAGATGTATACTTGTAGCCATGCATGTTAAGTATAATACATGTGTAATATAGATGGGTTAGCTTTGTGCCATGTGTAGTGTAAACTCATAACTAGTGTTGATTTCTCTTTTCATGTACACCTCCATGTTCACACACACACATAGCTTTACATGTTAGTTCCTTTCTCTTATATATATATATATATATATATATATATATATATATATATATATAAAATATATATATAATATAGAATATGCATGATAGTGATGTATCTTGATGCGTGACTTGTGTTGGCTTGTATAGCCATGTGATTGGTGTGTGACTGCTAGTTGTATGGATTTACATTCTTGCTCTAGATTACTTCAGACATTCAGATACGAGGCGAGTACCTTCTCTAAATGGATTTACATTCTTGCTCTAGATTACCTCATCTCGGACAATACATTTACTTCAGACATTCAGATACGAGGCGAGTACATTCTCTGACCGTTTCATACTTGTATGGATTTACATTCTTGCTCTAGATTACTGTACTTGATGCTGACACGATCATTATCACGGATTGGTACTATACGGATCTTCTTCTGAGATATTATCTTCTTGTATTCACTAAATACATATTGTGATGTGCGTTTCACTTACATATTGTATTTATTAAATACCTTATCATTGTACACTCATTGTGCATATTGTACTCTCATTATCATATTGAGCCATTGTACAAGCCATTGTATAAGATATTGTACAAGCCATTGTATAAGGTAACGTAACTGAATTGGATCCTTGTGTATTGATTGGGGAGGGAGAGTAAAATTGGTTATGTGATCAATCCTATTGTATAAGAAATTGTATATGTCCATTATACACCCACGTACAAAGGAGTCCCATTTTATTGTATAACCTAACCCGTTTACATAACCATATTGTGCTCTAAATCACATGTTGCTTACAGTTCTTACTTATCATATATAGATATTTCCCATTATCAAATCTCTGCTGTTTTCATATACATTCTTCTTTCACCGTTTCATGTATCTTACTCTATTGTATGCTTTATATTTCCTAACATGATACGAACTGCTTGAGTTGTTTTGTGCTCGCTCTCGTCCTGACTGGACCTGTTGAAAATTTTACAGAGGATGATGAGGAACCCTGCACCCTTACTTGGAGTTTGCCTAGTTGACACTCGCGACCTGGACCCCTGGGGAGGTTCAGGTAGCTGCTCAGGATGATACCTTGTATAGTATAAATAGCTTAGACTGTCCTTTCTTTTCATGTTTAGCTGTTGTCTTATTTTCAGAGTTGTATATTTTAGAGATGTTGAGACTTTGTTATTTCTTTTTGCTGTACCTCAGTTGAAGATTTCTTATCTATTTTCCATCATGCTACATTCTACCTTAGATTGTGATTGAGTTGTACCTCTGTGTTGGCCTCCTTATGGAGAGTATTCATATTATGTTAGTTATAGTTCATGACCTAGAACAGCGTTCTACCGCCGATACTGCAACGTAGGCTGGGCGTTGTTACGCTCTCGTACCCTCACAGTGGGTGCGGGTCGTGACACCCCCTAGACCTATGACACTTGGTACACACACTGGTACACCTGTTTGTGAATTTAAATGGTTAATTTTGACTTTCGAAGGATAGAATTTCATGTGTCAGTTTGAACTATCAACTGAGAAATTCTTTTTTAAACTGTTAGATTTAAGAACCCTTTTTCCCTGTTATTAAATGTTAAATTAGTTTAGAAGTTAGGTTATAAATGTATGTGTAGCTGATGTTAATTTCAGTAGTTTAAATTGGTTTTTTCGAATATGAAAAGTTATGTATCAGCGTTATTTCAGTTGGGTCATTTTTTACTGTCAGATAATATATATATAGCCTATTCTTGAGATGAGGTATATGCTAGTTGTTGATAAGTTCACATGGGTGAATGATGGAGTGAACTGAAACAGGAGGGTCTTTTACTGCTTTCAAGTTCAAGTGAAAATCTGAGTTTAACAAAAATAGAAATTTGTATATAATGTGTTAACTGAGAGAAACCTAAGATTCCAATTATGAGTTGAGTTTGATCCTTGATTAAATGATTAAACCTGAGAACTAAGAAATCAATGTGAAACCTGAGATGATCAGGATTTCAAACCTGAGTTTAGGTTGGAATTTGGGTTTTTCAATCTAACTGATACATGAAATATAGAGTAGAGCCATGAATGATAAATAATGATAGAAACTGAAATAAGAGTTCATATTGAACAATTGAACTGACAGTAAATGAGTTTCCTGAGATGGTTCAGGATTCTCAAACTGAGTTTGGGGTTTTAGTTATAAACTGAAATTGAGTTTTAGTTTCTAACTGACCAGGATTTCAAAGGTTGGTTTAGGATTTGCATTGAGGGTTGGTTATTGATTAGTATTGAGAATGGGGCTCTCGAATTTAGGATGGAATGATTCATGAACGGTTGAATTAATCTCAGGTTCTTGAGAACCATTTGCTAAGAACTTCTAGCACTAAATCTTGAGTTGTACACTGTGGACACCCTCTATCCTCTCATCACACACAAACTGAGTTTAACTGGAATAAAGTGATAAATGGGTAGGGGTATTGAAAGGGGTTTGGTTTTTCAAAGGTTAACTAGGTTTATAACTGAGATGTTAATCCACTTTACACCCTTGTACACTCATACATCACACACTCTCTACACTATGCAACTAAGACACACAAACCTACCCACACACAGCCCCTTTTCCTTTCCCTATATGTATAGATGTATGCATATATGAATATATGTATGTAATATAATGTATATGCAAGCATGTAGGTAGGGTATAGATGCAAGTATGTATAAATGTATATATGCAATATGTAGATTAAATATAGACATATAATGAAGTGTAACTATAGAGTAAGTAGAGATGCAATGTAGGATACAATGTATATAGGCATGTATGAATGGACATGTATGCAAGAATGTATGTACCTATATATATTGTATCTATAGATGCATAGGACTTGAGAGTATATAAGGCTTACATTATAGACTTACTGTTTAGACTTATGAATGACCAACCCTAACTAGTTGACCAAGATAGCCTTGTTGATTGACCTAGTTTGACTAGATATTGACTTGGTTTGACCCAGAGTTGACCAAGAGTTGATTTTGACCTAGATTGACCCAGAAATCATGTAGATTGCATCATAGATTTTATTTACCTTATTTTAAACATGTCATAACCCATACTGCTCTATTTAGGACATTGTAACTCCGGTGCAGACATCTGATATTTCATTACTCTTTTCAGAGTATCAGGCGAGTATATTCTCTGATAGTTCTTTCATTTACTTGTCAATTACTATACTTCAGTTCTAGTTAGTTTTATGTGATTCTTACAATACGTATGAATATTTCTGGATTCATGTATGCGACACACATACCATCTGTCTGGTCTCTATTTCTGGAACCACTACTGGCATCACCTTCTTGAACCACTACTGGCATCACCTTCTGGAATCACTACTGGAACCACCTACTGGAATCACTCTGGAATCTTTTGCTGGTATCATTATGTTTGGCTGGACTCATCTCGATTTCTTGTGTCGTTTTCTGGATTCACTTGTACTTGTGGGCGGGGAAATATTGGAGTAGACATGTGAACATTCCCAAATACTGGAACCACTCCCTTGGAATTATACTGGAACGATAGCCATCCCACACTTGGCCGAGCGTACGATGTGCCGTATTACCTACAGCCGTTTACATGTCGATCTCGGTATTTCAAAACACACTATTATAGTATAAGCTGGATTCACCCTGGAACCTTTGATCACCGACTGGACTCACCTCATACCGGACTCATCTTGTACTGGAATTACCTGGTATAAGATTCATGTTGTCTGGATTTACTTGGGTTTTGCACTTGTTATATTTATATTCTGGACTTATATTATGTTACTCTAGTTCAGCTCGTTTCTATTTACAGTCTTCATTGCTATGATTCTTCTCTTGTTTTACTTACCTTACTTTCCTTGTATCTTAACTGTTTCTCTATACCATCACCTGTATACAAACTACCATCTTCATCAATAAAATTGTCTATAACTGCCTCATAGTTCTCTGTCATTTACTTAGAATTTCTTGATGAATTGTACTTGTTCTTGTCCTGACTGGACCTGTTGAAAATATTACAGATGATTGCCCTGAGAACATTTGCCCTACTTGTCTTGGAGCAGGAGATGGCTTAGCTTCCTATGGCCCCGACACTCAGGAGTGATCGGGCGACTAGCTAGTAGACTTGGTTTAGTTTTCATGTTTTAGAACTTGAATTGTAATAACTTGAGATACGAGTTTGTATTTGAGTTTGTTTGAGATATTATTATTTAGTAGTTTATAAATGTTGTTGTTTAGTCTTTAGTTATAAACTTCTATGATATCTTATCGTTCTTAGACTGTGATTGAGATTCGTTATATCTATACTTGTCCTCCGTTCGGAGTTGAGATTTGACAAGTACATTATATAATTGTATGAGTTGTTGATTAGATAGTAACCTAGGACAGCGTTCTACCACCGACACTGCGTCGTAGGCTGGACGTACCCACTTCTCGTGCCCTTACTCTAGGGTGCGGGTCGTGACATCAAAGAAGGAAGAATCTTCTTCTGTTCTTACCTCCCCGGTAAGTAAATTTGTATTTTAGTGAGGAAAGTGTCTTCTTTGCTAACTGTGTTTTTTTTTTGTTCTGCAGACAACCAAAGAAAAATCTAGGCACAAGCAGAAGGCGCCTAGTCCTCCATCCTCGTCCAGCCACATGGAGGATTTGCTACCGACGGATCTCCTGATTACTGATGAAGATAATCCTTTGGTGGACGTGGAGAACGTGATAGGCGATTACTCAGAATTCGACTATTCGACCGAGCGGATCTCAGACTTAATGGACGTCTATTATCAGAAGCTACTGCATTCGGGTCCTTCTGGTGAGTAGATTTTTCCTTAGTATAATGTGACTTTCTACGATGCTAAACCTTCTGACCTTGCAGGTTTACAAGTTGGATCATTGCTACCTGTGTAAGGATCTACAGTTGGGGGTGAGATAGCCCCCTCTTTTACTCTTGTTTCGGAGGACGTCCTCGGGCTTTATGGGAAGAAAATATCAGAGGAAATGACCAGGGTTGAGCCGGTTGCAGCGGGCAGCGAGGCCGCTGTAGAAGTTCAAGAAGACGAGGAGCCGGTAAATGACGAGCCTGCTTATCTAGATATTGTAGAGGCAGAGGATATGGCTGTTCTCGAGCCTACGACCCCAGTTGATGAGGAAGGGGATGGTAATACCCTTCCATTATCTGTTGAGGATGCTACTATTGAGAAGACGGAGCTGGAGGATGTTTTTCGTACTGAACATGTAACCACCCCTCCAACTGGCTCTTTATGAATTATCTTAAACACAACTGGCTCAGAGAAGGCAGTCACTCCGGAGAAGCTGCCTGCATTACCTCCTGTTGCAAGTGAGCCACTTTCTGGGGATGGTAAAATTTTGGTGAGTTATCCATCTACCATGAGGTCACCTTTGGATCTTGCGAAGCTTTCTGTCAGCTCGACCTTGGTCGGAACCACTTATGGAGCCTTCGTTTCTCCGAGGGACCCTAAGTTGTCGAGTGCGCTTCCCTTCGGGACTATATCATTGGGTCCAATGTCTGCAATTTATCGTTTGAGCTCTGCACAGACGACTTCTTCGAAGGGTTTAGCTACCATGATCCCTGACCCTGAAGTTGTCGGTAGTCAGGCAGAGCCTATACAGTTACCGAAAACCCAGTGGCACCTAGGTCGAGGTCTTATCAGGGGGACCCAAATCTTGAGGCTTCGGTGACCGGAGGTTCGACGAGTGGGACAACGGCTGCTACACCGAGCCAAAATATCATAACCCTGCCAAGTTCTATCATCCGTCCGACTCACACAGGAATCCCGACGACCCCCTATGACACCTCAAGCCTTAGCTGAAGCAGACAAGTACGTGAAATTTCTAGTCGAGGCTGTATATAAGAGTTTGAGAAGGGAGATATCCGTCGTACTGGAGAAAGGCCAAAGTTTTATGATAACCAAAGGGATGACGCTCTTGTAAATCGACTTGATTCAATCTTGTAACTCCCTAAACCTATTTTCGTATATTATTGAATTGTTTGAAATTTTTTTCTAAAGAGAATCATTTTGGCTTAAATGATAAATTAGTTATATTGAATTTTATTAGTTAAATTGGTTTCATTTTCTCAATTCTATTTTTTTCAATATTGATTAACTCATAAGTATTTCGATTATTTATTAATAAATTTAGTTTATTCTATTGTATTAAGTTTTGTGGTGATCAATAATGGTATATTAAGCTTAATTAATTATTTTTCTGTTCCTGATTACTGTTCTTAATAACTGCTTTGATATTTTATTACTTTAAAATATGTTTGGAGGAAATATTTGAAATTTGGAATTGGGATCAGTAATTTTGATATTTGAAAAACCGTTACTATTTTTACTTAAAAACCATAGATCAACTTTTAATTACTGCGTTGCCACTGTACAGAAAAAAAAAACCCCAGATCTATTTTTATTACAATTATACCACTGACATATTTTATTATAAATACAAAGTAATATTTTAATATTATTACACATAATTCTATGCTCTGACAACTGTCAGACTTTCTCTCTCTCTCTCTACTCGGGCTGAGCTCAGCCGAGCACCACCGCCGCCGTCGCTTCGGAGACCACGCCGCACTCTCCGCCACCACTTCAGGCCATGTGCATCGCCAGAGCACCGACAGTGACCGACGCCTCATGAGCGTGCTGCCTCGGTTGCTGTGCTTCCTTCTCGAGCAGTGTGTAGCTCTTCAAGAATCGAGCGTTCCCTCGGAGTCCACGCTGACCCTTCACAACTCGAGGAGCCACCTCCTCGTAGTCGCCGCTGGAGTCAGAGCACCGCCATCAGTCCGAGCTCTCCTCGATTGCAGAGCCCCTTGGCTCGCGTGCCACTGTCAGGACCACTCCAGCCTCGTGACACGTGTCGCCTGGGAAGAGCCGCTGCCTCCTCGTAGTCTCCGACACCGCCGTGGAGGAGCATCGCCGTCATCAGCCGAGTTCGACGAAGCTGCTCGCTGCCACTGGCCGGAGTTTCCTCGCCGAGCTCGACGAGCCGTAGCCGCCGATCTGCTCATAGCCACGAGCTCCGCTCGCCGGGATCGACATCCCCACCGTGTTTCGAGGTGAGCATTCGCCTCGCTCTCTCGAACCCCTATTCTTGCTTCTGATGTTAGATAATTAGGGTTCTTGGCTAAAGATTGGGGAAGAATACCTAGATCTAGGGTTTCGAACCTGAGAGTTGGGTTAGGGTTTCCTAACACTGTGAGAGGAAGAAGATGGACTGTGGAAAATAGGTTAGGATTACGGTTTCTTTTTAGGGAAGAACGTAGGGTTTCAGATTTAGAGTTCGGGCTGAGGGCTAGAGGGAAGAGACGAAGTAGAAGTGGGGGGTTGCTCGCCGGAGAATAAAGAGTTTGGGGATTAGGGTTCCTGGAGGCTCGGGAGGAAGAAGAGGATGGGGCTAGACTGAGGAAGAAGAAGAGTTGAAGTCAGTCGGGGAGTAAATAATAGGAATTAGTGTTTCGGAGAAAAGTTTGGGGGAAGGAGAAGGCTTTGTCGGCCGAAGAGGATGAAGTTTCTCTAGGGTTAGGCTGCGGCCATGAAGAGAAATATTTAGGGTTAGGGTTGGGAGCAGTCTGGAAAAGGAAGACGAAGTGTGGGCTGATCATCTGAAATGGGAGAATAAGAACGGATTATATGGGTGAGTGATGGGCCGGGTTAAGATGAAAGGGTCTTGGGCTTAGAATTTTTGCACTGAGTTTAATTAGAAATAAACTGTTTAAATTTGGTAAATCAAATTTTAATATATGGGATGTGGCAGTTGGATTGGGTCGGACCTTGGAGCTTGAAGGCTGGGCTGATTGGTTAAAAAGAATTAAGGTTTTAAATTGTTAAATTAACAGTGAGTATAAAAGCTGGGTCGGGGTAACAGAAGTTAGGCTCTGGACTAGGTATGCAGGCTGGGTTGTTGGGCTGGTAGCAATGTGGGCTGTTTAGAAATTTTGTAATTTTTGTTGTTATATTGTGGGCCAGATCTGAGTAATAATGGTGGGCTGAGCTTAGTTAGTTTTGTGAACGTTTAATTGCTAGATAATTATGTCCTAACTATCGTATGAATATTTTACCTTAATAATTAGTGTTGAAATGATAGTTAGTAAAATCTTAGCTAGTTATATATTTTTTTTTTGTTAATATAATATTATTCTAGTTACCATGTATTTCTAAATATAGTTTGTAATATTTTACAAATTGTTATATATAAGTATAGGAGCTATGATTTTATTAATTAAATTTATTTGATAACAATTTATGGTTAGAATGGTTAAGTTGACTAAATATTGCTAAAAATATATTTCAATGTGTCTTAATTATTACATAGTATATTTTCTATGAAGTTGCTAAACTTTTTCTCTATATATTAAATTATATATAATTATGATGATATGTCTATATAGTGATTTTATCTGGATTAGGGTTAAATAATGGGTTTTTTTGACTTTGATTTAAGTTAATTAGTAGTAAATGTTAGTTATATTATAAATGGTAATTATGGTTATAAAATAGTTAGTTAGAAATTATCTTCTAAAAAGGTTTTCCTTGCAAAATATAATTTAAAAGTATTTCCACAGATTACTTATCTTGATCGAGCTATATTATATGTATTTTCTAAAATATAGCTAGTTAGTAAATGGATATTGTTAGCAATAAATAGTTGGCTAATGTCATTATTTCAAAACCCTAGTAACTTGTACCAAAATATTACCAGGTGATTTGCAACCATGCAGTACTACTCTCGTGCAACCAAACCGAGGCAAGTACACTGACTCGACTTGTACTCTGTATTTCTGTCTTACATTCCTGTGCCATGTTCTCATATTGGACACGTGATACACACGATTGTCTTGTACATTGTTTATTGCTTGTGAGTCATTGTTTATTACGGGGATTGGGAGAAATATTAGCTTTTGTGTGACCACACCCAACATAGGTATTGTGGATAGCCTAATCGTACACTTCACGTATGATGAAGCCGTACGTTGTAGAATTGATTGACTCATTGATTGATTGTGCTCCTAAGCCGGTCACACATTAGTTTAATATTTCAATTTTTCATAATTGCATATTGATTGTCGTGTTCATTGCCTTGTACATTGATAGCCGTATTCATTGTCTAGCATATTGATTATCGTCCATTGCCGGCAGTTTTACATTTCATTTCTGGTACCACAGTTTTACTTCCATTTCTGGTATTCTAGTTTCACCTTGTATTCTGTACTACAGATTACATTGTATATTGCTCTTGTCAGGGTTGTACTTTGCTCTTTTCCTGACATGATATATTGCAGGTTAGTGGGAGGCCACATGGAGCATGTGATTGCATTGGATATTGCAGCTTTTATTTTATTTTATTTTTTGGAGATTGTATTTTGGATATTCATTATTGTATCTTTATTTTATTTGACCGGATTTGTCTCCGGTTGAATTTGTATTAAAAAGACTTGATGGATATTGGTTATTTTCTGGGAAAATTATAAAAGCTATGTTGTTTACATTATATTGTGACTTAGAGTTTTTCTTAGTATTGTACAGCTTACTTCGTCGTGTCCATCGACGAAGGCTGGGCGTGTCCGACTCGTATCCGATTATTCAGGAGCGGATCATGACATGTTTTTAGTGGTGGCCCATGCATGTCTATCCTAATGACACTTAGTCAATAAAGTATTATTGGGGGACCAGTGGAAGCTAAGGAAAACTCATCACAACATAGGAACTGCGGGAAAATAGTTTATGGTTATTGATATTTAAAAATTTGAAATTTGATTTTTTTACTTATGATTTTTAGGTTAGTTTATGATTTTTCTAGGACATAAGCAATCAACAGTTTATTTTTCTGTTACAGGACGGTTGCCACGACGAACGCTGGGACTAGTGAGCAGCCTGCACCCAGTGCGCATGAACATATTCCACCGCCTCAGCCGCAGCCGCTTCCTCCGACGATGACGTTCAACGGCACGCAGATGATGGCCACGTATCAGCAATTCATGGAGGTCCAGAATCAGCAGGTTGCACAGTTCAAAGAGGCTCAGAGTCAGTAGGCCGCACAGTTCAGAGCGACCGTCGTCGACGCACTCAGGACCAGAGAGCCAGCTCCACCAGCACAGCCGGCACCAGCAGCGCCGAGGCCAGGAACTGCCAAGGACTATCATTACCTCCGCCCGATAGATTTTTGGGGCAATGAGGGGATAGTCTACGCAGACGAGTGGCTGGAGAATGCTGAGCGGTCATTAAAGATGGCGAGGATCCCGGATGATTTGAAGGTCGAAGTTACGAGCATGCGACTTTTCGACATTGCTAGGGCTTGGTACCGGGAGGAGCCCCAGTTAGCAGAGCCCGGGGTTTCCTTGAAGGATTTCAAACTGCTGTTCCAGGAGAAGTTCTTCCCGGATGTGGAGCGGGACGAGCTTCGGATGCAGTTTGAGGCGTTGCAGCAGGGGAGTATGACTGTGGCACAATATACATCAGAGTTCACTCGACTCAGCAGGTTCGCAGAGAACCTAGTCAGCACGCCGAAGGAGAGGGCTTGGAAGTTCAAGAAGGGCCTCACCAGGGAGTTGCGACATGCAGTAGCTATCAGTCAGGCCACTACCTATGCGAGCATCCTTAAAGTTGCACAGGGAGTGGAGAAGGAGATGGATCCGAAGCTCAAGCGGGACCGAGACATTGGCGCCAGCAGTTCCTCAGGTCCACCGAAGAGGACCGACACTTAGCAGAGGCCACCTCAGCATCAACATCATGTTCGAGCACCGACATCGCCGAGGCAGCAGAGACAGATTCAGACTCCGATGTACTTTTCTTGCGCATACTGCAAGAGACCGGGACACCGTGGCGAGTAATGCCATAAGAAGTTAGGGCAGTGCTTGGTTTGTGGATCTGCCACTCACCAAGTGAGAGATTGTCCTGCAGCTTTCACTCGTCAGGAGCCAGCACCAGAGCAGCAGCAGGAGGACCCAGTCTTTGAGGATCAGTATTAGCTGCAGGAGCGCAGTCGGATGGACCGTTATTTTCCTTACCTTGCTTGTAGTAGCTAGATTTTTGTATTGCCTATTTTGAGGCATGTCTCTGAGTTTTTCTTGCATTAACTATTTTTGTATTGTCTAGTGACTACTTGTTAGTCCTTGTTATTTCACTCCATAAATAAATCTTTTTTTTCTTGTTATCTTTAAAATTTTTGATTGATTTTGTACTCTACAAAACCCTTGCAATTTTGAAGATGAATTTTTTGTAAGGGGGGTAGATTTGTAACTCCCTAAACCTATTTTCGTATATTGTTGAATTGTTTGAAAAAAAATTCTAAAGAGAATCATTTTGGCTTAAATGATAAATTAGTTATATTAAATTTTATTAGTTAAATTGGTTTCATTTTCTCAATTCTAATTTTTTCAATATTGATTAACTCATAAGTATTTCGATTATTTATTAATAAATTTAGTTTATTCTATTGTATTATGTTTTGTGGTGATCAATAATAGTAATTAAGCTTAATTAATTATTTTCATGTTCCTGATTACTGTTCTTAATAACTGTTTTGATATTTTGTTATTTTAAAATCTGTTTGGAGGGAATATTTGAAATTTGGATCAGTAATTTTGATATTTGAAAAACTGTTACTATTTTTTACTTAAAAACCCTAGATCTACTTTTAATTACTGCATTGCCACTCTACAGAAAAAAAACCCCAGATCTATTTTTATTACAATTATACCACTGATATATTTTATTATAAATACAAAGTAATATTTTAATATTATTACACATAATTCTATGCTCTGACAACTGTCAGTCTCTCTCTATCTCTTTCTACTCGGGCTGAGCTCAGCCGAGCACCACCGCCACCGCCGCCTCGGAGACCACGCCGCACTCTCCGCCACCACTTCGTGCCGTGTACACCGCCAGAGCGTCGACAGTGACCGACGCCTCGTGAGCGTGTCGCCACGGTTGTTGTGCTTCCTTCTCGAACAGTATGTGGCTCTTCGAGAACCGAGCATTCCCTCGGAGTCCATGCTGACCCTTCGCAACCAGAGGAGCCACCTTCTCGTAGTCGCTGCCGGAGTCAGAGCACCGCCATCAGTCCGAGCTCTCCTCGACTGCAGAGCCCCTTGGCTCGTGTGCCACTGTCAGGACCACTCCAGCCTCATGACCCGTGTCACCGGGAAAGAGTGCTGCCTCCTCGTAGTCTCCGCCACCGCTGCGGAGGAGCATCGCCGTCATCAGCCGAGTTCGACGAAGCTGCTCGCCGCCACTGGTTGGAGTTTCCCCGTCGAGCTCGACGAGCCGTAGCCGCCCATCTGCTCATAGTCGCAAGCTCCGCTCATCGGGATCGACATCCCCGCTGTGTTTCGAGGTGAGCATTTGCCTCTCTCTCTCGAACCCCTCTTCTTACTTCTGATGTTAGATAATTAGGGTTCTTGGCTAGAGATTGGGGAGGAATACCTAGATCTAGGGTTTCGGACTTGAGAGTTGGGTTAGGGTTTCCTAACACTGTGAGAGGAAGAAGATGGACTGTGGAAAATAGGTTAGGGTTAGGGTTTCTTTTTAGGGAAGAACCTAGGGTTTCAGATCTATAGTTTGGGCTGAGGGCTAGAGGGAAGGAACGAAGTGGAAGTGGGGGATTGCTCGCCGGAGAAGAAGGAGTTTGGGGATTAGGGTTCCTGGAGGCTCGGAAGGAAGAAGAGGATGGGACTAGACTGAGGAAGAAGAAGAGTTGAAGTCAGTCGGCGGAGTAAATAATAGGAATTATGGTTTCGGGGAAAAGTTTGGGGGAAGGCGAAGGCTTTGTCGGCCGGAGAGGATGAAGTTGCTCTAGGGTTAGGCTGCGGCCATAAAGGGAAATATTTAGGGTTAGGGTTGGGAGCAGTCTGGAAGAGGAAGACGAAGTGTGGGCTGATCAACTGAAGTGAGAGAAAAAGAACGGATTATATGGGTGAGTGATGGGCCGGGTTAAGATGAAAGGGTCTTGGGCTTAGAATTTTTGGACTGAGTTTAATTAAAAATAAACTATTTAAATTTGGTAAATCAAATTTTAATATATGGGATGTGGCAGTTGGATTGGGTCGGGCCTTGGAGATTGAAGGTTGGGCTGATTGGTTAAAAAGAATTAAGGTTTTAAATTGTTAAATTAATAGTGAGTATATAAGCTGTGTCGGGCTAACAGAAGTTAGGCTCTGGGCTAGGTATGCAGGCTGGGTTGTTGGGCTGGTAGCAGTGTGGGCTATTTATAAATTTTGTAATTTTTGTTGTTATATTGTGGCCAGATCTGAGTAATAATGGTGGGCTGAGCTTAGTTAGTTTTGTGAATATTTAATTGCTAGATAATTATGTCCTAACTATTGTATGAATATTTTACTTTAATAATTAGTATTGAAATGATAGTTAGTAAAATCTTAGCTAGTTATATATTTTCTTTTGTTAATATAATATTATTCTAGTTACTATGTATTTCTAAATATAGTTTGTAATATTTTACAAATTGTTATATATAAGTATAGGAGCTATAATTTTATTAATTAAATTTATTTGATAACAATTTATGGTTAAAATGGTTAAGTTGACTAAATATTGCTAAAAATATATTTCAATGTGTCTTAATTATTACATAGTATATTTTCTATGAAGTTGCTAAACTTTTTCTCTATATATTAAATTATATATAATTATGATGATATGTCTATAGAGTGATTTTATCTGGATAAGGGTTAAATAATGGGTTTTTCTTGACTTTGATTTAAGTTAATTAGTAGTAAATGTTAGTTATATTATAAATGGTAATTATGGTTATAAGATAGTTAGTTAGAAATTATCTTCTAAAAAGGTTTTCCTTGCAAAATATAATTTAAAAGTATTTCCATAAATTACTTATCTTGATCGAGCTATATTATATGTATTTTCTAAAATATAGCTAGTTAGTAAATGGATATTGTTAGCAATAAATAGTTGGCTAATGTCATTATTTCAAAACCCTAATAACTTGTACCAAAATATTACCAGGTGATTTGGAACCATGCAGTACTACTCTCGTGCAACCAAGCCGAGGCAAGTACACTGACTCGACTTATACTCTGTATTTCTGTCTTACATTCCTGTGCCATGTTCTCATATCGGACACGAGATACACACGATTGTCTTGTACATTGTTCATTGCTTGTGAGTCATTGTATATTACGAGGATTGGGGGGAAATAATAGCTTTTGTGTGACCACACCCAATATAGGTATTGTGGATAGCCTAATCGTACACTTCACGTACGATAAAGTCGTACCTTGTAGAATTGATTGACTCATTGATTAATTGTGTTCCTAAGCCCGTCACACATTAGTTTAATATTTCAAAATTTCACAATTGTATATTGATTGTCGTGTTCATTGCCTTGTACATTGATAGCCGTGTTCATTGTCTAGTATATTGATTGTCGTCCATTGCCTGCAGTTTTATATTTTATTTCTGGTACTGCAATTTCACTTCTATTTCTGGTATTCTGGTTTTACCTTGTATTCTGTACTACAGATTACATTGTATATTACTCTTGTCAGGGTTGTACTTTGCTCTTTTCCTGACAGGATACGTTACAGGTGAGTGGGAGGCCACATGGAGCATGTGATTGCATTGGATATTGCAGCTTTCATTTTATTTTATTTTCTGGAGATTATATTTTGGATATTAATTATTATATCTTTATTTTATTTGTTCGGATTTGTCTCCGGCTGAGTTTGTATTAAAAAGACTTGATGGATATTGGTGATTTTCTAGGAACGTTATAAAAGCTGTGTTGTTTACATTACATTGTGACTTGGAGTTTTCCTTAGTATTGTACAGCTTACTTCGTCGTGTCCATCGACGAAGGCTGGGCGTGTCCGACACATATCCGATTATTCGGGAGCGGGTCGTGACAGATCTCACCAGGGCCATGAACATATGGCTGAGATCCTGGAGGCGTCGATTGTCGAGCTTATCAGGACCCACACCTTCTGTAAGGGCACAGTGCGTAACATCGCCCAACCTATGCCACAGAATCGGTGGTAGAACGCTGTACAAGGTTACTATCTAAACAACAACTCACGCAATTATATAATATATTTGTCAAAACTCAACTCCGAACGGAGGACAAGTATAAGATATGATAATACTCAATCACAGTCTAAGCACGATAAGATAACACAGAATCACAAAGCTATACTAACTCCAAACTCCAACAACTGATATAAACTACTAAATTAATAATATCTTAAACAATCTCAAAACAAAGTCGAGATCTCAACTCATTACAATACAAGTTCAAATGAAAGTCTAATGCAAGTCTACTAAACTAATCTCCCGATCACTCCTGAGTGTCGGAGCCAAAGGTAGCTATACCGTCTCTAGATTCCAAGCAAGTAAGGCAAGTGTGCTCAAGGCAACTATCTATAATATTTTCAACAGGTCTAATCAGGACAGAAACGAGCACAATATATCTCACGCAGTTCATATCATGTCAAAAAATATAACGTATGCAATAGAGTAAGATACATGAATAACTGAAAGAATGTACATGAAGTAAAAGAGATAACTGTAATGGATGTATCTACTATAGGTAGAGAACTATCGGTGACTAGTGATTTAGAGTACAAGATAGACATGTGAACAGCTAGAAATGATTCATGGCTATACTACAAAGTTGGTTCATGACTACACTACTTTGAAATTATTCACATGACTATTTCTACTCCCCCATCCCCAATCAATACACAAGGATCGAGAGAAGTTATGTTAAGATTCATGATTTTACTGCCTCATAAACGAGAGCACGTGAAATTGATTCATGAGGGCTCTGTGAACATGAGAGTACATGAATCACAAGAGTATACATGAATAGTGAAAGCATAGAGATATATGATGTAAGTAAAACACACATGACATGAAGTATCCGATGCTCCAGAGGGGGATAACATCTCATGAAAAAAAAATTCATATAGTACCAATCCGTGTTACCAATGTGACAGCATCAAGTAAAGTAATCTAGAGCAAGAATATAAGTTCTAGCAAGTATGAAACGGTCAGAGAATGTACTCGCCCGATACCCTGAATAGCTGATATAAAAAGATGGCCAACTGGAATCACATAGTCCTAGTTAGAGCAACACAGGTTATAAGGAGTTCAATTTATATGGTAATTGAAATTATAATACAATCTACAAGAGTCTAAGTCAATCTAGGTCAAAGTCAACTCTTGGTCAACTCTGGTCAACAATCTAGTCAAATTAGGACAACTAGTCTAATGTGGTCAAACTAGCTAGGGTTTGGTCAACAATGGTCAAACTAGTCTAGGTTAGTCAATTCTAGGTCTAAACAAGTCTATGGTCTAAACAATCAAGTATACTAGTACTATTGCTATCTAACACATAGCCTAAATCAAGGCACATAGCTAAACCACATAGCTAACAAGGCACACAAACTTAGTTATATAATATACATTACATATATATCACATATATTCTTACCCATATAGTACCACCCTAACACATACATATAGATATCATATATCAAGTATATACATATCGTCACTATGAACCATAACATATATCTATATGCTCTCATAATATATATAGATACTATATAACACAAAAATATATATATATATACCTATCTATATAACCTTTCCACAATCTAACATCACCTACTCAAACTCAAACACATATACACTAACCCACGAACACTAGGAGACCATATCAACCTTGGTCATATTGGCATCCCAAAACCAATACCTTGGTCATAAGGTAAACTAATCATTTACCTTGAAGGTAAAGGTAATTCATATTTACCTTAGGATACTAACTTGGTATTATGAGATACCAAGATACCCCTCAATTATCTAATTAACTATCTAATGTACTAACATAACATCTTAACTAATATCTAACATATAACATATAGAGACTAACTTGCTAACATACCAATATCTAGAACTAACATAACCTACTAACTTATCAATATCTAACATCAAACTATCTAACAACATATCAAATATCTAACAAAATACTAACCTCTACTATCTAACTAACACTCATACTAACAAATATAACTTACACTAACATATAACAAACTCTAATATATCTAACCCTCTACTAACCAATATCTAACAAACATACTAATATATATAACTTACACTAACATATAACAACTCTAACATATCTAACGCTCTACTAACCAACATCTAACAAACATACTAACATATATTATCTAACAATAATATATATATATATATATATATATATATATATATATATATATATATATATATATATATATATATATATATCATATATATACTCGATAAGCTATGATACCTACATTCACTTAATATCCATACTACATAGGCTCATAGGTTACACAAAATGCCTATATCGTATAGTCACTCTTATACTTAAAATCAATACTGTACCAATTGGACCTTCACTAAATTCTAGGATTAAAGTATGTTGTAGTCCTTTGTATTAGCTTTTCGAAACTTCAAACGGATAGCATTTTCGTGTCCGAAAGCTCCCAGAATCGCAAAAACACCGAAATACATTCGTCTTTCGTACAGCTGACACTCAAACAGTTCTACAAAAAGTTTTATAAGGCATTTGACCTATAAATATATATATTTGGAAAGCTAACTTCGATATGGTTCTTTCAAAAAAAATGGGAGATTAATCGGAGTTCTAAGCTAAAAGTTATGACATTTCTAAGTTGCTATGACTACTAAAATTGTGGATGAATATTATGACAAATTTGGGTTGTTTGGACAAAAGAAATACATCTCACTCTCCACACTACTCAAGACACACGTCAAACCACACTCCCCTCTCCTCTAACACGAGCACACCACTAACAACATATCCACACACATCTAAATATATGAAATATATCTAACGTACCTATTATATATATATATACATATTTTTTTATATCTAACGTACCTATTATATGTATATATATATATATATATATATATATATATATATATATATATATATATATATATATATATATATATATATATATATATAAAACAGTCTATTATATAAAGAGACACTAAAATGACAAGTTAAGGCTAAAAATATGACATGTAGACTAAACCACTTAGATCTAACCATGGGTATCCAAATGAAACTCATTCTAACCATCCTAACTAACATCAATCCATCCTCTAATATGTCTAAAACTGAAATTAAAACACAATTAAATCTATTAGACATTAAACCAGAAACATGAGGTGTCCTAATTTGAGATCTAATAAGTAGGACACAAGACACAATTCTAACTTGCTCTAGAGAGGTCCAAATGGCCTCAAACTTAAATCTAAAGGGGGCACATGCATGGGGTGGACCCTATAGATTCAAAACTAACTAATATGCATAGGAAATCAATTTAGAGGGTTGGTTTTACCTATTGGGAGTGGGATCCCAATGATACTCTCAAGGACACGGCTCCGATACGAAGATCCTTCCAAAATGGACACTCCTCCTTGCACTTTGATCCAAATCTTTGCTAGCACCCTCCCTTGATAGTATGAGAAGGTTGGATGGAAGTTTTGGTGGAGGAATGAAGAGATTTGGAGATAAATTAAAGAGGGAAGCTCTCTAATTTAGGGAAGAACACTTTATGAAGGAAAAGAGGCAAGATGGAATGAAATGAAAGGAAGGGAGGCTAACCTACCTATAGTGGCTGCCATTAAACCTATTTGGGTCTTTGGAGAAAGCCCAATAAGGCCTCAACTAGTCCTCTTAGTTAATTTTAAGTTAGGTTCAAGTTTGGGATCAAAATGGTTAAATTTAAGCCTCTAACTTAACCAATCTAACATGTGGGATTAGTCTAAACTTACTAACTTAATTAGTGGGATTTGTGGGCCATGACTAACTAATCTCGGGGGTCCCGTCTACAGTCTAAGCTACCCGGGTCACTAACACAAGTCGGAACGAAACGAAACTCAAATCCAACTAAACAAATCTCGTAAAATCAATATTAAAATATAAAAATTCCCAAAATATTAAAATATAAAAATGACCAAAATTATAATGCATCAATTTAAATATTATTAAAATAATCTAAATTTTACCAATTAATTAAAATCTAAATAATTCAAAAGAAACAAAATGACCAAAATATCCTTAGCCTAAAAAGTGGTAATTAGCTAATCTAATCACATGGGTTAGGCCTCCGTGGTCATGGTTAGCCCCTAGGCTAAGCAGCTCTAAGGTTACGCTAGCCAAAGAACAAAATCATAAAATACTAATTTAATGATATTAAAATAATCAAAATTTACCAATAAATCAATAACATGATTTAAACCAATTATTAAATAATCAATTTTACAAAAGTTTAAAATTACCCTCATTTTAGAAAAGTGGTGGTTACAAATCTACCCTCCTTAGAAAAAAATTATCCTCGAAATTAAGATAGTCGTACTCCTTCTAGAGTCTCGTCCCCAATAATCATGGTCTTAGAAGCTCATCTAAATCATGCAATTTGAAAGAATAACATACAGGGTCATGGCAGGCAATATCAGTCTGAGGCCTCATCTAGCTATACTAGCCATACTACAGCACAAGGCAATCACAAGGTATCAAAACATACAAGCAAGGGGTGTAACAAAATATCACAAAAGACATGCTAAAGCCTAGGTCAAAAACTCACCTCAAATTAGGTCTGGTGACTAAAACTCCCTCATAGAAGCAGGGCCTAAATTCCTAAGGCATTTCTCATGAATCATACTCTTGTTAAAACTCTTATTCATTCTTTCTAATCTTACTCTCCCTTATTCATTTAATCATCCCAAAAATTTAAATTCCTACCCCTTGTCCTAACTTGGATAAAAATATCTATATCAAAGTCTATGAAATCCTCGAACTTGTTGAAATCACTATCCTCGAATTTATTCGAAGCTAATACTACTATGTCATGCAGGAACTTTTTCTTTATTATAAAATTGACCTTCGTATTTCCTTCACGTACACCTTCAAATATTATTCTTCTTAAATTTTAAAACCTCCACAAAATCTTTAAATTTTCCCATAACCCAAAATCCTTGTGTTCACTCTGTCCTCTTACCAACATCTTATTCAATTTTGGTATCATCATTGCTTTATGGTTACATTCTCTTCTCCATTTCTAAATTCCTAAATTTAACATCATAATCTTAAGTGAAACATCTCGAGAATCAATAACCTAAGATTATTCAAGTCCACAAAACAAATCGACCTCGAATATCCTTGTTGTTTCTAAAGTACACCTAGGAAATATCACTGTTCTAACCATCAATATATCCTACTATCCTTCTGGTGAGCCGGAGGAGTCACTACCTCCTGAGCAGACTAACATCCTATATGAAACTGATAGTCAAAATCAACAGAGATTTAACTATAAAGGGTTACTAGTCTAATATCAACTAGACTACCATACCTAAGAATAAGTCCTAATACAAGCTATCAAACCATTATACTATGAAAGAGTTATAACTAATGAAGTTCTACAAAGAATTAGACTAGTTATCTAAAGTTATTCCTACTCCTAAGTTAATTTGTGATATAAAACATTATATTTTTTTGAAAAAGATTGAAACAAAAGCAAAGATGATATGTTCAAAACCTTCTCAAAATACAGCCTGATAATCATATGGTCTATCCGAATCATCGTACTCCTTTTAGTTAAACCTCCAGCAATCAAGGTCGAGAAAATTCTATCTAAAGCATGCCAAACATGATTTCTACTGGTCGTGATATCATAGTCTCGAACAGGTCACTATACTATCTATTACAACACAAAACATCCTGACATGTACTAATGTAATTACACAACAAGATGGAAAAGAAGGACAGGAAGGACAGACCTGCTAACTTGTCACTCATAGTGTCGGTCTTCACAACCGTTAGTGTAAAAGCCCTGCCCCTCTGGGGTATATCCCTTTGATGGTGCGGGGTATGGTGCTACGCTACAGGTGGCCTAACTCCCTCTATCTAATCCATGATACTCAAGTGACATCCATACTAATATTCTACTCCATCATACTAGGGCACCATCTATATGGTATTTATTCTGCATTATGATAATCATACCTGTCTATCCAGAACCATGTTACCAGAATCCTCGTTATGCCAGTAAGTACAACAGCGATAATCCATAGAGTCCATAACTAAGGTACATACCTCTAGAATCATGTTATTTAAAAATTTTATATTGTCGCTAGCTTGGCTGCGAAAACTTTAAATTCCCACACCCGAGAAATACATCCAAAATTAGACTCTATCTTATCGCCAAATCAGCTAATATGACTGTAGAAGACTCTAGATTCCATGACTGAGGCAACCTAGCCCATAATGTTATCTTGGTAGAAAATCAAGTCAATAATGATTACCAAGAATCAAATTCAACGATGAACAAGGAAGTAGACAGAAACTATCGGAATTGAGTTTCGAGATAGTTTATAATGAGATTCTCAACGATCATCCCAGGAATCTTCTCAAGTAGTCCTAACTGTGATTGAGTAAACTCTCTGCTAAAGCCTATTCCTTAGTTTCTATCGCAGGCACACAGTAGTATAACTAATCGTTGCATTACCACGACACCGTACTAATGCGACTCTCGACCTGCATGGACCACCACTAAAAACGTATCACAACCCGCACCCTGTGTAAGGGCACAGTACGTAACAGCGCCCAGCCTATGCGCAGAATCGGTGGTAGAACGATGTATATGGTTACTATCTAAACAACAACTTACGCAATTATATAATGTACCTGTTAAAACTCAATTCCGAACGTAGGACAAGTATAAGATATGATAATACTCAATCACAGTCTAAGAACGATAAGATAATACAGAATCACAAAGCTATACTAACTCCAAACTCCAACAACTGATATAAACTACTAAAATAATAATATCTCAAACAATCTCAAAACAAAGTCGTGATCTCAACTCATTACAATACAAGTTCAAATGAAAGTCTAATGCAAGTCTACTAAACTAATCTTTCGATCACTCCTGAGTATCGGGGCCAAAGGAAGCTATACCCTCTCCGGATCCTAAGCAAGTATGGCAAGTATGCTCAAGGCAACCATCTGTAATATTTTTAACAGGTCTAGTCAGGACAAGAACGAGCACAATACATCTCACGCAGTTAATATCATGTCAGAAAATATAAATCATCAATAGAGTAAGATACATGAATAACTTAAAGAATGTACATGAAGTGAAAGAGATAACTGTAATGGAAGTATCTACTATAGGTAGAGAACTATCAGTGACTAGTGATTTAGAGTACAAGATAGACATGCGAACAGTTGAAAATGATTCATGGCTATACTACAGAGTTGGTTCTTGACTACACTACTTTGGAATTATTCACATGACTATTTCTACTCTCCCATCCCCAATCAATACACAAGGATCGAGACAAGTTATCTTAAGATTCATGATTTCACTGCCTCATAAACGAGAGCACGTGAAATTGATTCATAAGGGCTCTGTGAACATGAGAGTACATGAATCATAAGAGTATACATGAATAGTGAAAGCATAGAGATACATAATGTAAGTGAAACACACATGACATGAAGTATCCGATGCTCCCGAGGGGGATAACATCTCATGAAAAGATCCATATAGTACCAATCCATGTTACCAATGTGACAACATCAAGTAAAGTAATCTAGAGTAAAAATATAAGTTCTAGAAAGTATGAAACGGTCAGAGAATGTACTCGCCTGATACCCTGAATAGCTGATATAAAAAGATGGCCAACTGGAGTCACAGAGTCCTAGTTAGAGCAACACAGGTTATAAGGAGTTCAATTTATATGGTAATTGAAATTATAATACAATCTATAAGAGTCTAAGTCAATCTAGGTCAAAGTCAACTCTTGGTCAACTCTGGTCAACAATCTAGTCAAATTAGGACAACTAGTCTAATGTGGTCAAACTAGCTAGGGTTTGGTCAACAATGGTCAAACTAGTCTAGGTTAGTCAATTCTAGGTCTAAACAAGTCTATGGCCTAAACAATCAAGTATACTAGTACCATTGCTATCTAACACATAGCCTAAATCAAGGCACATAGCTAAACCACATAGCTAATAAGGCACACAAACTTAGTTATATAATATACATTATATATTTATATCACATATAATCTTACCCATATAGTACGATCCTAACACATACATATAGATGTCATATATCAAGTATATATATATCCTCACTGTGAACCATAACCTATATCTATATGCTCTCATAATATATATAGATACTATATAACCCAAAAATGTATATACCTATCTATATAACGCTTCCACAATCTAATATCACCTACTCAAACTCAAACACTTAGACACTAACCCACTAACACTAGGATAACGTATCAATCTTGGTCATATTGGCATCCCAAAGCTAATACCTTAGTCATAAGGTAAACTAATCATTTACCTTGAAGGTAAAGGTAATTTATATTTAACTTAAGATACTAACTTGGTTTCATGAGATACCAAGATACCCCTCAATTATCAAATTAACTAACTATCTAATGTACTAACATAACATCTTAAATAATATCTAATATATAACCTATAGAGACTAACTTGCTAACATACTAATATCTAGAACTAATATAACCTACTAACATATCAATATCTAACATACTAGATATCTAACATCAAACTATCTAACAACATATCAAATATCTAACAAAATACGAACCTCTACTATCTAACACTCGTACTAACAAATATAACTTACACTAACATATAACAAACTCTAATATATCTAACCTTCTACTATCTAATATCTAACAAACATACTAACATATATAACTTACACTAAAATATAACAACTCTAACATATCTAACCCTCTACTAAACAACATCTAAAAAACATACTAATATATATTACCTAACAATAATATATATATATATATATATATATATATATATATATATATATATATATATCATACATATACTCGACAACCTATGATACCTATATTCACTTAATATCCATACTACATAGGCTCATAGGTTACACAAAATGTCTATATCGTATAGTCACTCTTCTACTTAAAATTAATATTGTACCAATTGGGCCTTTACTAAATTCTAGGATTAAAGTATGTTGTACCCCTTCGTATTAGCTTTCTGAAACTTCAAACGGATCGTACTTTCGTGTCCGGAAGCTCTCGAAACTGCAAAAATACCGAAACGTATTCGTCTTTCGTACAGCTGACACTCAAACAGTTCTACAGAAAGTTCTAGTATGCATTTGACCTATTAATATATATATTATATATATATATATATATATATATATATATATATATATATATATATATATATATATATTTGGAAAGCTAACTTCGATACGGTTCTTTTAAAAAAATAAAAGATTAATCGGAGTTTTAAGCTAAAAATTATGACATTTCTAAGTTGCTATGACTACTAAAAACGTAGATAAATATTATGACAAATTTAGGTTGTTTGGACAAAAGAAACACATCTCACCCTCCACACCACTCAAGACACACATCAAACCACACTCCCCTCTCCTCTAACACAAGCACACCACTAACAACATATTCACACACATCTAAATATATGAAATATATCTAACATACCTATTATATATGTATACAAAATAGTCCATTATATAAAGAAACACTAAATGACAAGTTGAGGCTAAAAATATGACATGTTGACTAAACCATGGGTATCCAAATGAAACTCATTCTAACCATCCTAAATAACATCAATCCATCCTCTAATATGTCTAAAACTGAAATTGAAACATAATTAAACCTATTAGACATTAAACCAAACACATGAGGTGTCCTAATTTGAGATCTAATAAGTAGGACACAAGACACAATTATAACTTGCTCTAGAGAGCTCCAAATGGCCTCAAACTTGAATCTAAAGGGGTACATGCATGGGGGTGGATCCTATGGATTCAAAACTAAACTAATATGCATAGGAAATCAATTTAGAGGGTTGGTTTTACCTATTGGGAGTGGGATCCCAATGATACTCTCAAGGACAGGGCTACGATATAAAGATCCTTCCAAAATGGACGCTCTTTCTTGCACTTTGATCTAAATCTTTGCTAGCAACCTTCCTTGATAATATAAGAAGATTGGATAAAAATTTTGGTAGAGGAATGAAGAGTTTGGAGATTAAATCAAAGAGGGAAGCTCTTTAATTTGGGAAAGAACACTTTGTGAAAGAAAAGAGGCAAGATGGAATTAAATGAAAGGAAGGGAGGCTAACCTACCTATAGTGGCTGCCATTAAACCCTATTTAGGCCTTGTGGGAAAGCCCAATAAGGCCTCAACTAGTCCTTTTGGTTCATTTTAAGTTATGTTCAAGTTTGGAATCAAAAGGGTTAAATTTAAGCCTCTAACTTAACCAATCTAACAAGTGAGATTAGTCTAAACTTACTAACTTAATTAGTGGAGTTTGTGGGCCATGACTAACTAATCTTAGGGTCCCGTCTAGAGTCTAAGCTACCCGGGTCACTAACACAAGTCGGAACGAAACGAAACTCAAACCCGACTAAACAAATCCCGTAAAATAAATATTAAAATATAAAAATTCCCAAAATATGAAAAATAACCAAAATCACAATGCATCAATTTAAATATTATTAAAATAATCTAAAATTCACCAATTAATTAAAATCCTAAATAATTCAAAAGTCACAAAATGACCAAAATACCCGTAGGCTAAAAAGTGGTAATTAGCTAATCTAATCACATGGATTAGGCCTCCATTGTCATGGTTAGTCTCTAGGCTATGCAGCTCTAAGGTTACTCTAGCAAAAGAACAAAGTCACAAAATACTAATTTAATGATATTAAAATAATCAAAATTCACCAATAAATCAATAACATGATTTAAACCTATTTTTAAATAATCAATTTTACAAAAGTTTTAAATTACCCTTATTTTAGAAAAGTGGTGGTTACAGAGCTCGACCGCCATCTGACTGAGCTTTAGAGCATCCACAGAATGATCTCTCCGCCCTGATAGAGGCAAAACGGGATAGGTTGGAAGTTAAGACTGAGTCAGCTTATTTGTCCAGCCTGGCCGTCCTGGAGCAGAGTCTGGCTGATGCTGAGGTCAAAGAGCAAGAACTTGCATCAGCCATGGAGGATCGGGCCAGCCTGCGGGAGACTGAGTAACCGCGTGGCAAAAATTGATAATAGTATCCGCCTGCTACAGGAACAACTGTCCCAACTTATGATGGATTCTGATCGGGCAACAACTCAACACATCACGCTCAAGACTATAGCAAAAAAACTCACTCGACATGTGGCCGATTTATTCCATAAGAAGAAGGAGCTGGACGCTAAGCATGCTGCTGCTGTCACTTCCGAGGACAAAGAAGCGATGTATCGCGAAGCTGAACGCCGAGTGTTGGCGACTGTTGAGTCAAGGGCGGAGGCTATAATGTGTCGCATTGACGAGTTGTCTGTCGACCCTTTGCTTTTTTTTCATTTTGTGCTTTCTTATTTGCTTTTGCTTGTTTAACTTTTTAAGATGTAAGTCCTTTTTCTCCTTTTTGGTGAAAGAAATAAAGAACTTTTGCTTGCTCATTTATCATAAACTTATGATTTTGTGGACCTAACATCTTTAGCGCACCTAGATTTTAGGTGCAGATGATAAGTTGAGATAGAATTAGGAATTGGGTTAACCAACATGTTTACTCAGAGGTAATGTGGATATGATAAACATGGGATTTGTGGTAGAATCTTTTTGCGTAGAGGTTATGTGAACACGGTAAGAATAGACTCTGTGGGGATGTAAAGAACAACTCAGAGGTAATATGGACGTGGATTTTTTGTAGGTAGAGTGTAAAAACATGGGAGTTGTTGACTGCGACTGTTTACTCAGAGGTAATATGGACATGGTAAACATCTATTTTTAGCGTTATCTTACCCAGAGGTAAGATTAAGCTCTACAGGGATATGTGTAACAACTCAAAGGTGATATGGACTTGGATTCTCTCTACTGGAAAAATAATGAGGGAAAATCCTGGAGCAGTTGGGCTCCATGAACATATGATGATCAAGGGGAGGTGAATTCGGTTTGTCGAACTCATAGATTTTTGTTGGGGATGTAGAAGTACATGTCGAAGGGTTTTACGTATAGTACTTCTTTAGGAATTTACGATTGATTGGTATCATAAACAAGTCCCAGTTAGGTTTTGTGAGTCGGTATGTACCGTTAGAATACACCGTCTCTATGATAAAGGGCCTTCCCACTTGGGTTCGACCTTTCCTGGTATTTTGTGAGTCATCACCATCGACCTTTTGACTGACAGAACGAGATCACCCACTTGGAAAGTCCTTTGCTTGACTTTCTTGTTGAAAGCTTCAGAAATACGAGCCGGATAGAGCTCAATACATTATTGAGCCAGAAGACATTTTTTGTCAAGCACCTCTAGCTCTTGTAGTCGGCGACATTGATTATCTTCGTCTGTCAATTGATTTGTAATGGCCACTCGCAGCGAGGGAATCTAGATCTCAAGAGAAATGACTACTTTGCTCCCGTATACCAGGAAAATGGTGTGTTACCCGTCGGGATCCGTACCATTGTACGGTAGGCCCATATGCATTCGTCCAACTTCTTATCCCAATTGTGTTTATTAGACAACACGACTTTCTTGAGGAGTTTGACGATCGTTTTATTGAAGGCTTAAGCCAATCCGTTCATCGCCGAATTATATGCAGTCGATGCCATGTTCTGAATATGATTCCTGTGACAGAATCTGCTGAATGCATGGCTTATAAATTATGGACCGTTATCACGGATGATCTTCCGGGGTACCCCAAAATAGTAAATGACGTGATGCTTAATGAAGCTGATCACTTTTGAGATCTTTACATTTTACAGAGGTACTACTTCCACCTATTTAGAGAAGTAGTCGGTAATGGCCAAAATGAAACGATGTCCTCTGGATGACGGAGGGATAATCGGTCCAACTATGTCCATACCCCAGGCTTCAAATGGCTAGTAAACCACCATAGGATGTAGGAACTCTGAAGGTCGATGAATGAAGTCAGCATGCAACTTATAGGCTCGGCTTTTCTTAGCGTATTCGACAGTGTCTGCCATCATGGTTGGCTAGTAGTAGACTATGCGTCGGAGTCGGTCATGTAGCTTAAGACCAGGTTGATGAGCTCTACAGGTACCATCATAGGCTTCCCGGAGAGCTTCAGTCGCTTCATCGTTTGGTAAACAACGGAGGAGGAGTCCATCACATGAACGACGATACAACATTTTGGTGGACGTATCATAGTAGAAGCGAAGCGAGTGTGTTTTTATAGACACCGCTTCCTTTAGGTCGTATGGGAGGATTCTACATACTAAAAAGTCTATAAATGAAAATCGCCAATCCCTGATGTTGACACCAGTGTCTGCCGATATAGTATGGTTTAGACACATACATAAGTTATTTTTAGGACACACCAGTTCCCGGCCAATCACCGTGACAAAGTGATGAGTCCCCAGTGGTGCTACCAAGGAGGCAGCCAGGCTAGCCAGAGCGTCGGCTTCTAGGTTTTGTAACTGAGGAACATGTTCTATAAAGAACTTGGTGAAGCTAGAGATGATGTCAGGGCTGCTTTGTGATAGGGAATTAGGTCTTCGTGGCAGACTTCGTATTGTCCTCGGACCTGATTGATGAAGAGTTTTGAATCGCTGTAGGACTCGAGATATTCAACCTCCAGTTTTTTGCCAACCGGAGTCCCGTAATGAGGGCGTTGTACTCCGTTACATTATTGGATCCTGACTCCGCGAGGGAGTAGGCCCGTTGGATGGACATGTTGTTTGGAGAGACTAAGACTTCCCCCACTCATGTGATGATTTGGCCTTTAGGGCCTATTTTCGAAGCTCCATCGATGAACATCCGCCAGACGGAGTTCTCTTCGGCGATATTGGATTCCAACACTTCGTTTGGAATGTCTTCGTAGAGTTTAGACGTTTCCGGTATCTGATGTGCGGCTAAAAAGTCGGTCAGTGCTTGACCCTTGATACCTTTTTGTGGAACAAATACTATATCATATGGTGATAAGAGTATTGCCCATGTAGCCAATCAAGAGTTTAGTGCTCCTGGCTTCGTCATGAGCACCCTTAGTGGATTGACTCGGGATATAACAAGGATCGTTTGATCCATCACATAGTAGCGAGTCTTCTGAATAGCAAATACCAGAGCTAAGCACTCTTTTTCGACGGGGTTGTACCGGTATTTAGCACCAATCATTGTCCCACTTAGATAATAGTTGGCTTATTCATGGCCCGCGTCATTGTTCTGGGCCATGAAGGCACCAAAAGAGTGGTCTATTACGCGAACATAGAGCAGGAATGGTCTCCCTACTACTAAAGCTATCAGTGGTGGAGGATTTGTGAGATAGGATTTGATGTCGTCAAATACCTTTTGACACTCTTCAGTCCAGACGAAGAAAACTCCCTTCCTCATGAGTTTGGTGAAGGGTTGGCACCGTCCAAAAATATTCTCTATAAATCTTCTGATATACGCGAGACATCCTTGTAGGCCTCGAAGTTCTCTCAAATTCTTCAGAGGGTCATATCCAGGATAGCTTTAGTCTTTTCAGGGTCAATGTGGATAACCTTCACAGTGATGATAAAACTCAGGAACTTGCCGCTAGAAACTCTGAGGAAAGATTTAGCAAAGTTCATCTTGAGTTGATGAGCCCGCATGAGATCAAAGACCATCCTTAGTTCCTGCAGGTGATCGCCTCGATGGCGACTCTTAACCGCGTTGTCATCAACATAACATTCGACGGTCTGGCAAAGATGTTTCTGAAAGATGGTGCTTATAGCTTGCTAGTATGTCGTACCTGCATTCTTCTATTCGAAGGTCATCACAGTATAGCAAAAAAAACCCTTCGGAGTTCTGAACGACGTGTTCTTCTCATCTTCAGAAAACATCTAGTTTTGATTATAGCCTGAATACCCATCCATTAAGGACATGTGTTCCAAGCCACAGGTATTATCGATCATCATATCAGTGATAGAAAGGGGAAACTCATCCTTCGGACAAGCAGAGTTGAGATTCCTGAAGTCGATGTAGACTCAAATTTTCCCGTTCTTTTTGGTAACGGGGACAATATTGGCTATCAAGTCCGGGTATTGTTCTTCACGAATAAACCCACTATTTATGAGTTTGTCCACCTCATTCTCGATGGTATCCATGATATGAGGGCAAAAGCGTCGCTGTTGCTGCTTAATAGGCTTACCATTAGGTAAGATGCTAAGTTTGTGCATTGCGACTTGCAGCATGTCTTCATAACTCCAGGCGAAGATGTCGATATACTCCTTGTTGAGTTTTACTAAGGATTCTCGGTCTTTCCCTTTCAGACTCTTGCTGATAAATATGGGTTTAGGTGAGGATTCGTTCCCTAAGTCGATTTGTTCAACTCCATCTTCAGTAGGAGGCTCTCGTTATTCGAAACGATATTCCCATTGTGCTCCCAGGCGTTCAGCCCAAGGTTCTTCTTTGAAGAATTCCAATGCTTGATAGCCATCTTCTTCGAGAGGTTGTACAGATGTCATATTAACTGATAATACTTTCTTGAAGATTGGGCCGATGCTAGTTGGAATCCCAAGTAGAGGCTTTGGATGAGTGGGAATATACTGTAGCTTCATCCTCCGAACTTTCTAAGGTTGTTGTTGGCATTATGTAACCTGCCCTCCGTCGAGTACGGTGGTAGTAGTCTTGAGGTTTCATTTTTGGAACTAGAAGTCGTAGGGGAAGACGTCGACCTTTCCCGTAATTCAGGCATTTGCCGCTTTTCAAGTCATAACCCATCTTCTGGATGAGATACTTTGTTTGGTTAGTGTAGTGGTAGATTTGCATTCTACAGTTATCGGGCTCTGGTTCAGCTGTAGGAAGGTCTTGATGACGTTCTGCTTTGCCGAAGATGGTGGGTTTTTCGTTCTAGTTTCGAGACAAAACTATATAATAGACTCCTCGGCGGGATGACCCAATTTATATTGTTTACATTCGTGACTTACGTTTGTAACGATACTATGGTAATATCTAAAGTATACATAGCATTCCAATGTAGAAGATTAGAGTAGTTCAAAGATAGCCTTTTATTAAAAAAGAAAGGATCTTATCCTAAGGTATTACATCATCCAGAGAAGGTGCATTAACATTGGCAGATATGTAATCTCCTAGTTCTTCATCTTAAAAACTGGAGCAGCCTTTGGAGGAGGTGTAAGAGCCTTCTGTCGTATCTTGGTGACCAATAGAGTGGACGATCTGGCAGGAGGAGTTTTTGGGGACCTTCTCGGGGCCTAACTATAATAGATTCCTGAGCCCGACTTGGGAGTTTGACGACCAAAGGAGCCGAAGCCGAAGCCTTCCCATGCAGCTTAGCTACAAGTGGGGCTGATACCAGATAAGACTTTCCTTTGAGTCGTACCTTCAAGGGTGCTTCTGTTACCACCTCCGCTTCAGCCTCTGCCTCATCATCAGCATCGTTGGCCTCATCATCTAAATGGATTGGCTTGTACAGATCGGCGTAAGTAAAGAATGCCTCTGAAGGGACCGACATCAGTGAACTCCGTCCCGATGATGCCATTGCTAGATACGTACTTCATACATTGGTGGAGAGTAGACGACACTACCATATACTTGTGTATCTATGGGAAACCCAACAAAACATTATAGTTAATGTCAGCATCAATGACGTAGCAAGTCACCTCTGTTTGAAGGTCGCCAATATGGCACTTTAGACGAATCTTGCCCAAAGGTTCATTTTTTACGGCATTGATGCCGCTGATCGTGGTGTTAGATGCAGTCAACCGGTGCATAGGTATCCCCAATGTCTGGAGCAGAGTTCGAGGGATAATGCTAAAAGAAGACCCTAGATCAATTTGAATCCGGTCACCTTGATGGCACCAATGTACCATGTGTAATACAGCGGTCTATCATGTCGATTATTCTTGAACAGTATGTCCTGTTGAGTGATAATATTATTGGGGATAATTTTCCCTATACTATGCCACTGCGGACATGCGGCTGGGTCCTCTTCGGACTGTGAGACCTGACTAATGAAAGACTCGACATCTTTCAACGCTTCGTACAGAGCGTTCCGAGTATCTTTAGAGAGTCGGAGAAGCTCAAACAGTGATAACCGAGCCGGAGTACTGGTGAGCTGTGCCAATAGGCCGAAGTTATGAGGTTTAGCCTGTTAGCCCATTAGTTATGGTCAAACCTAATTTTAATAATTGGTCTAACCATATCTCGATATAAGGGCTACTTGGACAAAATGCTAAGAACTGCTACTGCTACCGTTCAAGACTTGGAGCCGGTTTTCCATTAACTCTGTATTTTCCATTATCAATTATCAATATATTTTTCACATTTTATTAAGTCTAGGAAATACAATGTACACCGACTCATACTGACAAATAGGCTACCCATAAATGTTTTCAAAATACGCTTTCATTTTGAAAACAAGCCCCACTTACAAAAGCCCAAACAACTTTCTAACTGCTTGACCTGTCAAAAAGCCCAAAAACTGATTTGCAAAACCCTAACCAAACCAATTTTGGACCAACAGAATTACGCCCGAAGTCGGCCTGAATTCGGCCCGAGTTCGATTATAGGAACGTTGGCTTTCGAACTTAGTCTCCCCATAGTTACGGATACAACAACTATCTGCCGAGATTCTCTCAAAGAACTCTGCCCAAATTCTATCTGAATTCGCCCCGAATTCTCTCTTTGGAAAACCTTAAATAGTGAAGAATTTCTATTATTTCAACACACCAATTCATTCTCTCTTCTCTTCTCTCTAAGCTTACTATGTTCTTCCAAAACCTTTAAGCGTTAATTTTCAAATCCCAAGCCAATTTACAATCCTCTAGTCGATTTGCCAGTGCGGTACGATCTAGAAGTTTCAAAGTGATTGTAATCAAAAGGCTTGACAAGAAGTAAGACACTTTAATTGAAGTTAGTCGAGTGCTTCGGATCAAAGCTTACGTTTATGGAAGTTGCAAGGACTTCGCATGAAAACTTATATTTTTTATAGTAGATTTTAACTGAAAGTTGGAGTTCTTTTGACTGGATTAGTCCTCACAAGAGGGAAACAAATATACATCATTGTGTTTGCGTTTGCTTTCTGCACTCTACTGTTATATTTTCATATCTGTGACATATTTCTGTGATCTTGCGACTAACAATTTTTAATAGCTTGTTTTCCGCTGCCTACTCTATTCACCCCCTCTAGAGTATAGCACTTTATATCTCGTTCCCATAATTGATATTAGAACGGGTTATATAGGTAAAGCAAGGTAACAATGCTTTATTGTCTCTAGTATAACTGCTGTTACATAGATCACTATAACACACATGGCAACTATAAAATATACAAGTGGAGGCCAAGCCACAAATAGAACCCCATTGTTTGATGGTACCAACTACATGTACTGGAAAACACGGATGAGCTTCTACCTGAAGTCTCTAGATTTTGACCTCTGGTCAATTGTTATCACTGGCTACAAAAAATCTACTATCACCTCTATTCTTACTTCCTCTATTATTAACAAGCCTTATGATAGTTACACATAGGAAGAGAAGAAGTTAGCTAGCCTTAATGCAAAAGCAATGCATACTTTTTATTGTGCTATATACATAAATGTATTCAATCTTATTACTACTTGCACAATATCTCATAAAATTTGGAAACTTCTTGAAGCTACCTATGAATGCAGGTACGAAAGCAAAGCTAGCGACTCCAGAAAGGAGGATAGTCTTCACAATGATGCAAATATATGCATAATGGCATCAGAATTTAAGGTACAACACAATCCCTTATATGAAGAAGTGATTGTATGTTATAACTGCAGAAGATCAGGCCGCATAATAGACTATTGCCCTACTACTACTAAAGAGAAGAATCGCTATGAACGATCAAACGAAGGAAGATCATCATCTCAAAAGTACGCTAGTATGAGCATATGGTATGAAAGTGAAGCAAGCAATTCCAAAGAAGAAGAGATACCTCATTAAGTTGCAAATATATGTGTAATAGAATTATCTAATAAGGTACAAAATAATTCTCTTTATGAAAAGAGTGAATTTTCTTATGATGAGTTATTTGATGCTTTCAGTGATCTATTGGAAGAACACAAGAAAGTATTAGATAAGTATAAGCAATCTTGAAAAGAGCTTAAGGATTATAAGTTTGAGAATGAAAGGTTGTCCTCTCTGTTTAATGAGATTAGAGACACTGCTACTGCTAGTGACACATATGGCTATCCACGGTTAAGCTGAGTCTGCATAATGCTTAAAAATGCATTAATAAGATGACACAATAGCATGCAAAACTCAATGAAGCTTATGAAGTAGAGAAGAAGTATAACATTGCTACACGAAGAATAGACTCATTAACTGCTAAGTATAATGAGGCTTGCACGATCTCTAAAAAGTTGGAGATATGATTAGGTAAACAAATTGTTTAACCCAAGACACAGTCATACACAAGGGATGTGACACAACCCAAGATTCAAAAGGATCTGGCACAGCTAAGGTTAAACATAACCATGCTTTTTATTATAGTCAATCACGCAAGACATATCATACCAAATCACGTTCTCATACTGCTATACATAGCTCTAATGTTAAATACTTTCTTTTATTATTACAGTATGAATGGACATATTTCCAATCGTTGTCAGATTAGAAAACTTGTTGATATAAACTTTGTGCAAAAGGGTCCCAAAAGCTAACAAATATGGATCCAAGTTTTGGATACCAAAGTCTTTGCCTCTTGATGCAGGTGAAGCTTCTTACATCAAGTAGAACCATGGAACATGTTGGTGATTGCAAAGCTTCAAAGGTCATCTTCCAAGCAATTGCACCAACACAAGCGTGGTCACTAGAACCAATTCGGTAACGTGCTAAACGATTCTTTCTAAATGGCTAAATTTCTAGAATCTTGCATGTTATTGAGTAATATCTTCCTACTAGCTCTCATTTAGTTGTTTTACCTCTTTAATTATGATTTTGAGAAAACTTGTTTATTTGTATCATGTATATGACCATATATATGGATATTTATTTGTGAGCCCCATTTTTTGTGCGTTATCTTGATATGTTTACTAGTGCACACTTATACTATTATATATCTCTACAGTGCACAATAAAATTTTCTCTTCTAAATCTTGATGATCATTCTTTGTTTATTCTTTGGGTATTTACTTTTCTTATATTTAGGGATTCTAGTTTTTAATGCTGATTGATGATACTGCATATATTCCTTTAAATCTAAATTCTTAAAAGTAGCGATCATTTTGGGTACAAGTTGAAAGGGTCATGCTGTCATACAGGTGTAAATAGCCTGAAGCGACACGGTGTACTCGTCTTCAGACTAACTCTAGCTGGAAACCGACCCCTACAACTAACCTAAAGTGATTAATACTTTATAAACTTAAGATTTATTAAGGTCTACTTGCAACTATTATCTAGTTCTAGATCCAAGACGCTGAATCCAGTCCCCTAGGTTCTAGAGTACATCAGCATATCTTGGCCCTATATTTTGATTTATAAATGCTTTATATTTCATTGATTTTGTAGAACATATAAGGATACACATCTCATTCCTACAATAAGGATACACATCTTATGCTTATAGCTACAAATGATTTGAATTTTTGTGTTATTTGAGATCATTCGATTCCAGTAGATATACTTATATCGTCATAATATTTTGTATTCTTTAATCTTAGATTGATCTCATCTCTAAGCAAAGAGATATAAATTTTGTCTTTAGATCTGGACTTTTATTTGATGGACAATATTATATTTTAATATTTTTACATATGTTGATTTATTTTTTCTTTTGTCAGATACTATTGCAATAGATCAATTTATGCCATCTTTTGACTTATATGATTATTCATTGTATATCGATTTATATATGACAAATTGAAATATTTTTTGATTGTTTCATCTTATGTGTTCATTTATTGGATATTACTTTTACTTGCCTAAAGATGATATTTTGTTTAAAGTTTGAAACTTTATATGCATTGATCAAAGGGATGAAAGATGTATATCTTGAATATCCTTAGATCTTGTTATTATTTTATCTACTTTATGCAATAAATGCTTTTGAACTAGATACACATATTTAAGGAGAAGCAAATTAATTGTTTAAATTCATATATACCTTTAATATGTTGTATACCTAGTTCGTCATGGACATATATTCTTTTATATCTTATTGATTTGGTCATAGTATTTTGACTTATAGTAGATTTATGAGAGAATATGACTCTTCTTGTTTTTCTCATTTTCATAGGTTTACAAATAAGAAGTTTTCGTATATTATCTTGATTTTCTTATCTTCATAATTATTGAGCAATTATTATTTTGCTTTTCTTATTGAGGACTTGATCTAAACGCTACAGTATTTACTACCAAAATACAGTAAATTAGCGACGACACATTAGCGACGGAAAAGTTCCGTCGGCGTTAGCGACGGATTTGCGGCAAATAACCGACGGCGTACCGACGACAAGCCGATACAATTTTTATTTTATTTTAATAGGAAGAAAATGTCGCTCATCCGTCGCTAGGGAGTCGGAGATATAGCGACGGATAATGAGCCGTCGCCATGCAGTCAATTATTTGGCGAGAATTGTTGAGGGAAATGGCGGAACAATTCTACGACTACGTAGCGACGGATATTCCGTCGGCAAGTATTAAAAAGAGCGACGGCCTAGCGACGGATAGAACCCGTCGCTGGTCCATCGCTAAATAAAGGGCCCAGGCTTAAATTGAAGCGACGGAGGGAACTTTTCATTCTCCCCAAATTTTATTCTCTCTCCTCTCTCTCTCTCTCCCGCGACGGTCGGCGACCTCACTCTCCTCTCTCTCTCTCTCCCGCTGCGGTGATCGGCGACCTCTCCTCTCTCTCTCCTAAAGGTAATCTTTCTCTCTCTCTCTCGGTGTTCGTGGGTGTCGGGGGCTGCCGGGGGCGTCGTGGGCTGCGGGGTGGCGGGGGTGGGCGCGCTCCGGGGTAGCGGGGGGCGGCGGGGGTGGCGCGCATGGGGCAGCGCGGGGCTGGGAGGCGGCAGGGGGTGGGCGGGGTGGCGGGGTGTAGGAGGGGTGTTGCGCACGCGGAGCTGCGGGGGGCGGCGAAGGGCAGCGTGCTCCGGGGCAGCGGGGGTGGCGCGCGCGGGGCAGCACGGGGTACAAATACAATGAGTAGTATTGGCGATATGACAAACCCTAGTTTAAGAAATAGGATATCGACGATATCGGTAGTATCGGCAGTTTCAGATCGGTAACCCAATACCTTATTATGCTTTTACAACCTTATTAAGTTATTATGCTTTCAACCTAGGTTCACAATATCGGTAACCCAATATAGTCCCTGGATCGGCGGGGGTGGCGCGCGTGGGGCAGCGCGCTCCGGGGCAGCGGGGGGGAGGGCAGCGAGGGCGACTGGGGGAGGGTTCGGGTTAGGAACATATAGTACCTGCAGCCATTCTTCAGATACTATGGTACAACATGGTGATCAGGACATATAGTCCCTACAGCCATTCGACTGGCGAGACAGAAACTATGGTACGCCATGGTGATCAGGACATAGTCCCTGTAGCCATTCGACTGGCGAGGCAGAAACTATGTAGCCATAGATAAAGTGGACTGTCCTCCGACCCTTATCGCTCGGCAATGATGATATGACAACCTATCACTATATCTTATATAGTAGTAGATGATGTCTTAGTATTACATTATGTGAGTTCATCTTGATTCTGTTACATTCTTCAGATACTGGATACGATAAGAACATATACTACACTGTCACGCCCCAGAACCAGAATACTGGAGAGCGGGGGCAGACATAGCCAGCTACGTATATGAAATGGGATCCATCTCGCTATACGGTCACGACTGTCTAGATACATGAGGGTTTATCTACAAGCCAGCAGTCTCTTAAGGTTATGAGCAAGCCTATTATCTCAATCACAAGCATGTAAGTAAAAGTTACAAGATATATGATCATTAAATACACAATAGTAAGGCGTCCCAAACATCACATATTCAGCGGATCATGAAGCTAGTCGTTACAAAATGTCAAGACTAGCAAGATTTTAGTCATACATGATCAACCCTAGGATTTGTTAATCATGTTACAGCCCGTAGGCAGACAGTAAGTAAGTGCAATCGAGCTAAACAGGTGCTCATCGGCTAAACGCCTCAAAAGAATATTTTTACAATAGAGTGGGAGAGCCAAAAATAACCCACTCGTTGCCAGGGTTCCGTCTAGTGGCCACCATCTGGCCGGAAGGTCGGTAGATCCTCTGGAGCTGCTCCAAAATCTGGTCACACAAAACCAGCTGGGTCAGACCCCAGAAAGAGCAAGTGCCACAAAGGAGGCTTCACTTAGGAACTAAAACTAGCAATCAACACAAGAGTATAAATAAAGTAAGAACTAGAAATAAAAAAATACATCAGGATGATATACGACGAGTTAACCATGGAACTATTCAGATAACCAGGTTACAACCCGTAAACCAAACAAGGACCGGGGTTGTAACCCTTCGTCTGAACAGAACTTGGAATTCTCACCATTTATCGGTAAAATAAATACAGGCATTCAGGTCATGCAGTGATCAGGATAAGACTAGACTGGTTAGACTCCATCCAATCATTTCACGGCCAAGCAAGAATTACGGCTTGATACTTTAACTAACTAGGGTTATCATATGCCTAGTTACTAGCAAGATGTAGTGAGAATCTTCCACAGCCACAAGCCCTGCAGACCATCCAGGTTACCCGGGTTGAAAGATTAGAGTTGAATTCAGGTGGATACATCGTCCAGGAAACGAATGTACCCTTAGGTAGCTTGAAGGGTGCAACACATGACAGTGTGCTGGAAATGTGCCCTACTCGACGGCAGGCTACAGATCCCAAGGCGTGCCCAGGTAACGGGATTGCCTGTAGCTGGGAGATCTCTTTATGACTAGTATATTAATCTAGTTATTAGTCTTAGTCCATTTCAATGGGTACTCCTGACCGTGGTACTCAGGAGTCCCCTTCTTAGACATGATGTAAGACATGATTGAATTATTTGTACAAGCATAATCGTCCACGGTGTCCATGTTATTTATACAGGTCATGTTATGTCAGGTAGCCGTCGCAACAGCTTATTAAGATATATCATGTCAGGTTATCATGCCAAGTGTACTTTGTCAGGAGTGCGCCACGGCTAAGGCATATGCGGCCAGGAATGATCTCATGCGGCTGGAAGGGAACAGTCCATGCGGCTCAAAATCTGAGTTCATGCGGCTCGGATAAATCGGTCTCAAGGCAGCGTGGGCGCGCGGCGCATGCGGCTGCAGGAGCTTATGCGGTCAGGAAGGGGGAATCTCATGCGATGGGGGAGCACAGGGAGCCTGCGGCTTAGAGTAATGGGGAGCAGTCTATGCGGCTGAAATGGTCCTAGCATATGCGGATGATCGGTTGAGGGTCCCTGCGGCTCATGGTAGATGGGCCTCATGCGGCCCGAAACAGTGGGCGCATATGCGGTCGAACATAGAGGGATTATGCGGCTCGCGGAGAGCGGGAACATGCGGCTGCATGGGTCTCAGCCTCATGCGGCTGGGGCTAAGTTTCATGCGGCTAGAAGGAATACTTGCCGCATGAACTTGTCATGCGGTCAAGTCAAGGCAATAGCGCATGCGGTTGGAACTGACTTGCCGCATGAATGTTCATGCGGTCAAGTGCTACCATACGGCTCGGGACTGTGCTTCTTCTCCAAATTTCCGAGAAGAAGTATACCATAAGTCATGGCCTTCCAAGCTGCATAACTCTATCATCCGGAGCCCAAATCCGAACTTTCATAGGTTAAAATAGGGTAGAACGAAACTCTACAACATGAAACCATCAAAACTCAAAATAACCAGATTAAGTAGATCAAAACCCAAGAAATCCAAAAATAATGTAAATATAGATCTACAAGAATCTAGCCATGGAAAGTAAAAATGCCAAGTTCTAAAGTAAGTTAGAATGCTGTAAGAAAGAGAATGAAGCAATAAAATTGGAGTTCCTCCATGAAGCAAGTTGCACGTGCCTAGACCTCTCTCTCCCTCTCTCTGGTAGGTGAAGAATTAATGGAGGGAAGAAGGAGAGTAATGAAGAGAGAGAAGGAAGTGGGGTTAATAAATGGTAGTGGTGGTGGTAGGTAGGGGGTTCACCCCTTTGGTTCTTGATGAACGAAAGCAATCCCAAACCGAACCAAGCCAACCCGAACCAAGAATAACCAAGCCAAACCAAACCAAGGAGATATGCAAATACAAGATAAAATACGTATACGTATCCCAAATACGTAATACGAACACAGGCATTACAATACCGCATATACAGAACATAGATGATTCACACTAATGTATGCTAGAATGAATTTTGGGTTATGTTCTGAGTCATCCGTTCTCACACTTAAAACACATAGGAATTAGTAGTGTGAGAGCGCCGGAGAGAGCGAGAGCGCCGGAGGGGGGAGGAGAGAGAGAGTGAAAGAGTAAAATGGTACAACATGGTGAAGTAGTACTGTATTTTGGCTCCAGCTCTAGCTCCATTTGAATTAATCTACAGTACGACATGGTGATCAGGACATAGTCCCTGCAGCCATTCGACTGGCGAGGCAAAAACTATGTAGCCGTAGATTAAGTTGACTGTCCTTCGATCCTCATCCCTCGGCAATATGATACGACAACCTATCACTATATCATATATAGTAGTAGATGATGTCTTAGTATTACATTATGTGAGTTCATCTTGATTCTGTTACATTCTTCAGATACTAGATATCATAAGAACATATACTACACCATATGTACGGAACATAGATGATTCACACTAATGTATGCTAGAATGAATCTTGGGTTGTGTTCTGAGCCATCCGTTCTCACACTTGGCAATCAAATTTTCTGTACTTTATCTGCTTTCGAAAATGTACTCAAATTACATGATGGTTCCTTTAGTTAGCTTGCTTATGTTACAATTATATTATTTGTGAATATCGATCTTACAAGATGGCACCCATGACCCGAGGAGCGGTACGTCATTTGAGGGAAACAGTGAATACTGAGGTGGGCAGTCATATGCGGCTCGAGCGGAGACTCTCCATGCGGCCTAGACACGTGGGCAGTTATATGTGGCTCGAGCGGAGACTCCCCATGCGGCTCAGGCCGAAGTTGCCCTATGCGGCCCAGATCGAAACAGCTCTATGCGGTTCAAGCAGACGCTCTCCCATGCGGCTCACGAGGACCATCTCTATGTGGCTCACGAAGGAGTTACCCATTATGCGGCCACCTACGTCCATGCGGTCCAGATTATCACGTGATTCGAAGGTTCGGAGGCCACTCCCCAACAGCCTTGACACGTGGCCGGGCTTATGCGGCTCAATCTTCATACGGCTCAGATCCCCTCAGTGGCTCCCAGGGCACGTGTCATAAAGCCAATTAATTTCCCAAATTTACTGCAATCAAAGATTGGGTCAAATTCCAATAATTTGGGACACGTAGCAGGAGAATGAATTAAACTTATTCATTCAGATTCGCAGACATCAGCAGATCATCATAAGGGAGATTTATTCCAATCAGCATTAATTACTGAAAGGATTTGGCACAATCTACATTAATGGCCCAGATTCATTACACTCAAAACTAATGGCCCAGATTGATCAATCAACAGGCCACCGCCACTTTAAGGGACAATCATTGTAAACCCTAATGATGGCATTCCCTTCTTCTAAATAGCAATGTGCCATTCCCTTGCGAAGAGGACCCTTTTTTGAGATCAGAGAGCACCAGAATACTTGGAGAGAAAAAGCAGAGAGAGAGAGAAAAGAGAGCATTTCTTCAACGCCAAGCAATCTTTTGGAGCCAAGGTTGCGTACCGATCGTCCAAGGAGTAAGGCAGAGCTGCCGTAGCTTTCCCGAGCCTCTATCATCACCCCCAGAATCTAAAATAAATAATTGTACTTAGATTGCTGTACCTAGGTTTTCGTCCCTAGGCTTTCTTTGTACAAGCGAGTTTGTAACGTGAAGTAAAAGTCCAGTCCTCCGATAATTGTTCTGCTCTTTTATATTTCATGTCAAACACAATGGCAACTCTGCTGGAGATAAACTTCTCCACGGCTGAGGAGTTGGTGACGTAGTCGGATGCAGCCAAGCTTGGCTCCATGCAACAGAAGATGGTCGTCCGTTTCGACCAACAGGCGTTTGAAGAAATGCTCTCTGAAGGAAGTGCCGGCCCGATCCAGAAGCAAACCCGCACAAAGAAAGCTCGCTGCGAGTGGAGGCCAAAATCATTTACTCCTCCACAAGCTCTGGACGGGATACTCTCTGCTACCCAAGACGGCGAAGGCAACTCTCATACGGCTCCACTTTGAGCCGTAGAGCACTTTGCTGTCCCCAAGTCCGGCAGAGGAAAGCACTACGATGCTGGACTTGCAGGGATAAAGAGCGACTCTATGCGCCCCAAGAAGAAGCCGAGCACTCCTGTGGCCAAATCTGCTAACCATATGCAGGAGGCTCATGCGGGTGAATCTACCAGCCGCATGAAGAAAGTCTATGCGGCTAGATCATCCAGCCGCATGAAGAAAACTCATGCGGTTGAGATTCCCAGCCGCATGAAGAAAACCTATGCGGCTACGTCAGCCAGCCGCATGAAGATTGTTGAGGACGGCAGCATGACGCCTACCCCGTGCGGCTCTGTCTTCGACTGCTTGTCCTATGGTCCTGATCTCTTGTGCTCCCAAGTAGAAATGTCTGACTCTCTCCAGCATCATCTAGACTCTTCCTACTATGTGCCTTTACGTACTAGAGTGAGGAAGTCTAGGGCAGCGCGAGCTTGGCACGCTCGGTCCGCTGTTCCTGTCTCTGATCATCTGAGCGTCCCGCATACCGTTATGCGGGCCTCAGATGGGAAGTTGTTCAGAACCACTCGAGTCCAGCCCCCGGCGGCAAACGGACAGAGAGGTACGCAAAAGTCTCCCAAAATCTAGGGAGCAAGCATGGTCGATCCAGACCCATCTGACTTACGTGAGGCCATCCTCCACAAACCCAAGGAAAGAGAAAATGCATCGGGGTGCAAAAATTCCTCCCACTGACATCACTGCACCCAAGTCATCGTCAACTGCTGCTGCAATAACGCAACAGTACGAGAAGACCGGTAGTCTATCTTTCAAAGACTGCAACAGCCGTCTTCAGAAGACGAGGCACTTCCCGTCGTCTCCTGCAACTCTACTCAGAAAGTCCCCGCTGATGGAAGAAGGAAGAAGACAAATGTTCCCAGCCCTAAGATTACAACCACTACGACTAAAAGACTGTCGTCTAAGCGGGTGCCCACCACCGGAGTTTTCCAAGGGACTCATTCTAAGACAAAATCTGCTACAGTGGGAGATTCGTCGTCCATAACACAAAGGGTTACTGGGACTAGGGGTAGCACTCCTCCAAACCTCCACGACAATCCGATGTTCCAAGAAGACGAGTCAGGAGTGGCAACTCTCCCATCGGATGCAGCAAACCTTGACGTCCCCGAGGACGTCCACAACTCCCAAGATGAGGCAAACTCGAAGATTGGGGGTACCGTTCCTTCCGAATCTGAACCAGAGGAGAATATTCCCACATACCCCGATGACTTCTCACTACATGGGTATGATTCGGAGGGCGCTTCCTCCACCGCTCCGTCCATCTCTCCTCACGTAAAGAAGGTATTCATGACAGACAGCAGCCAAGGAGGTTCCAGTGATTGCCAATGCATCGACACCCTCGAAGCCATATTGCTTGCCTTAGTCAAGTCTGTGGATGAGATCAAAGAAGACCTTCCAACTCTGCAAGGAGGGACGCCTGGCCAAACAAGCGCGGGTCCCGCGGTCAATGCGGACTCGAATCAGCAGCACCGAACCCGGGCAGCAGTTCTCCTGAAGTAACGGCCCTCACCACCGTGGATGAGGCCCGCGAAGTGAGAAGAGAGGTCCAGGAGCTCCGAGCCATGTTTCATGCTCAAGAAAACTCTCAAGACCTCAGAATACGGCAACCGTACCCTGCTGTCTGGAGGGATGTTCCATTCCCACCAAGATATAAGCCATTCAATATCAATTCCTATGATGGCAAGACCTCAGCAAGTCGGTACATCACTTACTTCGAGGTCACCATCGACCATTTGCCCCATGACGATGCCATCCTCACACGATTATTCATCAGGGCATTGGAAGGGGTCGCCTTCGACTGGTATCGCAACCTGCCAGACAACTGCATCCACTCCTTTGTCGACTTCAAACACATGTTCTTGGAGAGATTCTATGAAGTAGGGCAGGACATCACAATGTACACCCTCATGGACGTCATCCAAGGGGAGAAAGAGCTGACAAGAAACTATATCGAGCGGTTTCGCCAAACCGCAATGAAGCTGCCGTCTGGAAATCCGGATTCCTCCTTGATTGAGATCTGCCAAAAGAGATTGCTCCTAACAATCAGTCTCTGGATGGGCGAAAGTCAATTCAAGGACTGGAAGACGTTCATCATCAGCGCCATAAGCACCGAAGAACGATTGAAGAAGGCTCGCCAATTGGGATTGCACATCTCGGACGTAGAGAATAAAGGCAAGCGCCCTAATACCAACAACGACACTGGGGGTAGCCCCTCCAACAATAGGGACATCAGGGGTAAGCAGGCTATGGTGGCCGACACAACACAGAAACCTGAGCCAAAGTCGACAGACAAACAATGGCCGTAAATCACTTACTCCTTCGAAGACGGTCACGTCAAGCCCATCTTGGACATGCTCATACCAGGAGACGGAATTCAGCTTCCTCCACCAAGACGGGAACCCCGGCAGGCAGACATGGAGAACCTAAAGTACTGCCATTACCATCGCTACGTCCACCATGCCACACATGACTGCTACCAACTAAAACGGTACATCCAAAATCTCATCGATTCGAACGCACTGGCCATCGATTTCGAAGAGGTAACTGTGGCAGCCAACATAGTGTCAGTACAATTCTGCAGCTTTCCTCTGACGGAAACTCAAAACGGTGTGGTCCCCATGCCTCTGGCGACAATAAAGATTGCTAATCTTCTACCTCCCCGAGATCCGGCTGCTGGTCTAGTACCCCTCACCACATCACGAGGGGAGGTCATGTGGATCCATCCAGACTTGGTATCGGAAGTGACTCGGCCCACATCATCTTCCATCTGCAAGAAGAAGGGTGGAAAAGTCAGGTCCTGCCGCACAATCTCGGCAGACATCGAAGAAGCTACAACCGTCATCACGCGATCTGGGGCACAATCCTAACCTGTGGCTGACAACCCGACTGAAGATCATCAGCCCGCTACAACTGACGCTCCGGGTCACCAACTTCTGACTCGGATACCAGCATCGGAGACCTATTCAGGCAAGTCTTGTCAGTCAACATGGCATTCGTCGACGCTTATGAAGAAGATGAAGACATCCCTGAGATCCTCGAGCTAGAGCCGTGGGCCCAACAGCTGGATGCATAATGGGAAAAGTGGTTCAAACAGAGAGAACCTCCTACTGAAGATGAGGTCATACAAGTAGATCTCGGCAGTGAATCTTCTCCAAAATCGATCTTCGTCAGTAAAAGCCTAACAGACGAAGAGCAAGAATCGCTGCTGGAACTCGTCAAAGAATATATTGATGTGTTTGCCTAGGGCTATGAAGACATGCCGGGGTTAAATCCCGATATTGCTCTTCACAAGCTCAATATTCGGCCGGATGTAAAGCCAGTCAAGCAACAACAGCGACGCTTCCGCCCAGGCATCATGGATGTGATCGAAGCCAAAGTAAACAAACTAATAGCCAGCGACTTCATTCGTGAGGAACAACATTCGGATTGGGTCGCCAACATAGTACCAGTCCTCAAGAAGAATGAGAAGGTTCGAATCTGCATCGACTTCCGCAATCTGAACGAGGCATGTCCCAAAGATGAATTCTCCCTCCCTATCACGGACATCATGATTGACAATACCTGCGACTTCGAACGTATGTCATTCATGGATGGCTTCTCGGGGTACAACCAAATCAAGATGTCTCCTGACGACGAAAAGCATACATCATTCCGAACATCGATTGGCGCATACTGTTACACAGTCATGCCTTTCGGTTTAAAGAATGTCGGTGCCACATATCAAAGAGCCATGAGCATCATCTTCAGAGACTACTTACGCAAGACGGTAGAATGCTATATTGATGACATCGCCGTCAAGAGTCGCTGAAATGGAGACCATCTGCAGGATCTGAGGACGGTATTCGACCTGATACGAGCACACAATCTGAAAATGAACCCTACGAAGTACTTCCTGGGCATATCCAGCAGAAAGTTCTTGGGTTTCATCATCACCGCCCAGGGTATCTATGTAGACCCTGAGAAGACAAAGGCAATTATGGAGATGGGTTCCCCGAAATCCACGAACTCAGAGGCCTTCAAGGAAGGCTAGCTTACATCAGGAGGTTCATTTCCAACCTCTCCGGGCGATGTCGACCATTTACCCACCTCATGAAGAAAGGCGTCTCATTCATGTGGGACAAAGAATGTCAGCAGGCCTTCGACAACATCAAAGAATATTTGTCGAACCCTCCAGTCCTGGTGGCTCCAATTGCTAGAAAGCCATTCCTGCTCTACGTACGAGCAATGGAACATTCCCTCGGGGCTCTGCTGGCACAAAACAACGATGCAGGCCATGAGCAAGCCATATATTACCTCAGTCGAATGATGATTGGGCCAAAGCATCGATATACCGCTGTGGAGAAGGAATGCCTTGCCCTGGTGTTCGCCATTCAGAAGACGCGGTACTATATCACTGGGCAAACAATACATGTGATCTCACGAGTCAACCCCCTCAGGGTCCTCATGACTAAACCAGAGGCACTCAGCTCTTGCCTCGCTACATGGGCAATATTGTTGTCCCCTTATCATATGATCTTCGTCCCGCAAAAGGCTGTCAAAGGTCAAGCCCTGGCAGACTTTTTGGCAGCCCACCCGGGTTTGGAGTCATCCAGAATATATGAAGAGATCCCAGATGAGGTCGCCGACTCGCATGCAACCTCTCACGATGATATATGGCAAATGTTCTTCGACGGTGCTTCGAGAACTGGACCCAAGGGCAACATCATAGTCGAAGTCGGGGTGGTGCTGGTTTCTCCTTCCGGATTGGTGATCAATCGCGCTTACTCTCTCACAGAACCCTGCTCTAACAATGTGGCCGAGTACAACTCTTTGGTCATTGGCCTCCAACTTGCAAGGGAGCTGGGGGTAGAATAACTTGAAGCATACGACGATTCTCAGTTAATCGTCAATCAGATCCGGAGCTCATACGAAGTCCGCCACGAAGACATGTTCCCCTATCACCAGATAGCGATCGACATCATTTCGTTGTTCGAAGGGTTCTTCATCGAGCACGTTCCCAGACTTCGAAATATCGAAGCCGATGCCTTAGCAGGCCTGGCCGCTTCCCTAGAAGTACCAAATCAAACTCATCAATCGGTAGATGTGATAGGCCACGAACTGGTCTGTCCCAAAAACAACGTTCAATTCGTAGCGAGTTATTCCGCTCAGACGATCGATGATGTCCCAGATTGGAGAAAACTATTCATTGACTTCGTCGTCTACGACATCCTGCCCGAGAACCTAAAGGAAGCCACCTCCATCAGACGACGTTCTCTCAGATTCTTCTACGATACAGAGACGAAAATGTTGTATCGACGATCCTATGATGGATTATTGCTTCGGTGTCTGTCAAACACAGAAGCCAAAGAAGCCGTACGAGAAGCTCATGACGGTGTCTGCGGGGCCCATCAGCCTGGCCCAAAATTTTAAGACCGTCTTTGCCGAATGGGCTACTACTGGCCCACGATGGTAGCAGATACGATAGACTATGTAAGAAGGTACAAAGCCCGCCAAGTCCACGTAGACTTTATCCACCAGCCATCCGAATTTCTACATCCGACAGTAGCATCCTGGCTATTCGAAGCATGGGGGATGGATATCATCGGTCCGATTACTCCACCTTCCTCCTGAGGACATCGCTTCATACTCGCAATCACAGATTACTTCTCCAAATGGGCAAAAGCTGTCCCGCTTGCAGAAGTCAAAACATCGAACGTGATCAGCTTCCTCAAGCATCACGTCATCTATCACTTTGGACTGCCCCGAAGGATCATCCACGACAATGGTCTGCAGTTTACAAGCCACGCCTTCTATCGATTCTGTGACAAGCATCGTATCCATAATATTGCTTCAATACCGTACAACCCGGCAGCAAACGGGTTGGCAGAGGTATTCAACAAAACCATCATCAAGTTACTCAAGAAGTTCGTATCGTCTAACAAATACTACTGGAACGAGACGCTTGGTGAATGCTTATGGGCATATCGTACCACGGTCCGAACGACCACAGGGAACACACCATTCTCCCTGGTGTACGAGAGTGAGATAGTTCTCCCATTAGAGACTCAAATACCCTCACTCCGCGTCGCCCTCACTTATCAATTGACGACGGATGATAACTACCGACGTCGACTACAAGAGTTAGAGGCCTTAGATAAAAAGTGCCTCATAGCTCAGCAAAGGATCGAGCTATACCAAGCACGCATCTCTGGAGCCTTAACAAGAAGGTTAAAATCAGAATATTCTAGGTGGGCGATCTCGTTCTGGCAGTCCGGAGGTCGATGGTCATGACTCACAAGACCACCGGCAAGTTCCAGCCAAAATGGGAAGGTCCATTTATCATCGAGGCTGTATTCTCCAACGGTGCTTACCGCCTCGCCAAGCAAAACGGAGACTTGCTCATGTTTCCCGTCAACGGCAAGCTCCTGAAGAAATATTATGTCTAAACGACACATTCTAGATCATCGAGTCATGTACCCGCTGGTGCCGCTGAACTCACACCCACAATATTCCAGATCATCGAGTCATGTACCTACTGGTACCGCTGAACTCATATCCACAACATTCTAGATTATCGAGTCATGTACCCTCTGGTGCCGCTGAACTCACATCCACAATACCCTAAATTATCGAGTCACGTACCCGCACGTGCCTCTAAACTCACATTCCGGTCTCTCTCTCAGATAGTAAGTCATGTATGATCATACCCCTAAACTTTCTTCCTGGAAGAGATCCTTCCTCATGATCCACAACCCGTACTCCCAGTGCACAAAAAGGGTAACCTATCCACAATTTCCAAAACGGCCATGTCATCATTACCTCTGAGTCGTTTCACTTTCGCCAAAAATAAATCACCCCTCTACATAGAACTTCCATGTCCTTATTAACTCTGAGTTGTTCTATGTACCTCCCGTCAAAGAAACCCTCATGCTCACCATGTCCTCAGTACCTCTGAGTAAGTATTTGGTTCCTTTTTAACTTGTTGTCCGTATCCAAAACCAGGGCACGTTAGGGGCAATGGGTCCACGTAAAATGTCTCAAAAAGATGACTATTACAAAGCAAAAGAGTGAAGCAAATATATTCCATTCATTCAAAAATTGGTTACATCCACACGACTACAAGCAAGTCAAAGAGGTTCTTCATGCAGACAAGAAGAAAAGCGAAACAAAACAAAGACTACAGACAAAAGATAGACATCTACGAGAAGCCCCTAAGTCCTAGTTGCAGGAGCGCGTATATCGTTCCCTCAACCACCTCACATATGAAGGATGCAATTGAGGAAGATCCTCGGCCAGAATAGGAGAATCAGAATTCCCAACGCTATCGCCCTCAGCAGTTTCGATATTTGGAGAGCTGCCATCCCCCTCAGGCGCCGGTTCTTCTTTCATCGCCTCCTCCTTAACAGAGGAAGACCCCCGGTTGATGACAGGAGGCTGCGGCTCCTCTGACACTGCAATCTCAGCATTCGGTGGAGATACTGCAAGAACCAAAGACGAAGAAAATAAAAACAGTCAGAAGACATTCAGAAATGTTCATGCGGCTCGTTTAAAGACAACTCTCATGCGGCTCGGACATGGGGTATACCCCCATGCGGCTCAGTCATGGGACGTGTATGCAGACCATGTAGTTTGAGAAGGTCGTATCAAAGGCTTGTGCATGAAGCATGCAGCAAAGCAGGCTCTGTTAGGGTTTCAAAGTACTCAATCATCTACATAATCCTTACCTTCGATGGCAATGTGAACGTCAAGACGAACGGGGGGCGCGACAGTCGAGGATGAAGCCGACTTCTTACTCTTCGCCACAGCCTTCTTCACAGCCTTAGAAGCCCTGGGTGCCATCGTTGTCTGATGATCAGAGGAAGAAAACAAGACAGGAATCTGAGTCGAGAAGAGTCTAAGAGAGAAGACCGTCCAAATACCCTTCTATTTATAGACAGAAAAAAAGGAGGACTAGGGACCGACGCCTCGTACAACGTGATCGACTCTTCGGCTATCTAGCCAAGTAAAGACTAAGCTCTTGGGATCCTGTCCTAAAAAGATTTGCACGTATGGCATAATGACGTGGCAAAGAGCCTATGCGGTTTAGATGGCCATGTGACTGAAACAACTATGCGACTCAAATGGTCATACGGCTGAAACTTCCATGCGGCCAAGACATCTATGCGGCTAGAAAGAGCTTGCACACAGCCATGCTTCTTATTCAAAGTATTTCAATTTTGCAAATTAAAAACTTTGAAGGGGGTCTTGTAGAAGCATGGAAAATAATAAAGAAAGAGCCATGCGGCCAGAAAACCCCATGCGGTTCAGAAAGCCCTTGCGGCTCAGAGATTCATGCGGCACAAGGGACTATGCGGTTCGATACGTTCCATGCGGCTCAGAAGAGGGGCCACGTAGCATACAAGCAACTCTTTTCTTACTGCATTAATTGCCTTGACGGCTAACATCTCTGACAAGACGACAGCCCTGACACAAAGATATAATTATGACTCTGTCATAATGATAGACTCCTAGAAAAATAAAGGAAATCTCTGACATAAATCTCCCGAGATCCAGAAAATGCCACGCGGCCTAGACATGTGTGCAGTCATATGCGGCTCGAGCGGAGACTCCCCATGCGGCTCAGGCCGAAGTTGCCCTATGCGGGCCAGATCGAAACAGCCCTATGCGGCTCAAGCAGACGCTCCTCCATGCGGCTCACGAGGACCATCTCCATGCGGCTCACGAAGGAGTTAACCGTTTTACGGCCACCTACGTCCATGCGGTCCAGATTATCACGTGATTCGAAGGTTCGGGGGCCACTCCCCAACAGCCTTGACACGTGGCCGGGCTTATGTGGCTCAATCCTCATGCGGCTCAGATCCCCTCAGTGGCTCCCAGGACATGTGTCATAAAGCCAATTAATTTTCCAGATTTACTGCAATCAAAGATTGGGTCAAATTCTAATAATCTGGGACACGTGGCAGGAGAATGAATTAAACTTATTCATTCAGATTCGCAGACATCAGCAGATCATCATAAGAGAGATTTATTCTAATCAACATTAATTACTGAGAGGATTTGGCACAATCTACATTAATGGCCCAGATTCATTACACTCAAAACTAATGGCCCAGATTGATCAATCAACAGGCTACCGCCACTTTAAGGGACAATTATTGTAAACCCTAATGATGGCATTCCCTTCTTATAAATAGCAAGGTGCCATTCCCTTGCGAAGAGGACCCTTTTTCGAGATCAGAGAGCACCAGAATACTTGGAGAAAAAATGCAGAGAGAGAGAAAAGAGAGCATTTCTTCAACGCCAAGCAATCTTCTGGAGCCAAGGCTGCGTACCAATCGTCCAAGGAGTAAGGCAGAGCTGCCGTAACTTTCCCGAGCCTCTATCGTCATCCCCCAGAATCTAAAATAAACAATTGTACTTAGATTGTTGTACCTAAGTTTTCGTCCCTAGGCTTTCTTTGTACAAGCGAGTTTGTAACGTGAAGTAAAAGTCCAGTCCTCCGATAATTGTTCTGCTCTTTTATATTTCATGGCAAACAGACCCATTTGAGTAGGACGTATACTTTGATAATATCTCCTCCAACACTCAATTCTACTATTGATATCATTCTTGTAAAGGTGATCTCTCAGAGTGTACGTCCTACTCAGATAGATCTCTCAGAGTATCCTCTCCGGTTGGGTTGTGTTCTGAGCCATCCGTTCTCACACTTAAAACACATATGAATTAGAACTGTGTTTTGTATTTTCGGCGAACCCAGGGATTGGATTCTATATTTTGTATTTTGGTTTCTGTATTTTGGCTCCAGCTCCATTTGCATTAATCTACGGTACGACATGGTGATCAGGACATAGTCCCTGTAGCCATTCGACTGGCGAGGCAGAAACTATGTAGCCGTAGATAAAGTTGACTGTCCTTCGACCATCATCCCTCGGCAATGATGATACGACAACCTATCACTATATCTTATATAGTAGTAGATGATGTTTTAGTATTACATTATGTGAGTTTATCTTGATTCTGTTATATTCTTCAGATACTAGATACGATAAGAACATATACTACACCATATGTACAGAACATAGATGATTCACACTAATGTATGCTAGAATGAATTTTGGGTTTTGTTTTGAGCCATCCGTTCTCACACTTGGAGATAAATCAAATTTTTGCTATTTTATCTGACGCACAAATACCGCTCGAGTGAGCCAAAGGCATGCAGCCACTTCCCTCCCTCCACCGCCGTACCTAGTGGAGGAGTATATTCGTCGGTCGCAGCAGGGATTACCACCACCAGAAAATCGAAATCCTCCTCCTTAAAGTATTGTAATTAAAAAAATTAGGAATATTTGTGGGAATTTTGGAATATTTGTGCTATGATCGGATTATAACGACGGATATTAGGTTACTCTTCAGGATAATTGATGTCTATTTTATATTAATTTAGTTTGGTCTACATGATTCTTGGATAATTGGTGTGCATTAAATTTGTATGTGCATATTTGTTCTATGTGATTCTTGGATAATTGGTGTGCATTATATATTTGGTCTATGTGATTGTTGGATAATTGGTGTGCATTATATATTGGTTTGATTTATGCATATTTTTATGAACAGAAAAAGTACTGTAATTTTTTTTCAAAAAAATCACAGTTAGCGACGGACTAGTGACCGGTTAGCGACGGATATTTCTAGCTCCATTTGCATTAATCTACGGTACGACATGGTGATCAGGACATAGTCCCTGCAGCCATTCGACTGGCGAGACAGAAACTATGTAGCCATAGATAAAGTTGACTGTCCTCCGACCCTCATCCCTCGGTAATAATGATACGACAACCTATCACTATATCTTATATAGTAGTAGATGATGTTCAAGTATTACATTATGTGAGTTCATCTTGATTCTGTTATATCCTTCAGATACTAGATACGATAAGAACATATACTACACCATATGTACAGAACATAGATGATTCACACGAATGTATGCTAGAATGAATTTTGGGTTGTGTTCTGAGCCATCCGTTCTGATCAAGCATTTTCCTTCTCCTCTCCTCCACCATGGCTCTGGACCCATCTGCTCCTCGCTACTTCCCTTCTTCTTATTTGACTCTCTCAGCCACATATGATATCCACCTCAAGTGTAGAGTCGGGGGAGAATAAGTAGGTAGGAAGAGAAGGGGGAAGCAGCACAGCCTGTCACGACCCGCACCCTAGAGTAAGGGCACGAAAAGTGGATACGTCCAGCCTACGTCGCAGTGTCGACGGTAGAACGCTGTCCTAGGTCACAACATCTAACAATATAAAGCTAAACAGTTTATACTCCCCGAATGGAGGTGACATAGCAGATACAGTCTCAATCACATCTAAGGTAGAGCATAATGGAAGATAGATAAAACATAAAATCCAAAAGGGATATAGCAGATAGAAGTCTAAGTGTCTAAGATACACAGCCCAGAAATACATCTCAAAGCTCAAATACAGTAATCCATAAATACAACTCAAGACAACTGAAAATAAACTATGAGCAAAACCCTAGTTATCTATACAACCTCTACTGTGTCTCCTCTAGGCTAGCAGGCAACCTCGAGGCTATCTGTAAAATTTATCAACAGGTCCAGTCAGGACAGGAGCGAGCACAATACATCTCAACAAGTCATAGCAGGAAAGGAAATGTAATCATGCTAGAGAATAAAATACAGGATCTGAAGAATAGCATAATGTAAGAGAGAGACTGTAAGTAAATATCTATGATACATATAAAGAGAGACAGTGCTAGTGATTCAGAGTACTAGATAAACATGTGAATGGCTAAGGACTGATTCATGATTATACTACTTGGAATTGATTCATGATTACACTACTTGGATTTATTCACATGTTCATTTATACTCCCCCATCCCCAATCAATACACAAAGATCCATTCAAGTTAATTTAAGATTCATGATTATACTACGTTGCCCATAAAGGGTGATTCATGAATTGATTCGTGAATGCTCGGTGATCATGTGAGTACATGAGTCACTAGCTGATTCCCGAAGATTCATGATAATATAAGCATAAGATACATGATGTAAGTGAAACACACTGGACAAAAGTATCTGATGCTCTCGAGAAGGATAACATCTCATGAAGGGATCCATATAGTACTAATCCGTGTTACCAACGTTTCAGCATCAAGTAAGATAATCTAAAACAGGAAATATAATCCTAAACAAGATATGAAATGATCAAAGAATGTACTCGCCTGATAACTGAATGTCCGAAGAGGGTGTACTACCTGAGGAGAGGTGTCTGTCTCCTAATCAGAGTAACACAAGTTGCAACTTGTCTAAAATAAGGAAATAGACTGTTACATGCTGTCTAGGTCAAACTAGGCTAAAGTCAACACTTGGTCAACTCTAGTCAACTAGACTAGTCAAACTAGGTCAACTAGGTCAAACCTAAACCAAACAAGTCTATACTAGTCTAACTAGTTTATTCTAGGCCTAATCAAGACTAAACAAGTCTAACTAAACTCTCACTAGGCAAACAGACACACCATAGGCTAAGAGCCCTAGGCTATAGGCTATATCATGCCTAAGCCAAACCATAAACACATATACACATAACAATATATATATCTAATATAATGTAGTACACTCATAACATATAGGCTACCTATATGTACATCCCACATATCTATATATATATATATATATATATATATATATATATATATATGCATCACTATTCACATATTCATATACATAGATATATATAGGAAAGCTATATATATAGGTACATACATATATATATAGAGAGAAAGAGAGGTAAAAGAGTAAGTGAGTATGTGTGTGTTTGGCATGTGTGTGAAAGGATATGTGTTAATGTTCTAAAATTTAGTGATAGGTAGGTGTATGTGACATGGGATACATGATGTCAAAGGGTGTATGAATGCATGTGTGTAAAAGGTTATAGGTTAATTCAGTTTATAGAAATACATACATACTTACTTACCTTGTATACATGCATACATACATATCATGTATATTACATTTACATGATACATACATGTATACTTGTATTATATTATACTTACATTCATGCATATTAGATATTTGTATTTATATTAACATATTGCAAACATTCATTTCATTCATGCATCTATGCATTACCTACATGTTTTATACATATGCATACATTGTATATTCATGTCATTTCATATATTAACATAGAGACATACAAACATGCACACATCATATGTTTCATACCTTGCATTACCTTACATATCATGTTATATATTATCATTCATTCCTTTCATATATTACATTATCTTTAAGTTGAATACATCATATATGGATACAGTACATTATCTTGCATGCTTGTATTCATATATTACATTCTATATTACCTATATACATGTATTTCCTCCATTCATTCATGCTTGCATCATATACTCTACATTACCATACATGTTATCATTATATATTGTATTACAATATTTATACATTATGCATTCATATCTATCATTATATATATATCTTCATGCATACATTGTATATCATTCTTTCATTCATGCATTGCTTATATGCATTATATTAATTGCATTCCTACATGCTTGCATTCAACCATATATATACATTAATGTAAAGAGAATATATATCATATATATATCATTTCATTCATCTAACATATCATGCATTACATACTCTATATTCATTTAATATCCATACAACATAGGCTCATAGGTTACACAAAATGCATATATCGTATAGTCACTCTTCTACTTAAAACCAATACTGTACCAATTGGGCATTCACTAAATTCTAGGATTAAAGTATGTCGTAGCCCTTTGTGTTAGCTTTCCGAAACTTTAAACGGATCGCATTTTCGTGTCCGGAAGCTCCCGTAATCGCGAAAATACCGAAACACGTTCGTCTTTCGTACAACTGACACTCAAATAATTCTACAGAAAGTTACAGAAAGAATTTGGCCCAATAAAATATATATTTGGAAAGCTAACTTCGATACGGTTCTTTTAAAAAATATGGAAGATAAATCGGAGTTCTAAGCTAAAAGTTATGACATTTCTAAGTTGCTTAGGTTAATAAAAACGTGGATGAAAATTATGACGGATTTGACAAAAGAACACATATAGGCCAAGATACTTAGATACAAACATAGATATCTAAATGATACTCATTCTAACCATCCTAACTAAGATCAGTCCACTCTCTAACCATTATAAAACTGAATTTAAATATCTATTTAAACTATTATCATACATACATACACATGGGGTGTCCTAATTTGGGATCTATCAAGTTGGACACAAGATACATATCTAAAATCCTCAAGAGAGCTTCAAATGGCCTCCAATTTGAATCTAAATGGGACACATGCATGAGGATGGATCCTACAGATTCAAAACTAATTTATATGCAAAGAAAATCGATTTAGAGGATGGGTTTTACCTATTGGGAGTGGAATCCCAATAAAATTCTTTAGGATACGGCTCCGATACGAAGATCTCTCAAAGTGGACACTCCTCCTTGCACTCCTCTTCCAATCCTTGGTAACACCCTTCCTTTGGAGAATGGAAATGATTGAGGGAAGGTTTGGTGAAGGAATGATTTGATTTGGAGATCAAATCAATGGGAAGGCTCTCTAAAATTGGGGAAGAAAAAAAAGAAAATAAATGAGGCAAGATTGTAATGAATGAAATGAATCATTCTCTCCTAAAGGTGGCTGCCATAAAGTGTCCATTAGGGCTAATGGGAAATGTCCTAATTGCCCCTCTCTAGTCTCATATTGTTAAGTCTAGACTAGGTTCAAGTTTGGTGTCAAAATGATCTAGTTTTGAGTCTCTAACTTAACCATTCTAACATGATAAAAATTAGTTTAATTAACTAACTTAAAGTTGGGTCATGTAAGCAATGCTTAACTTAATATTGGGTCCCATCTAGAGTTCAAGCTACCCGGGTCACAATACAAGTCGGAACGAGACGAAACTCAAACCCGACTAAACAAATCCAATAAAAATAATATTAAAAATATAAAATTTTCCCAAAATATTAACATATGAAAAATGACCAAAATTACGTCAATTTAAATATTATTAAAATAATCTAAAATTCACCAATTAATTAAAATCCTAAATAATTCAAAAGTCACAAAATGACCAAAATATTCTTAGCCTAAAAAGTTGTAAATAGTCATTCTAATCACATGGTTAGGTCCCCATGGTTAGTCTCTAAGCTTAGCAAAACTAGGAATTAACTAGTTAACCATCAAAATCACAATTCAATATTTTAAATAGTTTTAAATTGATAAAAAAATTACCAAAAATCACAACATGAGTTAAATCTTATTGTCGATTAATCAAAATTATAAAAGTTCAAAATTACCCTCATTTTAGAAAAGTGGGTGTTACAAGTCTACCCTCCTTAGAAAAATTTCGTCCTCGAAATTAAGATGGTCGTACTTTTTCTAGAGTCTTGTCCCCAACAATCATGGTCTCAGAACTTACCTAAATCATACGATTAAAAAGGATGGCATACAAGGTCGTGGCATATGGTGGTAGTGAGAGTCTCATCTAGGTATACTAGTCATGCTAACCAAAAAGGGTCATAGGGTATCAAACATACAAGCAATCGGGGTTGTTAAACTGAAAAAGATACAGAAATAACAAATCATCAAAACTGTAAGGCAGTCTACCATCCTATATAAAAACTGGTACTTATCAGAAAATAAAATAAGATAACTACCAATTATCTATAAAGGGGTACTATTCAAAGAAAAAATCAAAATCAAAAGTTAAAGAATAAAAGTCAATTGCATTGAAATCCAATCACAATATATATATATATATATATATATATATATATATATATATATATATATATATATATATATATAGAGCGTTAGAGAGGGAAAAGCTAGCATTATGTAAAGCTTATGTGGTTAGTGTGTGTATGGGTGTATGTGGACATGTTCATAGGGTTAGATAGTAAACGTGTGTGTGTGTGTGTGTGAAATATACATGAAAGTGTATAAGATTATTTGGGTTTCAAAACAATAGCTATCAAGTTACACTACACATGGCATATTGGTTAAATAATCTACAATGCACAACCTATTTACTCATAACATGCATGGCTAACCATATATATACATATATCTATATGTATAGAGAGGTAAAGATTTAGTTATGTATCTATATACATTATAACATGTATGCATAACTATATATATATATATATATATATTTTTTTTTTTTTTTTTTTTTTTTTAACATGTATGCATAACTATATATATATATATATATATATATATATAAATATATATATATATATATATATATATATATATATATATATATATATATATATATATATATATATATATATATATATATATATATATATATATATATATATATATATATATGAAAAAAAAAAAATATATATATATATATATATATATATATATATATAGATATATGAATATAACATAGAGATATATGAATATAACTATATAGATATATGAATATATATACATATAACTATATAGATATATGAATATAACTATATAGATATATAGATATATGAAATATATATATATATATATATATATATATATATATATATATATATATATATATATATATATATATATATATATATATATATACCTATATAGATATATGAATATAACATAGAGATGAAGGGTTAGGCTTACATGGCAGTTGTGAACATTAGTGTACATTAGTGTAGAGTGTCAAGAGTACAGGGGTTATAACTTAAAATGAAGGGTTCAATCATTCAGTTCAGTTTAACACTACATATTAAATCTGAAATTGAACTAAACATTTAAAATCAATGTGATAAATGTTAACATGTATTCAGTTTTAGGATTTTGGAGAAATTCAAACATCAACCCAACCCAACGTTTATCATAACCTAACATGTAAAAATATGAAACCTAACATTATATCCCTACATACAATAATGTATATACCTCAAAATATTACATTTAAAAACAGCAATTTGAACTAATATTTAAAATCCAGTATTAAGGGTTAATATGCACACAGTCTCAGATTTGACAAGTTCAAACACAAAATTCAACCAATTTCTTTAAGAATTGAAACCTTGTGTATAACATACTTGTGCAGTGATGTAAACAAAACTAATAACATGAAATTTATATTTAAATTACGAATTTTAGACTGGAAAAGCAGAGAACCAGTCTCTGATACTGTACTGTATCAGAATATTGGGGTTTTGAGAATTTAAACATCCACAACATATTAATATGCATTTAGATGGGTTGATAATCAAAGTGTAGCATGCATACGTGTCAGAGAAAGTGTCTGTGTCCACTATATATATTCTTATGTTCCAATATAAAAATCAAATTCTATATCAAGACCAACATTTAGATTTCCTACCAAGATTGTAAAGCAGGTGATTGATGTAATCAAGACAGTTTTATTATTATTATTTAATACAAGAATAATAGCAAGAAGGAAATAACGATGAAATCTGTTCTGCTTATTTGTTTAAAAGAAGGAACCATTTGAAACCCAGAGCTAAAATATCAAATCCAAGATAAGGTCTAGTAAAATTATCGATTCATTGTATTAAGAAGAAATTCATAATAAGAAGTTACACAAAGGTTTATAAAAACAGTTAAAGCTACCCTAAGTTAAATAATGAGAACAAAAGAAAATAAACAAATAACAATTCTTTTTTTTTTGAAGGACTGAAACAAAAGTAGAGAAAACATGTTCAAAAATATTTAAGGTACAATCTGATAATCATATGCGTCTATCCAAAATTATGGTACTCTAAATCTTCGTCATACTAGTAAGCAAGGCTACGATAATCACAGAGTCCTCAACTTAGGCACATACCTCTAGAATCATGGTATTTAACATTTTCGCGATGCCACTAGCTTGGCTGCGAAAACCTTAAATTCCCACACCCGAGAAATATATCCAAGTCAGACTATATGTCCTCACCATGCTGGCTAATGTGACTGTAGAAGACTAGATTTCGTAACATAGATGACCTAGCCCATATAATTTCATCTTGACAAAAATTAAATTAAATCAACAATGAATACCCAAAAAAAATCAAATTTATCAACGAACATTAAGATTCAAAAATGAACAAAAATCCATCCAGTCATATAAATACAAACTCAGATGCAACAGCTAACATCAAGATTCAAAACTCAACAATCATCATCAAAATCAAATCCAACAACAGAAAGTAAAGATAAATCAAATCAAGGGGAGAAGAGTTTTCAAATCGAAGTTAAAATAAGATTCTCAAGGGTCGTCCCAGAAATCTCTCAGCGGATCCTAACTGTGATTGAGTACCTTCAAAATATATCCTAATCCTACTGCAGGCTGTAGTGGTACTCTAGTTCAAAAACCACTACACAAACTTGACCTGCATGGGCCACCACTAAAAACGTGTCATGACCCACACCCTAGAGTAAGGGCACGAGAAGTGGGTACGTCCAGCCTACGCCGCAGTATCGGCGGTAGAACGATGTCCTAGGACACAACATCTAACAATATAAAGCTAAACAATTTATACTCCCCGAATGGGGATGACATAGCAGATACAGTCTCAATTACATCTAAGGTAGAGCATAATGGAAGATAGATAAAACATGAAATCCAAAAGGGATACAGCAGATAGAAGTCTAAGTGTCTAAGATACACAACCCAGAAATACATCTCAAAGCTCAATTACAGTAATCCATAAATACAACTCAAGACAACTGAAATAAACTATGAGCAAAACCCTAGCTATCTATACAACCTCTCCTGTGTCTCCTCTAGGCTAGCAGGCAACCTCCAGGCTATCTGTAAAATTTATCAACATGTCCAGTCAGGATAGGATTGAGCACAATACATCTCAACAAGTCATAACAGGAAAGGAAATATAATCATGCTAGAGAATAAAATACAAGATCTGAAGAATAGCATAATGTAATAGAGAGACTGTAAGTAAATATCTATGACACATATAAAGAGAGACAGTGCTAGTGATTTAGAGTACTGGATAAACATGTGAATGGCTAAGGACTGATTCATTATTACACTACTTGGAATTGATTCATGATTACACTACTTGGATTTATTCACATGTTCATTTATACTCCCCCATCCATAATCAATACACAAAGATCCATTCAAGTTACGTTAAGATTCATGATTATACTACGTTGCCCATAAAGGGTGATTCATAAATTGATTCGTGAATGCTCAGTGATCATGTGAGTACATGAGTCACTAGCTGATTCCCGAAGATTCATGATAATAGAAGCATAAGATACGTGATGTAAGTAAACACACTAGACAAAAGTATCTGATGCTCCCGAGAAGGATAACATCTCATGAAGGGATCCATATAGTACTAATCCGTGTTACCAACGTGTCAGCATCAAGTAAGACAATCTAAAATATGAAATATAATCCTAAACAAGATATGAAATGATCAAAGAATGTACTTGCTTGATAACTGAATGTCCGAAGAGGGTGTACTGCTTGAGGAGAGGTATCTGTCTCCTAATCAGAGCAACACAAGTTACAACATATCTAAAATAAGGAAATAGACTACTACAATGCATCTACATGCTGTCTAGGTCAAACTAGGCTAAACTCAACACTTGGTCAACTCTAGTCAACTAGACTAGTCAAACTTGGTCAACTAGGTCAAACCTAAACCAAACAAGTCTATACTAGTCTAACTAGTCTATTTTAGACCTAATCAAGACTAAACAAGTCTAACTAAACTCTCACTAGGCAAACCAACACACCATAGGCTAAGAGCCCTAGGCTATAGGCTATATCATGCCTAAGCCAAACCACAAACACATATACACATAACAATATATATATCTAATATATTGTGGTACACTCATAACATATAGGCTACCTATATGTACATCCCACACACACACACACACACACACACACACACACACATATATATATATATATATATATATATATATATATATATATATATATATATATATATGCATCACTATTCACATATTCATATACATAGATATATATAGGAAAGCTATATATATAGGCACATACATATATATAGAGCGAGAGAAAGAGAGGTAAAAAAGTAAGTGAGTATGTGTGTGTTTGGCATGTGTGTGAAAGGATATGTATTAATGTTCTAAAATTTAGTGATAGGTAGGTGTATGTGACATGGGATACATGATGTCAAAGGGTGTATGAATGCATGTGTGTAAAAGGTTATAGGTTAACTCAGTTTATAGAAATACATACATACATACTTACCTTGTATACATGCATACATACATATCATGTATATTACATTTACATGATACATACATGTGTACTTGTATTATATTATACTTACATTCATGCATATTAGATACTTGTTTTTATATTAACATATTACAAACATCCATTTCATTCATGCATCTATGCATTACCTACATGTTTTATACATATACATACATTGTATATTCATATCATTTCATATATTAACATAGAGATCGCACTACAAGAAAAAACCCTTTTTACAACGTTGAAAAAAACGTTGTAAAAGGTCTTTTACAACGTTCAATAGAAGGTCGTTATATCCAGGGTTGTAAAAGGAGAGATATCTTCCACAATGTTTATTTGAACATTGTAAAAATGTTGTAGATGTTCTTCTCATAACACTTTATAAACATTGTTGAAATTTCTAAAATCTGACCAAAACTTTTCTACGACATTTTTTAAATATTTAAACAATACTTTTAAAACAAATTGCACATGTTGTAAATATAATTTCAACAACATTATGCAACTGTGGTAAAAACAATATCTACCACGTTCAGTAAACATTGTACATATATTTTATACAACAATGTACAAATGTTGTAAAAAAGTTTATACAACGTTTATAAAATGTTGTATATTTTATTCAATCATGTTTGCCTAACATTGTAATAAATATTTGTATGTTGTTTATAATATCAACAATAAATTAAAAGTATTGTAAATAAATTTTACAATATTTAGAAATGTTGTTAAAATATTATCTTACAACAATTTCGGCACGTTGTTGATAAAAAGAGTTTATACAACTTCTACAAAATGTATTTTTATTCAATCATGTTTTCCAAACATTGTAATAAATATTTGTATGTTGTAATTATAATATCAACAATAATTTAAAAATATTGTAAATAAATTTTATAATGTTTAGAAATGTTGTTAAAATATTATTTTAAAACAGTATTGAAATGTTGTTGATTATGTTTCCATTTTAAAAAAAATACAATTTACAAATAAAAATATATTGAATACAATTATAATACTAATACAAATACACAAATACAAATACAAATACACTTGTAAATATAAATTCAAGCAAAACCTCAATAGGATTTTTATGATCAAAGACAAATGACAAAGAATTATTAATAATACCTACAACTTGATCCTTATAAGCGATAAGCAAGTCTAGTGTTGCTTTAAAAACTCGTGTTAAAGCTTCCATTGGCATTTGGTCCTCTGGAAGGGCAATAAGTGAAGTCAACCCCAAGCAACAAACTTTCTTGTCATTTTTCCTGCACACAAATAGAGCAATGAAAGCTAGTAATTATCAAAGAAAAAACTCAGTTCACTAAAGGTTAGATAGCAAAAAGATAAGAGCATACAAAGCACAATAGAGCAACGATTTTGACAGAAAAGACTAGTGAAACTCAAACTTACCGCCTGAAATTAACATGAGCTCCACTCTTTTTAACTTGATGTAGCATCTGAAACCACAAATTAAGAACTTCTGTTGCGCCAAGCTTTTGTAGTATCCCAAGTGTCAAGGAAGGGTTGTAGTAAAGAGCATCAGCTATCTGAAGAAAAAGATGAGTCCCATAATTGACTTGTTCTGAATTCAACACGCCGCAAAATCGAAAATCAGGAATACAAATATGAAAATCAGCAGAAGCAAAAAAAAATGTTGTCTAAACTCCAACCATCACTTAATTATAAGAGCAAATACAAATAAAAAACAGCTATAGTATAGTAGCCCTGGTTATTAATATTCAGAAAGGAAGAGAATTCAGCATTGAGTAGTGCTTCAGGAAACTAATTTCTCACCACTTGAATCAAAAGACATTTCAAGTATGGCCTTTCTGTTCGACGCAGTCGATCAATTGTAATCCTGAGATATGGCTCAACCCATTGATCCACTTGACCTTTGCAGTTTTGGAAGAGCACTTCAATAAGCTTCGGCGCAGGCTCAATATCACTGTCTTCCATATTTATGTCGGACATAATCTGCATTTGTTAGATCAAAGCCCTTATACATTTGGATCAATAAAGAACAAGATACTAGAATACTATAATGCTACCATTAAATTATAACTTGGGTACTGAGGCTGAATATGTGGACTGGGGTGATAAAAATGTAGCAATTGGTAATGTTGCAAAACATGGACCTATGTTGCATGGACACGGGAAATGGTGTTCTATACAAATCTGTTTGTATCCCTATGTGACCATATTCGTGCAACGTAGGTGACATAGTATCTATCGAAAAAATTTCTCTTATCCGTATTGTCCTTATCAGTTTACTCTGAAACAAAGGGATGGACCTTAATAACACATGAAAAAATAAATTATGTATTGACCCAAAAGAAATTGGGTGACGGCCTTGCTATCATGTTACGATAACTGGCCATATTTGAGCCAGACTTGTCTCGAGCTAAGGCATGCAGGTTATCTTTCGTGCATTAACATATTAAAATTGATTGTTTCTCCACTTTGTTTAGTTAGAATATGCACAAATTATTCAGTTTCTGATATATTTTAAAAGTTTTTGTTTTCCTTTTCACAGTTATAATACAATATACATGGAATTAATCATATAGTGGATGCATGATACAAACTGGAAAACTATGTCTAGGTAAAGATTGAATCTGAGTAGTATGTTCCCTGAACTAGAATAGAGTAGCGTAAGAGACTAGTAACAATAAATATTATATATTCCAACAATCAAGTTCATACATTTTCTGAAACCTTTGTAGCAGTCAACTGTCTATGGTGCATAGCAACTATACATGTAGCTCGATATTTGGACAAAGAGGTGTAGATGGGAATGACAGTTTTACAGGCTTTAACACGCAGAAGTGTGTTTCACTGACAAGAAGCTTCCTGGATGATGTTAAGATAGAATGTAAATCGTCTAATGAACAAAAAAAATGTAAAATTCCTAGAAACTTGCTAGTTATTTGATATATGATTGTGAATTAGTTTGAAAATAATTTCTCTACTTTTTAGTTGTAAATGAATGTGAATGAGAAAGGGAGGAGATATACTTTATTTCTGCTTCATAGTCTGAGAGGGAACCAGTTCTCTTAGAGACTGAATTTAACCGGTTCCCTCTCAAGATTGTTGATTCTCTACTATGTTCTTATTCTATATTACTCTCTTTCTTTGAAACCCATTATATACGGATAGTCTCTAGTGCATGTGGAACATATATATGTATTACCTGTTCTGGTGCACCTTTGCTCACCCTATGCATTTTACCAGTAGCATCTAAGTATGTAAGAGCTGTTCTCTTGTCAGTTGGGTTGAATGGGAGGAAGTGGACCTCTAGTATGCCAGAGCGTGCCTTCATAAGTTAAAATTTGTTGAAGCATTAAAATACAAATTTCAAAAGTAAATTCAAGAATTATATAGTATTAATATAACACAACTAGCAAGAAACTTAACTAACAACTATTGTACAACTGCATTCTAACTTCTAGTTATCACTGTGGAGCTGCAATTAATCAGGTAAAGAGACTACTATCTGAAGATAGCTAATGTATAAAATTTGCGATCCACCACGAATTTTCTCTATAATTTGTTGTGTGCAAGATGATATAAAATGAGTAGTGGTGTACAAGTCCACAAAGCTCCAAAGTTATTTACCTCTTTCGGGTCTGATAACATATTAACAATTGTACCATCAATAGCATCCTGATTCTCGAGCCTTGAAGCTCTTGCAGCCATCAGAACAACTAAATCCTTGTCAACACCCTTGGTAAAAACCTGCAATGACATTGTCATTCATTAAAATGCAGTTGTATACACAAACTATGCATTTTGTAATATCTAAGCATTCTCCAAAGGCAAAATACTCATGGATGCTGTGATGGAGAAAGATACAGGTGTAGCTTAGCTGAAAAACCATACAGTTGTTTACACCTCAAACATTTAACAGATGAGTACTATATTTTGTTGAGGAAATTAGCTAAGTACATATGATGGCAAAACTTTGTTGGTGTTTTTGCCTTTGGACTAGAAAAGATAGTCCCACATCGGCGACACCAAATGGTGAGTATCTCAATATAATGCATTGCTTGTGTTGAGGTGTGCACATGAGGTGTAGTGGGGCACAAGTTTGTGCCATGTGGAAGTATTTTCCTAGAAGGAAAAAGGATTAAATCCAACAAGGATGCAAGTTAATTTTTGTTGTGCGGACTCGGACTCAGACACGGACTCCAGGATGTCTCATGCATGCACGGGAGTGTTCGGGGGGTAGGCGTGGACTGGCACACTTCTACGCTGATTGTGGGATGATCTAAAATATCAAACTCTATTTTTGAGTATTGGTATTTTAGTCCCACATAGGATAGGAGAAGAGGTGAAGTCTCAACTCCACTCTATAAATAGAGCCCCTTGGCCTCCTTTGAAAGAGGCACCAAGAAGAGAGTTGAGGGAGTCTGTTAAGTCCAGAAAGCCCGTTCAAGTCTCAAATATTGACTTACGAGCGTTTCAGACGTTCTTCGTGAACTTGCTGGTTCCTGGAAGCTGTTCGTGCTCGTGTGTGGCGAATAAAGCTTTGAGCAAAGGTGGTTCATTCACCCCAGCATCTCATTCTCGCCTGTCATCGCTGCTGTTGCCTTTTACAGTAACTTCTTTTTAGAAGCTCTACTGCCGATAGTTGCTTGCACAAAGTCTCTTTAGATTTTTTTGTGTATTACGTAGAATCTTTTTAGATCCTCGTAATTCAGAATCCTCCAGGACCTCTGTTGCACATCTTCTTTAAGGTGCTGCATTTGAAACGTTGTGTGTACAATTGTTTCAGTTTCAGAATTTTCCATCAAAAATTGTGCCTCGGTGCTAACAATCTCAAAGCTTTATTGAGAAGATGGATAATTCTCGTGCTTCGCTCATCGATAGCGGCTTTAACAAGTTAGAGAAATTCGATGGCGAACACTTCCAGATATGGAGACGAAAGGTTACTTTAAATCTTCAACTCGTGAATGTTGATCACGTGCTGTCAGAAGAAGAACCGATCGTTCCAACCACTGGATCTGCTGCGGCTGTGGCCGCTGCTACGACCAAGCAAGCGAAGTGGAAGAGAGAAAACAGTATATGCAAACTACTGATACTCAATTCCATGGAAGACTCTCTGGTAGAGTCCTACTCCAAGAAGACATCTCCCAAAGAGATATGGGACTCCTTGGAAAAGCTCTATGATGATGACGAGAACCGGTCCAAGATCTTCATGGTAGAAAAATACCACAAGTGGACCTTCGAAGACGAGAAGGCGATGCTGCCCCAAGTGAAGAAGTTTCTGAAGTTGCGTCAGAAACTAGAAGACGAGAACATGCCCCTCGTCGACAAGTTTGTCGTTGGAGGGATCGTCGTGAAACTTCCTACAGAATGGAGCAACTTCTATGCAAGGATGCATCGAAAGAAGATAGAAATTAGCTTGGAAGATTTCTTGCAAGAGATCCATGTTGAGGACGAGATGCGCTCTCAACAGAAGATGGATACTCTGTCCAAACAACTGGCGAAGGCAAATATGGTCCAAACCAGAGAGTACCAGAGGAAGCAGGCTGCTTCTCATCGCAAAAAGAAGGACTTCACGAATCTGAAAGTGAAGGGTCCTGCTTTCAAGCAGCAGAAGTCCAAGTCCCATATGACTTGCTTCAATTGTAGCAAGAAGGGCCACTACAAATCCGAATGCAAGTCCAAGCCCAAAGAACAAGGTGAGCCTAGTAAGGTTTCTATGATTACTAATCTAGTTGCCATAATAGCACAGGTTGCAACTGTGGGGGCTGACTTGGACTGGTGGATAGACACTGGTGCGACCTGCCATGTCTGTTCAGACAAAGACTGGTTCGTCTCTTATGAGCCAACTTCAGAGAAGGTCATAATGGGAAACCAGGCACACGCTGAAGTACTGGGGATCGGGACGGTGGAGCTGAAACTCACATCGGGGAACACTCTGATGCTTCAAGGTGTGAAGCATGTTCCAGTAATTGCTAAGAACCTGATCTCTGGAAGTCTGCTCTGCAACGCAGGCTTGAGGATGGACATCAATGCTGGCCAGTTGGTGATGTCCAAGAAGGGTACATTCTTCGGGAAAGCTTTCCAAACTGAAAGAATGTGCAAGATTCAGCTTGTTGTAACCCAACATGATAATATAAATGCAATCACTTTTTCTGATTATTCTCTTGAGTTGTGGCATAATAGGCTAGGACATGTTCATTGTAAAAGGACTAACAGAATGTCTAGTCTAGGACTTATCTCCAAGTGTGGGGGTAAGGTAGAGAAATACGAAGTATGTGCTCAGACGAAGATCACAAGGAAACCCTTTCACAGGGTCCATCGAAGCACAGATCTTCTGGAGTTGGTTCACTCAGATATCTGTGACTTCAAACAATTCTCTACAAAGGCCGGGATGGAGTATTTCATTACTTTTATCGATGACTTCTCAAAGTATGCTTTCGTCTACTTGCTCAAGTCTAAAGACGAAGCATTCGAGAAGTTCAAGGAGTTCAGGGCCGAGGCTGAGCGGCAAACTGGACAACAACTCAAGAGGTTAAGGAGTGATCGAGGCGGGGAGTATTGGTCTCATGAATTCTTACCATTCTGCAAATAACATGGAATCATCAATGAGACAACGACTCCGTACTCTCCTCAATCCAACGGAGTAGCAGAAAGGAAGAATAGAACGTTGACAGAGATGATGAACTCCATGCTGTTGACTGCGGGTCTTCCAAAGTGTTACTGGGGAGAAGCTATACTAACGACAACGTTCATTCTGAACAGAGTGGCATATGCAACTTCTGACATAACTCCTCATGAACTCTGGTTCAAAGTCAGACCTAACTTGAATGTCATTCGAGTGTGGAGGTGTCTGGCTTATGTGAAGCTCCCGGATCTGAAGATTCAGAAGCTGGGGACAAGGACTACGAAGGCGATCTTCTTGGGGTATGCCGAGAAGAGTGATGCTCGGAGATTCCTTGATATCGAGTCAAACTTTATCATCGAATCTTGCGATGCTGAATACTTTGAAGACAAGTTTACAAAACACAAGAATATTGTTCTCACGGATCTTCCGGAGAATGATGAGGGTACAAAGCAGATAGAAGTCATTAATGAACCAGTAGTCCAAGATGAAGCTGTCGTCAAGGAGACACCAGCTGAACCAGAACTCGCTGAGCCGTCAACTAAGCGAACGAGGAGGCCGAAAGACTTCGAAGATGACTTCGTCATCTATCATATAGAAGCAGATCCGCTTACCTATGATGAGGCGATGAAGACCGGAGATGCTGTATTTTGGAAGGAGGCGATAGACAACGAAATTGACTCAATCACCTCCAACAACACATGGGTATTGGTTGACCTGCCAGAAGGAGCAAGACCCATCGGATACAAATGGATCTTCAAGAAGAAGATAAAAGCAGATGGAACCATTGACAAGTTCAAGGCCAGGCTAGTGGCCAAGGGTTTTGCTCAGAAGCAGGGGATCGACTACTTTGACACTTATGCTCCAGTAGCTCGGATGACAACCATCAGATTGTTAATTGCTCTAGCAGCAATACACAAGCTGGTGATACATCAGATGGATGTGAAAATGACATTCCTTAATGGCGAGCTAACCGAAGAGATCTACATACAACAACCAGAAGGTTTTGTCGTCAGAGGTCTGGAAGACAAAGTCTGCAAGTTGATGAAGTCTCTGTATGGTTTGAAACAAGCTCCCAAAATATGGCATGAGAAGTTTGACAAGGTGATAAGGTCAAATGGTTACAGGGTCAGTAAAACAGACAAGTGTGTCTATACGAAGTTTGCTGACGGAAAGAGGAGTAATCGTATGTCTTTACGTGGATGACATGCTAATCCTAGGTACGGATTTAAGCTGCATCACAGAGACAAAGAAATTTCTCTCGACCAAGTTCAGTATGAAGGACTTGGGGGATACCGACGTAATCTTGGGGCTCAAGATCATCCGGACAGGCACTGGAATAGCGCTGTCACAATCTCATTATATTGAGAAGATGCTCACTCGCTACGGGTATCAAGATCTTCCTTTTATTGATATACCGTACCGGAGTGATCAGAAGCTGGAGCCAAATTCGAGGGAAAGCGTCAGGCAGTTGGAGTACGCTAGCGTCATCGAAAGCTTGATGTACGCTAATACTGCCATAAGGCCTAACATAGCTTTTGCAGTGGGAATACTGAGTCGGTTCACTAGCAATCCAGGCGTTGAGCACTGGAAAGCTGTGAAGCATGTTATGAGATATCTCAAGAAAACTCAGACATATGCACTTTTCTACAGCAGAGATCCATCAGTAGTGGAAGGCTTCAGTGATGCTAGCTGGTGTTCAGATATGAAGAGCGAGTATTCCACAGGTGGATTCGTATTTGCCCTGGGCGGAGCTGCTATATCGTGGAAGTCGAAGAAGCAGACTATGTTATCTCGCTCCTCCATGGAATCTGAATTCTTTGCATTGGATGCTGCTACAGATGAAGCAGAGTGGCTTTGGGAGCTCATGTATGATCTTCCGGTGGTTGGGGCTCAGATACTGACAATACTGATATACTGTGACAACCAGGCAGCAGCAGCGGTGGCATCAAATGACCTCTTCAACGGGAAAAAGAGGACTGTGCGATTGAAGTACAAGACAGTACACGATCTTATCAAAAGAGGTATAATTGCAGTAATTGATGTTCGGAGTCAGAAAAACCTGGCAGATCCGTTCACGAAAGCCCTCAAGCGCCAGTTGGTCGATGACACAGCTTGTAAAATAGGCTTGAAGGCATTCTGATAGTGTGTCTTTGTAATCCTACCATAAAGTTTTATGCTATTAGTTCAAAGAGAAATCTACTAGGCATCTAACTTTTGGTTCAAAGGAGGATCACTGACTGGGAAACTATCAGGTAACAGTGGGTACTTGTTCTCTGGAACATGGAAGGGATATAGACCCATAACCACTGTTATCTACTATGTATTTTCTACGGAAAAAACAGATCCTGTGGAAGGTTGGCTTAACCGCCTTAATGAGTTCTCAGGCAGAGTGAATGCCTGGTATGCTTTACAGGAAGCACGGTAGAGCAGTACTACAAGGAGTGAAACTCCATGCTACAGTGGGGTGACTCCACCATGAGGTTCCCAGGTAGGGGTAATGCCTCGACTTTGCAAGCCAAGTCACAGCGGCGTAGCACCGCAAATAGGCAGGTAGCCTAATGCTGTATGACGTAATTAAAGAGTTGTAGACAGCACTACAAAAGGGAGGATGGCCCCATGTTACAGTGGCATGACACCACGATGAGGTACCCAGGTAGGGGTAAAGCCTCGGCATTGCAAGCCATGTCATTGTGGCATAACACCGCAAGGAAGCCTTAGGCTTCATGCTGGGTAGTTTGGCACTACAAAGAGGCTTGTGACCTCATGCTACAGTAGTCTGACACTACGATGAGGTTCCCAGGTAGGGGTAATGCCTCGGCTTCAGGCCATGTCATAGCGACGTAGCACCGCAAGGAAGCACAAGGCATCATGCCATATCTCTTTAATAATGAACTCACCTATAGTGTATGGAAAAAGATATCAGGCCGTCTCTTGAGGGTAAGCTTGTAGATGCCCAAAATTATACACTGAAACTAGGTTGGCACAAGGCCTTCAATATGCAGCCAAAAGCACAGTTGATGTCATTATGTGAGTAGGAAGAATTGCAGTTATGGTGCAGAATTCAAGGCTTAGTCCATTCTTGTATCATGCTGTTATTTAACCTATACAGGAAGATTCAAGTCGCAGCGACATCTCTCCTAATGCATGATGGACAGTCACTGTGGGGAACACTCAACCCATATATTGAGATATGTGGGGGATTGTTGGTGTTTTTGCCTTTGGACTAGAAAAGATAGTCCCACATCGGCTACACCAAATGGTGAGTATCTCAATATAATGTATTGCTTGTGTTGAGGTGTGCACATGAGGTGTAGTGGAGCACAAGTTTGTGCCATGTGGAAGTATTTTCCTAGAAGGAAAAAAGATTAAATCCAACAAGGATGCAAGTTAATTTTTGTTGGCGGATTCGGACTCGGACACGGACTCCATGATGTCTCGTGCATGCATGGGAGTGTTCGGAAGGGTAGGCGTGGACTGGCACACTTCTATGCTGATTGTGGGATGATCTAAAATATCAAACTCTATTTTTGAGTATTGGTATTTTAGTCCCACATCGGATAGGAGAAGAGGTGAAGTCTCAACTCCACTCTATAAATAGAGCCCCTTAGCCTCCTTTGAAAGAGGCACCAAGAAGAGAGTTGAGGGAGTCTGTTAAGTCCAGAAAGCCCGTTCAAGTCTCAAATATTGACTTACGAGCGTTTCAGAAGTTCTTCGTGAACTTGCTGGTTCCTGGAAGCTGTTCGTGCTCGTGTGGGGCGAATAAAGCTTTGAGAAACGGTGGTTCATTCACCCCAGCATCTCATTCTCGTCTGTCATCGCTGTTGTTGCCTTTTACAGTAACTTCTTTTTAGAAGCTCTACTGCCGATAGTTGCTTGCACAAAGTCTCTTTAGATTTTTTGTGTATTACGTAGAATCTTTTTAGATCCTCGTAATTCAGAATCCTCCAGGATCTCTGTTGCGCATCTTCTTTAAGGTGCTGCATTTGAAATGTTGTGTGTACAATTATTTCAGTTTCAGAATTTTCCATCGAAAATGTGCCTCGGCACTAACAAACTTTAGTACTTTCTTTGAGATCATGCTAAAGAATGCATAGTTATATAGAGGATAAACTGTATGACCTCGATCAAACTCTTGTCCACAGTGAGTTTGTTGAGGGTTAAAGTTCCTATTTTATCACTACAGAGAACATCCATTCCAGCCATTTCTTCAATAGCAGTCATTCTTTTTGTTATGGCCCCCTGCAGGCAACAACAAAATTATGAATCTTGTTGTATACAGTGGCCTAGAATGAAGAGGATCAGCTGATGCTATAACTAGATGAACTGATATCTGAAGTTGTCGCACAAAAACCTGCTGGGACAAGCGATGGGATCCAATGGCCATTGTCACAGAAAGAACAGTTGGCATGGCAATTGGGATCCCTCCAATGAGTAGCACGAGAAGATTATCTATAACAATGCGATATTTTGACCCATGAACACTACACAAAATGATAATATCAATAGCCATTCCAAGAGCAATTGAGCAGATACAGAAGTTTTCTATTGCAGTCAAAACCTGAAAAATATCAAATTGAACAAGATTCATTAGTGATATGTATCTGTGACTGTACACCTTGTTATCATGTATTTTCGAAGATATGGTTTACTTAATATTGTTCTTATATTGATTGTTTGTATCAGGTTTTGGAATGTTTTGAACTCTATCATGACAACAATATTTTCTATAATCTTATACCTATATTTTCGAAGGTATTATCTGACTTTTCTTTGGCTGTTTATAAGAGTTGTCTTATTTTCTCCTTCACATCAAATTGAGCCAATGCATTCTATACAGTCACATGCTGCTCAAATATTGGGATTTAAATTCCAGTATTATCAAGGCGCAGAAGTAAACAAGCCTGTTCCTTCTGGGCTTTACCGTCTTGCAGCTTTATTGGTTAAAGCAGAGTTTATTGATCTCGATTGTATGTAAGTATTCTCAGCTTTTACATACAAATTCAATGTTTAAAGCAGAGTTTTGTCTAGACTTAAGTTAGATGCTAGTGTGTGTAACGGGGATGTTGGGTTCAGGAGGCAATTTCATTTTATGGTTTCTTGTTCCCCTTTGAAAGTTATCTGGGATTTATGAATTGAAGTTTCCTGGATGTATTAAATAGGCTGAATGGTGTTTGTTGATACTTGATATTTTCAGTCTTATGTTCTGATTGTAAATTGATGGGTTACTTGCGACAATCGGCAACTGGTCAGGAATTGAACACAGATATGACCATGCTGCAACTTAATTTAATTTAACTTAATTAATCTAAGCTTCAGAGTTCAGAATGTCACACAAAACTATTGCAAGTTGAAAATGAATGACAAATTTTGAATTGGTGGTTGGTGATGGTAGCTTTCTGTGGCATTCGAAGAGACTAAAAGGGGGTAATGGTGTACTTAAAAGCCACAAAAGGTTAAAGGTTAAACAATTTCAAAACATAAACTGCAGCCATAATGGATCTGGAATTAATACTAGAAGTAAGTGACTGAGCATAATATCACATAACAGTGCAGGAAGTAAAGTTGCATATACATTACACTCTAGCCACTATAAACTTGAAAATAGTTGAAAATAATATGAACTCATACCCATACTATTATAAAACACTAATGCATATACTTTGCAGAGTTTAGAAAAGATGTGTTAGTCATTGCTCAAAAGCGCAACAATAGAACACTAACTTGACTGAATAAACAACATTGATAAGCAGACTTGCATTTTTACAGACTTACTTTCAAAGAAGTCTATTGCCCATTCTTTAAGTGCTTCCATCATTAAAGGCCAAAGTCTCCACATCTCCAAGGATATTGTCGGGGAATAGAATGTCATATGGATACAATTTCCAACACCTCCTCAAAAACCTCTGTACAACAAATGAGGAAGAAAAGGGAGTAGAGATGATCATTTTTCAAGATAAAGCAGTGTGTCTTGCAGTTGCACCTCACTAGAATAGCAATAACATCATACATAGTGGATAAATAACAATGAAACCAAAACCAAGTTGAAAAAATAGCATGAGCAAAAGAATGAGCTATTTTAGTCTTGTAAGTATCCTTAAAGTAATATTATTTGGTGTCTAGAATATGGATCATCAACAGACAAAGGGTCTTAACCAAACAAATCATAGAACAAAAGAATATGCTATTTTGATCTTGTGGTAAAGTATGGATATTCAATTTTCTTGATGTACACAGTTCCTGAAATATTGCTACACTGATCTAAGAATGCCAGGAAAATAATGTGGTAACAGTATCAAAATTATCTACGCATCATTGGGTACTCTGTATAAAATTCCATACAGATGTTAGCTTGAGCATTGCTAGTCAAAAGACTCAGATAGAGAAGACCAAGTACAAAGAGTGATTGAATTTGTTGATCTCTGCTAGCAAGACCCCGATGACGATAATGGATAATACAAAAAGTATATTATAAATACAAGGCAATGATGGAACCTTGCTAATACTTTTCTTATCAGTACTCCGATACAGTAGTAAAATAAATGGCTTGCACTATCACCTTTCTATGGTTGACAAATTTCAAAGGATTTTGGCAGTCGAAGTCATTTATTATTGGCAGGAGTTACTTTTTATGCTTTATACATATGTTTCGTCTAAACTTTCAAGACGTACCAAAATAGTATTTTTTTACAAAAAATCATGTACAGAGAAACAGTACGACTACCTATTTGACTTGGAAACAAAACCTAAACATAAGATAGGAGGCAGTTATATGTTAAGTTAAAATTGTTACACGACAAAGCCACAAGCTCATTACGGGTTTGCACATGAAATTGAGTTTGGTATATAACATTAAGTCTGCTTCACGATTTTAAGGTCTGTAGTCAACTAGTAGCCGTTGAAAAGTTATAATGATACTAGTTTATAGTATATATCCTGAGATAATCACTTACAGCCTTAGCCAAAATGGCATCAGAAACATCCGGACTAACTAGAATAAATTTTCATATCGATTATGGAAAAAAAGACATCAAAATAAAAAGGAAACAACACATGGCTTTCATTCTAGAAACCAACAATTACCTGTTGAGGAATGAGTGCAGGAGGGGCTTGACCATAAAATAGGTGTTGTCCAAGCCCAGGAGCACCGGGTGGATACATTTGCATGGGAGGAGCAACATTAGGAGGCATCGGTACTGGACACATTTGGGAAAATTGAGCCTGGAAACAAAAGATGAGTACCATAAGATTTTGGCATCTGTGGTCTTTATCGTGTGCAAGGTCATTAAAAGTAAAATAAATGCTAGAAAGGCCTGTTGACAGACACGAGAAATGGTGTTCGTATCCCTATCGTGCCTACCCATACCCATGATATCGTGCAACATAGGTGACTACTTATTTGCCTATCTGAAAATGTTCGTATCTCGGTTCAGTATTGTGTTCAGTGTCAGTATATGTATTTGTGTAACATAACAGAGGACCCTTATCTGAAAAGGGCTTTTTCTCGTTTCAGTATTGTCTACATTATGTGTCCATATTTGGCTTATTAGCCCCATTAACTTTGAATATATAAAAATTTTCATACGTACATATATACGTTCTCTGTCCGACATGTAGACTTGAATATATAAGAGTGACCATACTATGACTACATGAGCTGGCTCTCGCTCCGATTGGAGGCCGAGATTCTTAACCGATAAGAATTTTCGCCAGTAACTCCAGAGAACTGGTAAATTCTATACATGCATAGATATTTCGTGGACACACATTATGCTGAACTTTCTCTTCACACCATCTTACTGTTCTTTACATGCTTAATTAATTACTCTCGGTTTAAAATTTTAGAAACAAAATTTTTTTTACAGCAAGTAAAAAGATTAATGTTAATTTGTCGAAATAGAACAATACCTTCAAGATAACTTGAGATTCGTCGGGAAGGTTTATGGTGATGTCCATCGCCACGGGAAGAACTATATATATATATATATATATATATATATATATATACACAAAATTTAATCAAAGTATATATAATCGATAGTCGATACAGACTCCAACAAGACTAAAACGAATAGTTTTTTATCCTGTCAGTATACTGCCAGTTTACAATGTAAGCAATTGCTATGAAAGTCATCAAGATTTTCTTGCAATGTTGAACTTTACAATGTAAGCAATTGCTATGAACATGTTAGATTATGCAGCAGAAAACTAAGATTGAAGAGCAGCATCGATTATCTAACAATTATCTGAACAATAGAGTCATTCACATCAATATCTGAGTTTCTAATCTCATGGTTCTAACAAGGAAAGCATGCAAAATATAGATTTCCTAGCCCTCACTCACTCTAACAAGATATCCTACATATGGCAATCTGTGATTACTGTAAACAACAGTTCGAATTCTCTTCAGCCATTCTACCCTCACTGTAACAAGATATCCTACATATGACAATCTGTGTTTACTGTAAACAACAATTCGAATTCTCTTTAGCCATTCTGCACTATTCCAGAATAGTCAGAAATGACTATCGATTCTCATTTGTCACAATTCTACAGAAGCAGATATATATATCTGATATATAATTCTTCTCATGATCCCAGTACTCTACCCTTACTGGCTTACTAGTTCTCTACTTAAGGAGGCTATAAGGTATATATATATATATATATATATATATATATATATATATATATATATATATATATTTTTTTTTCTACTTAAGGAGGCTATAAGGTATATATATATATATTTATATATATATATATATATATATATATATATATATATATATAAATATATATATATATATATATATATATATATATATAAAATATATATATATATATATATATATATATATATACTATAAATATATATATATCTATATATATATATATATATATATATATATATATATATATATATATATATATATATATATATATAAGACATACCAATCTTTCTTTTGCCACATCGCAAGATTTGTTATGTTTCCTTCCACATACATCCACTCGCATTGTCGGTTTTTCTGTTTCATCCTCTATATGTAAAAAATATTATATGTTAGTTTCAATATGTTTAATCCTTTATTAGTTCACTAATTGTATGACGTGCACGATGAATACCTCCTTCGCATGACGTAGGATAATCGGTCAATTGCTTCATGTTCCCTGTGTTACGTACACTCGATTCCTACAAAAAGAAAATTCAACAATTACTACACACACAAAATCATATAAATTTAAACTTACATACCTTGAAATCAGTCGTCTGCCAATAATCAACCATATTCTCCCAGTAAGTAGGAATCACAATTGTTGGCCACTTAGCATACCACAATTGTGGTGTAAAGATTAAAGTGTTTCACCTTTTTCCTATGCTTGTTTTTCCTCGAGTATATGGCATATAGAATATCAACAATTGCCTTCTTATATGTATGACACTATCTAAACTTATTCTTTATGATTTCCACAAGAGCAAGAGTGTAAAACAAGAATGATGCCCATGTTCGAAACATTGTAAAACTACCTCATAAAAATATAACTATGTTTGTAAAATTGGCTCTGTATTATTGGCTCTGTAATATTATCTCAAACATTGTAAAATAATAATGATGCAAATAGCCAATCATGAATGATACAAATTGTAAAATTGGCTTATGTAATTATTTGTAATATGTGACACCCATGTTTCACTTTCACCATAACTCAAATCTGAAAAAATGTGAAATATAACTTGTGATATATCTAATATTATCCAAAATTGGATGTAATTGTCATCACCTAAATATCAATACACTCTGTACTTACTGGTAGAAGTGTTTTGCTTCCAAGAACCTGACAATTTTGCAATATATCAGAATTGCTAGTGTTCTAATTTCTCAATTCCAAATATTATAGTAAGTCATAATTGGTAATATGGTTTCGCACAAGAGCTCGACAGAAATTACTGAGGAATAATTTGATATTAAGATAATTTGTTAAGAGTAAAATAATCAAAAATAAATAAACTACAGAGAGAACTGAAGAAATTTCCATTCTCCTTCTCTCTCTCCCTGAAGAAGATTATGACTAAACTGTAAGTAAAATAGAGATTATTTTTTTCTTTCTTCAATCGAACTCAACAAAGACTTCACGAGAAAAATTCGGAACCCTAAATAACGAGTACCAAAATAAATCTAGAAGAATAACGGAACAAAAGAAAAGAAAAAAGTTCATATAGAAGAACAATTTGTATAGTTGAAGAAGGGAATCGAAACCAAATTTATCACAAATTTATGCAACGCGGTTACAGACATAGAATATGTTTTTTTTGTGGCATTTTAACCACAATTTTTATAAAATCTCATGGAAGATAATACATTAAAGCATTTCAAACAAAATGAGGAGATTGAGAGAGAGAGAGAGAGAGAGAGAGAGAGATAGAGATCATCCCTCCAAGAAAAACAACCAAAAGAGAAAGAAAAGCATCTATCCGCACCTATTAACTACGACAGAGGAAGAAGAAGAGTTAATAGAGTTGTAAAGGAAGAAGAATACCGGGTACAAGAGGAAGAAGAAGACCCTGGTTGTCTTTTTCCCGATCGGCACCTTAGATTGTTCCTTCTGTTCCCCCAATTCTTAACTACTAAGAATACAAAATGGGATATAGTCATCGGTTCATGTGTATAGTTAAAAAATTGGCACAAAATTTTGCCCCCAATATTTTCGGTTCCCTCTAATTTTTTACAGGTTTTTTCTAAGGGCACCACAGTTTTTACTTGGGGGCAGCCCAAAAATGTTCAAAAAAATTACAAGTTTGCCATCAATTTTTTTACTTGGAGGCAGCCCAAGCCAGTCCTAGGACTGCCAGCAAGTTGGCAGTCCTAACGTATGTTAGGACTACCAACAAGGTGGCAGTCCTCCTCGACGATGGGAGAAAATCATCCCCAATCCTCACCTGCGACTGCTTCTCCTTGACCGCATCGAGGAGCTCCCAGATGGGGACATGGACCTCGCCGATGTCGCGGTCATCCAGGGCACTTCGACTGCCGGACGAGCCTCCGGATCTTCTCGATATCGGGGGACATGTGCTTAATAACGGCGGTCAGGACTCCGACCTTCCAAGACTTCTTGAGGTCGTGGGGCTTCTTGTAGGGCGGCAGCTTCTGGTCCTTCGGGAAGCCAAGCTGGCTCCAACACTTCTCCCTCCCGGTAGGCCACCACGGGGGAGGAATCCCTTTCTCGAGGGGGGAACCTCCGCTGCAGCGGGTCACAATACTGCATCAGGGCCGAGAGGAGCGAGCCGAGCGTCGTGTCCTGGAGCTCCTACAGCGAGTGCGGGCTCACGGGGCCGGAGCCCATCTCGTCGGCCAGGCCCGGGATCCTGTTGTCGGATTGGTACTTGGCGATCGCGGCGGGGCCGTTGCGGTCGAACCGGAACTTCTCCTTCCACCAGCCCCGGAGGTTGTCCAAGGCCCCGCCCACGGGCTTGCCGTTCTCCGGGATGGTGCCGCACACGAAGCCCTGGGCGGGAGAGGGAATTAGGGTTTGGAGAAGGGAAAAGAAGAAAAGTGGTGGAGAAAGGAGACAGCGGTGGCGGTGGCTGCTGGTAGGGGTGGTGGCGCCGCCACCGGAGGAAGGAGGAAGAGGAGAAGGGAAGAAATTAGGGTTTGGGGGGTTGGGCTGCCCCCTAGCAAATTTTGGATGCCCCTAGCAAATTCTCCACCTTCTTGGGCTGCCCCCAAGTAAGTGATGCCCCCAAGCAATTTTGGTAGTGCCCTTAGAAAAAACCTTTTTTACACTGTGCCCACCAAAATTGAGCCGTCCCCCTTCCAATTTTTTTACACAGTTGTGATGGCCCACCAAAACTGACAGTCAAAAAAACAAAAATTGTGGTGTTGGTATTATTTGTGACACAATGTCTCTATTGACCCAAGATCGTCACAATAAGACCACCCATTAGTGACTGCCAGCAAAATCTGTCACAAATAACCACTTTTTGTGACAATTGTGTCTTGCCGTCTCTAAATGTCCGCCACTGAAGGCCAACTGTTTTGTAGTGAGAGGCCTGTAGAAACAACAACAAAAAATCACTTGTAAAACTCTAAATAATTTCCCACAAATTGAAAATCACCATAAAACCCTAAATAAAAAGAATACATAATTAAAAAGACAAGTTACCTGTAATCCAGTAGGAGGAAAAAAAAGATGTGAGGGATAGAAATAGGGCACGGCATATATGCGTGGGAGAAAAAGGGCGGGCGTATGAAAAAAAATGGATGGTGAAGGGGGGAAAGTTACGCGGGCAGGAGAAAGAGATATGAGTTGAAAAAAAATTGGAGGGCGAGGAATAAGGGGAACGGGATTGAAATTGAGGATTTGGGGGTCGGGAGAAGGGAACGAACCCGATTGAAATAATTAGAGGTCTGTAGGGAGAGGGGGATTATATAAGATTTGCTTAAAAGTTGACTTTGTCAATTTCCTAATAAAGCTCACAAGGCTTGTACATAATATAGGATTAGATGGGTTCGATTTGGATTTGGATTTGGATTCCGATTGATACACAAATAATTATATTATAATACTACTTAGAAACTGCTCAAAAATAAGCCGTCATATATTAATTATAGTTAATATATATAAATTAAAAAAATTAACTACCATATAATATGACTCAAATATATATATATATATATATAAATATATATATATATATATATATATATATATATATATATATATATATATATATATATATATATATATATATATATATATATATTATCTCTATACAATAATATGACTCAAAAATACTCAAAAATAAATCGTATTAATATATTATCAATAATTAAACTTGTATCTCTATATAATAATATGACTCAAAAATAAATCGTATTAATATATTATGAATAATTAATAGATAAAAATTTAAAAAAAATATAACTATAATATACGTTATCTTCTCGCTTAGCTGATAAAAAAAATAAAATTTAATTTAAACAAAATAACCAATTCTAAAATATATTCAAGTCTTAAGTTATATTTAAACTATTAAATGGTATTATCTAATTAAATACATATCAAAGATCCAAATTATATATATATATATATATATATATATATATATATATATATATATATATAAACCATAATAAGAAAATATTCATAGCATATTTTAAAATATTCTAATATAATTTAAATCTCTATCTATTTAAAACATTCTAAATAAATTCGTGATATAATTCAGTTGATTCACTTGTAAGATCTTAACAGAGACTAAAAAATAAAATTGTGCAAACTGATAGGATTGAAATCACTAATCATTGTATACACTTTATAGGGAGTAAGATATTTGCATAGTAACTTGTATGTCTGCTAATATCAATACTTAATTCTTGAACCAACTTAGGATCGAGATCCAGGAACAACTATAATAGAAACATAAAAATATATTTATCAATGTAATGTTTTATTTTTTTCGTATCACATACTTCCTTCTTAAGTTGATCCTCTCAGTCGAAGAGCTTTATAGCTTTGCCATTTAAAAAGTTAACATTGTGATTTAAGGTTGTGAAGAAGCCCTACAAAAGTTTCCCTATGTAGAATGACCTATGTGTTCCAAATAATTATATAACTGGGGTATGAAAAGATGTAAAGAAATAAATTTTCTGAATTACTTGAGCACATTTTCTGCATTCCATCAACAAAGATAACCAATAGACAAGTTTATACCATAAATATATAATATATGTACGATGGTAATCAGTTCACACATGTCAAGCATCTCATAAATTAAATGTTCTTTAACAGACGTATCCTAAAAAAGATGAAGTTTTTTTGCATGGATTAATTTGGAAATGATCCACCAATCTACTTCAAGTTTTAGGGGCATCAATACTGCTTCCTCTATATAATTCCTTTGAAATAGGTTGGTCCCCATGCTTTTAGGAGAGCCATCAATCGGTACTTAGTATAGTAAGAAGAAAGTTGAGAATATCAATCAAGAACATCAGTGTTTGCCAAAGATTAAAAGACAACCTTAGGCTGGTCAAGTGGGGATCATCCCTCCATCTTAGACTTGAAATCATTTAACCTATAATTTGAAGTGTAGGCCGATACAGATACGATACGACTAATACCGATATATTTTGGCTTTTCCTAATCTGATATCATTGCTACCGATACTAACTAATTGTGATGTTGGGAGTCTCTTTTCCAGTCAATTCAGCAAATATAATTGAATAAAAAGCCAATCATCAAGGGTGTAAAAGTATAGTAAGTTGTAAAAGCATGTAAATGAAGAAAACTTATTTATCTCAATAATTAAACTTTAGAAATTCGAATAGTTGTTAGATATTTTTAATGATTCATTATTTTAATATATGCCATAATGCAAGCTAAAGTAGCATTTTAAAGAGTAAAATAGAGGTTGAGGAGTCAGATTTTTTACAATAATAAAGATTAGAATGAGCAAGAAGCTATTAATATATTATGATTGTCTTTCGAAGCCGTAGAAGGGATGGGTTTCAGCACATGACATATCCATTTAATCTTGAGATGCTACCAAGTGAGGTATCGACCTAATAAGACCAACATTTATCATCCTATAAATATTCTAAATATAAATTTATAATATTGTCTAAATGTTGTTAAATACACATCTTTTTACAACATTTTATAAAAGTTGTTAAATATAACCATTTTACAATGTTTCTTAAACATTGTAAAATGATATGACATACACAACGTTTATATAAAGTGGTAAAATAAAATTAATTTTACAACATCAAACAAACATTGTAAAATATAAACAAATTGCAACATTTGATAAACGTTGTTGAATATGACATTTTTACAATATTTTAAGTACATTGTCAAAATAAATATCTTTGACAACTTTACATAACTGTTGTCAAAATTAATAAATATTACAATGTTAATAAAATGTTGTTGAAGCCAGTAGTACACAACTTTTGTGAATGACCATTGTAGAAGCCTTAATGTTTGAATATAAAACGTTGTTTGTACATGTATTTTACAATGTTTTTACTATAAAGGTTGTAAAAGACCCCCCTTTTTAACAACGTTTTTAGGAAGTGTTGTAGTTGGAACGTTGTAAAAAGGGTTTTTTTCTTGTGGTGAGACATACAAACATGCACACATCATATATTTCATACCTTGCATTACCTTACATATCATGTTATATATTATCATTCATTCCTTTCATATATTACATTATCTTTAAGTTGAATACATCATATATGGATACAATACATTATCTTGCATGCTTGCATTATTACATTCTATATTACCTATATACATGTATTTCCTCCATTCATTCATGCTTGCATCATATACTCTACATTGCCATACATGTTATCATTATATATTGTATTACAATATTTATACATTATGCATTCATATCTATCATTACATATATATCTTCATGCATACATTGTATATCATTCTTTCATTCATGCATTGCTTATATGCATTATATTAATTGCATTCCTACATGCTTACATTCAACCATATATATACATTAATGTAAAGAGAATATATATATATATATATATATATATATATATATATATATATATATATTCATTTATCTAAAAAAAATATATATATATATATATATATATATATATATATATATATATATATATATATATATATATATATAATTTCATTTATCTAACATATCATGCATTACATACTCTATATTCATTTAATATCCATACTATATAGGCTCATAGATTACACAAAATGCATATATCGTATAGTCACTCTTCTACTTAAAACCAATACTGTACCAATTGGGCATTCACTAAATTTTAGGATTAAAGTATTTCGTAGCCCTTTGTGTTAGCTTTCCGAAACTTTAAGCGGATCGCATTTTTGTGTCCGGAAGCTCCCGAAATCGCGAAAATACCGAAACACGTTCGTCTTTCGTACAGCTGACACTCAAATAATTCTACAGAAAGTTACAGAAAGAATTTGGCTTAATAAAATATATATTTGGAAAGCTAACTTCGATACGGTTCTTTTAAAAAAAATGGATTAATAAAAACGTGGATAAAATTATGACGGATTTGACAAAAGAACACATATAGGCCAAGATACTTAGATACAAACATAGGTATCCAAATGAAACTCATTCTAACCATCCTAACTAAGATCAATCCACTCTCTAACCATTATAAAATTGAATTTAAATATCTATTTAAATTATTATCATACATACATACACATGGGGTATCCTAATTTGGGATCTATTATGTAGGACACAAGATACATATCTAAAATCCTCAAGAGAGCTCCAAATGGCCTCAAATTTGAATCTAAATGGGACACATGCATGAGGATGGATCCTACGAATTCAAAACTAATTTATATGCAAAGAAAATCGATTTAGAGGATGTGTTTTATCTATTGGGAGTGGAATCCCAATAAAATCCTTTAGGACATGGCTCCGATACGAAGATCCCACAAAGTGGACACTCCTCCTTACACTCCACTTCCAATCTTTGGTAGCATACTTCCCTTGGAGAATGGGAATAATTGAGGAAAGGTTTGGTGAAGGAATGATTTGATTTGGAGATCAAATCAATGGGAAGGCTCTCTAAAATTGGGAAAGAACAAAAAGAAAATAAAAGAGGCAAGATTGTAATGAATGAAATGAATCATTCTCTCCTAAAGGTGGCTACCATAAAGAGTCCATTAGGGCTAATGGGAAATGTCCTAATTGCCCCTCTCTAGTCTCATATGGTTAAGTCTAGACTAGGTTCAAGTTTGGGGTCAAAATGATCTAGTTTTGAGTCTCTAACTTAACCATTCTAACATGATAAAAATTAGTTTAATTATGTTTGCCATGAAATATAAAAGAGCAGAACAATTATCGGAGGACTGGACTTTTACTTCACGTTACAAACTCGCTTGTACAAAGAAAGCCTAGGGACGAAAGCCTAGGTACAGCAGTCTAAGTACAATTGTTTATTTTAAATTCTAGGGGTGACGATAGAGGCTCGAGAAAGTGACGGCCGCTCTGCCTTACTCCTTGGATGATCGGTATGCAGCCTTGGCTCCAAAAGATTGCTCGGCGTTGAAGAAATGCTCTCTTTGCTCTCTCTCTGCTCTTTCTCTCTAAGTATGTGGTGCTCTCTGATCTCGAAAAGTTCTCTCTGTATGTATGTGTGCGTATCTATCTCTATTGCAAGGGAATGGCACCCTGCTATTTATAAGAATGGAGAGACCTCATTAGGGTTCACAATGATTGCCCCTTAAAAGTGGCGGCGGCCTGTTGATCGATCAATCTGGGCCGTTAATTTTGAGTATGATAAATCTGGGCCATTTAGTGTAGATTTCACCAAATCCTATCAGTAATTAATGCTGATTAGAATAAATCTCCGTAGTGATGATTTGCTGATGTCTACAAATCTGAATGAATAAATTTAATTCATTCTCCTGCCATGTGTCCCAGATTATTGGGATTTGACCCAATCTTTGATTGCAATAAATTTGGGAAATTGATTGGCTTTATGTCACGTGTCCTGAGAGCCGCTGAGGAGGATTGAGCCGTATAAGAGTTGAGTCGCATAAGGATGGAGCCGCATAAGACTGGCCACGTGTCGGATCTGCTTGGGGAGTGGCCCCCCGAACCTTCGAACTATATGATAATTTGAGCCGCATAATGGATAATGAGCCGTATGGAGATGATCCTTACGAGCCGCATGGAGGGCCTCTGCTTGAGCCGCATGAGACTGTTTTTGCCTGAGCCGCATAAGGCAGCTTTATCCTGAACCGCATGGGGAGTCTTCGCTCGAGCCGCATATGACTGTCCATGTGTCAGGGCCAGGTGGCATTTTCTGGATCTCGGGGGATTGTGTCAGAGATCTCCTTCACTTCCCTAGGGGTCTGTCATTATAACAGAGTCATAATTACCTCTTTTGTGTCAGGGCTGCCACTTTTTCAGAGTTGTCAGCCGTCAAAGCAATTAATGTAGGAGGGGAGAACTATTTTGCAAGCTACGTGTCTTCTGTTCTGAGCCGCATAGGATGTCTTGAGTCGCATAGCCCCTTGTGCCGTATGAATATGTGAGCCGCATGGAGTTTCCTGGCCGCATGGATCTTTTTTTAGTATTTTCCATGCTTCTACAAGACCCCCTTCAAAGTTTTCAATTTGCAAAATTGAAATACTTTGAATAAGAAGCATGGTTGTATTCTTCTGGTCGCATATGTGTTGTGGCTGCATGGAAGTTTCAACCGCATGGATATTTCAGTCGTATAGATAATTTAGCCGCATGGATGGCTTAGCCGCATAGCACCTTGCCACGTGTGCGTGCCTTTAATTGCCTCAAATTCACTTTTAGCGCCGTCTTTAGGGGGAATCCCAAGGGTTGGTTTATTAAATCTCGGGGTTTTATGCCCTAGGTGAATCTCCTTTTATGGGAGAGGGGCAAAATCCGAGGAGTCGGTTTTGTCTTTATACGAGGCGGTTTATTACTCTACGTGTCTTCTCCCTCTCATCCTTCTATAAATAAGAGGAGTTTGAGAGAGAGAGAGGAGTTCTTTACTTCCTCTTTTACTTTGAATCTTCCCCTATTCATCTCTTCATCTTCTTCTTGATTGATAATGGCGCCCAAGAAGACCGTTACAGCGAAGAAGGCAGCGTCTTCGTCGACCGCGACGGCGAAGGGCAAAACTACTTCTACTTCGACTGCGGCTGCTCCTCCACCGATCGTCGTCCCCGTGGCTCATCCTGACGTTCATCCCCCCATTGTCGGTAAGGACATTGCACGGGTTAAAGAACCCTAACTGCTATGGCTACGTCGCATGCTTTATGCACAAGCCTTTGTGAGCCGTATGTTCGGCCTATGGCCGAGCTGCGAGCCGCATAAGAATAACTGTTGTAACTGTATACGTGCTGTGCCAACGCAGTCGTATGAGCTATGCTGAGCCACATGTATTCGCACAAATTTTGTCTGTCACGCGGTCAGTACGAATTTTGTCCGAACCCTGAGGGCCTTATGAGAGCACTGCCGTATGAATTTTTACTGAATAGGGCCGCATAAGTATTCTTCTGTGATTAAGCCGCATAAGGCTTTATTAAATTGGAGCCGCATGATGCTCTGTTGAGTCAGAGCCGCATGGGTGTTTTCTTGAGCCGTATGAGGCTTAGAAGTACCCGATCATTTCTTTTTATCCCTCTTTTTAACTTAACTCTCTCTGTCTTGTTTTCAGTGAATCTGCCGGTAAATGCTGCTGGAGAACTACTGGTAGGTAGTGCCCAAGCTGCTCTGGGTTATAGGTACGACCATATTGTTCAGCATATTGCGGATCAGTTTCCAAGTGACGAACCCCCGGCTAGACTGAATGCCATCAAGAATCAGCCTTTCCATTTTCTTAACGCTATGATGAACTCCGGGAAATTCGAAAGGGAATATTTAAAGCTTGCATTCTTTTTGGAGACGCCTTGACTGTGGAGAACAGTCATGTTCTGGAGGTATCGGAGAATTGGAGTTTTGTCTCTCATGGGATGGCGATCCGCATCCCCCAAATGGAGCGACACTTCCCATTATCTTGGTTCAATATGCTCCCATTGGACCGGAAGATGGGAGAAACTTTAACCCCTACCCGAGGTGTGATGTTTGTGGGAAACATCCATTATAACAACCATCTAAAGTCAGTGACTATCGGCAAGATGCACACCAGCTGTTCTGTAACGGAATTGGTCCCAGGTACTTTCTTAAATATGTCGGGCCCCAATTTCACCTTTTCTACCGCCGACACTTTTATAAATCAACTTGCTCGGAAGGGCTCCTACCCCATTGGCCGGTTGATGCTCCCTAGTTGGATACATCCTATTCCCTCGTGGACCAACCTGTCTATGCGGGTAAGAAGGTCATGTCGGCTACGCACGAACTGCAGCCTCCATGTCCCTCTCCTGGTAAGATAAGCCGAATCTTATCCCGTGAGGAGGCCTATCTGCTCTATCATCATATATTTCAGGTCACGTCGACTGATCATTGTTCTGGACATACAGGTCTGGCCTCTCCAGTGTTGAGGATGGACAATATTGAGACGAACTTTATCGAAGGGGCACCGGTGGAGAGGAGTGTACTTCCTCCTCCTCCGGCTCGTCTTGAGGGGCCTCCCGTGGGCTCGAGTTTGGAAAGTCTGGTGATGGGACGGCCAGGGCAGGGGATGATGGTCCTTTCATCTTCTTCTGCTGGGGTTGCTCCGAGAGCCGACCTCTCTGCCCTACTGAGTATCCAGGCTCTTCGGGTGGCGGAGAAAGAGTTATCCGTTATCCGTGCGTCGTTCTGCTCGGATTCCATCCCCTTGATGGCAAGTTCTAACATTACTCCTCCGATGTTGCCGGCCACGCTTCCTCTGACGCCATCCTCTACAGAGGTCTTGGATGACGCGTTACAGGACGTAGTTGACAGTTTTCACCGTCACTTGAGGAGGGGAATAATGGCTGCTGTGGAAAGAGGGACCTCTTTCGTCTTGTCCCGGCAATGCGCCCAGGGTCAAATTGATATTCTAAAGACTCTTCTCGGTGGTGCGGGACTGGCTGCGCTCTCGGAGGCAAAGTTATTGGAGACTGAGCAGTTGATGGTCCAGCTGTAGGTACTGCGACAGACTGATTTGTCTGCTGTTATAGATCGGGAGCGTGGCTCTCTCACTGCTACTATAGAGAAGACAAGGGCTGCTCGAGATAAAACCAGGCCGACCGTACTGAAGGACCTCCGTGATCTGTCTAATCGATATGATCAATTGAGCCATTAGGGCGAAGATGTCATAGCTCGAGAAGCGGCTGCCTCCCGTGGGATCACTGAGATGCGAGAGCAGATCCTTGAGCTTCAGAGGAAGCTAACTTTCTTGGAGTCTGAACTTGAGGCTGCCCGTATTGATAAGGAGCTGATTATTCAGGAGGCTGACAGAGTCAATCGAGCTTCGACTGACTTGGAAGTTGCCCTGAAGAAGTTGGAGGATGACTGGCAGGAGCTCATGGGCTTGGATAATGAAGAGCAGTTATCCCGGGAGGCTGAGCGTCGAGTTAAACAGCAACTCGAACAGGAGGCCACCTTAGTGAAGAATCGTCTTTTGGAGTTATGTAATGTTGAGCTATAGTCGGCCTTTTACTCTTTTGTTTTGTTCCTGTTTTCTTTTTTGAGAGGGATGTGGTCCCAAAAGATGTAATGCTTTTTTCTTCTTTCAAATAAAGAGTACTTTCCATTCTACCCTTCACTTGCATTGTTGTACCTGTGATATGATGGTGGTGTTTGCCCTGCACGGGGGACTTGTTTATGGACTCGTCATCCATGGCATACCTTGGTTTTAGGTACGGATAACAAGTTTGGTTAGGATACCTGGAACAGCCATGGCAAAGTGGTCATGGGTGCTCTCGGTATCGAGAAAAAGAATACCGTAGAGCAGCTGGGCTTCCGGGGCATGATGAGATGGTGGGCTTGTGCTAAGAAACTTAGTAGAGGATATTTGTGGGCCTATTATCCTTGGCGTACCCTGGTTTAGGATACGGATAATAGGATGAAAGAAAACCAACATATTTGCTCAGAGGTTATGAGCACATGGCAAGTATGAGGGTTTCATCGTAGAATCTTCCTACTCAGAGGTATTGAGGACATGGCAGGAATGAATTCACGGAGGATATTTATGGTCAACAGAGGACGTTTATGGACCTATTATCCTTATCGTACTCCGGTTGTGGGTACAGATAATAGGTTGAAAGGGAATCGACATACTTACTCAGAGGTATTGAGGACATGGCAAGTATGAAGGTTTCTTCTACGGAGCCTTCCCACTCAGAGGTAATGAGGACATGGTAGGAGTGGGATCAATGAAGAGGGGGTATATAGAACGACTCAGAGGTAATGAGAACATGAAAGTTTTATGTAGGGGTGATTTGTTTTTGGCGGAAGTGAAACGACTCAGAGGTAATGAGGACATGGCCGTTTTGGAAATTTGTGGATCGATTACCCTTTTTGTGCACTGGGAGTGCGGGTATTGGATCATGAGGGAGGATCTCTTCCAGGAAGAAAGTTCAGAGGTATGATCATATATGACTTACTATCTGAAAGAGTGACCGGGATGTGAGTTCAGAGGCACCAGTGGGTACATGACTCGATATTGGAAAGTGTGAGTTCAGTGGCACCAGCAGGCACATGACTCGATAATCTGGGATGTTGTGGATGTGAGTTCAGCGGCACGAGAGGGTACATGACTTGGGAATTTAGAGAATGGTGAGTGTGAATTCAGCGGTACCAGCGGGTACGTGACTCAGGAATCTGGAGAATGGTGAGTGTGAGTTCAGCGATACCAGCGGGTACGTGACTCAATGATCTGGAAAATTGTGAGGGTGAGTTCAGCGGTACCAGCGGGCACATGACTCGATGATCTAGAAAATATCATTTAGACATAGTATTTCTTCAGGAACTTGCCGTTAACGGGCAACATGAGCAAATCCCCATTCTATTTTGCGAGGCGGTAAGCTCCGTTGGAGAATACGGCCTCAATGATAAATGGGCCTTCCCATTTTGGCTAGAACTTGTCGGCGGTCTTGTGAGTCATGACCATTGGTCTCCGGACCGCCAGAACAAGATCGTCCACTTGGAATGTTCTGATCTTAACCTTCTTATTGAAGGCTCCAGAGATGCGTGCTTGGTATAGCTCGATTCTTTGCTGAGCGAGGAGGCGCTTTTCATCTAAGGCCTCTAACTCTTGTAGTTGGCATCGGTAGTTATCATCCGTCGTCAATTGATAAGTGAGGGCGATGCGGAGTGAGGGTATTTGAGTTTCTAAAGGGAGAACTGCCTCACTCTCGTACACCAAGGAGAATGGTGTGTTCCCGGTAGCTGTTCGGACTGTAGTACGGTACGCCCATAAACATTCACCGAGCTTCTCGTTCCAGTCGCGTTTGTTGGAAAAGACAAACTTCTTGAGGAGTTTGATGATTGTTTTGTTGAATGCCTCTGCCAACCCGTTCGCTGCTGGGTTGTATGGTGTCGAAGCAAAATTTTGGATGCGGTGCTTATCGTAAAACCGATAGAAGGCGTAGCTTGCAAACTGCGGACCATTGTCATGGATGATCCTTCGGGGAAGTCCAAAGCGATAGATGACGTGATGTTTGAGGAAGCTGATCACGTTTGAAGTCTTTACTTCGGCGAGTGGAACAACTTCTGCCCATTTGGAGAAGTAATCCGTGATCGCAAGTATGAAGCGATGTCCATGGGAGGAAGGTGGAGTAATTGGACCAATGATATCCATCCCCCATGCTTCGAAGGGCTAGGATACCACTGTCGGATATAGAAATTCGGATGGCTGGTGAATGAAGTCCGCATGGATTTGGCAGGCTTTGCACCTTCTTGTATAGTCTATCACATCCGCTACCATCGTGGGCCAGTAGTAGCCCATCCGACGGAGACGATCTTATAATTTAGGACCAGGCTGATGGGCCCCACAGACACCGTCGTGAGCTTCTCTCACGGCTTCTTTGGCCTCTACGTTTGACAGACACCGAAGCAATAATCCATCGTAGGATCGGCGATACAGTATTTTTGTCTCTGTATCGTAAAAGAATCTGAGGGAACGTCGTCTAATGGAGGTGGCTTCCTTTGGGTTCTCGGGCAGGATGTCGTAGACGACGAAGTCGACGAATGGTTGTCTCCAGTCTGGGGCATCATCAATCGCCTGAGCGGGATAACTTGCCACAAATTAAACGTTATTCTTGTGGTAGACCAGCTCATGGCCTATCACATCTACCGATTGATGGATATGATTTGGCACTGCTAGGGAAGCGGCCAGGCCTGCTAAGGCATCGGCTTCAATATTTCGGAGTCTGGGGACATGCTCGATGAAGAACCCCTCGAACGATGAGATGATGTCGATTGCTAATTGGTGGTAGGGGATCATATCTTTGTGGCGAACTTCGTATGAGCCCCGGATCTGATTGACGATTAACTGGGAGTCGCCGTATGCTTCAAGATATTCTACTCCTATCTCTCTTGCAAGTTGGAGGCCAATGACCAGAGCTTTGTACTCGGCCACATTGTTAGAGCAGGGTTCCGTGAGGGAGTAAGCACGGTTGATCACCAATCCGGAAGGGGAGACTAGCACTACCCCGACTCCGACGACGATGTTGCCCTTGGGTCCCGTTCTTGAAGCACCGTCGAAGAACATTCACCATATATCATCGTGAGAGGTTTTATGCGAGTCGAAGACCTCATCTAGGATCTCTTCATGTATTCTAGATGACTCCGAACCCGGGTGGGCTGCAAAAAAGTCCGCCAGGGCTTGACCTTTGACAGCCTTTTACGGGACGAAGATCATATGATAAGGGGACAACAATATTGCCCATGTAGCGAGGCGAGAGCTGAGTGCGCCTGGTTTAGTCATGAGGACCCTGAGAGGGTTGACTCGTGAGATCACATGTATTGTTTGTTCGGTGACATAGTGTCGTGTCTTCTGAATAGCGAACACCAGGGCAAGGCATTCCTTCTCCACAGCGGTGTATCGGTGCTCTGGCCCAATCATCATTCGACTGAGGTAATATATGGGTTGTTCATGGCCTGTATCGTTATTTTGTGCCAACAGAGCCCCGAGGAAATGTTCCATTGCTCGTACATAGAGCAGGAATGGTTTTCCCGCAATCGGGGCTACCAGAACTGGAGGGTTTGACAAATATTCTTTCATATCGTCGAAGACCCGCTGACATTCTTCATCCCATACGAACGAGACACCTTTCTTCATGAGGTGGGTGAATGGTCGACATCGCCTGGAGAGGTTGGAAATGAACCTCCTGATGTAAGCTAGCCTCCCTTGAAGGCCTCTGAGCTCGCGAAGATTTCTCGGGGGACCCATCTCCATAATTGCCTTTGTCTTCTCAGGGTCCACATGGATACCCTGGGCGGTGATGATAAAACCCAAGAACTTCCCACTGGATACGCCTAGGAAGGGCTTTGTGGGATTTATTTTCAAATTGTGCGCTTGCATCAGATCGAATACCGTCCTCAGATCCTGTAGATGGTCTTCCTTACGGCGACTCTTGACGGCAATGTCATCAACATAGCACTCCACCGTCTTGCGTAAGTGGTCTCTGAAGATGATACTCATGGCTCTTTGATATGTAGTGCAGGCATTCTTCAAACCGAAAGACATAACTATGTAGCAGGATGTGCCGATTGGTGTTCGGAATGATGTGTGCTTTTCGTCGTCAGGAGACATCTTGATTTGGTTGTACCCCGAGAATCCATCCATAAATGACATGCGTTCAAAGCCGCAAGTATTGTCAATCATGATGTCCGTGATAGGGAGGGGGAATTCGTCTTTGGGACACGCCTCGTTCAGATTGCGGAAGTTGATGCAGATTCGAATCTTCCTATTCTTCTTGGAGACGGGTACTATATTGGCGACCCAGTCAGGATATTGCTCCTCACGAGTGAAGTCACTGGCTATCAGTTTGTTGACTTCGGCTTCAATCGCGTCCATGATGCCTGGGCGGAAGCATCGTTGTTGTTGTTTGACTGGCTTTACATCCAGCCGGATGTTGAGTTTATGAAGAGCAATATCGGGATTTAACCCCGACATGTCTTCATAGCTCCAAGCGAACACATCGATATATTCTTTGACAAGTTTCAGCAACGATTCTCGCTCTTCGTCTGTTAGGCTTTTACTGACGAAGATCGGTTTTGGAGAAGATTCACTGCCGAGATCTACTTGTATGACCTCATCTTCAGTGGGAGGTTCTCTCTGTTCGAACTGCTTTTCCCATTGTGCATCCAGCTGCTGTGCCTACGGCTCTAGCTCGAGGATCTCAGGGATTTCTTCATCTTCTTCATAAGCGTCGGCGAATGTCATGTTGACTGACAGAACTTGTCTGAATATATCTCCGATGCTGGTATCTGAATCAGAAGTTGGTGACCCGGTCGAATGTGAATGCCAGTCACACTCTTTATCTGAACTTTCAGGGGTCGTTGTGGGTGTTACATACCCTAATCCACATTGAGTTTTGCTATAGTAGTCCCGTGGTTTGCCTGCCGGGACTGGTGGCTTCAAAGGTAATGTCGCCCAGTACCGTAGTTCAAGCCTGGCGTGGTCTCCAGATTATACCCCTATTTTTGCATGAGATATTTAGATTGGGGGCTATAAAGATACAGAGGCTGTCTTCCGGCATCTGATCCAAGGTCGACTTCTTCTACGGTAAAGGGATGCGGATCGTCCTTCCGGCCGAAGATGATTGGATGGTCCCTTCCATCAATTATGCGGTAAGCGTCTTCCGCTGGAGTAAGCTGGATTGCGGTGTGCACATTTGTCACCTGTGTGTGTAGGTGAGTGTCTATACTGTGTTCTATAGCATAAATTGTACAGAGCTTATTAATCTCAAGGTAGTTCAAAGATAGCCCTTTATTGGTGAAGTAAGGTATCTTTTCTACGGGGATTACATCATCTACGGAGGGAACATCAGTGTGGGTAGCCACATACTTGGCTAACTCTGGTTCTTCTTCGGCTACCCTCTGTATAAATGAAGACTGAGAGGACGACCTGGGCAGCTTGATCGTCAGCGGTTCAGCTGGTGGAGCAGAGCGTGGAGTTGTTGGCAAACTAGCGACCTCCAGCTTGGTACTCGATACTGGGCGGGGAGTGGTTGGTTCGCTAGAAGTTCCATGCCTTGCATCGGGGAGACGACCCTTCTTGGGAAGGCGTATCGTCATTGGCTTGTCGGAGGGATTGAGCTTCTCCGTTTGAGACTGGTCGACTCTCGGCAGCCTGATTGTCAGTGGCTCCGTTGTGGGTCTTGGCACTTGGCCAGACCTTGGCAGCCGGATTACCATCTGCTCTTCTTGTGTCGAGAGGCTGATTGCGTCCTTACGCAGAGTGGCGGTAAGGGGTGCAAACTTGCCAGGTTTGCGAGCTTGGACGTGGATTGTCAGAGGTTCTTCTGATCCTGTGGCTGTCTCAGTACGAGCTTGTACATCTTCTTCATCAAGGTGCCACTTCGACTTTTTGTATAGGCAGGAGTCTGAGTAGTAGGATTCGACCCCTTTGAAGGGATCGATATCAGCAAACTCCATTCTTACGAAGCCGTATTTGTCGACATATTTGAAGCATTGGTGCAGCGTGGAAGGCACGATCATATAATCGTGTATCCAAGGGCGCCCCAAGAGGATGTTGTAAGAAGTGTCTGCATCTATGACATAGCAGGTGACTTCTGATTGGAGATCGCCAATCTAACACTTTAGACGAATCTTCCCAATTGGGTAGCTCCTACCCGAATTGAAACCGCTGATGGTGATGCTTGTAGGCGTCAGGCAATGCATTGGGATACGAAAGTGATGTAGCAGACCCTTCGGGATAATGCTTATGGAAGAGCCAGGATCAATGTGCATCCGATCCACCTTTACGTCACCAATGTACCCAGTGTAATATAGTGGGCGATCGTACAGATTAGTTTTAATGAGCATATCCTGCGAAGTAAAGATGATGTTGGGCATTGCTCCCGTACATGTGCTGTCTTGGAGATCTGCAGGCGGGTTCTCTCCTGTGAGGTTGACCTGAGCGAGGTACGCATCAGCATTTTGGAGTGCATCGTTCAAAGCCGCACGAACATCCTTGGAGAGTCTCAGAAGCTCGTATAATGATAACTTGGCCGGTGTGTTGGCCAATTGCGCTAAGATGTCGAAGTTGTAGGGCTTCTCCAGCCCTTGTGATGCCTCTTTTCGGAGGGATTTGTCAAAGCGAGCCCCCCTCTGCCTAGGCTTGTCGGTCGTCGGAGGCTGAGCCGGTCCTGGAGCGTCGGTTATAGCGGGCTGATGATCTTCAGCCGGGTTGTCAGTCACAGGTTGGGATTGTGCCCCGAACCGCGTGACTACGGCTATAGCTTCTTCGATATCTGCCGAGATTGTGCGGCAGGACCTGACTCTTCCACTCTTCTTCTTGCTGGTGGAAGATGATGTGGGCCGAGTGACTTCCAATACCAAGTCTGGATGGATCCACATAACCTCCCCTCGTGATGTGGTGAGGGGCACTAGATTAGCAGCCTGATCTTGGGGAGGTGGAAGATTAGCAATCTCCATTATAGTCAGAGAGATGGGGACCACACTGTCTTGAGTTTTCGTTGGAAGAAAGCTGCCGAATTGTACTGACACCATATTGGCTGCTACTGTCACCTCTTCGAAATTGATAGCCAGTGCGTTTGAATCGATGAGGTTTTGGATGTACCGTTTTAGCTGGTAGCAATCGTGTGTGGCATGGTGGACGTAACGATGGTAATGGCAGTACTTCGGGTTCTCCATGTCTGTATGCCACGATTTCCGTCTTGGTGGAGGAAGCTAAATCATGTCTCTTTGTATGAGCATGTCCAAGATGGGCTTAACGTGACCATTCGAAAGAGTAAGTGATTTGGGGCCATTGTTTGTCTGTTGGCTTTGGCTCAGGTTTCTGCACGGTGTCGGCCACCATAGCCTGCTTACCCCTGCTATCCCGATTATTGGAGGGGCTACCCCCATTATCGTTGTTTGGACGCTTGCCCTTGTTCTCTCCGTCCGAGATGTGCAGTCCCAATTGGCAAGCCTTTTTCAACCGTTCTTCGGCACTTGTGGCACTGATGATGAATGTCTTCCAGTCTTTGAATTGACTTTTGCCCATCCAGAGACTGATTGTTAGGAGCAGTCTCTTTTGGCAAATTTCAATCAAGGAGGAATCCGAATTTCCAGATGGCAACTTCATTGCGGTTTGGCGAAACCGCTCGATTTAGTTTCTTGTTAGCTCTTTTTCCCCTTGGACTACGTCCATGAGGGTGGACATTGTGATGTCTTGCCCTACTTCGTAGAATCTCTCCAAGAACATGCGCTTGAAGCCGGCGAAGGAGTGGATGCAGTTGTCTGGCAGGTTGCGATAACAGTCGAAGGCGACCCCTTCCAATGCCCCGATGAATAATCGTGTGAGAATAGAATCGTCATGGGGCAGATGGTCGGTGGTGACTTCGAAGTAGGTGACGTACCGACTTGCTGAGGTCTTGCCATCATAAGGATTGATATTGAACGGCTTATATCTTGGTGGGAATGGAACGTCCCTCCTGGCAGCAGGGTACGGTTGCCGTATTCTGAGGTCTTGAGCATTTTTTCGAGCGTGAAACATAGCTCGGAGCTCTTGGACCTCCCTTCTTGCTTCGCGGGCTTCGTTTACGGCGGTGGGGGCCATTACTTCAGGAGGATTGTTGCCCGGGTTCGGTGCTGCTGAATTTGAGTCCGCATTGACCGCGGGGCCCATGCTTATTTGGCCAGGCATCCCTCCTTGCAAAGTAGGAAGGGCCGCTTTGATTTCGTCCACAGACTTGACCAAGGCATGCAGTATGGCTTCTAGAGTGTCGATGCGATCGCGATCACTGGAACCACCTTAGTTGCTGTCCGTCATGAACACTGTCTTTACATAAGGAGAGATAGAAGGAATAGTGGAGGATGAGCCCTCCGAATCGTACCACTGTAGTGAGAAGTCATCGGATATGTGGGAATGTTCTCCTCTGGTTTAGACTCAGAAGGAACAGTACCCCCAGTTTCCGAGTTTGCATCGTCTTGGGAATTGTGGACGTCCTCGGAGACGTCGGGGTTTGCTGCATCTGATGGGAGAGTTGTTTCCCCTGGCTCGTCTTCTTGGAAGATCGGATTGTCGTAGAGGTTCAGAGGAACGCTACCCCCAATCCCAACAATCCCCAGCGATATGGACGACGAGTCTCCCACTGTAGCAAATTTCGTCTTGGAACGGGTACTTTGGAAAACTCCGGTGGCAGGCACCCGCTTAGACGATAATCTTTTATTCATAGTGGTTGATATTTTTGGGCTAGGGGGGCTGGTCTTCTTCTCCTTCCCATCGGCGGGGACTTTCCGAGCAGAGTTGCAGGAGGCGACGGGAAGTGCCTCGTCTTCTGAAGATGGCTGTTGCAGTCTTTGAAATACAGACTGCCGGTCTTCTCGCACCGTCGCACTGTTGCAGCAGCAGTTGACGATGATTTGGGTGCAGTGACGTCCGTGGGAGGACTCTTTGCACCCTGATACATCTTCTCTTTCCTTCCGTTTGTGGAGGATGGCCTCACGCAAGTCAGGTGGGTCTGGACCGACCATGTTTGCTCCCGAGATTTTGGGAGACTTTTACGAACCTCTCTGTCCGTCTGCCGCCGGGGGCTGGACTCGAATGGTTCTGTACAACTTCCCATCTGAGGCCCGCGTAACGTATACGGAACGCTCGGATGGTCAGAAGTCAGATCAGCGAACCGAACTTGCCAGGCTCACGCTTCTTTAGACTTCTTCGCTCTAGTGCGTAAGGGCACATAGTAGGAAGAGTCTAAGTGATACTGGAGTGAGTCAGATATATATTTTTGGAAGCACAAGAGACCAGGACCATAAGACAGGCGGTCGAAGACAGAGCCGCGCGGGGTAGGCGTCATGCTGCCGTCCTCAACAATCTTTATGCGGCTAGCAGACGTAGCCGCATAAGCTTGCTTCATGCGGCTGGGAGTCTCAGCCGCATGAGTATTCTTCATGCGGCTGGATGATCTGGCCGGATATACTTTTTTCATGCGGCTGGATGATCTGGCCATATAGACTTTCTTCATGCGGCTGGTAGATCCACCCGCATGAGCCTCCTGCATGTGGTTGGCAAATTTGGCCGCAGGAGTGCTCGGCTTCTTCTTGGGGCGCATAGAGTCGCTCTTTGTCCCTGCAAGTCCAGCATCATAATGTTTTTCTCTGTCGGACTTGGGGACAGCAGAGTTCTATACGGCTCGAAGTGGAGCCGTATGAGAGTCGCCTTTGCCGTCTTGGGTAGCAGAGAGTACCCCGTCCAGAGCTTGCGGGGGAGCAAATAATTTTGTCCTCCACTCGCAGCGAGCTTTCTTTGTGCGGGTTTGCTTCTGGATCGGGCCGGCACTTCCTTCAGAGAGCATCTCTTCAAACGCCTGTTGGTCGAAATGGACGACCATCTTCTGTTACGTGGAGCCAAGCTTGGCTGCATCTGCCTGCGTCACCAACTCCTCAGTCGTGGAGAAGTTTGTCCCCAGCAGAGTCGCCATCGTATTTGCCATGAAATATAAAAGAGCAAAACAATTATCGGAGGACTGGACTTTTACTTCACATTACAAACTCGCTTGTACAAAGAAAGCCTAGGGAAGAAAGCCTAGGTACGGCAGTCTAAGTACAATTATTTATTTTAGATTTTGGAGGGTAACGATAGAGGCTCAGGAAAGCGATGGCCGCTCTGCCTTACTCCTTGGACGATCGGTATGCAGCCTTGGCTCCAGAAGATTGCTCGGCGTTGAAGAAATGCTCTCTTTGCTCTCTCTCTGCTCTTTCTCTCTAAGTATGTGGTGCTCTCTTTGATCTCGAAAAGTCCTCTCTGTATGTATGTGTGCGTATCTATCTCTATTGCAAGGGAATGGCACCCTACTATTTATAAGAATGGAGGGACCTCATTAGGGCTCACAATGATTGCCCCTTAAAAGTAGCGACGGCCTGTTGATCGATCAATCCGGGTCGTTAATTTTGAGTGTGATAAATCTGGGCCATTTAGTGTAGATTGCACCAAATCCTATCAGTAATTAATGCTGATTGGAGTAAATCTCCGTAGTGATGATTTGCTGATGTCTGTAAATCTGAATGAATAAATTTAATTCATTCTCCTGTCACGTGTCCCAGATTATTGGGATTTGACCCAATCTTTGATTACAATAAATCTGGGAAATTGATCGACTTTATGACACGTGTCCTGAGAGCCGCTGAGGAGGATTGAGCTGCATAAGGGTTGAGCCGCATAAGGATGGAGCCGCATAAGACTGGCCACGTGTCGGATCTGCTTGGGGAGTGGCCCCCCGAACCTTCGAACTATATAATAATTTGAGCCGTATAATGGGTAATGAGCCGCATGGAGATGATCCTTGCGAGCCGCATGGAGGGCCTCTGCTTGAGCCGCATGAGACTGTTTCTGCCTGAGCCGCATAAGGCAGCTTCATCCAGAACTGCATGGGGAGTCTTCGCTCGAGCCGCATATGACTGTCCACGTGTCAGGGCCACGTGGCATTTTCTGGATCTCGGGGGATTGTGTCAGAGATCTCCTTCACTTCCCTAGGGGTCTGTCATTATGACAGAGTCATAATTACCTCTTTTGCGTCAGGGCTGCCACTTTTTTAGAGTTGTCAACTGTCAAAGCAATTAATATAGGAGGGGAGAACTGTTTTGCAAGCCACGCGTCTTCTGTTCTGAGCCGCATAGGACGTCTTGAGCCGCATAGCCCTTTGTGCCGCAAGAATCTGTGAGCCGCATGGGCTTCCTGAGCCGCATGGAGTTTCCTGGCCGCATGGATCTTTCTTTAGTATTTTTCATGCTTCTACAAATTAACTAACTTAATGTTGGGTCTTGTGAGCCATGCTTAACTTAATATTGGGTCCCATCTAGAGTTCAAGCTACCCGGGTCACAATACAAGTCGGAACGAGACGAAACTCAAACCCGACTAAACAAATCCAATAAAAATAATATTAAAAATATAAAATTTTCCCAAAATATTAAAATATGAAAAATGACCAAAATCATAATACATCAATTTAAATATTATTAAAATAATCTAAAATTCACCAATTAATCAAAATCTTAAATAATTCAAAAGTTAAATGACCAAAATATCCTTAGCCTAAAAAGTTGTAAATAGTCATTCTAATCACATGGTTAGGTCCCCATGGTTAGTCTCAAAGCTTAGCAAAACTAGGAATTAACTAGTTAACCATCAAAATCATAATTCAATATTTTAAATAGTTTTAAATTGATTAAAAAATTACCAAAAATCGTAATATGAGTTAAATCTTATTGTCGATTAATCAAAATTATAAAAGTTCAAAATTATCCTTATTTTAGAAAAGTGGGTGTTACACAGCCGGCGGCATGACCTGGAGGAAGTACAGAGGTTTTCTTCAACATCCATAGGAGAACTATAAGGATATATCTTTTCACAACATGTCACCTTGTCAAAGACCCTTAATGTGAATATCATGTTACCGCGGTGTCGGAAGACTAACATGTCATAATTTTTTAAGTCGTGTGTTTTGACATAATCCTCCCAACTCTTTCCTCCTATGTAGTAATCTTGTATTACTACATAGCAGGAAAGAGTTTGGAGGATTATGTCAATATACACGGCTTAGAAAATTATGACATGTTAGTTTTTCGACACCGCGGTAACATGGTTGTCACATTAAGGGTCTTTGACAAGATGACATGTTGTGAAAAGATATATCTTTATAGTTCTCCTACGGATGTTGAAGAAAACTTCTGTACTTCTTTCGGGTCATACCGCCGGCTGCGCTGCTTCCCCCTCCTCTTCCTGCCCACTTCTTCTCCCTCGACTCTACACTTGAGGTGGATATCATATGTGGCTGGGAGAGTCAAATAAGAAGAAAGAAAGTAGGGAGGAGTAGATGGGTCCAGAGCCATGGTGGAGGAGAGAAGAAGGAAGATGCTTGATCAGAACGGAGGAATTGATGGATAGAAGAGAACTAGAAAGCACCGATCCTTCCAGTTGTGAGAACCGTGAAGAGTGAGAAAGGAGAGGGGGTCTTTGAATTTTGCGTTCATCATCATTAGAGGGAGCAGCACTAAAAAAGTTGTGACGTTGATAGCATGAGAGAGGGTGAGGGTGAATGGAGGGAGGGAAGTGGCTGCATGCCTTTGGCTCACTCGAGCGATATTTATGCGTCATCTGGTGGCGCTCCTCCAGCTCCAGGTCCAGCTCCAGGTGATCAGTAGTTTCATTTTTGTATTTTTGGACTGTACTATATTTTTGACTTTGTACGTATATGGGGATATTCAGTTTTTTCATTGAGGATACTGAGTTTGTACGTATTTGCGTTAATCTACGGCACGACATGGTGATTAGGACATAGTCCCTGCAGCCATTCGACTAGCGAGACATAAACTATATAGCCATAGATAAAGTTGACTGTCCTTCGACCCTCATCCCTCGGCAATGATGATACGACAACCTATCACTATATCTTATATAGTAGTAGATGATGTTTTAGTATTACATTATGTGAGTTCATCTTGATTCCGTTATATCCTTCAGATACTAGATACGATAAGAACATATACTATACCATATGTACAGAACATAGATGATTCACACTAATGTATGCTAGAATGAATTTTGGGTTGTATTCTGAGCCATCCGTTCTCACACTTAAAATACATAGGAATTAGTAGTGTGAGAGCGCCGGAGAGAGTGAGAGCGCCGGAGGGGGGAGGAGAGAGAGGGAGAGAGTAAAATGGTACGACATGGTGAATTAGTACTGTATTTTGGCTCCAGCTCCAGCTCCATTTGCATTAATCTACGATACGACATGGTGATCAGGACATAGTCCCTGCAGCCATTCGACCGGCGAGGCAGAAACTATGTAGCCGTAGATAAAATTGACTGTCCTTCGACCCTCATCCCTCGGCAATGATGATACAACAACCTATCACTATATCGTATATAGTAGTAGATTATATTTTAGTATTACATTATGTGAGTTTATCTTGATTCTGTTATATCCTTCAGATACTAGATACGATAAGAACATATACTACACCATATGTACAGAACATAGATGATTCACACTAATGTATGCTAGAATGAATTTTGGATTGTGTTCTGAGCCATCCGTTCTCACACTTGGAGATAAATCAAATTTTTGCAATTTTATCTGACGCACAAATACCGCTCGACTGAGCCAAAGGCATGCAGCCACTTCCCTCCCTCCACCGTTGTACCTAGTGGAGTAGTATATTCGTCGATCGCAGCAGGGATTACCACCACCGGGCAATCGAACTCCTCCTCCTCCTTAAAGTATTGTAATTAAAAAAATTGAGAATATTTGTGGGAATTTTGGAATATTTGTGCTATGATCGGATTATAATGACGGATATTAGGTTACTCTTCAGGATAATTGATGTCTATTTTATATTAATTTGGTTTGGTCTATATGATTCTTGGATAATTGGTGTGCATTAAATTCGTATGTGCATATTTGGTCTATGTGATTCTTGGATAATTGGTGTGCATTATATATTTGGTCTATGTGATTGTTGGATAATTGGTGTGCATTATATATTGGTTTGGTTTATGTATATTTTTGTGAACAGGGAAAGTGCTGCAATTTTTTTCAAAAAAATCTCAGTTAGCGACGGACTAGTGACCGGTTCGCGACGGACTATTCCAGTTTCCGACTACCTTTCGACGGAATTTCTGTCGCTAACTGGAGATTTAAAACTGTTTCCAGGTAGCGATGGGTGGTCGATGGAATATCCGTCGGCAACGTTCTGGTGGTATATTGTTCGACGGAATAGTGACGGCAAATTCGTCGACAAGGTCCTGGAAAAGCTTGACATTTCCAGAACATTGGCGACGGATAATCAGCCACAAATCAGTCGCTATCTCGACGGTTTCACGACAGAAAATCCGTCGCCAAGGTTCTGGAAATGTCAAGCATTTCCAGAACATGGTCGACGGATAATCCGTTAGTATTCCGTCGCTAATCCGTCCTTTGTTAGCGATGGCGATCGACGGTCTAGCGACGGAATGATACCCTCTGATACAATGTTACAATGGTTTACCGACGGACTATCCGTCGCTAGCGTCTACACAGTTAAGTATTTAATACTTGAAATAGACGAAAGCCCGTCGAAAAGTCGTCGCTAATGCATGTATTGTGAAGACGAAAAGCCGTCGCTATTCCGTCGTTTTTCGACTACTTAGCGACGGCTCATTATTAGCAACGAGCTGATTACCGACGGATTATTTTGGCCAAGATCCGTCGGTGATCGGTCGCTAATACTGATTGCCGACGGATGGGCGACGGATCTGGCCGTCGCTAAATGGACATATTTTGTTAGTAATTTGTCTAGATGTCATCTTATGAAAGAATTGGCTGACATCTTTATAAAACCTTTAGCGGAAGATCGTTTCAATTATTTACGTCGAGAATTAGGAATTTTGATGTCACTAATATTAATTAATTTCAACTTACTAATTATTTTTCAATACACAGAAACTATTTTCGAGACAAGCCTACAAAGGGTCTATCTGTTACCATAGCTAAGGCTAAAGTGAAACGGTACTTAAGCGTTCCCCTGTGAACCTCCGTTAGCTAGGACAGTACCCCTACAGCTAATCTGAGACAGTCGCTGCATAACAAAATTTAATTTGTAAAATAATATTAATTATATTAATTAAAATTTAAAATTACTAATCTTGGAATTAAATAATTGAAAAGGAATAATAAATACAAAGTGACATTTTGAATTCTGTCAAATATCACCTCAACAAAGTTCTACGCGAACTCGGTTGGTGTCGAGTTTTAAACAGAACTTGAATGGCCCCCACTTGTATTTCTTCTTCCTTCTCCTTCAAACAACATCTCAAATAGTTTGAGTATGTGATCTAGATGCTGAGATGATGTATTCAAACTCTTATTACTCTGCATTTTCTATTATTCAGTGTGTATTGTTTCTATTTTGGTATGCACTACTGCTTTTTATGCTTAGCACTATTTCTTAGCTAATGCTTCATTCATAAAATTGTCTGTGAACTTAATGTTATTTCTTTATATATTATCTTTGTGTTTCTTCAATGTTCGTTTCTTATGCATGAATTGCGGGAGAGCTTCTCTCTTTGCAATTATTTTTCTACGTGACAATGGGGGAGAAAATGATCTAACATCTCTTGCAGGTTAAACTTTTACCAAGAGGAGACAGTACTAAACAACGAACCAATTTTTGATATTTTTGTCAAATCAAAGATCAAAATTTTATATCGGTCAAGGTTTGTCAATTATCAAAATGGAAGAGACTCTTCACACATTGGTCATGGTCAAACCTGATTTTAATAAGTGATCTAACCCTATCTCGATATAAGGGCTACTTGGAAGAATTGATACTGCTACCATTCAAGACTTGGAGTCATTTTGCCATTAAGTATGTATTTTCCACTATCAATTATAAATGTCTTTTTTATATTTTATTGAGTCTAGGAAATACAATATACACCGAGTCGTACTGGCAATAGGCTACCCATAATTTTTTTCAAAATACCCTTTCGTTTTGAAAACAAGCCCCACTTACAAAAGCCCAAACTACTTTCTAACTGCTTGACCTCTCAAAAAGCCCAAAACTTGATTTACAAAACCCTAACCAAACCAATTCTGGACCGACAGAATTCGGATCGAAGTCGGCCCGAATTTGGCCCAAGTTAGGTTAGTGGAACGTTGGGTTTCAAACTTAGTCTTATCGCAGTTACGAATGTAACGGCTATCTGCCGAGATTCTCTCAAAGAATTCTGCCCAAATTCTGCCCTAAGTCGCCCCGAATTCTCCCTTTAGAAAATCTATACATAGAAAAGAATTTCTACCATTTCAATACACCAATTCATTCTCTTTTCTCTTCTCTCTAAGCTTATTACGTTCTTCCAAATCCTTTAAGCATTAATTTTCAAATTCCAAGCCAAGTTACAATCCTCTAGTCGATTTGCCAGTGCGGTACGGTCTAGAAGTTTTAGAGTGATTGTAATCAAGAGGCTTGACAAGAAGTAAGATACCTCACAATTGAAGTTGGTCAAGTGCTTCGTATCAAAGCTCGCATTTGTAGAAGTTGCAAGGACTTCGCATGAATACTTACATTTTTCTATAGTAGATTTCAACAGGAAGCTGGAGTTCTTCCGACTGGATTAGTCCTCACAAGAGGGAAACTATTATACATCCTTGTGTTTGCGTTTGCTTTCTGCACTCTACTTTTACATTTTCATATCCGTGATATATTCCTGCGATCTGGTGACTAATAATTTTTAATTGCTAATTTTTTGCTGCCTACTCTACCACCCTCCCTCTAGAGTATAGCGCTTTACATCTCATTCCTACACAGTCAACGCCGAAGCACCATCTTTTCACAGAGGCTTGTCAAAACAAGCCTTTCTCTGCTTCTGTTTGTCTGCCGTTGGAGGTTGAGATGGACCCTCCTCTTGGGCAGCAGTAGTGGTGATAGGAGGTACCTCCTTGGTTGGAATGTCCTCCTACTGTGTGTTCTTTTGTGACCATGTAACCACTGGAAAGGCTTCCTCCGGAGAGGAAGTGACTATTCGACAAGACTCGGACTTCTTACCTTTTGTTTTGGTGGTAGGGCATACCACCGGGTGAGTCAGTTCCGGAGCTAGATCGGGGTGAACCCACATTATTTTGCTCCGATATATAGTGAGTGGCACCAGCCCACTCATATTGTCACGACTCAGTGGAAGGTTGATTACTTACATTGTCGCCTTTGGGAGGGGGACGACACCATCTTGGGCCTCAGTTGGTGGCAAGGTGCCAAACTAAAGAGATACCATATTTGCAGAGACTACTATGTCCTCATAGTCGAAGGAGAAGACATTCGCATTGATCATGCGTTGGATATAGTTCTTTAATATGTACCAGTCTCGAGTTGAGTACCCAACGAACAAATGGTAGTGACAATACCTCGTGTCGCCTACCCTGTCTACCTCATCGGGGCGCTTAGGATCAGACAACTTGATATTGTTGCCTTGCATTAGTACCTCGAAGAGTTGCAGAGTATCTTCGTCATTGAAGGAGTATAGCTCCTTCTGTCTTGGTACGGCCGAGGGCTTCTGGACAGGAGCCGACGTGCCCTTGGAGGTATTCATAGTCAATGCCTGCTTTCCCTTTGGCTTGTGCCCACTGTTTTTGCTATTGGCATTATATTTCCCTTTCTCTTCGAACGCAAGGAAGCTGACCCCCAGAAGACGTGCATTGCGGGCTTTCATCTCAGCAGCTTCAGCGCCGATAATGAACGCGGTCCAGTCTACGTATTGGAAGGAGTCGACCCAAAGATTGGCTGTCGTCGTCATGTTCTTCCGGCAAGAGTCCATTAGCACATATTCGGGGATGCCAGAAGGTAGCCATAGACACGCCTGCCGAAGGCGCTCAATATAGGCCCGGACTGTCTTATTATCTTTCTGGGTATTCTCCACAAGGGAAGACATAGTCATGTCTTTCCTGCAGAAATAGAATCAAAAAAGGAAAAGATGCTTCAAATCCTCAAAAGAGGATATGTAGTTATCAGGGAGGCTGCAATACCAGTCGTAGGCTACCCCCTCCAGTGCTCCGATGAATAGACTCGTGAGTAGGGCGTCCTCTTTCGGCAGATGCCCCATCATGGATTGAAAATAAGTCAGATATTGACGGGGAGACTCCTTTCCATCAAATGGTATCAGTGATTATGGTTTATACTAGGGGATAAACCATATTTTTCCACTTAGGAGGATAGGGCTGCCGGATTCCAAGCTTCTGACATTCTCCCTATTTTTTTTGCCTCGAAGCGAGCGCGTAGGTCTCTCACCAGCTCAAAAAGTTCTTCAGTAGAGCTAGGAGCAGGTGATTGAGGCAAGGTATAATGTTTAGGTCCGGAGGGAGCTGATGTTTGGGGTAGGATGTGATGACCCATCCCCGAAGATACCCACTGACGGGGTACGTTTGATTCTTCATTGACTCCTGGATCAGGACTGGCAGATGTAGGAGCCCTTGTCTAAGGTTGGGCAGCCAGGGTATTCTGAATCTCTACACGACTTGGGTCAAGGACTGCATGGTGGTGGAAAGGGTTTTAAGGCCCACTTCCAAAGTGTCCATGCGACTCACAAGATCCGGAGGTGAACCGTCTCCTTCTTCTTCATTTTCACCCTTTGTCATGTAAACATGCATGAAATAGGCTAGAGTTGATGGCACAGTTGACCCTTCACTTTCAGCCTCGCTTTCGGGCAGAAAAGTGGGCATTAAAGCCTCCTCCTCTGATTCCCAGAGTTGGCTACCCCCAGCCGCATCGGTATCAGTTCCTTGACAGACGTCCTCATCTTCGAATGAGGGATTATTGTGAAGAATTAGGGTCTGACTACCCCTAGCCTATACTATCGATGCAGTCTTTGCCTTTAACCGGGTATTCTAGAATACCCCAGTCATAGGGATTATTGCTTTATTCCCTCTCGATCGGCTCTTCGATGAACTAGCCGAGGCCGAAGGGTTGGTGTTCTTTGCCTTTCTCCTAGGTACAGGAGAACTGGAGATGACGTGGCACGAGGCAATCAAAAGTTCTTTCTCATTGTCAATTAGCACCCTCTTTTTGAGACGATGTCGAATGGGTGCAGCAGATTACATTTGCTGGAACACAGACTGCCTTGGTGATGGGGCTACTATCTTGCAACAGTAGCAACTGATGGTGATACTAGCACAATTATGCCAGGCGAGGGGTGAGTTGTACGTAGTATTTGTCTCCCTTGCCTTGCATTTATGACTAATAACATTATGCAAGTCGTGCAAGGGGAGGTCCATATTCATACCCACTTCATGCGCGCGGCCAAGTGTTGCACACGGGTGTGATTGAGGACAGTGGGCTCCCTGACTCACTTCGGGCATATGGAATACACCTGAATTATGAATGGGAGTATTATGAGGGAGGCCAACCTCACATGCACAGTTAGACTGTGCATATGGACCTGTCATAATGTTTGCCCTCGGCTTCGTTCATGTGCATAAAATGTGCCTAAGTGACAGAAGGACTTTAAAGTCTCATTCGCTTTAGGCGTAGAGGCCGCAAAATTAGTCTGATACCGCTTACCATCGACCACGTACGTGGCGGTTAGCGTGCGCCTCAGGTCTACTGCTAGCATATCACATTGAGCGCATAGCGCTTGTGCCGCCTTGGACTTCTTCGTACTAGCCCGTGAAGGCGCGTAATACTCAGAGTCCAAATTTTTCTTGCCAGAATGGCAAATGATCCTATCAAAGAGAGAAGCCTTCTTGGGCGCAGTCGACCCCCTGTGCGAGCGGGTAGATGTGCCTCTCTTCTTCTTCCTTAATGCCTTGGACTGAGCGTGGGCGGTTCAAAAATTAGAAGCAGTGTCTTGCTTCCCTGTCCTACGTGTCGTTGGTGGAGTGGCCTTGCTATCAGCAATAAGGAGAGACTTCGCAGGCGTAGATTGTACACCATGGGTCTATTGTGCTTCGGCCACAGCCTCCTCGGCGTCGGTGCATAACATAGTATTTTTGGGCACCCAGACTTGAGGAGTCTTCTCCGACTTTGGTGGTCGCTTTGAAGGTCTCACGTTGCCTTCAGAGAGAAATTCTTCATAGGTTTACTGGTCGAAGCGCACGACCAGCATCTTTTGAGAAGATCCGAGCTTGTTATCGTCGGATTACGTCGCTACCTTCTCGTTAAAAGAAAAGGACGTACCCAGCATAGTTGCCAGCTTGTTTGCTATTAAAAGTGTTGAGGAAACTTTTATAAATAACAAACAGAACAAGTACAATCCTAGGTTTTCGATGGAATCCTTTGTGTACAATTTACTTTTTGGAACTTTATGACGATGGAGGTTGAACTTTGCTTCTTTTTCTCCGTTGACGATCCGACAATGATCGAAAGAAAACTACAATTCTTCATGTTTGATTTGCAAGGAGGACGACGATTTGCCTCTCTGAAGTGTGGGTGATGTACTGTGTGTTTGAATGAAGGAATGATCCTTATAATAAAAGTCGATCTGTGGAATGATCCATACGTGCGCGTAGGGATGCTACGCGCACAATCTTTTGGGCACATGAGCGTTGCCCGTGATCTTGGGAGTGAATTTGCTACAACTGCTCTCTGGACTGCGGATGAGCGCCACGTAACATTTGTTGGGATTTATTTGTTATAGAGATCCTGGGTGGTTAGCACCCATTCGCGATCATGAATGGGTCAATGACACGTGGCGCATGTGCATTGCCCACAGATCTTGATCTATTGGAGTAGAGGAGCTTCCTATGCTACGATTTGGCATGTGAAGATGATGTTATAAAAACAAAGTGTTTTGGAGGCGTAGGGACGACCCTACGCCAAAACTTGGCTTGATGAAGTACTTTGGCGTGGGTGAGATTCCACGTGGCATTGTACAGCTGTCTCTGACAATACTTAGTCATTACGATGATGTAGTTGTCAGCTCAGTCTTCGTAGTATCCTTGGCTTCTGGTGGCGTAGGTTCGAGCTACGCCAGAATCATGCCTATGTTGGCTGTTCAGTATAGTGTTCTTCGACTCTTTGGTTCTTGTGATGCCGTCATCTGTACGGGAGTCGAGGCGTGCTGCACTATACTCGAAGCGTTTGCTTTAGAACTCAAACATGCCGTCAGACTGCATTAAATGCTCCTCGGTTGAAGGAAAAGTCCAAGTGTAGCTGTTTTTAGGGATGTAGCCATTCAGATGGCGTAGCCACTTCGAGGGCGTAGTAGCCTTACTGGCGTAGTGGCCTTTATCATATTGGATTTGGTCAACTTTTCTTTAAGTGTTGCCGCTGCATGTGGCACGGTGCTCAAAATGCTGACTAAATCAATTCTCGAAGTGGCAAGTTCATTGCCATAATTAGCAAATTCATCATATTAAAGTTAGGTACAATGCCACTAATACAAGATTCATTACGTTAATCTCGAGGCTTTGATTGACTGTCATGTCGCATAGACGTGGAGCTACGCTGTTGTCTATAAATATGAGCTTGTTTTTTAGAAGTCTTTGCTCATTTTCTCTTAGCACTCCTCCTTCATGTTTGACCCCGACTTAGCCTTAGGTGGCCGTGAGCCTTGTCTTTGGTACATAAGTTGGTTGTTTGTTGTGGGTCTCCTCGTTTAAAGAAGTCAAGTTTGTAACGAAGAATTTCTTCAGAGTTTTGAGATGCATTTGAACATTTGGTATAAGAGTTCGAACCTGAACAACATCTTGGAGGTCTTCGAGGGCCAAATTGAATACGGAGTTTGGGGTCGTCATACCCCAACTTTTGTTATGCTAGAAGAGCCAAAGGGTGGCAGGTACACTTGTGCATTGACGAGAAAATGATTCGCTCGTCGACAAGGAAGTGATTCGCTCGGGACGAGGAAGAGATGCGCCTATGCTAAGACGTCAGAGTGATGCACCTATCCATAGAAATTAGACTAGGCCATAGTAGATTTTCCATGTAACGAAAAAGCCATGTAATAGATTTTTATATTTTAATAAAAATCCTCTTTTTATGCGCCTTCATTTACTGTCTTTGTATGATGCGCTGACTTTTCTTTGTGTCTTCAGCGCATACTATTTTGTGGCACATAAGAATTTTTGCCTCTGTGGAGCATGAAATTCCATGCTTTTATACGTATGACGAGCAAAGGCTATGCCAAGCCTTGCACCGTGGAAACGTGCAATGAGACTTGTGGGACAATCATGCTATACCAAGCATTGGATGGTGGGATAGTGAATACTCTACCAAATATTGAACAGTGGTACAGTGCATGCTTTACCAAGCATTTATATCGTGCGGTGCCTACGGCTATACTAAGTTCATAGCCTTGTGGCAATGTAGACCAACTTTCCCTTCTCCCAAGCTACGGGATGAAGGACTGATTGTCAATTTGAAAGCATGTCGTACAACATTTCTAAGCCGACCTTAGGGCCTTTCCATATTTTAACTCAATCTAACCCAATGTGGGATTATTTCCTTAGCTACGTGGATTCATCGCTTTTATTATCAAGTCTAATTTGTGCATTTGAAAATATCCAATTTATTAGTGTGAAGGCCAAGCAGAAGCAACTCACCGAAGCCACCCACCTGAGCGAGGAGTTACCTCGACCGAGCGGGACTTTGAGCAAGTCTTTGCATGGCTAAGTCCAAATGTCGTTGCGTTTTGATCCCTCCCTTTGAACTGAGCGGGACGGGACATTATAATAAGTATGCCAAAACTGAAGTACTTTTATTTTTTTATTTTTGTATGCCTTAGAAAATATTTAAGTAGATTTACGTAGCCATTAGGTTATATAGATATTAGTAATTAAATGCATGATGAGTAAACATTAATTAATAAGCTTATTGAGAGATGATATAATGTTGGATGAGTTTCTTAGACACCGTAAGGTGACAACCCAAAAGGTTGTCGTAGCTAGCGAGGGGGAGATTGGTACTTTCTTGCAGACCCTTAGCTCCATCAAACGACGAGTCGTAGGAGGCTATGGGTGGTGGTCTTCGGAGGGGTATGTATGATGGTACAGGATTATTGGACGCCTATGATGCGACGTTGTTCTCCAAAGCTCCCTCCTCCAGCACTTCACATTCGAGGGCCATGCAGCATTCATAGGAGTCGCTACGATTCCTGGAGGCCATTCGCCAATGGATTGCGTCTCTTCGGGATGACTTGCTTCAGAGGATTGCACAAACGGAACCCCAGACCCAACCCCTATTGAATGAGTCGGCCTTTACAGTACATTTTGAGGCGTCCAAGCACAATGTTTTGGAGCTTACACACTTAAGCCAGACGATCCAGTACAACATTACGGAGTTGTCCAGTCGAAGGAATGCATCATTACGATATTGAGTAAGTTATTATCATAGAGCTCTGGTAGAATGCTCTTCACTATGGATTCCTACAATTCTAGATTAGAAGCGTTTGAGTAGAAAATCCCTCCAATGTCGTTGGCCTTGACACTGCCTCCGCATACGACATATCTCCTCCACAATCAACAGTACAACTAAAACAAAAGAAATTTGACAAACTTGCCTCGCACCTTTGTACGAGTGCTCGTCCTCATTCTCCTCACCAATAGTCATAGATTGGACAAATTAGTATGAGTTTTGTATCAACCCTAGTTGGGTCTTATGTATCGTACATTATTGTATCAAACAATTATTATATAGGATAATCTATGGTTTCTTATGTATCATACATTGTTTGTTGTTATTTATTGTATTAGGTTCGTGGTTTGGCGGTTGTAATATTTGAGAGTGACCGTCTCTCTGTATATATTCTTTGATATATTCATGGTTTCTTTTCTGTGGTACTAAATTTGTTGTATTTAATGATGTTTAGCCATGTTTAGCAACGTAAAACAAACGTCGCTACTATGTATTGAAATGTCGCTAAACCTATCAGAATGTCACTACACATCTCTTAATGTCGCTAAACTTTGCTAAATACAAAAATAGCGAACTGAAAATTAAGATCGTCGTTGAACGTAGAAAGAATGTCACATATATACCGACATGGCATACTTTGCCATGTCATCATGGACATTCCTATATAAGAAACATGTCTCTATATAGTCGATGATATGGCGACAAATAGCAATGTATATGACGTCGCTAAATTAGCGACCTATAAAGGTTCCGTAGCTAAACGTTGTTGATTTAACGGTGTTTAGCGATACATTTGATTGCTTTGCTACAACGATGAACAATTACATTTGGTTTTCAATGGCTAGCAGATACGCGATCAACCTTGGCATCGCTAGTTACATCACTAATTTATTTTGTAACTTTTTTTTTAGTGATTAGCGATTTTTTTGGCGTCGCTAATTTCATGTATTTTTGTAGTGGTAAGGCATACTCTAATATAGTGAGATACAATCACAACAAGAAGTTTCTCGCAATGACATCTTCCAACGAAGCTACTACAACTATCGGGGAAGCTACTACATCTTCCAGCGAAGCTCATATAGCCTCTTGCGAAAGTAACCTTCGGGTTCAGCCTACTACCAAACTAGGTTTAAAATAGTACCTGGTTGATCTAACTCCTTTTATGGACCTAAATCTAGCACTAGCTTTCTCAAGCCTAAAGATGCAGCCTTCTACAAGGCTAAGATACTCGCTTACAACAAGGCCACTACCAAAGCCTTCCACGAGGCTAAAAGGGTGGGGGGGGGGGGGGGGGGGGGTTAAGAAAGCATTTTTTGGGGAGTTAGGTTTCTCTCCAAATTTTCATACCTCTAATACCATGAAATTTAGAGAGAACTTTAATTTCTTAGTATATTTAAAACATGAAAAGACATGGTATATTTATAGGAGCAAGTCATGACATATTTTCTTAGCCCATGCCATGTGTAACAAAAGTGTAATAACAATAATAGTTAACTAAAAATTACGTGATTACAAATAAAAATATACTAGATACAATATGACCTAGATACTTATGTAGTACTCTCTAGTCCTTTTTATGTACTAATTTTATTTGATTTCTATATTTCATGCATTGAATATGAGTTACACCCCTGGCTACTACAATATTTTTATTATAAATTATGTTAAATTGTAACCAAATACTGGATGATCTGTGAGGACGAGACCCCTCCTCTCCCAAATCCTCGTACCTTATTTGATGCACCAGTTGAGGTTGTGGACCTTACGATTTTTGCGATAAGTGTTGTTCAATATCCATGCCTTTAGACTATGTCCACAGAGTAACCAAAATGACCATGAATAGTATCGACGATTAAAATATGAGAGTATTTTGGTAAAAATACCCTCCACAGGACCATATTACCATATGACTGTTTGGGCACTTTATTTTTTTTACCAAAATGTCTCCCTAAACGATAAAAAAAATGGTCATGGGGGTGTATTTTGGTAAAAGATCCAACCTCCCACTACCCTAAAATAGTTACGGTCATGTGAGTGAGGCCCATAAAAAGGTTGTGGAGGGACATGCCTAGTAGGGGTGAGCGTCGGTATAATCGGTCGGTATTTGGTCATTTTTTCGGTATTTTTTTAAATCGGTATTTGAAAAATCAATACCAATATCGTACCTTTTAGAATCAGTTTTTTCGGTTTCGGTTAAATTGGTATTCGGTCGGTTTTTGTTCGGTATCGGTATTTTACCAATTAATATTTGATTAATTAACACACTTAAAATTGTAGAACCTCTTAAACTATAATATACATTTTTTTTTACTTTTTTGGAAGCATTAATTTTAAAGCTAAGCCTCTACCAACCAAACAATTAATCAAAATTATTAGAACAATATGTAACAAGTCGCAAACACCTAAAAATTAGCTTAAAATATCAAATACGGTCACTAAGTTTAATCTTTAGTATAAGTTTAAGTAACCAAAATTCACTTCAAAATTATATGAGAACACAAAAACGTAAGCTCAAAAGATCAAAAACTCAATTCTTAACATTCTTAACATAAATTTAAGTCCACTAAAATCCATTCCAAGTTCTAGGAAACCAACCAAAACAAAGATAAACATTGAAAATGAGTAATGTTAAATTAATCATGAACAACATTAAAAAGTGTGCGCGTGCGCATGTGTGTGTGTATATATATATGTGTGTGAATCGGTTCGGTTCGGTATTTTCGGTATGGTATTACACTCAAACCGTTACCATTACCATTATACCGTAATTTAGTCGGTTCGGCAATTCGGTATCGGTATATAATTTCGGTTCGATTTTTCGGTATATTTTTAATCGGTTTTTCGGTATCGGTCGGTATGCTCACCCCTAATGCCTAGTCTAAGCCATGGCTGGTTTGTTGATCGAGTCAAACCAGGCCTCAATCCAGCTCGACCCAGATTGAATTAAATTGTAGGAAGGAAAATCCAGTCCGACCTTGATGAGGACTGGGCCAATTTTTGAATTGGTCTTTTGCTTACTCCTGGACTAAAAAGCTTGTGCAGCCCAGCCCGCCTCTCTCTAAATCGTTAACCTGACTCGCTTACTGACTATCCTACCGAAAAGAGAAGTTTTCTTACTGTTTTACTAGGTCTCTCATAAAACGTATTATTCTACCTGGCTTCCAAATTTTCTTAGATATTGACATAGATGCTATAAAAGTAAAGCGAGATACCCACAGTTCAAGTAATAAAATTTGTCGTCCGAAAAAATAGTGGTACCATTGAGTGACTAGCCTACGGGAATGCATAAAAAATGTACTTTCAAACCGATTCGATGAGATAAACTATATATTATTTTCGACTCTCTCAAATGACAACCAAACACCAAAGTGCTAAGCATTTTGTTTGGTTCTTACATAAAGCAGAACCTAATGCTAGGTTGGTGTTTGGCTGTTAGAGCTTCAATAGTAAGATTAGATTATAGATTCAGAATGTAGGAGTCCATTATGTAGAATAGTATAAAATTCAATCTGCGCCCATGATAGTTCCGTCTCAGTCATAGGGGCTATAGCATGGGACCTAGAATTTCTACATTCAGAATGTAGGAACTTATTTTGTAGAATAATAAGATTTAATTTGGACCCCAATTTCTAGATTTTAGAATTTATATTATTTTTTGAAAAGAAAAGAAGGATGACACCTGAATCGACATCCATTCATCTCATTTGGACTTCAAGATTTATTTATTTATTGTTTTCATACAAACTCGATATATTTTATATTAATTTTTTAGTTACAAAGACACTCAAATGCATTTTTGAGCTCCATTTCGTAATGTATGTTGCAGTAAAGCTAGGCTGCTAGGATGACAATGATTGCAAGTTGTATGCTTACAATATTAAATTGAATTTGATGTTAAGAAAAATAGGCGTTGTAAACATCCATGTACCATTAAACATAAAAGAAATAATGACAAATCCTGCCCAACTCTTTGCGGTTATATGTTGATCTCAAGTTGATTGGCTCCTCGGGATATATTACTTGCTGTGCCCCCATTGCCAGCTATATTAGCAAACTTTGAAGCTCAGATCACCACCACAAGCACGTCAAGAAAAGTTGACAGATTTAGAAATGAAAGAAAATAATTCCAGCTACAGATGAAGAGTGGAATGGAAGCATCCATCATGCACTCACTCACAGAAAAGCTCTCCAGCATCTTTTTCTCATTGCTGCACTGATGTCCAGTCCCTAACTACTGCTACTTTTTTGCAAACTTCCTAACCAATTTAGCTGCACCATCTCATCAGTGTTTGGTGCCATGCACCACTCAACCACCCACCTCTTCCCTTTGCTGCCACCATATATGTAATGTGTCCCCCTACAGACCCGAATCAGTGAATCACACTTACTCGAGCAATTCATAGAGCACTATGGCAAACTCAACTTTCTATTGCTGCACCACCATCTTGACCATGCTCATCGTTACCAACGCTGTCCGAGCTCAGCCTGCGACCGCTCCGGCACCGCCGGGGCCGCTGAACGTGACCGCCGTCCTCGAGAAGGCGGGGCAGTTCACGACGCTGATCCGGCTGATGAAGAGCAGCCAGGTGGCTGACCAGCTCAACAACCAGCTGAACAACTCCAACTCGGGCGTCACCCTCTTCGCGCCCACCGACAACGCCTTCTCGAGCCTCCCCCCGGGCACGCTCAACTCCCTCACCGACCAGCAGAAGGTCGCGCTCATCCAGTTCCACATCCTGCCCAGCGTCCTGTCGGTCGTGCAGTTCCAGACGGTGAGCAACCCGCTCAGGACGCAGGCGGGGAACGCCAACGACGGGGAGTACCCGCTGAACGTGACCACCATGGGGAACCAGGTGAACATATCGACCGGGGTTGTCAACACGACGGTGTCGAACACGCTGTACTCCGACAGCCAGCTGGCGGTGTACCAGGTCGACAAGGTCCTGCTCCCGCTCGATCTTTTCGGGCCCAAGGCTGCGCCGGCGCCGGCGCCCGCACCCGCCAAGTCCAAGAAGAAGGCGTCTGCTGTGGCGGCCGATGGACCTTCCTCCACCCCTAAAGACACAGCTGACGCATCCGCCGCGGTCAGTTTGAGCTGGAGTGCGTCCAGAAGAAGAGAGTTTGCATTCATCATCTCTCTGAGCTTCTTTTGGTGGAACCTCTGAGCAGTACACACATTGCTTCGATCTGCTGGTGCCAACTCTTATTTGTTTCACCTAATGAACGGGATTCGGGTCTGAATGCTTGCATTTTGTTGATTTTTGTTTTTTGTTTGCTGTTTTCTTGTCGCTTCAGATTTTGTATTGTTTCTTTTATTCATATATATTATGTGTGATTCCGAGTCTCTGAACAAAGGTGCAACTGCAAATTAGAGTTGGTAAATTACGGCTTGCGAAACGTGTCGTAAAAGATCTTCCACGACGTATATTTTGATGGAGATGAACTTTTTGTGGATATGAGAAAGCACAATAGGGATGTGTTCTCTTGTTTCTAAAACACTAGAAGAGGATGCTCATGTTGGATTTTTTGGTTTTTCCTTTAGAAAGGTTTAGTCCCACATCGGAAAAAACAAATGGTTTGTATCTCTATATATTAGCTTTGCTATTATTGGAGATGCACATGTGGTGTGGAGGTGCACATTGGTTTGCCATGTGGTATTATTTTTCTAATGGGAAAAAGGCTAAAATCAACAATTAAAGCATTCATGCTTTTTGCTCTTGGGAAATTTATTTCAATAGGAGCTAAGCGACTCAGACTCGGGCTCGGACTCGGGCTCAAGGGCTCATGAGGCGTAATGTGGCATTTTGTTGGCGCACTTTGCACTTAAGTTGCGCGACCACTTAAGTTTCGCGACCACGTTGCGCGACCACGTTGCGCGACCCGTTACGCGACCACGTTGCGCGACCCGTTACGCGACCCGTTACGCAGCCCAGTAAATTACGCTGGTGGCACAACTTCCAGCAGAACGTGTCCTTGCATGTTCTGAGCGGTTGCTCCATGTTCGGGGTGGTTACTACCACGTCCCTAACATTGTGCTAACCGGGCAGTTGTTGCAGGGGCTTATATAAGGCCTACTCCTCCTCCTCTCATAGGTAACAGAACAGAAAGAGAAGCCACCAGAAAGTTTACGAACTGTTCTTTAGCACAAGTAAACAGAGATTTCAGACGTGCTCTTTAACACAGTTATGATCTGCAGCCTTCGAGAGAGAGAGGAAAGGCGTCGCACCAGCGTTGCTCTTGCACGGGAGTTCGTGTCCGTCCGAGGAGTCAGAAGAGCAGGAGTGTTCCAAGTTCTCCGACGAACTTGCTGGTTCCTGGAAGCTGTTCGCGTAGGGCGAATAAAGCTTTGAGCAACGGTGATCATTCACCCCAGCAGGCGTTCTTCCATCTTTCGCCAGTCACCTTCTTCGTTGTTGCCAGTAACTCTGATTGTATCTTCTTTTTAGAAGTACTACGATCTGATTGTTGTGATTACGAAATCTTTTTAGATTCTCGTAATATCATAACGATATCTTTTTAGATCTTCGTTATCCTTGCGCAACCTTCTTAAAAGTGTTGCGTTGGAACATTGTTTTTACAATTGTTTCATATTCTCAGTTTTTCATCGAAAAATTGTGCTCCGGCAATAACAATCTCAAAGCTTTATTGCTACGATGGAAAACATTAATGCTTCACTCCTAAACACTGACTTCTGTAAGTTAGAGAAGTTTGATGGAGAGCATTATCATGTCTGGAAGAGGAAGGTTTATCTCACTCTTCAACTCAGAGACGTTGATCACGTGCTGCTTGAAGAGGAACCTACTGTTCCAGATACTGGGTCTGCTGCCGCAATCTCTGTGACTACTAAACTTCAGGCCAAGTGGAGAAGGGAGAATAGCATTTGCAGGTTGCTTATCCTGAATGCTATGGAGGATTCCCTAGCATAATCCTATTCTAAGAAGAATATCGCTAGAGACATATGGGAGTCTCTAGAAAAACTCTACGAAGAAGACAAGAATCGCAGTAAAATATTTGTGGTTGAAAAATATCACAAGTGGTTCTTTGAGGACGAAAAGTCTATGCTGCCGCAGGTGAAGGAGTTCCTGAAACTGCGACAGAAGCTGAAAGACGAGGCGATGCCCCTCCCCGACAAGTTTGTTGTTGGAGGGATTGTCTCAAAGCTCCCCGCTGGGTGGAGCAAGTTCTATGCAAACATGCATAGGAAGAAGTTGGAGATCACCCTTGAAGATCTCCTACAGAAAATCAATGTTGAGGACCAGATGCGGGCTCAACTGAAGGTGGACACACTGTCCAAGCAATTGGCTAACGCTAATCTGGTTCAGACCAAGGAACCAAAGGGAAAGCAGGCGGCTTTCCACAGCAAGAAGAAGAACCCTGACAATCTAAAAGTAAAGGGAACTTCTATCAAGAAAAAGAAGCCGAAGTCTGAAATGCCTTGCTTCAAGTGTGGCAAGAAAGGCCACTTTAAGAATGAGTGCAAAGCAAAAACCAAGCAATCAGAGCAAGAAGAGCCTAGTAAGGTATCTATGATCACTGACATTGTTGCTATGATTGCACAGGTTGATACGGTAAGGACTGATTCTGACTGGTAGGTAGACACTGGAGCCTTCTGCCATGTCTGCTCCAGTAAGGAGTGGTTCACCACCTACACCCCTACTTATGAAGTGGTTATGATGGCGAACCAGGCACAAGATGAAGTGCTCGGGATCGGGACGGTGTTGTTGAAGCTGACTTCGGGGAAGTCTCTGACGCTTCAAGGCGTGAAGCACGTACCTGCTATCGCCAAGAACCTGGTCTCGGGAGGCCTACTCTATAATGCAGGCCTCAGGATGGACATCAATGCTGGCCAGATGGTGATGTCTATCAAGGGAACATATTTCGGGAAAGCTTTTTATACCGAAGGAATGCTCAAGATTCAGCTTGTAAATCAGTCCAATGTAATTAATGTAATTAATGAAGTCACTCATTCTGCTTATACTCTTGAGTTGTGGCATAATAGGCTAGGACATGTTCATTGTAAATGAATAAACAGAATGTCTAGTCTATGACTTATCTCCAAATGTGGGGGTAAGGTAGAGAAATATGAAGTTTGTGCTCAAACGAAGATCACAAGAAAACCCTTTCCTCGGGTTAATCGAAGTACAGATCTTCTGGAGTTGGTTCACTCTGATATCTGTGACTTCAAACAGTTCTCTACAAAGGCCGGGATGAAGTATTTCATAACCTTCATCGATGACTTCTCAAAGTATGCGTTCGTCTACTTGCTGAAGGCTAAAGACGAAGCATTCGAGAAGTTCAAAGAGTTCAGAGCCGAAGCTGAGCGGCAGACTGGACAACAACTCAAAAAGATAAGAAGTGATCGAGGTGGGGAGTACAGGTCTCATGAATTCGTATCGTTCTGCAAAGAACATAGAATTGTCAATGAGACTACGGCTCCGTACTCTCCTCAATCAAACGGAGTAGCAGAGAGGATGAACAGAACGTTAACAGAAATGATTAACTCAATGTTGTTGACTGTTGGTCTTCCTAAGTGCTACTAGGGAGAAGCTGCATTGACGGCCACTTTTATTCTAAATAGGGTTCCGCATGCAACTTCTGATATTACTCCTCATGAACTCTGGTTCAAGGTCAGACCAAACTTGAATGTCATTCGAGTGTGGGGGTGTCTGGCATATGTCAAGCTTCCAGATCTAGAGATTCAGAAGCTTAGGACAAGGGCTACAAAGTCGATCTTCTTGGGGTATGCCGAGAAGAGTGATGCTCGAAGATTTCTTGATATTGAGTCAAATCATATCATTGAATCTCGCGACGCAGAATATTTTGAAGACAAATTTGCAAGGCACATGAATATTGTTCTTGCGGATATTTCGGAGAACAATGAGGGTGCGCAAGAAACTGAAGTCTTCAATGAAGATGTGGTCCAAGAAGATGTTGTTGTTGAAACAACGGTTGAACCAGAACAAGCTGAGCCGTCAGCTAAGCGTGTGAGGAGGACGAAGGACTTCGGAAGTGACTTTGTCACCTATCATGTGGAAGCTGATCCGCTTACCTATGATGAGGCGATGAAGACCAGAGACGCGGTTTTCTGGAAGGAGGCGATTGACAATGAAATTGATTCCATCACCTCAAATAACACTTGGGTGTTGGTTGATCTTCCTGAAGGTGCGAAACCCATCGGATGCAAATGGATCTTCAAGAAGAAGATGAAAGCAGACAGAACTATTAACAAGTTTAAGGCTAGGTTGGTAGCCAAGGGGTTTTCTCAGAAGCAGGGGATTGACTATTTTGACACGTATGCTCCAGTAGCCCGGATGACCACCATCAGAATGTTGATTGCTCTCGCAGCAATACATAAGATGGTGATACATCAGATGGATGTGAATACGGCTTTCCTAAATGGCGAGCTGATCGAAGAGATTTACATGCAACAGCCAGAGGGATTTTTCATCAGGGGTCTTGAAGACAAAGTCTGCAAGTTGGTAAAATCTTTGTACGGTCTTAAACAGGCTCCCAAGATGTGGCATGAGAAATTTGACAAAGTTATAAGGTCAAATGGTTACATGGTCAGCGATACAGACAAGTGTGTTTACACGAAGTTCGCTGATGGAAGAGGTGTGATCGTTTGTCTGTACGTGGACGACATGCTTATCCTAGGTACGGATATTAGCTGTGTCACGGAGACAAAGAAATTCATCTCAAGCAAGTTCAGTATGAAGGACTTGGGGGAAGCTGATGTGATCTTAGGGATCAAGATCATCCGGACAGACACTGGACTAGCGCTGTCACAGTCTCATTATATTAAGAAAATGATCACTCGTTATAGGTATCGGGATCTTCCAGGGATCGATACGCCGTACAGGTGTGATCTGAAGCTGAAGCCTAATTCAGAAGAAAGCATCAGGCAGCTGGAGTATGCAAGCGTAATGGGAAGTTTGATGTATGCTACTACTGCCACAACGCCTGACATAGCTTTCGTCGTGGGAATGCTGAGTCATTTCACGAGCAACCCAGGTGCTGAACACTAGAAAGCTGTGAAACGGGTTATGAGATATCTCAAGAAGACTCAGACATATGCACTGTACTACAGCGGAGATCCGTCGGTAGTGGAAGGCTTCAGTGATGCCAGTTGGTGCTCAGAGGTGGAGAGCGAGAGGTCCACGGGTGGATACATTTTCACAATGGGTGGAGCTGCTATATCGTAGAAGTCAAAGAAGTAGACTATGCTCTCGCGGTCATCCATGGAATCTGAGTTCTTTGCACTAGATACCACAACCGAGGAAGCAGAATGGCTTCGGGAGCTCATGTATGATCTTCCATTGGTTGGGGCACAAATACCGACGATACCGATATACTGCGACAACCAGGCGACTGCGGCGGTGGCATCAAATGACCTTTTCAACGGGAAGAAGAGGACTGTGCGGTTGAAACACAGGGCAGTACACGATCTTATCAAGAGAGGTGTTATTGCAGTGATTGATGTTCGGAGTCAGGAGAACCTGGCGGATCCGTTCACCAAGGGCCTCAAGCGCCAGCTGGTCAGTGACACAGCTTATAAAATGGCTTGAAGGCATTCTTATATTGGATTATTGTATTCCTACCATAAAGTTTTATGCTAATAGTTCAAAGATTTATCTACTAGGCATCTAGCTTTTGGTTCAAGGGAGGACCACTAATCGGAAGAATATCAGGAACGGTGGATACATGTTCTATTGGGCATGGAGAGGTTACGGACCTATAACAACTGTTGTCTACTATTGTTTTCTGCGAAAAACGGTTCCTGTAGGAAGGTTGGCTTAATTGCCTTAATGAGTTCTCAGGCAGAGTGAATGCCTGGAGTGCTTTACAGGAAGCACGGTAGAGCAGCACTACAAGGAGTGAAACTCCATGCTATAGTGGGGTGACTCCACAATAAGGTTCCTATATGTGGGGTGCTGCCCAAGAATAGGATAAAGCCTCGGCTTTGCAGGCCAAGTCACAGCGGCGTAGCACCGCAAATAGGCAGTTAGCCTAATGCTGTATGTTAAATATAAAGAGGGGTGTAGTCAGCACTACAAAGAGGAGGAGTTCCTCATGTTACAGTGGCACGACACCACCACGAGGTACCCGATTAGGGATAAAGCCTCGGCCTTGCAAGCCATGTCGTTGTGGCGTAACACCGCAAGGGAGCCTAAGGCTTCATGCTGGGTAGTTTGGCACTACAAAGAGGCGGTTGCCTCATGCTACTGTAGTATGACACTACGATGAGGTTCCCGGTACGGGGTAAGGCCTCGGCTTTAAGCCATGTCATAGCGGCGTAGCACCGCAAGGGAAGCGCAAAGTGCTTCATGCCATGTCTTTTTATAATGAACTCACCTATAGTGTATGACAGAGATATCAGGCCGTCTCTTGAGGGTAAACTTGTAGACACCCAAAATTATACACTGAAACCAGGCTGGCACAGGGCCTTTAATGTGTAGCCAGAAGCACATGTAACTACATTATGTTAGTGGAAAGAATTTCAGCTATGATGTAGAATTCAAGGCTTAGTCCATTCTTGTATTATAGTTTGATTTTTGACCCATACGGGAAGATTCAAGTCGTAAGAGACATCTCTCCTAATGCATGATGGACAGTTACTGTGGGGAACACTTATATCCATATATAGAGATATGTGGGGGATTGTTGGGTTATTTGGTTTTTCCTTTAGAAAGGTTTAGTCCCACATCGGAAAAAACAAATGGTTTGTATCTCTAAATATTAACTTTGCTATTATTGGAGATACACATATGGTGTGGAGGTGCACATGGGTTTGCCATGTGGGATTATTTTTCTAATAGGAAAAAGGCTAAAATCAACAATTAAAGCATTCATGCTTTTTGCTCTTGAGAAATTTATTTCCATAGGAGCTAAGCCCCGTTGGGGCTTAGCGACTCGGACTCGGACTCGGACTCGGGCTCAAGGGCTCATGAGGCGTAATGTGGCATTTTGTTGGCGTACATTGCACTTAGCACGTCAGCATCGTCGCTAGGCGCATAGTGCGCTTAAGTTGCGCTCGTTGCGTGAGCCACTTGCGCGACCACGTTGCGCGGCCCGTTACGCGAGCCCAGTTACGCTGGCCCAGTTACGCAGCCCAGTACGCAGCCCAGTACGCCCAGTACGTGCAGTGTACGCAGCGTACGCAGCGTGCGTAGAGTGCACAGTGTGTGCAGCGTACGCAGCCTGCGTAGAGTGCGTAGTGTGCGTAGGGTGCATAAAAGGGGCTGTGTGCGTAAAGTATAAATTATGCTGGTGGCACAACTTCCAGCAGAACGTGTCCTTGCATGTTCTGAGCAGTTGCTCCATGTTCGGGGTGGTTACTACCACATCCCTAATATTGTGCTAATCGGGCAGTTGTTGCAGGGGCTGATATAGGCCTCCTCCTCCTCTCTCACAGGTAACAGAACAGAACAGAAAGAGAAGGAACCAGAAAGTTTACGAAGTGTTCTTTAGCACAAGTAAACAGAGATTTCAGACGTGTTCTTTAACACAGTTCTGAACTGCAGCCTTCGAGAGAGAGAGGAAAGGCGTCGCACCAGCGTTGCTCTTGCACGGGAGTTCGTGTCCATCCGAGGAGTCAGAAGAGCAGGAGTGTTCCAAGTTCTTCGACGAACTTGCTGGTTCCTGGAAGCTGTTCGCGTAGGGCGAATAAAGCTTTGAGCAACGGTGATCATTCACCCCAGCAGGCGTTCTTCCATCTTTCGCCAGTCACCTTCTTCGTTGCTGCCAGTAACTCTGATTGTATCTTCTTTTTAGAAGTACTACGATCTGATTGCTGTGATTACAAAATCTTTTTAGATTCTCGTAATATCATAACGATATCTTTTTAGATCTTCGTTATCCTTGCGCAACCTTCCTAGAAGTGTTGCGTTGGAACATTGTTTTTACAATTGTTTCATATTCTCAGTTTTCCATCGAAAAATTGTGCCCCGACAATAACAGCTCAAAATATTATGAAGTAGAATAATGTTTATTGATCTTTGCTTGATAAAAATGGATACAAGATGATGCTCTTATATAGCATATGTATCTGCATAAGTTACATGTTTATTAAAGGTATAAGTTAAATAGAAAATGAGGAAACCGAAATAAAACTTGTCATGCATATGAACATGACATATAACAAAGGGTGTTTCTTCTCTTTAATCAAAACTTGTAACTCTCTAGCTTATATTTCCAACAACATCCCTTAAGCTAGATCTTCACCATGCCTAGTTCTTCTTTCATCTTCTTGAAAATGTCATACTTCAAGGCTTTTGTAAATATATCAGCAACTTGATCTTTTGTTCTGCAATGTCTGACATAAATCTCACCATCTTTAACTAGATCACGAATGAAATGGTACTTGATTCTAATATGTTTACTTTTTCCATGGAAAACAGGATTCTTGGTAAGAAAAATGGCTGAAGAATTATCACAAAACAGTGTTGTACCTTCAACTTGTTCATGTTTGAGCTCACCCAAGATCCATCTAATTCATAATGATTGACAAGATGCTAATACCAAAGCAATATATTCTGCTTCAGCTGTCGAAAGGGCAATAACTTTTTGTTTCTTGGACGCCCATGAGACTGCACCCGAACCAATATGAAAAACATAGCCAGATGTACTTCTAGAATCATCAACACTTCCTGCCCAGTCACTATCACAATAGCCAATCAACCTTGAATCTTCAACACTTTTGTAATATATGTCTTCATTGATGGTTCCACAAAAATACCTTAGTACCCTTTTTCCTGCATCCCAATGGCTCCTTTTTGGTGATTCCATGAATCGACTAAGCATGCTCACAACGAACATAAGATCCGGTCTTGTTGCAGTCAAGCAAATAAGACTACCAACAAGACTACGATAGAGAATTATATCAGTATCTTCTTCATTTTCAGATTTGCATAACTTCAAACCAACTTCCATTGGAGTGCTAAGTGGCATGGCACCCTCCATTTTGAATTTCTTCAAAATATTATTGTCATACTTCTTTTGTGAAATAAAAATTCTATCTTCTTCTTGCTTGAGTTCAATTCCAAGAAAGAAATGAAGTAAACGCATGTCAGTCATCTCAAATTCATGCATCAATGCCTTCTTAAATTCATCACATATGCTTGTAGTATTGCTAGTAAAAATTAGATCATCCACATATAAGCAAACTATCATGAATTCACCTTGATCGCCTTCTTTGATATAAAGTGTATGCTCAAAGGGACATCTTTTGAATCCAGTCTTCAAAAAATAGCTGTCGATGCGACTATACCATGCTTTCGGAGCTTGCTTGAGCTCATAGAGAGATTTCTTCAAATGACATACCTTATCTTCTTCACCCTCTACTACATAACTAGGTGGTTGGTGCACATAGACTTCTTCTTCAAGAAAACCATTCAAGAATGTCGACTTGACATCCATTTGATAAACCTTCCATCCTATTTGAGCCGATAGAGCTAAAACAATTCGTATGGTTTCAAGATGGGCAACTGGGGCAAACACGTCTTGGTAATCAAGACCAAATTTTTGTTTGTAACCTTTCACAACTAAGCGAGCATTGTGTTTTTCAGCTTTACCTTTAGAATTCAGCTTGGTCTTATAGACCCACTTCACGTCAATAGCTTCTTTTCTACTTGGAAAGCTCACAAGCTCCCAATTTTTATTTCTTTGAATAGAATCAATTTCTTGATACATAGCATACTTCCACTTCTTTTCCTTTGAAGCATCTTCAAAAGTAATTGGATCAGCATCGGCAAATAAGGCAAAATTAGCCAAATCTTCTTCCAAATTTTTTGTTGCTTCATACAGCTTTTGTATGCTCCTTGTCTTCTTTGGAGAAGGATGCGAACTCGAAGACGGAGTACATGAGGATTAAAAAGATGGAGAGGAGTGAGGAGAAGGTGGTGGAGTGTTTACGTCATTGTCAACATGCTGAATTTGGGATCCTTTTTCTTCTTCTTCCACATGGACTGCTTTACCTTTTGTATCACTTTCAGTCCAATTCCAGGTTACTGCTTCATCAAATTTCACATCCCTACTTATGACAAGCTTCTTGGTAACTGGATTAAATAACTTGTTCGCCTTTGAGTGTTCGCTATATCCCAAGAAGATACATTTTTTCAGATTTGTCATCCAACTTCTTCCTTCTCTCGTCTGGAATATGAGAATAAGCAATGCTACCAAAAACTCTCAAATGAGCCACATTTGGCTTATGACCACTCCATGCTTCTTGAGGAGTATTGTCTTGCAAACTTTTAGATGATGCATGTCACGCCCCAGAACCAGAATACTGGAGAGCGAGGGCAGACATAGCCAGCTACGTATATGAAATGGAATCCATCTCGCTATACGGTCACGGCTATCTAGATACATGAGGGTTTATCTACAAGCCAACAGTCTCTTAAGGTCATGGACAAGCCTAGTGTCTCAATCACAAGCAAGTAAGTAAATGTTACAAGATGTATGATCATTATATATACAATAATAAGGCGTCCCAAATATTACATATTCAGCTGATCATGAAGCTAGTAGTTACAAAATGTTAGGACTAGCAAGAGTTTAGTCATACATGATCAACCCTAGGATCTGTTAATCATGTTACAGCCCGTAGGCAGACAGTAAGTGAGTGCAATCGAGCTAAACAGGTGCTCGTCGGCTAAACGCCTCAAAAGAATATTTTTAAAATAGAGTGGGAGAGCCAAAAATAACCCACTCGTTGCCAGGGTTCCGTCTAGTGGCCACCATCTGGCTGAAAGGTCGGTAGATCCTCTGGAGCTGCTTCAAAATTTGGCCACACAAAACCAGCTGGGTCAGACCCCAGAAAGAGCAAGTGCTACAAAGGGGCTTCACTTAAGAACCAAAACCAGCAATCAGCACAAGATATAAATAAAAGTAAGAACTGGAAATAAAGAAAATACATCAGGATGATATACGACGAGATAACCATGGAACTATTCAGATAACCAGGTTACAACCCGTAAACCAAACAAGGACCGGGGTTGTAACCCTTCGTCTGAACAGGACTTGGGATTCTCACCATTTATTGGTAAAATAAATACAAGCATTCTGGTCATGTAGTAATCTGGAACAGAATCAGGACAAAGACTAGACTGGTTAGACTCCATCCAATCATTTCACGGCCAAGCAAGAATTACGGCTTGATACTTTAACTAACTAGGGTTGTCACAAGCCTAATTACTAACAAGATGCAGTAAGATTATTCCACAGCCACAAGCCCTGCAGACCATCCAGGTTACCCGGGTTAAAAGAATTAGAGTTGAATTCAGGTGGGTACACCGTCCAGGAAATGAATGTACCCTTAGGTAGCTTGAAGGGTGCAACACATGACAGTGTGCTGGAAATGTGCCCTACTCGACGGCAGGCTACAGATCCCAAGGCGTGCCCAGGTAACGAGATTGCCTGTAGCTGGGAAATCTCGTCATGACTAATGTAGTAATCTAGTTATTAGCCTTAGTCCATTTTAGTATGTACTCATGACCGTGGTACTCAGGAGTCCCCTCCTAGACATGATGCAAGACAGGACTGGTTTATTTATACAAACACAATCGCCCAAGCTGTCCAGATTAATTATACAGGTCATGTCATGTCAGGTAGCCGTCGTAACTGCTATTCGAGATAATCATGTCAGGTTGTCATGCCAAGTGTACTTGTCAGGAGTGCGCTACGACGGGCCCCTATCTGGTCATGTCAGGTTATCATGTCAGGAGTGCACCACTACGGATCACTATCACGTCATGCTCAATTATCAATTACAAACATATCAAGTAAATTCGTGATTATCAAGTTCAGGACAAAAGGCGTAAGGATATAAAACGGACGTTAAATATCTAATAAAATATCAATATACAGGGCCATAGAAGATCCAGGGTAGTCAGGCTGCGCTCAGGCCAGGCTACGCTCAAGCCATACGCTTAGGCCATACGCTCAGGTCAAGCTACGCTCAAGTCAGGCTACGCTCAAGCCAGGCTACGCTCAAGCCATACGCTCAGGCCACACGCTCAGGCCATACGCTCAGGCCATAAGGCAGCGTATGTACTCCATACGACTCCTCATCAAGGCAGCGTATGGGGTCCATATGACTCCTCATCAAGGCAGCGTATGAGGTCCATACGACTCCTTGTCAAGGCAGCGTATGAGGTCCATACGACTCCTTGTCAAGGCAGCGTATGAGGTCCATACGACTCCTTGTCAAGGCAGCATATGCAAGACATACGCTTCCAAAAGGCAGTGTATGAGGACTGCGCTGCGCTAAAGAGCGCGCACAACTCAGTGGCCCAAGCTAAAAAGCTTGTGCACTGCTCACTGTCTTCTCCAAAACAGCAAGAACTCCATGGTTGAACCCAAAGCTTCAAACGTCCATAACTTGGTCAAAATAAGTCCAAATCCAACTTTTCAAAGGTCAAAATTGGGTAGAATAAAATTCTCTACAACATGGAACCATCAAAACTTGAAAACAAAGAAGTTTAATAGATCAAAACCACCAAAATCCAAAAATAACTATTTTTTAGATCTACAAAAATTAAAGCCTCAAAATGGAAAATGACAAGTTCTAATGTGTCTTAGAAACATGAGGAGAAGCTAATGGAACAATAAAAATGGGTTCTCTTGTGGAAGCAAGTTGCACTTGCCTAGACCTCTCTCTTCTCTCTTTGGTAGGTGAAGGGAGTAAATGAGGAAGAAGAAGATGAATAATAAAGAGAGAGAATGAAGAGGGCTAATAAATATGAGTGGTGGTGGTAGGTAGGGGGTTCACCTTGGGTTCATCATGAACCAAAGCAAAACCAAGCCAAGCCGAACCAGCCCAAGGAAATAAACCAAGCCATGGAGAAAATGCTAAGCCAGGAAATTATGCAATACAAGAATAAATACGTACACGTATTCCAGAAATACGTAATACGAACCACAGGCATTACAACTCTACCCACCTTAAAAGAATTCCGTCCTTAGAATTTAATCAAGAGGCTAGAGGAGCAATGACAAGCTACATTAATCATATGCAAGCTATAACTAGGCAGACAATCACTCATTCAAGCAAGGAATCGAAGGCATGAGGCATAAGAAAGACATTATACCTCACGAGTCAAACAAGTCGGGATATCACGATCGGATATCATCCTCACGCTCCCACGTCGACTCCTCCAAAGAGTGATGACCCCAAGCAACTCGGACTAACTTGATAGTCTTGTTCTTGAGGATCTTCTCTCTCCGGTCCAATATAGACACGAGCCTCTCCTCATACGAAAGGTTGGTACCAACAACCAATTTTGAATGATCCAGGATGTGGCCCGGGTCCGGGATATACCATCGTAATTGGGATACATGGAACACGTCATGCACCTCGCTTAGCGACGGTGGAAGAGCAAGACGATAGGACATATCTCCTACTCGCTCCAGAATGTCAAGTGGTCCTATATACCTAGGACTAAGCTTTCCCCGTACGCCGAATCGAATGACGCCACGGTTAGGCAAAATCCTTAGGAATACATGATCGCCGACCGAAAACTCGAGAGGGCGCCGATAAGAATCGGCCCAATGGCGCTGGCGATCTTGGGCAACTCGAAGATGATTTCTGACTCGCCTGACCACTTCAACTGTCTGAGCGATCATTTCTGGACCGAGCATCTACCTCTCTCCAACATCATCCCAGGCTAGCGAGAACCTGCACTTCCTGCCATACAGTGCCTCAAACGGTGCCATCTGGATACTGGCGTGGAAACTGTTGTTGTACGAGAATTCCACCAGGTGCAAGTGATCTTCCTATGAACCACCAAAGTCAAGTGTGCACGACCGCAACATGTCTTCAAGAGTCTAGATCGTGCGCTCCGACTGGCCGTCTGTCTGCGGGTGATATGCTGAACTGAACTGGAGATGAGTTCCCAAACTATCTTGCAAGCTACGCCAAAAGTGCGACGTAAATCTTGAATCTCGGTCCGAGGTGATACTGACTGGCACACCATACAATCTGACAATCTGCCTAAGGTACATCTCTGCTAACTGAGCCGTCGACTGACCAACTCTTAATGGAAGAAAGTGAGCCACTTTCGTGAGCCTGTCAACAATAACCCAGATAGCATCTCTACCAGCTGGGGATCTAGGTAGTCCAGTCACAAAATCCATGGTCACATGCTCCCACTTCCATTCTGGAATCGGTAAGGGCTGAAAAAGTCCAGCCGGTCTCTGATGTTCGGCCTTAACTTATTGGCAAACCAAACACCGAGAGACAAACCGAGCTATCTCCCGCTTCATGCCATTCCACCAGAAATGCTGTCGGATATCACGATACATCTTCGTACTGCCGGGATGGATGGAATACTGCGAACTGTGCGCTTTTGACATGATCTCCTGCCGGATATCTCCGCTGGGTACACAAAGACGCTTACCATGTCGAAGTGTACCGTCCTCATGAATGCATAACTCTGGTCTTCGTCCTGCCTCACACTCTGCTCTGAGTCGCTGAAGCTTGGAATCTGCCGACTGCGCCATCCGGATCCTCTCGACTATAGTGGACTGAACTTGCATACTGGCCATCAATGCCACACTGGAAGGGAGAACAACTTCAATACCCATTTTCTGAAGATCTGCTAACAGCTCTGGTTGTGCTGTTAGAAAATAAACTCCCGCTCTCCTGCTCAATGCATCCGCGACAACATTGGCCTTCCCAGGATGATACTACAGGTTGACATCATAATCCACAAGAAGCTCCAGCCACCTTCTCTGACGCATGTTAAGATCCTTCTGGGTGAAAACATACTTCAGGCTCTTGTGGTCGGTGAAAATCTCCACCCTGTCTCCATACAAGTAGTGCCTCCACAACTTAAGTGCAAACACCACTGCTGTCAGCTCCAAGTCATGGGTTGGGTAATTCCTTTCATGATCACGAAGTTGTCGTGACGCATAAGCTATTACCTTCCCATGCTGCATCAGAACACATTCTAAACCTCTGCCTGAAGCATCACAGTACATTGAGAATCCTCCGGTCCCATCTGGAAGTGTGAGAATAGGGGCTGTTATCAGGCCTCGCATCAACTGCTCAAAAGAACTCTGACACTCTGCCGTCCAAGCAAACTGCGCATCCTTGCGGGTCAACTGCGTCAATGGCGCTGAAATTCGAGCAAAATCTGAAACAAACCGTCGGTAGTAGCCGGCCAATCCAAGAAAACTACGAACCTCTGCAGCTGTGCTGGGCACTGGCCATGACTCAATAGCCACAATCTTCTGGGGATCCACTTCTACTCCTCCTCGAGTGATGATATGACCCAAGTACGAAATACGATCGAGCCAGAACTCGCATTTACTGAACTTGGCATACAACTGGTGCTCTCTGAGGATCTGAAGAACTATACGGAGATGCTGCTCATGCTCCGCCTCACTCTTGCTGTAGACCAGAATGTCATCCAAGAACACAATCACAAATTGATCCAAGTAAGGCATGAAGATGCGATTCATGAGGTCCATGAATACTGCCGGCGCATTGGTTGCTCCAAAAGGCATAACAAGGAATTTCCAATGCCCATATCTCGATCTAAAAGCTGTCTTCGGGATGTCCTGCTCTCTGACTCTGATATGATGCTCACTACAAAAAAATTGCAAAATAGCGACTGACTTTTTAGTCGGTAAAACAGAACTTTCAGTCGGTAAAGACAAATAGCGACTAACCAGCGACTAAAATATTTAGTCGGTGAATGCATCGTCGCTACCATGTTTCAGTCGCTAGTTAGTCGCTGTAGCGACTAACTAGCGACTAAATCAGCGACCACTTTTAGCGACTAACGTACGACTGCGACTAACTAGCGACTCCTTAGCGAGTAATACTTTGAATAATGGACTCTTAGCAGCAGATAACTTAGTCACTGGTTAGTCGCCTGTTAGTCGCTGGTTTGTCGCTGGTTGGTCGCCAGTTAGTCGCCAACCATTTTCCCATCCCAGTTTATAGTCGCTGTTTTGTCGCCAGTTAGTCGCCAACCATTTTCCCACCCCAGTTTATAGTCGCTGTTTTGTCGCCAGTTAGTTGCTATGCAGTAATGAATTGCTTTTTTTTTCCTGTTTTGTAAGAATAATGCTACGCACATCCATTAAGAGTAATATAAACAAGTCAACAGCACACAAAATACAGTGAAATCAACTTTTCAACCCACAATCATTACCAATGATGTAAACAAAATTAATAGCATACACAAAATACACAAACAAAAAGCATAGATATCATATATAGTCATGTCCATTCATATCTAACATTCGACCATACATCATCCATACAAAAAACGATAAACTAATACAAGCACAAAAGAGTATGACACGACAGTGATAGAAAAGCACAAAAGTCAAGTTGACGGTGGTTGCATGCTTCCCATAAACTGTATCATGAACGTAACTAATGCTTGTTGCTGGCTCGTCGTAAAAACAGGAGCTGGAACAGAAGTAGTAGTAGGAGCAACCGATGGAGATGTAGCTGGAGGAGCAATAGATGGAGACGTAGCCAGAGTAGCAACGGATGGTACAATAGCCGGAGTAAAGGAAGGAGGAGCAGGAGGAGAGAGGAACAGTCGGAGTACCGGAAGGAGCAGTGGTACCATCACGAGCACTAGTAGAAGACACTATCTTCATAACATGTTTCAGTTGTCTCTGAAAATCGAACATCATGGTAGTCATCTGCTCCATAGTAAGAAAGCTTGTAGAAGGAGCAGCAGGATCGGCAGTAGACTGTGCAGGTGGAAGAGCTCTTGAGTATAACGACGGTTGCAAAGCTAACGACCCGGTACCGTACACGTTACCGCCCTTTCCTCTCCCAACAGCCTGTATCCACAAGTCATTCCTCTTGGAGGGCATATGTGGCCTACTAGTATCAGCCGCCCCCCCTTCTTGATCAGCAGCCTCATGAGACTCCAATTTCTCGTAGGCCTCCTGTACATATAAAAGTATCATGAATATATTACAACTGAACTACACATGAGCAATTACAATCCATATACTTAATTGATAAGTAAAGAAGCTCTAAAAGGGTATGACACTTATTTGCCAATCAATGTATGCAACTATATATAACCCATTAATAACGTAAATTAAATGAATACGTCAATTTAAATCAACTGAATAAGTGCATTGTTGAATAATAAAGCAATAAGTATAACCAAGAAACCTTACCAAGCAATTGTGGTGAATATTGAATAGTCCCATTATAGATGACATGTTGAGATCAGATGGTATGCAATCCTTTTTTAGTAAAAAACTTTATATGAACTCTAGTTTGGTGTTTACCCAGAAATTTCATGTATCAATGATGATATAGACAAGTCGATGTTAATCTCATTACTCTTTGCACAATGATATAGACAAGTCGATGTTAATCTCATTACTCTTCTGACATAATATGGTGTTGAACAGATTCGTGGCCTCATCAACGTGGTGATTTTTACAAAGTCCACATAATATTACATGATACGTGTAGAGTTATAGGGAAGTTCCAGAAGCAATCATTTTATCTCTGTATTTCATTAGCAGTAGCAACTCTTCCAGCTTGGTATGATCCATCTAACATAATATTATGTACAGCAAGTGTTTGTTGCAATCCCTTACAAGGCATCTCATCAAAAAGGTGTAGTGTCGTAGGTTACTGTATATGGTTTATGCCCTCGTGAGAGCATCGGCTCAAAAACTTTAAATACTTTACTTGTTTCTTGTATCAGGCAATATCCATCCATTAAGGTATTGTATGCATGTTACTACATTGGGCTCCAAACCTCTGTGAATCATCAAATCTAATAATTTATAAACTTTTCTGACCATTCCTTCTTTACACCAAGTTATATCATTATATAGTGCATGTTACAACATCTGTCATTTGCAAGAATAGAGTTAAAGTGATCACAGTCATTTGCAAGAATAGAGTTAAAGAGATCCTGCTGCATTAACCTTACCAACTTGAAACATTCCTTCAAATAAAATATTGAAGGTCCTAGCTTCCAGTTTTTCCTTATAACATGATATGGTTTTGAACAAGTTTTTCCTACTGACATAATATGGTGTTGAACAGATTCGTGGCCTCATCAACGTGGTGATTTTTACAAAGTCCACATAATATTATATGATAGGTGTAGAGTTATAGGGAAGTTCCAGTTATGTGTAGAGTTATAGGGAAGTTCCAGTTATCTCCTGTCAAATAATTAATCAAACCAAAACTTCCACATAGGAGCTAGAAGTTGGGGGATAACAGACTTCCAATGATAATAAGACCGAGGATTGTTGTACACCAACTAGCTTGTCAAGCTACTATTGATACATCATTCTTTTTTTGGCTTGGGGCCGGGTTTGAACCCTGGACTTCCCCAATAACCATCACCAACCCCAACCGTTGGGAAATCCTCGGTAACTGATTTATCTCATAGAAACTTCATAAACACATACGCAGCAACAAAGCTAAATGCTAACCAGGCTAATAGCAGACTCCCGACTACTGTCCAAATATTTAATCACATCAGAACTCCCACACAGGAGCTAGAAGTTGGGGGGTAACAAACTTCCAATAATATTAGTCAAGATGCTTTCAAGATGCTTCCAATATGCAAATGTCAATTCTAGTTAACTTGATACCTGGAATGCTATCAAGTTGTGTTGATTTTAAGGGTGCAGGCGAGCTTTTTATCCTTTTCAATCAACATACTGTTTAATCAACGAATCAGCCCTTCGACAAACTCACATTTCAAGCAACCAATTAAACATGCACATTCCAAGAACTTCGACGTATTGTCTTTTAAAATGATTCTGGCCGCATTTTTGTCACAAGAGAATTGTTTCTTTGTCATCTAAAATTACAGTTATTACCTAGATCCACCGGTTTGCTTGTAACGTAATAAAGAAAACATACAATTCATCAAAAATTTGGAACCCTGGAATCAAACTCCGCACTTGACGAAGCTGACATGGACGTCGAGGTTCCGGTGGACGGCCGAGCAGTCGATGCAGAGGAAGATCCCGTACGTCACCGACGCCCACGTCGGGTTCCTGGCGTTGCAATCGAAGCAAATCTGGCGCAAAATCAAAGATCTATGGCGAAAAACTATCAGATCTAGAAATTTGGATCTAGATCCCGAATTTCGACTCCAGATCCAGAAACCGTAAACGAAATCGAACGAGTAAACGAAGAGGGGAATAGAGTACAGATCGATCACCTTGTTCTCCGACCGAGACTTGAGCTATAAAAAATGAAATCTTTCCACAAAATCTTTCCACAAAGCCCATATGAAGCCCTAAATTTATGCATTTAGCGGAAAATTTAGAAAACTTAAAACTACAAAAAAACTTATAGAAATTATTCGACGTTGCAGCGGTGGTGGAACGAGAAACTGTGGAGGAGTGGCGGTGGAGGGAGAGGCCTCGACGTTGCAGCGATGGAGGGAGGCAGGCGATCGAGAGGAGGCGGCGGAGGAGTGGCGGTAGAGGAGTGGCGGTGGAGGAGTGGCGGCGGAGGAGGAGAGGCGGCGGAGGAGAGAGGCGTCGGAGGAGAGAGGCGGCGGAGGAGAGGCGCCGAGGAAGAGGCGCCGAAGGAGGAAGGAAGGAAGGGGCTGTCGAGGGGTGGAGGAGTGGCGACGGAGGAGAGAGGCGGCGGAGGAGAGGCGCCGGGGAAGAGGTGCCGGAGGAGGAAGGAAGGGAGGGGCTGATCGGCCTACGAGGAGGAAGGAAGGAAGATAGTCGAAGAGTTTTTGGAGGGAACGAAAATAACAGGAGGGAGAGGAAAAGTTAGAGAATAAAAAGGTTTCTCACCGACGGAAATTTCAGTCGCTATATATGAGTCGGCAAAAAAATAAAAAAGTAATGTAAATACCGACCAACTAGCGACTATATTTTTCAGTCGCTATTAAATACTCGACAGTTACCGTCATTTTAGCGACTAACTAGCGACTAAATTTATATTGAGTTTTGTTTCCGAAGAAGTTTAGTCGACGTTTAGTCGCTGTAATAGCAACTAACTATGGTTAGTCGCTATTTCAGTCGCTATTTTACCATATTTTTGTAGTGATGATAACCTGAACGCAAATCAATCTTCGAAAATACTGAAGCCCCTTGAGTTGATCAAACAAGTCATCTATCCTCGGAAGAGGGTATCTATTCTTGATTGTCACTGAGTTTAAGGTACGATAATCAACACATAACCTGGACGTACCATCCTTCTTTTTCACAAGAAGCATCGGGGCTCCCCAAGGTGATCCACTAGCACGAATGAATCCCTTGGTTCTGAGTTCTTCAATCATCTTGTACAATATCTCCAACTCTGACGGCGCCATCCTGTAGACTCTCTTTGACACTGGAGCTGTCCCGGGAATCAAGTCTATAGTGAACTCGATCTACCGCTCCGGAGGCATACCTGGAAGTTCTTCTGGGAAAACATCTGGAAACTCCTCGACTATCCTGGGCAACTGAACTGCTGCTACTGCCATCCACAATACTGGAGGAGATGACTCAACTTTGCCTCGGGTGAAAGAAAACTCCGGCTCGCCTGGAATGCCAAAAACAACCCTGCCAATATGGCAGTCTATCCTAGCATACTGGTTCCTCAACCAATCCATCCCTAGGACCACATCATAATCGGCCATCGGGAACTCTATCAATCTAGCGGGGAATTCTTTACCGCTAACTACGATCCGACACGAGAAAAACACTCTATCTACACCCACAAGTCCGTTACCAGTAAGTATATTAAGCCTTACTAATAATGACTCGGGCTCCAATCCTACCCGTGTCGCGAATCGTGCCGACATAAATGAATGCGATGTACCAGAATCAAATAAAGCTGAAGCTGGAAAGGAGTTGACGAGAATAGTACCTGCCACTACCTTTCCTGTGCCAATCCTTCCTCCTCGGTCATCACCATAGCCTGACCGTGCCCTCGGGGTGCTGGTACCCTCTGCTTGAAATCCTCGCTGCCTGCTCTGACTCTGGGCTTGGACTTGTACATACTGCTGGGGGTTCTGCTGTTGGAACACTTGGGTCTGAGACGGCAAGGGCCTCGATAATGGATACTACTGCTGCTGGACCGGAGCTGGTCCTCTCACCGAAGAGCTAGAAAGGTTGGACGATGATGAACCACCCCTATTCGGGCAGGATCCAACCCTATGGTCTGGTGCTCTACAAGCCAGACACAATCCCTGTGCCCTGCGGCATTCTGCCACCATATGGCCTGGCTTCCCACAATGAGAACAATCCACTGCGGAAGATTGCTTCTGCTTCTGCTGCTGAGGGTGCGTCAGAGTTGAATGCTGAACCGACGTTACTGAGGCCGCTCGCCTCGGAGCTCCAATAGTCAAAGCCCTGGCTGCCGGGGCCGGTGCTGAAGACTGATTCATCTGGCCGTGAGATCTCTTCCGACCTTCGGCCCTATCCACAATCCTCTGGGAGGTATACTCATGCCTCCGGGCTGCTCTCAAGACTGCATCATAAGTCTGATGCTCAAACTGCTCAACTGCCAATAAGATCTCCAGGTGAAGTCCCTGCTGGAACCGCTGGGCTCTGTCATACTCGGTTGCCACCAAAGTGGGAGCAAACCGACTGAGTCTAGAAAACTCGGCCGCATATCCGTCGACCGTCCTGCCTCCTTGCTTCAGATTGGTAAACCTCGTCTACAGATCATACCGAGCCACGACATCGAAATACTTGGTCTGGAATCTCTCTCTGAATACTGCCCAAGCAATGGGTGCTGCTAATCCAATGGCCTGCGCTGTCCACCAGCTGCGGGCAAGATCTAACAACTGCAGGCGCACAACGGCCACCTTCTCGTTCTCTGGGGTCCTGGCTGCTTCTAGAATCACCTCTGTGTCCTGAAGCCATGTATCTGCCGCGATAGCATCCTCACTACCGTCGAAAAATGGAGGGTTCAAGTGCTTGAAGTTGTTGGCCGTACTGTTACCCTGATGACCACCCCGGGTCAAAGCATCCGTCACTGCCTGGTGCAAGGCATCTCCACGCCGGTCTTGGAAAGCTATCAAGGTCCTGACGAGTCCTACCAAAGTGCCATTATCAGGCTCGGCAGGCTGAACTGGCTGGACTGGTGGTTCTCCGTCAGAAGGCACGACTCTGGAGGCTACTCCGGAGTGCTGGGCTTGATCTCCAGGTTGCTGCTGGTCCGCGGAAGGTGCTCCATCTTGCTGGTCGGTAGGACCATGAACAATGCCGCTGAAGAAGATGACATAGGGAACAATAAAGAAGGACCAGGACAGATCAACGATACAAGCATATGATCAGGACAAGAATCCAGGGATTCAGAAGATACGAGCAGAGATCAAGGACGAATACTGATTGAGACATCTATTAGGTAAACCCTCACATATCTTGCTTTACAAGACCTGCATGGGCCACCACTTAAACCATGTCACGCCCCATAACCAGAATACTGGAGAGCGGGGGCAGACATAGCCAGCTACGTATATAAAATGGAATCCATCTCGCTATACGGTCACGGCTGTCTAGATACATGAGGGTTTATCTACAAGCCAACAGTCTCTTAAGGTCATGGACAAGCCTAGTGTCTCAATCACAAGCAAGTAAGTAAATGTTACAAGATGTATGATCATTAAATATACAATAATAAGGCATCCCAAATATTACATATTCAGCTGATCATGAAGCTAGTCGTTACAAAATGTTAGGACTAGCAAGAGTTTAGTCATACATGATCAACCCTAGGATCTGTTAATCATGTTACAGCCCGTAGGCAGACAGTAAGTAAGTGCAATCGAGCTAAATAGGTGCTCGTCGGCTAAACGCCTCAAAAGAATATTTTTACAATAGAGTGGGAGAGCCAAAAATAACCCACTCGTTGCCAGGGTTCCGTCTAGTGGCCACCATCTGGCTGGAAGGTCGGTAGATCCTCTGGAGCTGCTTCGAAATCTGGTCACACAAAACCAGCTGGGTCAGACCCCAGAAAGAGCAAGTGCCACAAAGGGGCTTCACTTAAGAACCAAAACCAGCAATCAGCACAAGATATAAATAAAAGTAAGAACTGGAAATAAAGAAAATACATCAGGATGATATACGACGAGATAACCATAGAACTATTCAGATAACTAGGTTACAACCCGTAAACCAAACAAGGACCGTGGTTGCAACCCTTTGTCTGAACAGGACTTGGGATTCTCACCATTTATCGGTAAAATAAATACAAGCATTCTGGTCATGTAGTAATCTGGAACAGAATCAGAATAAAGACTAGACTGGTTAGACTCCATCCAATCATTTCACGGCCAAGCAAGAATTACGGCTTGATACTTTAACTAACTAGGGTTGTCACAAGCCTAATTACTAACAAGATGCAGTGAGATTATTCCACAGCCACAAGCCCTGCAGACCATCCAGGTTACCCGGGTTAAAAGAATTAGAGTTGAATTCAGGTGGATACACCGTCCAGGAAACGAATGTACCCTTAGGTAGCTTGAAGGGTGCAACACATGACAGTGTGCTGGAAATGTGCCCTACTCGACGGCAGGCTACAGATCCCAAGGCGTGCCCAGGTAACGAGATTGCCTGTAGCTGGGAAATCTCGTCATGACTAATGTAGTAATCTAGTTATTAGCCTTAGTCCATTTTAGTATGTACTCATGACCGTGGTACTCAGGAGTCCCCTTCTAGACATGATGCAAGACAGGACTGGTTTATTTATACAAACACAATCGCCCAAGCTGTCCAGATTAATTATACAGGTCATGTCATGTCAGGTAGCCGTCGCAACAGCTATTCGAGATAATTATGTCAGGTTGTCATGCCAAGTGTACTTGTCAGGAGTGCGCTACGACGGACCCCTATCTGGTCATGTCAGGTTATCATGTCAGGAGTGTACCACTACGGATCACTATCACGTCATGCTCAATTATCAATTACAAACATATCAAGTAAATTCTTGATTATCAAGTTCAGGACAAAAGGCGTAAGGATATAAAAAGGACGTTAAATATCTAATAAAATATCAATATACAGGGCCATAGAAGATCCAGGGTAGTCAGGCTGCGCTCAGGCCAGGCTACGCTCAAGCCATACGCTCAGGCCATAAGCTCAGGTCAAGCTACGCTCAAGTCAGGCTACGCTCAAGCCAGGCTACGCTCAAGCCATACGCTCAGGCCACACGCTCAGGCCATACGCTCAGGCCATAAGGCAGCGTATGTACTCCATACGACTCCTCATCAAGGCAGCGTATGGGGTCCATACGACTCCTCATCAAGGCAGCGTATGAGGTCCATACGACTCCTTGTCAAGGCAGCGTATGAGGTCCATATGACTCCTTATCAAGGCAGCATATGAGGTCCATACGACTCCTTGTCAAGGCAGCGTATGCAAGACATACGCTTCTAAAAGGCAGCATATGAGGACTGCGCTGCGCTAAAGAGCGCACGCAACTCAGTGGCCCAAGCTAAAAAGCTCGTGCACTGCTCACTGTCTTCTCCAAAGCAGCAAGAACTCCATGGTTGAACCCAAAGCTTCAAACGTCCATAACTTGGTCAAAATAAGTCCAAATCCATCTTTTCAAAGGTCAAAATTGGGTAGAATAAAATTCTCTACAACATGGAACCATCAAAACTTGAAAATAAAGAAGTTTAATAGATCAAAACCACCAAAATCCAAAAATAACTAATTTTTAGATCTATAAAAATTAAAGCCTCAAAATGGAAAATGACAAGTTCTAATGTGTCTTAGAAACATGAGGAGAAGCTAATAGAACAATAAAAATGGGTTCTCTTGTGGAAGCAAGTTGCACTTGCCTAGACCTCTTTCTTCTCTCTTTGGTAGGTGAAGGGAGTAAATGAGGAAGAAGAAGAAGATGAATAATGAAGAGAGAGAATGAAGAGGGATAATAAATATGAGTAGTGGTGGTAGGATGGGGGTTCACCTTGGGTTCATCATGAACCAAAGCAAAACCAAGCCAAGCCGAACCAGCCCAAGGAAATAAACCAAGCCATGGAGAAAATGCTAAGCCAGAAAATTATGCAATACAAGAATAAATACGTACACGTATTCCAGATATACGTAATACGAACCACATGTATTATAATGCACGATTCAAAAGATAGATAGCACATGCAACAGATTCAGCCCAGAAGTCATTAGGAATACCTTTTGCCTTCAATATGCTTCGAGCTAAGTCAACAATTGTTCGGTTCTTCCTCTCTGCGATCCTATTATGTTGAGGAGTATATCGAGCAGTAAGCTGATGGCGAATTCCATGTTCCTTCAAATAAGTTTGAGAATCATGCCCAACATATTTACCTCCGCGATCGGTACGCAAAGTCTTCAATGGGAAGCCACTTTCCTTTTCAACCAACTTCTTAAAGTTTTTGAAATATCTATATACTTCTGATTTTTCTTTAAGGAAGAAAACCCATGTCTTTCTACTATAGTCATCAATAAACGTAAGAAAATAACGATTACCTCCATTTGAAGTAGTTTGCATTGGACCACAAAGATCTGAATGTATAAGCTCAAGTGGTTGTGATGCTCTCCAAGATTTTTCAATTGGAAAAGAATTTCTGTGATGCTTGCCAAGTACACATCCTTCACATATTTTCTCTTGAATATCAACCTTCGATATGCCTTCAACAATATTCTTGCTAGCCATGAGTGGAAGAGTTTTAAAACTCAGATGTCCAAATCTAAAATGTCATAGCCACGAGTTGTCTTGGATAGTATGCATGCATGATTTAACTTGAGAATGAAGCTTCAAAGGACATCTTGCTTAGTGTCATCTTTACCTTCATGATAAGAGCACCATTCTTGTCTTTTATCTCACACAGATCTTCATTAAAATGAAGTTGGAATCCCTTCAATAGAAGCTGGCCAACACTCAGAAGATTGTGCTTGAGTCCGGGAACATAGAAAATGCTAGAGATGTGCTTTACACCTTTCTTTGATTGGACAAGAATATCACCTTTACCTTTCACTGAGAGTTTCTTGTCGTCCCCAGTTCGAACTTCACTTGTAATTGATTCATCAAGGTTCATGAACACCTTTTTGTTTCCAGTCATATGGTTGCTACAGCCACTATCGATGTACCATACTTCGTCATGTGTAACTTTTTCAACATTGCAAGCGAGAAAGAGAGTGTCGTTCTTACTTTTCTTTTCTTCTTCATGCATGAAAGTTGAGCTTCCTTCTTCATTATTGGTCTTCTTGGACCAACAATCTGTTTGATAATGGCCATATTTTCCACAATTGTAATATTGAACTTGATAAAAATCTTCACGACTTCTACCTTGGCCTCTACTTGCAACTCTTCCTCTTCCTCTTTCTCTTGTTCTCCTCCAGTTTGGAGACCATCTTCTTTTTTTTCAGCTTCGATGTATCTGCCTCCATTGTGTCTTCCTCTTCTACGACCTCTTAGACCACCCCTTCTTCCTCTCGAACCGCGTCCAAAAGACATATGTGTTTGGAAAGCTTTCTCTAGAGGAGTGGAATCATATTGTTTCATACGGAGTTCATGGGACTGAAGTAAACCCAATAAACTCTCTACTGAAAGTGTAGACAAATCTTTGGATTCTTTAATGGCTACTACGGTAGACTCAAATTTTCGAGTCAAGCTTCGTAGAATCTTCTCAACAATTCTTTGATCTTCAACTTTCTCACCATTCACTTTCAATTGGTTAACAATTAAAATAACCCGATTGGAATAATCTTCAATGGATTCTACATCTTTCATCTTTAGTGTATCAAATTCGCTACGAAGAGTTTGTAGCCTTACCATTTTTACCTTGTCATCTTCCTTGTATGAAGAATAAAGAGTGTCCCATGCTTCCTTTGCCGAAGTCACCGTCGATATCCTTTCAAAGATAACCTCATCCATCGCTTGACAGATGAAAAATAATGCTTTCTTGTCCTTCTTGTGAGCTTCCTTCAATTCTTGAAGTTGTTGTGCATTGAGACTAGCCACATCAGTGGGTTTCGCAACTCCGCTCTCTACAATATCCCAAAGATCTTGAGATTGGTAGATGACCTTCATTTAAATACTCCATTGGTTGTAATTTTTGCCGGTGAAGCGAGGAGTTGGGGCTGTAACATGTTGTTGTTGTTGGAAGCCCTGACACAGCTCTCTGGCTCTGATACCACTTTGATGGAGATGAACTTTTTGTAGAGATGAGAAAGCACAAGAGGGATGTGTTCTCTTGTTTCTAAAACACTAGAAGAGGATGCTCAAAATATTATGAAGTGGAATAATGTTTATTGATCTTTGCTTGATGAAAATGGATACAAGATGATGCTCTTATATAGCATATGTATTTACATAAGTTATATGTTTATTAAAGGTATAAGTTAAATAGAAAATGAGAAAACTGAAATGAAACTTGTCATGCATATGAACATGACATATAACATAGGGTGTTTCTTCTCTTTAATTAAAACTTGTAACTCTCTAGCTTATATTTCCAACACATTTTGGTGCCGTAAAAGACTGTCGTAAATGATCCTCTTTTTTATAATGTGCATTCGAATGTTGTAAATTAATGACCCTCTTCATCTTTTTTACAACGTGCATTCGAACGTTGCAAATGACCACTCCAGCAACTGCACAGCAACTGTATATCATTTACAATACATCATAAATACTGCATTTTCTTGTATTGAAGTTAGAATTGATTTATGTGTTGGGTATCCAACCTGATTGAGGTTGGAGGATTAGTTTGGTTTGTCTCGCTTGAATAGAAGCTCGGGAATTCGAATGAGACAGCTACACACTAGGTTGGCGATGTGCTACAAGGAGCAAAGAGGCATGACAGTATATAGTTAGGAGATTTTGGCACACTGGCAGTGCATACATCCAGAATGGCGCGGTATGTAGGTTCAGACTCGGGATTTAACATATTTGACATGTTGCAATTGGATTTCAACATTCCAGGGCTAAGGGGAGGTTTTCTTAATGATTTCTTAGGATTCAAGAATACTATCAAATTCTATGAGAGAATCGTCACTACTAAAATAATTAAAATTAGGGATGTCATTAGCGACTCCAAAGAAGACGTCACTAAATACGTCAAATTTAGCGAGTCCTCATCGAAACATCAAAAATTGCAACAAATTACTATGTATTTACGGTAATGCTAATACAATATGTATCATCAACGCATTTGGTGACATTATTAAAATGTTCTGTATTTGAAAAACTGCGATATGGTTAGCATTGTCGTTGATGTCACAGATTTTACGATATTATTAGTGACACGTACCATGTCACTAAAGTTTTTATAACAACCCAACTTTTGCATCCCTAATTCTTTCTTTCTAAAATTTTCAAAGCCTGTGTTCCCTAATCCCCCCCACCAATCCCTAGCTCCCAAAATCCCTACACAAATCCTCTTTCCTCCTTCGGCCACCATCACCGCCACAATCAAGCTCTCTCATGCGATGTCAGCATCCCGCAAGCCTGTCACGCCCCAGAACCAGAATACTGGAGAATGGGGGCAGACATAGCCAGCTACGTATAATGAAATAGAATCTACGTCACTATACAGTCACGGCTGTCTAGATATATGAGGGTTTAACTACAATCCATCAGTGTCTTAAGGTCATGAACAAGCCTAGTATCTCAATCACAAGCAAGTAAGTAAGAGTTACAAGATGTATGATCATTAAATATACAATAGTAAGGCGTCCCAAACATTACAAATTCAGATGATCATGAAGCTAGTCATTACAAAATATCAGGACTAACAAGAGTTTAGTCATACATGATCAATCCTAGGATCCGTCAATCATGTTACAGCTCGTAGGCAGACAGTAAGTAAAGTGCAATCGAGCTAAACAGGTGCTCGCCGGCTAAACGCCTCAAAAGAATATTTTTACAATAAAGTGGGAGATCAAAAATAAACCCACTCGTTGCCAGGGTTCCATCTAGTGGCCACCATCTGGCTGGAAGGTCGGTAGATCCTCTGGAGCTGCTACGAAATCTGGCCATACAAAACTAGCTGGGTCAGACCCCAGAAAGAGCAAGTGCCACAAAGGAAGCTTCACTTAGGAACTAAAACCAGCAATCAGCACAATAGTATAAATAAAGTAAAAACTGGAAATAAAGAAAATACATCCGGATGATATACGACGAGATAACCATGGAGCTATTCAAATAACCAAGTTATAACCCGTAAACCAAACAAGGATCGGGGTTGTAACCCTTCGTCTGAACAGAACTTGGAATTCTCACCTTTTATCTGTAAAATAAATACAAGCATTCTGGTCATGTAGTAATCAGGATCAGGACAAGACTAGACTGGTTTAGACTCCATCCAATCATTTCACGGCCAAGCAAGAATTATGCCTTGATACTTTAACTAGCTAGGGTTATCACAGGCCTAGTTACTAGCAAGATGCAGTGAGATTTATTCGACAGCCACAAGCCTTGCAGACAATCCAGGTTACCCGGGTTGAAAGATTAGGGTTGAATTCAGGTGGGTACATCGTCCAGGAAATACATGTACCCTTAGGTAGCTTGAAGGGTGCAACACATGACAGTGTACTGGAAATGTGCCCTACTCGACGACAGGCTACAGATCCCAAGGCGTGCCCAGGTAACGGGATTGCCTGTAGCTGGGAGATCTCTTTATGACTAATGTATTAATCTAGTTATTTAGCCTTAGTCCATTTCAGTAGGTACTCCTGACCGTTGTACTCAGAAGTCCTCTCCTAGACATGATGCAAGACAAGACTGGTTTATTTGTACAAGCACAATCGTCCACGGTGTCCAGGTTAAATTATACAGGTCATGTCATGTCAGGTAGCCGTCGCAACAGCTTATCAAGAAAATCATGTCAGGTTATCATGTCAAGTGTACTTGTCAGGAGTGCGCCACGACAGGCCATTATCAGGTCATGTCAGGTTATTATGTCAGGAGTGCACCACTACGGGTCGCTATCACGTCATGCTCAATTATCAATTCCAAACATATTAAATAAATTCGCGATTATCAAGTCCATGACAAAAAGGCGTAAGGATATAAAATGGGCATAAAATATCTAATAAGGAGTTACAAAACATGGGTAATTAATGATAAATAATAATACACAGGGTTATTAGAAAGTCATGCGGCTCAGGCCTATACGGCCAGGGGAGGATAAGACACATGCGGCTTAATTAGGTGAGCGCATGCGGCCAGGGTCACTGGAACCTATGCGGCCAAGACAATAGGTGCGCATGCAGCTCAGGGGGACGAGGGCGCATGCGACCCAATTAGGTGGGTCTCATGCGGCTAGCGGAAGAGAAGTCCATGCGGCTGGATAGGGCCAGGCGCATACGGCTCAGTAGAAGCCCATGCGGCTCAGGAAATAAGGATGCATATGCGGCTGGGATTAATCAGGGTCATGCGGCCCGGACTAAGAAGTCCATACGGCTGAGAGAGCACTTGCCGCATAAAATATTCATGCGGTCAAGTCAAGCCTATGCGGCCAGGACTGTCGTATGAAGGCTCATGCGGCTCGGAATCACTTACCGCATAAAATACGGTCAAGTCTAGCACTATTCTTCTTCTCCAAGCTTCCGAGAAGAAGAATACCAAGAATCCATGCTTCCAAGCTCCATGAAACCTTCATCCGAAGTCCAAATTCGAACTTCCATAGGTCAAAATGGGGTAGAACGAAATTCTTTACAACATAGTATTTGCCATTAAAATTCTTTGATTACAAATTTCAATACAAACAGAACAGTGTTACAATATAGGACTTAGACGTAGTCCTAGGAGTACACTTTTGTTTATCTGGGTCCCTTGTGCCGATGGAGCGAGTGGTAATGCGTTGTCTCCGTTGACGAGCTGACGACGGTTATCGGTTCTCTGAAGGTTTGGATTGCTCTGGGTGTTGGAGCTGGCTAAGAGGAGAAAGACGTTGAGTGTCTGTATCTGCCTCTCCGGTAGTACAAAGTCTCTGTGTGTTCGTTGTAGGTAGGTCTGTGTGTTTTTCAGAAAGAAATGATCCCTCTATTTATAGCTTTGCAGGCTGGCTGCTCATGCGCGCATATGTAGGATGCGCCGGTGCGTGGGGACGCCACGTGGAGATTGCTGAAAGAAGCGCACGGGTGATGCACCCTGATCGAGGGGTTGACTTCTTCATGTTGCTGTTGTGAGCCGGCACATAGCGGAGAAGAAGATCTTTCTGTTGCTGAGATCTTGGATGAGTTGAGTCAAAGGACACGTGTCGTCGACCCATGGCTCGGAGATCTCGAATTTGGTGGAGGAATGATCTGGTAAGATGCGCCTAGGATTGGGCGCATGAGAAGACTTTGGCTCGTAATCTTTAGGAGTCACGAACCATTCTGGGCGCATGGCTTTTGAGGCGCATGCAGACGACTTTTCTTCTGTCTTTTGGGATCAGAGAACAGTCTGGGGTGCATGACTTTTGAGGCGCATACAGAGCTTTAAATGGAGACTTTTCTTCTGTCTTTAGGGATCAGTGAAGAGTCTGAGGCGCATGGCTTTTGAGGCGCATACAGATTTGGACGCATGGCTGCAGAGGCGCATGCGGGTGGTTGAGTGGCCACGTGGCAGTAGCCGTCGGAGTTACCGACGCTTTGTTTTCTGAAAAAGCTGTCAAACGTTCAGACTTTGGGAGGTGTGCTGCCAACTCTATCAGTTCAGCATTTAATATTTTTGACATTAGATGGACAGCTGAGGAGGCGCATCGATTGGCGTTCCAATGGGTATGGGGATGCATGGGGGCACATTCTCTGTGATGAGCTTGGTTCTGAAGGGCGTATCTGTGTGATGCGCCTGAAGTCGAAGGGCACGAGCGGCTGTTTTGTTCCTCGAGTGCTTTAAATAGCCGTTTGGCTGAATTCGAGGTGTCTGGTTCATCCATTAAATATAAGTTCATTGCACAGAATTCGGAGAGCCATCCACTTGGCACGTGGGTTTGATCTGCCCGGACTATAAATAGTTGCATGGAGAGAAGGTTTTCTTCTCGTTCTCTCACGTACTTCCAATATGAACTTGGGTACTCGAGTGCACTCCGTTGAGGAAGTGCTCCCGAGGGTGAAGATGAGACGCCATGTCGTCATTGATGCACTTGAAGGTGACTGTTACATCCAAAAGACGGAGTTGAGGGCTTCCGAGGCAGGCGGAAGGTGCCTGTTGCATCCAAAGATAGGGATGCTCGGGCCTCATCTCCGTTGTTCCGGAAGGGCCGTAGATCGGAATGGCGGTGCTAGGCTCTTTCTTCCTTCAAAGTGGGTATTGCCCACTCTGGTTGTGTTGAAAGCTGCTCCTTTAGCCGTATTTTGATTGCCGTCTTCCTTGGTCTTTGGAGGCTCTTTCGAAGCCTCTCCTAGCCACAGATTTGCGGTGCTCTTCTCTTCCTCGGTTCCAGCCAGAGGGTTAAATGCTTCATTAGTCGAAACATTTATCAGGTGAGCCTGGCTGGAAGAGCGGCACATAACTGGGCTGCTGAAGGGATGCACATAACTAGGGATGCACATAACTGAGCTGCTGAAAAGGATGCGTCTTGCTGAGGTCGCATGGTGGGGATATACCTGGTTGAAGGCACATGGTGTCTGCTGCGCCTGACTGGAGGCACGTGGTGACTGCTGCACCTGACTGGAGGCACATGGTGGCTGCTGCACCTGTTTGGAGGTGCATGGTGACTGCTGCGCCTGTCTTGAGGTGCATGGTGGCTGCTGGTCGTAGACTTAAGATCTTTCCTTTGTAGAAATTCTCCTTTTGTACAACCTTCTCTAGACATGTAATAGACTTTTATATGTGAAATAAAAAGTTCTTTCCATGTCTATATCTGTTATTTTTGCTGTGAAGTATTTTGTTCGAGCTCTGGCGTATGTAGTGTCTGGCGTATGGGCTTTCTGGTTGTGAAATTCCATGCTTCTACAAGACCCCCTTCAAAGTTTTCAAAACTTTTGGATAAGTTTTGGAATACTTTGAATAAGAAGCATGGAGGTCAGGGCACATGACTGTTGGGGCGCATGCCTGTTCGGGCGCATGCTCCTCTCAGTTAATGATGATGCCTCGATAACCAAAAAGATTAATGATGATCTTTTGGTTTTATTTGTGGTTATCCTTCACAGAACCCGAGGCGACGGCTGGCATCACTCGTCATCGGTTTACGCGTGCGACCGGGCCCTATAAATAGGCAAGAGATGGAGAGAGAGTTCTTCTTCTCCTTACTTTTGGTTTCTTTAGAGTTCTTCAGAAACCCTAACTTTTCTTCTCTCAAAGAAATGGCTCCCAAGACTCCTCGCGGCGGTGCCGGCAAAGGAAAGGAGCCGGTGGAGTATGCCGAGGTTTTTTGCCGCCGACGCGTATGGGTTTAATTCCTGAAGATGCGCCGAGGCTCTACTGCTGACGCGTATGGGTTTAAACCCTGATGATGCGCCGAAGCTCTGCTGCTGATGCGCATGGGTTTAAACCCTGATGATGCGCCGAAGCTCTGCTGCTGATGTGCATAGGTTTAAACCCTGATGATGCGCTGAAGCTCTGCTGCTGATGCGCCTGGGTTTAGATCCTGATGATGTGCCAAGGCTCTCGAACGTGCTATACGCTCTTGATAAGACTCAAATTCTTTTGTTATTTCTAACATTTTTTGAATCTTTGCTAGTGTCGATGCCTATCCCACTCTTGAGTGAAGTGCTCTTGGACACTGCCCTCTGCCAGACGGGAGTAGATTATAACGAGGAAGTGATGAACCCTGCTCAAGCCGCTATTACGCTGGACCAGCATCCCGAGAGAATGACTCAAATCCGGGAACAGCAGTATGGATTCCTCAAACGGATGATGGAGCATAGAGTTCTGAAATCTGCCACATCTGATAAAGTGACCTTCTTGAAGTCTGAGTTCCTGTTTGGGGACCGCCTTACTTCTACTGAAGCAACAGTGTTGAAGGTCAAGGCAGACTGGTTTTTCACAGCAAAAGGAGTGCATATGACCGTCAAGCAACTTAAACGTCAATGGCCTTTGATGGCCTTCTGTCGTCTTGCTTCCAAGAGGAGGATGTCTTGGGATCTTACTCCCTCTCAGGGGGGCAGTGACTGGCATCATCAAAATTGATTCAACCTCCGATCAGAAAGATACTTTGGCCGCAGTACGGTCTGGGTCTTCTTTCACCTGGCGGACTCTACGCCCTGGGAGCATTTACAGTGATGTTCCCCTTGATACATTTGCCCATAGTGTCTTGACTTTTGCACATTGTATGCTGTTGATGGAACGCTCATACCCGAAAGGAGAGTTTCGGGTAGAGGACTGGTGTCATTATGCTTTCAAATGGGATAAACTGACACTCTGGGTTTTGTCGCGGTTCCAGACTGAGCTCCGAGAAATCGGGCTGACTACCGTAATTCGTTCCACCCAGGCAGGTGTTGACGTTAACAGGCATATGGTACTCGCACTCTGGAGATGTTTGATATCCATACCGGGACCTTTTTTACTCCGGTGGGGGAGTTAGGGCTCGTACTTTATGAGATGTATGAGGTATCGAAGCTCCCTTGGGGATCGGAACCCTATGAAGAGTATTTTTCGACCAATGAAGAATTTCAAGTCCTGGAGGACAAGGCTGAGGAGATGATGGCCATCTTTAAGGAAGTGGCTAGTCACCATTACTATATGCAGAAGAGGGACAAGGGCGGATTGCAGCCTCATGTGACTGCTTGGAGAGATTACGTCTTTCGGCAATACAAGAGGGATCCCTCCCAGTTCTCTACTCCGCCGGCGCTCTCTCGTAGCGAAGTGCTCTCTGAGATGAGCAGTTTAGATGAGAAGAATCCCCGGGAAAATGAGGACCAGCAGTCTGATGAACGCTCCTACAACTGTTTCTGGCATCTTGCTCATCGAATGTCGTCAAAAGCAGTATTGGTCGCGTATCTCATGGTTTGGCTTCGGGATTATGTCTTCCCGGGCGGATCCGGCTCTGTAGAGAGAGTGACCCGTCACTTGATCTTGCCAGCTGTGAAGTTGGTCTTTGGCCGGCGCTTGGCTCTACTCCCCACGATGGTATGTAATTTTCCTCCGCCGTTTCCACCAGAGGAGTTGGTCACACACCGGCGTCCCTATTTGCAGAAGGGTTTTATCCCATCTCCAGGGATGGGAGATCACCAAAGTTGGTCCGATCTTCTTGGGTTTTGAGGCCAATGAAGACTTAAGGGATTCAGGTGAAGATGCCACCGCTCTGCCTCTGTGGGGATTCCACTGGTTGTAGAGTATCCGGCCATCCCACCTGGTGTATCGGAACAGGAATCAGTGCTTCCTGGAATCGTATTTACCGAGCCGCTTTGCACGTCAATTCGGTTATGCGCAGTTGATGTTGGACAATCCCAGTGTCACCCTGGGGTATGCTGGAAGTTTACTGGATGGCGCACGAGCTTGGCATTACTATAATGCTGGATGTACCAGAGCTCGTTTTACGCTGTCCGCCCAGGATCCGCGGCCGCCCATTCTTTACTCGGCCGCCAAGTTTTACTGTGTTATGGCTGCCGTGCCTTCCGGGTATGATAGGGAGACAAGTCTCGTTGCAGGCACCCCGTTAGCGGTAACTGGACATGTATCGGCTAAGGCTCGATCACACCGTACACCAGGGGTGGGTCAGGCTGCACCTTCGGTTGATCAACCGAAACGACGTACAGATGCAGGGGCTGGATCTCCTGTATCAAAAAAGCTGAAGAAGACATCGTCATCGATAGTGTCATCGAATTCAGCATCTGCAGAGGTAAGGATGCCCCACATAGTCTAGTTTAGGTTCGACATTTTATGTAACAGGAGCCGCTAAAAAGAAAGCCTTGTACTCCAAAATTTGGTGGGAGCAGGCCAAAGGAGATGGCGGGTTTGTCTGAAGTGCGCATCTCGCCGACTATGATGTCTTCTATGAGGGAGGATCCGGAGGATGTTGTTGTCGTTCCAGCGTCCCCGAATTATGTCAGAAGGGAAACTGAGGATGCAGCAGCTTCCGAGATGATAAAGGCCGTGGCTGGGGCCTTGGATGCCGAGGGTCCAGCAGACACGAGGCTTCCTGGTGATGATGTGGGGTGGAGTTCGTCGTCTTCCGATGACGTCCCCCCAGCGTTGCAAGAGTCTGTTGCGGGGGCAACAGATATGGTTGGAACAGAGGAGAGGGTTGATTTCCCTCCTTGTCATGATGAGGGGAGGTCGGCTGTATCATTGTCGAGTCCTACCCCAGCCTCACCCGTGGAAATTGAGGTAGCTACCGATCAGGAGGTAGCGACAGATCCTGTCCCTGCAGAGGGACTTCAGAAGGATAAGATTCATCTGCCAGTCCTGTCTCCCGGGGCGGGCCAGGAGATGAGTGTTGATCTCCCCGTTATGCCAGGGGAGGTACTGACCGTTGATAGGACTTTGGGGGCAGAAGAGGTGGCCGTTGACGTCGGTGGTTCCTCCAAACTTGAGAAGGGTAAGGGTGTGGAACCCTCTGTTGCTCCTCCTACTTGGGGTACTATCTCGACGCCTGTGCCGGCTTCCTATGTTTCTTCGGCTCCTCGGGTTAGCAGTCCGGCCCATATTGATGAAGAGCCTATTGATAACGAGGTTCCAGTCTCGCAGGTTGAGGTTGGCGGATCTTCTTCCGGTTCGCTAACTACAGAAGCTCCTCCAACTCCTGCTATGACGCCGTAGGTGCTGGCGAACGCAGATGAATATGTGAAATTCATCATCGAGGGGGTGTATAAAATGCTGCAGAGGGGTGTATCTGCGGTGATGGATGACAACGAGAGCTTTGCGACGGCAAGAACTCTGGCAATGCCTTATACCGAGCTGATCCGCGTTCACCAAGGCCATGACCATATGGACGAGATCCTGGAGGCTTCGGTGATCGAGCTGGACCAGCGGCTCACGGAACTTCAGCGCATCCAGCGAAATAACCTTTCCGTCTTGATAGATGCAGAGAAGGGAAAGTTGATCGCCGAGATTGAGTCTTCCTACTAGGCCACTGTGAGCATATGGGAGCGCGAGGTGGCTGAGACTGAGGCTGCGGTAGGGCAGTTGTCTCAGTCCATGAAGGAGACAATAGAAACACGAGCTGCGTTGGACGCTAATATCGTGGAGATCAACGCCCAGATGCGCCGCCTTGAGGACCAACGGGCCCGACTCCAGTTAGATGCCGAACGTGTCCAGGCTGAACACGTAGCATTCAAGAAGGAGGAAGCAACTTTCACTTACCGGGCTCTTGCCCTGGCTCGGCAGCGACAACAGCTTGATGAGAAGCATGAGAATGATACTTCCGCTGAGGCTGTTGAATTGATGCGTCAAAAAGCTGAGCATCGAGTCCTGGCGACTGTGGAGACTCATGCAGCCGACTTGAGACGTCGAGTTAGAGAGCTTTCAGCCAACCATGGAGATGTTTAGGGACTGTAGCCTCTCCTTTTTATGTTTTTGCAACTCTTGCTGGGGGATAGTGTAGTTCTGTACTCTTTTTTTTAATAAAGAAGTACGCAACTTTTTTGTGATGTGTTCATTTTTGTTATCATGAACTTGATGATTTGTGTGGACCTATTATCTTTTGTGTACCTTGGCTTTTAGGTACAGATAATAAGTTTGAAGGAACCAACATGTTTGTTCAGAGGTAATATGGACGTGGCAATCATTGGGGTTCAAATGATAGAATCTTCCTACTCAGAGGTATTATGGACGTGGTAGAAGTGATCCTGGGGGATACGCTGAACAACTCAGAGGTGATGTGGACGTGGAAGTTCTGCGATCAATGTACGACAACGTAGGGGTTGTTTGTAGAGATGTTTACTCAGAGGTAATGTGGACGTGGTAAACATGAAGGATAGCGTAGGCTTACGAAGTGTAAGATTCCGCTTTGTAGGGTATAGAGGGACAACTCAGAGGTGATGTGGACGTGGTTGTCTTTCTACTGGAGGATGCTACGGAACAGCTGGGTTCCGAAAGCGCATGGTTTTGTTGGAAGGGAATTGTCTGTGAATCCTGATGGTTGGGTCCATAGATCCCCTTGGGGAAGCACATATCTAAAAGATGTCAAGAGTAGTACTTCTTCAGGAACTTGCCGTTGATGGGCATCATGAACAAGTCTCATTTGGGTTTGGCGAGGCGGTAAGCACCGTTTGAGTATACCGTCTCAATGATGAAAGGTCCTTCCCACTTGGGCTCCAACTTTTCTGGTGTCTTGTGAGTTAACACCATCGGTCTTCTGACTGCCAAAACCAGGTCGCCAACTTGAAAAGTTCTCTGTTTGACCTTCTTGTTGAAAGCCTGTGATATACGGGCTTGGTAGAGTTCGATATGTTGTTGAGCTAAGAGATACTTTTCGTCAAGTGTCTCCAGCTCCCGCAGACGACGACGTTGATTGTCCTCTTCTGTGAGTTTGTTTGTGATTTCTACACGAAGTGAGGGTATCTGGATCTCGAGAGGCAGTACCGCTTCACTCCTATAGACCAGGAAGAATGGTGTGTTGCCTGTTGGGGTTCGTACCGTTGTACGATAGGCCCAAAGACATTCGCCAAGCTTTTCGTCCCAGTCGCGTTTGTTGGATGATACGACTTTTTTGAGCAGCCTAACGATAGTTTTGTTGAACGCCTCGGCCAATCCGTTTGCTGTCGGATTGTAGGCGGTTGATGCCACATTTTGAATACGGTTTTTGTCACAGAATCTGCTGAAAACATGGCTGATGAACTGAGGACCATTATCATGGATGATCCACCTGGGTACTCCGAAACGATAAATGACATGGTATTTGATAAAGCTGACTACCCTGGAGCTCTTTACTTCCGCCAATGGGACTGCTTTCGCCCACTTGGAGAAATAATCGGTAATGGCCAGGATGAAGCGGTGTCCCCTTGATGATGGAGGGGTGATCGGTCCTACAATGTCCATGCCCTAGGCTTCGAAGGGCCAGGAGGCGACTGTAGGATGTAGTGGTTCTGACGGCGTATGAATTAAGTCTGCGTGAAGTTGGCACGCATGGCACTTCTTAGCATAGTCGACAGCATCAGCGGCCATGGTTGGCCAATAGTAGCCCATACGTCGCAGTCGATCCTGCAACTTAGGACCAGGTTGATGAGCTCCGTAAGTTCCGTCATGAGCTTCTCGAAGAGCTTCGGTCGCCTCTTCGTTGGACAGGCATCGAAGGAGAAGCCCATCATAGGAGCGTCGGTACAACATTTTAGTGGCTGTATCATAGTAGAATCGAAGAGAACGTCTCCTGACTGAGACGGCTTCCTTCGGGTCCTCTGGAAGAATTCCGTAGACGGCGAAGTCGATGAACGGAAACCTCCAGTCTCGGACATTAACACCAGTACCTGTCGGCATGGCGTGGTCCACTCGTAAGCATAGGTTGTTTTTAGGACAAACCAAGTCTCGGCCAACTACCGTGACGTAGTGCTGAGTCCCAAGGGGTACTACTAATGAGGCCGCAAGGCCAGCCAGAGCATCAGCCTTTAGGTTTTGTAGACGAGGTACGTGTTCGATGAAGAACCCGGTGAAGATTGAAATGATGTTCAATGCAACTTCATGGTAAGGGATCAGATCTTCATGGCGAACCTCGTATTGCCTTCGGATCTGGTTTACGATGAGTTTTGAGTCGCCGTAGGCTTCCAGATAATCCACCCCCAGCTGTTGTGCCAGCTGGAGTCCCATAATGAGTGCGTTGTACTCGGCAACATTGTTGGAGCACGGCTTCGAAAGAGAGTAAGCACGCTGGATGACCAGCTGATCGGGGAAGACTAAGACTACCCCTACTCCTGCGACGATCTGGCCTTTGGGGCCTGTTCTTGAAGCGCCATCGAAAAACATTCGCCAAACGGAGCTTCCTTCGGTGATATTTGATTCTTGGACCTCAACCGGGATGTCTTTATAGAGTCTTCAGGACTCCGGGATGGGGTGTGCAGCTAAAAAGTCGGCCAGGGCTTGACCCTTAATGGCTTTTTGTGGCACAAACACCATGTTGTATGGTGTTAGCAGGATCGCCCATGTAGCTAGCCGGGAGTTTAATGACCCTGGCTTCGTCATGAGGACTCTGAGTGGATTGACTCGGGAGATGACATGAATTGTCTGGCCCGAGACATAATGGCGAGTCTTCTGTATGGCAAACACCAAGGCCAAGCACTCCTTTTCAACGGGGTTGTACCGGTGTTCAGCCCCGATGAGCGTTCGACTGAGATAGTAGATTGCTTACTCGTAGCCTGTATCGCTGTTTTGAGCCAGCAGAGCGCCCAGGGAATGATCCATGGCACGGACGTAGAGGAGAAATGGTTTGCCGACGACAGGCGCTACCAGGACTGGCGGGCTTGTTAAGTAAGCCTTGATGTCGTCGAAAGCCTTTTGGCACTCCTCTGTCCAGACGTAAGAGACTCCCTTCTTCATGAGCTGAGTAAAGGGTTGACATTTACCGGAAAGGTTTGCTATGAACCTCCGGATATATGCCAGACGTCCCTGTAAGCCCTGAAGTTCTCGAAGATTCTTCGGAGGGTCCATGTTGAGGATGGCTTTGGTCTTCTCGGGATCAACATGAATGCCTTTCACCGTGATGACAAACCCAAGAATTTTTTGCTAGAAACCCCCATGAAGGATTTAGCGGGGTTCATCTTGAGTTGATGTGCCCGCATGAGATCGAAGACTGTCTTCAAGTCCTGTAGGTGATCTCTTTTAAGGCGGCTCTTGACTGCGATGTCGTCAACATAGCATTCGACTGTTTTGCGAAGATGTTGACGGATGATGGTGCTCATAGCTCGTTGGTATGTCGTACCGGCGTTCTTCAAGCCGAAGGGCATCACTGTGTAGCAGAAAACGCCCTTTGGAATACTGAATGACGTATGTTTTGCGTCATCGGGGAACATCTTGATCTGGTTGTAGCCCGAATACCCGTCCATGAAAGACATGCGCTCGAAGCCACATGTGTTGTTGATCATCAATTCAGTAATTGGAAGCAAGAATTTGTCCTTCGGGCAAGCAGAGTTGAGATCCCTGAAGTCGATACAGACTCGTATCTTCCCATTCTTTTTGGTGACGGAGACGACGTTGGCTACCCAATCTGGGTGTTGCTCTTCACGGATGAAGCCGCTAGTCAAAAGTTTGTCTACCTCCTGATCGATGGCATTCATGATGTCCGGCCTGAAGTGCCGCTGTTGTTGCTTGATAGCCTTGGCATCAGGCAAGATGTTCAACCTATGCATCGCAATTTGGGGATCAAGTCTCGGCATATCTTCGTAGCTCCAGGCAAAGACGTCGATATATTCTTTAGCCAGCTGGATTAAAGATTCTCGGTCTTCTCCTTTCAGGCTTTTGCTGACGAAGATGGGTTTGGTAGAAGATCCATCCCCAAGGTCGATCTGATCCACTTCATCCTCGGTGGAAGGTTCACGTAATTCGAAATGAGACTCCCATTGTTGTCCCAGGTATTGAGCCCAGGGTTCTTCTTCGAAGGGTTCCGGCGCTTGGTATTCGCCTTCATCTTTTTGAGGTTGTGCTGATGTCATGTTAGCTGATAGCACTTTCCTGAAGACTGATCCGATACTGGTATCGGAATCCCAAGTAGATGCTTCGGACGAGTGGGAATGTTCTATGTCTTCTGCGTCTGAACTCTCTGGAGTTGATGGCGGCGTGACATAGCCTACCCCCCGTGGAGTTTTATTGTAGTAGTCCTGCGACTTTCCTTTAGGTGTTGGAAGCCGGAGAGGGAGACGTCGACCTTTGCCGTAGTTCAGGCCTTTGTCGCTTTTTAGGTCGTAACCCATCTTTTGGATGAGATACTTTGCCTTATCCGTGTACCGATAGAGTTGCATTCTGCCGGCATCTGGTTCTGGCTTGAGTGGCGGGAGGTCCTGATGACGCTCGACCTTACCGAAGATGATGGATCCTTCGTCTCGACTTCGTAGAGGGACTATGTAACGGACTCCTTGAGACGGGACTACTCAATTTATATGATGGACGGTCGTTATTTGTGTTTGCAACGACCGTAAAACGTTATCTAATGTATACATGGCATTCCAATGTGGAAGACAAGAATAATTAAAAGACACTCTATTATTGATGAAATACGAGATTTTATCCCGTGGGATTACATTGTCTAAGGAGGGTGCATCTACATCAGCAGAGATATATTCGCTAAGCGCCTCATCTGTAAGCACTGGGGTTGGATCAGGAGAGTCCACCACAGCTTTGATTTTGGGGTCCGAGAGGGTTACGTGAGCCCTCCCTGGCATCTTGGATGACTGCGGCGGCTTGCCTTTAAGACGCACCTTCAGTGGTGCCTCAACTGTGCCTCCAGTGATTGGTGCCTTCCCCTGTAATTTTGCCACCAAGGGAGCCGATGTTTGAGACGGCTTTCCCTTGAGGCGTATCTTCAGGAGAGCTTCAGGAGTTGGTGCTTTTCCTGGTAGCTTGATGCTCATTGGAGGCACCTTCTGGGGCGGCTTGCCCTTGAGTTGGATCTTCAAAGGGCATCGGGAGTCATCTCAGGCTCCATGTCCGGCTCAGCTGCCGTCTCTTCTTCGTCATCAGCATCATTGGCTTCCTCCTCGTCAAGTGACTTGTATAAGTCAGAATCGGTGAAGTAGGCTTCAATCCCTTTGAAAGGATCGATGTCTGCGAACTCCGTCCGGATAACGCCGTTGGTGGATACATATTTCATGCATTAGTGGAGCGTGGAGGGGACTACCATGTACTCATGTAGCCATGGTCGACCGAGCAGGATATTGTAGTTGACTTCGGCATCCACAACATAGCAGGTCACCTCAGTTTTGAGGTTACCGATGTGACACTTCAGTCGAATTTTGCCCAGTGGCTCGCTTTTGCTAGCGTTGAAGCCACTGATGGTTGTGTTGGAGGGCGCCAGCCGATACGTTGGGATCCCCAGTGTTGATAACAGCGTCTTCGGAATGATGCTGAGAGAAGACCCCGGATCGATCTGAATCCGGTTCACCTTGACTGAACCGATATACCCTGTATAATACAGCGGTCGGTTATGTCGATGGTGCTTGAGCAGCATATCTTGTTGGGTGAAAGTTATGTTTAGGATAACTTCATCCGCACAACGACAGTGCGCACAAGTAGTTGGGAGGTCTTCAAGCTGCTTGACCAGACTGAGAAAGGATTCAGCATCCTTCAGAGCTTCGCAGAGAGCTTCTCGGGAGTCTTTGGAACGACGAAGGAGCTCGAACAAAGATAGGCGGGCAGGAGTACTGGCCAGTTGTGCCAGTATGTCGAAGTTGTGGGGCTTAGCTAGCCCCGAAGCATTCTCCTTTCATAGAGGTCTGTCGAAACGAGCCTCCACCTACTTCTTCTTATTGGCTGTTGAGGGCTTAGACGGGCCCTCTTCCTGGACAGCGGGGACGGTGCAAGGAGGCACCACTTCGGCGGCAGCTTCGTCGGGTTGGACGTTCTGTTGTGAATGCGTCTGCACAGGAAGTGCCTCTTCTGTTGAAGAAGAGACCATACGGCAAGACTTGATCTTCCTGCCTTTGGATTTGGAGGTAGGACGTGCCTCCGGTTGAGTCACCTCGGAGACGAGGTCGGGGTGGACCCATAGGACCTCTCCTCGAGATGTGGTGAATGGAATGAGTCCACTCACATTGTCACGGGTAGGTGGTAAGTTAACCACCTCTATTATCGTCTTAGGAATGGGGACAACACCATCTTGTAAGGTAGTTGGCGGCAAGGTGCCGAACTGGAGTGACACCACATTGGCTGACACCGTCTTCTCTTCATAGTCGACGGAGATTACATCCGCATTGATCATGCGCTAGATGTAATTTTTGAGGACATAACAGTCTTTGGTCGGGTGTCCGACAAACCGATGGTAGTGACAGTACCTCGGGTTGTCCACTTTCCCAACTTTATCGGGCCGATTTGGGTCCGGTAGCTTGATCTTGTCACCCTGCTACAATATTTCAAAAAGTTGCAGAGTGTCTTCGTCGTTGAATGAATAAACCTCCTTGGGCCTTGGCGCAAGTGGAGGCTTCTGAGTAGGCGCAGATGCGCCTTTCGAGGCATTAACAGTCAACGCCTGCTTCCCCTTTGTCTCACGTCCGGGGTTGTTGGCCGCAGACCTTTTCCCCTTGTCATCAAAGGCAGAGAAGATGACCCCCAGAAGACATGCATTGGCCGCCTTCTTTTCTGCGGCTTCTGCTTCGATGATCAGGGAGCTCCAGTCGGGGGGAGGAGTAGAGTTGAGCCAGAGTTTGACTGCAGGCAGCATGTTCATGCTACAAGAGGAGAGGAGCGCATGTTCCGACATGCCTAGAGGTAGTCTGAAGCAGGCCTGTCGGAAGCGTTCGACGAACACCCGAACCGTTTCCTTCTCCTTCTGGCGTATCTCTATGAGGGATGCCATCGTCATGTCCTTTCCGCCGTCGTAGAAGCGGTCGAAGAAGAGGCGCGTCAAGTCGTCGAAGGATGATATGGAATTGTCGGGGAGGCTGCAGTACCAGTCATACGCCACTCCCTTCAATGCTCCGACGAATATGCTAGTGAGGAGTGCGTCCTGCTTCGGAAGATGCCCCGTTTGGGACTGGAAGTAGGTCAGGTAGCGGCGCGGAGAGTCCTTTCCATCGTATGGCGTCAGTGTTTATGGTTTATACTTTGGAGGATAAACTACTTTGTTCCACTCGATTGGATAGTGTTGGGGGATGCCCATCTTCTGGCGCTCCTCTTGCCTGTTCTTGGACTCAAAGCGCTCCCGCAAGTCCTTGATCATTTCAACCACATTCTCTGTGGAGCTAGGAGTCAGGGAAGGTGGTACCACTTGGAGTTGAGCGTTTAAGGGCTCAGACGTCCGGGGTACTTCTCGGTGGTCTCTGTCTGAGGATACCCGTTGAAGGGGTACACTCGACTCCCTATTGTCCCCTGGGTCGGGATCGGTCGAAGGTGTTCGGGTCAAGGCCGACCGTATTTCAAACACCGCCTGAGTCAGTGTTTGCATGAAAGCAGAGAGGGTTTTGAGTCCTCCCTCTAATGTGTCTATGCGCTGGACGATGTCCTGTGGCGGCGCATCAGACTCAGAATTATCCCCAGCCATGTATACTGTCATGACACGGCCGGGAGTGGATGGATTGGTGGAGGCTTCGCTCTCGGCCTCACTCTCATATAGGGGAGTCGTCTCTCTTGGAATTTCATCTTGGCCACCTCCAGCCACGTTCTGGAGGTCATTCTCGACGGGCGCATCTGCAAGGGTCTGATTACCCTCAGCTCCGTCTTGAAGGGCCTCTTCATCTCCGGAACTACCCCCATCTGTGTTCTGGGGGACATCCTCGTTTTGAGCGGCTTCTGGGAGGCAGACTTCGCCTCGAGGATGAAGATCCGCCGCAGCTGTGCTTTGGACATCTTCGTCTCCGAAAACAAGGGTCTGACTACCCCCAGCTTCCTCTAAGAGATTCTTCCTCGATCGAGTGCCTTCGAACACTCCGGAGGACGAGACAGCTGCCTTGATTTTCCTCGGCTGGCTTTTGGATGATGACGAGGAATTGCCGATCGTCTTTCGGACTGACGAGGAGTTGGAGATCACGTTGCATGAAGAAACCTTTGGCTCCTCTTCTGTTGACACCTTCATTCCAAGGCGATGTCGGAGGGGTGTCGATGATTATAGCCGCTGGAAGACTGACTGCCTTGGTGGTACTGCCGCCTTGCAACAGCAGTTGATGGTGACCACAACACAAGTAATGCACGTGAGGGGCGCATCATGCTTGTTGGTCGACTCTCCTGACCGGCGCTTGTGAGTGATCACGTTACGCAGGTCGTTAGAGGAGAGTGCTACCTTCGTACCCCCTTCAAGCGCATGGCAAGGCCAAGCGCTAGGGTGGTCAAGTGAGTGCTGTGCCCCCTGATCTGATACCAAACAGGCATCCCGATCAGTAGTGGAGGAACCACAACATTTGTTTGTCTTGTTCGACTTGGTTGTGCACGCAGTAGATGCACCCAAGTAAGACAAGGGCTTTGAAGGTCGGCTCGTTCTCGGTGCCGCAGTACTCAAGTCGACCTTGTACAACTTACCATCAGCAGCGCACATGATTGTGAGCGCATGCTTCTGGCTTGTTGCTGGCATAGTACGTTTGGGACGCATGGCCCGTGCTGCCTTGGACTTCTTCGTACCAGGCCGCTGGGGCGCGTAGTACTCAGAATCCAAATTCTTCTCCCCACTACAGCGAGTGAGTCTGTCAAAAACAGAGATCTTCTGTGGCGCATCAGAGACGATGCGCGGGGCATTGGCTGCGCCCCTGCTCCGTCAACGCTTCTTTCTCGCCTGAGAGGGAGATGGCTGGGGAACGTGGTTAACCGTACATTTCCCCGAGAGATGCGCTGCACTAGCGGACGTATCTTGGTTGCTGAGGACGTCAGCAGAAAGGGAAGGCTGGATCGTCGCATCCCCTTCGGTAGTAGTGCCCGAGGCGTCGACCTTGCACACCCAGACTCGGCGGGTCTTTTTTGGCTTCGGCAGCCGCTTCGAAGGACTCGTACGGCCTTCAGATATGAACTCCTCATACGCCTGTTGATTGAGGCGTACGACCAGCGTCTTGTGGGAGGAGCCCACCTTCACGTCGTCGGCTTGCGACACAACTTTTTCGGTGGAGGAGAAAGAGGTCCCCAGCAGAGTCGCCAGCTTGTTTGCATTAAATTCTTTGATTACAAATTTCAATACAAATAGAACAGTATTACAATATAGGACTTAGACGTAGTCCTAGGAGTACACTTTTGTTTATCTGGGTCCCTTGTGCCGATGGAGCGAGTGGTAATGCGTTGACTCCGTTGATGAGCTGACGACGGTTATCGGTTCTCTGAAGGTTTGGATTGCTCTGGGTGCTGGAGCTGGCTGAGAGGAGGAAGACGTTGAGTGTCTGTATCTGTCTCTCCGGTAGTGCGAAGTCTCTGTGTGTTCGTTGTAGGTAGGTCTGTGTGTTTTTCAGAAGGAAATGATCCCTCTATTTATAGCTTTGCAGGCTGGCTGCTCATGCGCACATATATAGGATGCACCGGTGCGTGGGGACGCCACGTGGAGATTGCTGATGGAAGCACACGGGTGATGTGCCCTGATCGAGGGGTTGACTTTTTCATGTTACTGTTGTGAGCCGGCACGTAGCGGAGAAGAAGATCTTTCTGTTGCTGAGATCTTGGATGAGTTGAGTCAAAGGACACGTATCGTCGACCCATGGCTCGGAGATCTCAGATTTGGTAGGGGAATGATCTGGTAAGATGCGCCTAGGATTGGGCGCATGAGGAGACTTTGGCTTGTAACCTTTAGGAGTCACGAACCATTCTGGGCGCATGGCTTTTGAGGCACATGCAGGCGACTTTCCTTCTGTCTTTTGGTATCAGAGAACAGTCTAGGGCGCATGGCTTTTGAGGCGCATGCAGAGCTTCAAATGGAGACTTTTCTTCTGTCTTTAGGGATCAGTGAAGAGTCTGAGGTGCATGCAGATTTGGACGCATGGCTGCAGAGGCGCATGCGGGTGGTTGAGTGGCCACGTGGCAGTAGCCGTCGGAGTTGCCGACGCTTCGTTTTCTAAAAAAGTTGTCAAATGTTCAGACTTTGGGAGGTGTGCTGCCAACTCTGTCAGTTCAGCATTTAATGTCTTTGACATTCGATGGACAGCTGAGGAGGTGCATCGATTGGCGTTCCATTGGGTATGAGGACGCATGGGAGCGCATCCTCTGTGATGCGCTTGGTTCTGAAGGGCGCATCTGTGTGATGCGCCTGAAGTCGAAGGGCGCGAGCGGCTGTTTCGTTCCTCGAGTGCTTTAAATAGCGGTTTGGCTGAATTTGAGGCGTCCGGTTCATCCATTAAATGTAAGTTTATTTCACAGAATTCGGAGAGCCATCCACTTGGAGCGTAGGTTTGATCTGCCCGGCCTAAAAATAGTGGCATGGAGAGAAGGTTTGCTTCTCATTCTCTCACGTACTTCCAATATGAACTTGGGTACTCGAGTGCACTCCGTTGACGAAGTGCTCCCGAGGGTGAAGATGAGACGCCATGTCGTCATTGATGCACTTGAAGGTGACTGTTACACCCAAAGGACGGAGTCGAGGGCTTCCGAGGCAGGCGGAAGGTGCCTGTTGTATCCAAAGATAGGGATGCTCGGGCCTCGTCTCCGTTGTTCCGGAAGGGCCGTAGATCGGAATGGCGGTGCTAGGCTCTTTCTTCCTTCAAAGTGGGTGTTGCCCACTCTGGTTGTGTTGAAAGCTACTCCTTTAGCCGTATTTCGATTGCGGTCTTCCTTGGTCTTTGGAGGCTCTTTCGAAGCCTCCCCTAGCCACAGATTTGTGGTGCTCTTCTCTTTCTCGGTTCCAGCCAGAGGGTTAAATGCTTCATTAGTTGAAGCATTTATCAGGTGAGCCTGGCTGGAAGAGCGGTACATAACTGGGCTGCTGAAGGGATGCACATAACTGGGGATGCACATAACTGAGCTGCTGAAAAGGATGTGCCTTGCTGAGGGCGCATGGTGGGGATGTGCCTGGTTGAAGACGCATGGTGACTGCTGCGCCTGACTGGAGGCACATGGTGGCTGCTGTGCCTGTCTGGAGGCGCATGGTGACTGTTGTACCTGTCTTGAGGCGCATGGTGGCTGCTGGTCGTAGACTTAGGATCTTTTCTTTGTAGAAATTCTCCTTTTGTACAACCTTCTCTAGACATGTAATAGACTTTTATATGTGAAATAAAAAGTTCTTTCCATGTCTATATCTGTTATTTTTGCTGTGAAGTATTTTTTTCGAGCTCTGGCGTATGTAGTGTCTGGCGCATGTGCTTTCTGGTTGTGAAATTCTATGCTTCTACACATAGAACCCTCAAAACTCAGAAATAACAGGATTAAGTAGATCAAAACCCAAGAAATTCGAAAATAAAGTAAACTTAGATCTAGAAGAATCTAGCCATGGAAGGTAAAAATGCCAAGTTCTAAAGTAAGTTAAAATGCTGTAAGGAAGATAATGAAGCAATAAAATTAGAGTTCTTCCATGAAGCAAGTTGCACTTGCCTAGACCTCTCTCTCCCTCTCTCTGGTAGGTAAGGAAGTAGTGGTGGAGAAGATGATAAATGGAGAGAGAGAAAGGAGAAGGGTTAATAAATGGTAGTGGTGGTGGTAGGTAGGGGGTTCACCCCTTGGTTCATGATGAACCAAGAGCAATCCCAAACCAATAATAAACCAAGCCCAGGGAGGAAATTAAGCAAGGAAATCATACAATACAAGAATAAATATGTACACGTATTCCAAAAATACGTAATACGAACCACAGGCATTACAAAGCCACCAACTACGGTTCTCCGTCAGGCTCTATTTTTGTGTCTTTCTATCGTCGATCAGATAAGTCTTCTCCTCCTTCCTTGAATCACGATTTCTTAATCTTTATGTTCTTAAAGTAAGAAAGAAAGAAAAAAAATTATATGAGAAATTTTGACTTACTTCCCACTTGATTTACCATATTTAAGGGTGCATTCCACTGTGTTTGCATAATGTACAAGTCCCCTTACTTTTACGGAATTCGTCTAGTCAAGACGGTTAACCTATTTAACCCAATTTTTTTGACAAAATTGTATCTCCACTATTTTCTTCTTCCTCCTCCTTCACAGCCCCTCCTCTTTCCCCTGCTGATAAGTTGACCCAGTCGTATGCGCTCCCCCTCCCCGCCACCTCCCCCTCCCGTCCTCCGCTCGCTGTCGCTTTCTTCCCTCCGTCGCCACTCGCCGCCCCGCCGCCGCTCGCCCCCCCTCGCCGCGCAGCAACAGCAGCAGTAGCAGCAGCTACGCGTGCGGCCGCTGCTACGCGCTCGGCCGCCGCTGCCGCTGTCCGCCTGTTGTGGCACAGCGGAAATAAACTCAAAAAAACTCAAAAAAAATTCACAGCTACAAAGATAATGATTTACGTGGTTCGGCCAAGATGCCTACTTCCACAAATGAGTGTGATTTAGTTCCACTATAAAGAAGAAAAGGAATTACAATAGCTCTCAACACTTCTCTCTTTACACTCAAGAACTCGATCTCTATCTCAAAGATAGAAAAAAAACTCTCTCAAATTTTTGTGTTGAACTTATTCAACAACTTTAGCTCTCTTGTGCTGAACTTATTCAACAACTTGAGCACAATGAGATGTGTAAAGGAGCACCCGTAGACCCCTTTATATAGCATAGAAATCCAATCCTATGTAGGCTAAAAAATACAATCCTATGTAGGATTACCACATATAATCAAAATCTAATCTTATATAGGATTACCATATATGTAGGATTATCATATATATGGTCAAATCCAATCTTATATAGGATTACCATATATATGGTCAAAAAAGGTTATGGGCCTATTTTTGAACATATTTTTTCATATCTCCACCTCGGCAAGATTATGCCACAAAATTGAGCCGACACTTCTCCATCGTACAGCTTCACCAAATCAACCACTCGTCAAGGGCTTTCAAACAATTGGTAGGACATGGAGCAAGTCTAAGCAATGTTGGAACTTAGCTCCAGGAACAACCTTAGTCAACATATCAGCGGGATTGTCCTTGGTATGCACCTTTTTAAGTGCAATATCACCGTCTTCTACAACATCCCGTATGAAGTGGTATCGAACATCAATATGCTTGGTCCTTGCATGATGGACTTGATTCTTTGCCAAGTGGATAGCACTCATACTATCACAATGCACATCAACTACATCCTGCTTCACCACCAAGTCATTAATCAAACCACAAAGCCATAGGCCTTCTTTTACTGCCTCTGTTACCGCCATATACCCTGCTTTCGTAGTCGATAGTACAACCGTAGCCTACAACATACACCTCCAACTGACTGGTGCACAATGTAAAACAAACATGTATCCAGTAGTTGACCTGCGCCTATCCAGATCACCAGCATAGTCTGAATCCATATATCCACTGACTTGACTAAAGTCTCCACCAAAGTGTAATCCCACATCAGTGGTGCCCTTCAAGTACCTGAATATCCACTTCACAGCATCCCAGCACTTCTTTCCTGGATTAGCCATAAAGCGACTGACCACACTTACGGCTTGTGCAATGTCTGGTCGAGTGCACACCATAGCATAAATTAAGCTACCAACTGCACTCGCATAAAGAACTCGAACTATGTGCTCCTTCTTCTCATCTGTAGTAGGGGATAACTTGGCTGAGAGCCTAAAGTGGCCAACCAAGGGAGTAGAAACAGTCTTTGCATCTTCCATACCAAAACGAGCAATGATCTTCTTAATGTACGACTTCTTAGACAAAGACAATTTTTGTTTCTTCCTCTCCCTTTTAATCTCCATCCCTAAAATCTTTTTGGCTCCACCCAAGTCTTTCATCTCAAACTCCGGGCTAAGCTGATATTTCAGTTTATCTATCTCTACCATACTTTTTGAGGCAATAAGCATATCACCCACATAAAGCAATAGATAGATATAGTCTCCACCACGAAGTCTATGAAAGTAAACACAATAATCATACTTACTTCGGGTGAAATCATGCCGTGTCATGAAGGTGTCAAACTTCTTGTACCACTGTCGAGGTGACTGTTTCAACCCGTACAACGATGTTTTCAACAAACACACATGATTTTCCTTACCAACAACCTTGAAGCCCTCCGGTTGATGCATATAAATTTCTTCATCAAGATCACCATGCAAGAATGTTGTCTTCATATCGAGTTGCTTTAACTCGAGATCATGATGAGCTACCAAGCTCAACAATACACGAATAGAAGTATGCTTGACCACCGGAGAAAAGATCCCATTGTAGTCTACTCCCTCCTTCTGTGCGAAGCCCTTTGCCACTAATCTTGCCTTGAACCGAGTGCCACCTGACTCTGGAGAAGCTTTCTTCTTTTTGTACACCCACTTGCGGCCTATAGCCTTCTTGCATTTGGGCAATGGAACCAGATCCCATGTACAATTTTTGTGGAGAGACTCAATCTCTTCCTTCATAGGCACCATCCAGTTCTCGCTGCTAGTATATTTGACCGCCTATCTGAATGTGATAGGCTCGTCATTCTCCATAGGTAGTGCATATGCCACTATATTTAGTTGTCTATGATGCTTTACCGATTCCTCAAATCTATACTTATGCACTGGCTTGACTGATCTCCTTGGCCTAGTGGTGGCCAAAGAATCTTGTTGCTGGTGTTGCTCTTCCTTTGGTTGCCGCTCTTGTGGGGCTTGATGAACATCTTCAGAAACCTCTACCTCATCTGATGCATCCTCATACGACTCAATCTCAATTATTTGAGAATTGCTAGATACACCACCATCATGATCGGACTCACTCTTCTTGCTCGAAGCCAACACTAAAGACTCGTCGAATGTGACATCCCTGCTGATTAAGAACTTCTTATTCTCTAAGCTGTACAGACGGTAGCCTTTCACTTTTTGTGCATATCCCAAGAATATTTCTTTCTTGGCTCTCGAGTCCAACTTACCTTCATTGACATGATAGTAAGCTTTGTATCCAAACACGCTCAAAGTGCTGTAATCTACTAGTTTGTCGGTCATCACATCATATGGAGTCTTACAATCTATAGCCGGAGTTGGTGATCTATTAACCAAGTACCGTGCCATGTGTATAGCATCTGCCCACCATTCCTTGCCTAAATCGGCATTGGGAGCATACATCTTGCTTTCTCAAGTAAGTTTTGATTCATCCTCTCTGCTAACCCATTCTGCTACGGTGTGTTCCAAACAGTCCAATGTCGAATGATACCTTCTTAAGCACAAAAGTCTTTGAAAGGTCTATAGGTATATTCAGTACCATTATCAGACCTTATCGTCTTTACCTTTCTGCATGTTCTGTTCTATAGAGTTGCTTTCCACTGCTTGAACTTCTCGAACTCTTCATCCTTGGTTTTGATAAAATACAGCCAAACATAACGTGTATAATCCTCAATAAAAGTGACAAAGTACCTTACTCCATTCATGGAAGGAATCCTGCTAGGTCCCCACACATCTGTATGCAGATAGTCGAGAATACCTCTTGTCTTCTGCTTGCTTGTACTGATGGTCACCCTGTGCTGCTTGCCATAAACGTAATGCTCACAGAAATCCATACTTAGCTTCTTCAAGTTCTTCAGTAATCCTTGTTTGCTCAGTAAGGACAGGCCTTTCTCGCTCATATGTACAAGCCGTATATGCCAAAGACGCGTGCTATCAGACAAATTATATGTACTGACTGCTAAAGTCCCTGTCACAGTGCTTCCTAATAAGATATAAAGGTTACCCTGTCAGTGACCTTCATCACCACCAAAGAACCATGAACAACCTGCAAGACTCCACCCTCGACGACGAACTTGTTACCATTCGAGTCAAGCGTACCAAGAGAAATAAAAAATTTCTTGAGGTCAGGAACATGTCTGACATCGGTCAAAGTTCGCACAATTCCATCATATATTTTTACCTTGATAGACCCAATTCCAACAGCTCGACATGCTTTGTTGTTGCCCATCAACACAGAACCGCCATCTGTCGCCTTGTAGGAAGAAAACTACTCCCTCTTGGACACATATGGTACGAGCATCCAAAATCGAGAATCCAATGGTCACTCATGTTGTCATGTGCCACCGAAAAGCAGACTCCGTCACTATCAGCTTCTAAAGCACAGTTTGCTTCACCACCTTCTCTCCCTGTCTTATTTTCATTTTTCTTGTTCTTCTTCTTTAGATGAGAACACTTATTTACATAATGTCCTTTCTCATTGTAGTTGAAGCACTTCACCTTCTCAATAGGTGTTTTGGACTTGGACATTGACCTTCTGCTAAAAGATGCTTTATCGTTTGTCCTTTCTCTTATCGTTAGACCTTGGGCTTGGCCTCCATCGTTTTTGCCATTAGATGCCAACCTCTGTACCTCATTAGACAATAAGGCACTCGTAGCTTCTTCTATGGAAATTGATTCCTTTCCGTACAATAACGTTTAAATAAGATTCTCATAAGAATCGGGCAAAGAAAATAATAGGATTAGCGCCAAACGATCATCTTCTTCATGTATGTCAACATCCTTCAAGTCAGAAATAATTCGACTAAATTTTGAAATATGATCCTGAATTGACATACCTTCCTCCATCACTAGTCTGTAGAGCGACTTTAACCTATAAAGTCGGTTGGTGAGATTCTTCGTCATGTAGAGTGATTCCAACTTCAACCAGAGCCCAGCGGCGGTGGTTTCGTCCTTCACAGAGTACATGACATCCCTTTCCAAATACAGGCGAATAACGGCACATGCTTCGAGATCCATGTCATCTCAATCATCATCGGTCATGTTAGTAGGCTTCTTGGACTTTTTCCGTAAAGCTTTGTGAAGCTTTTGTGATATGAGAACATCTTTTATCGGGCTATTCCAAAAGCCAAAATCATTTTTTCCATTGAACTTCTCAATTTCATACTTCCTGATCCTATTTGACGGAGCCATATCAAGAATCTACCTAATTAATCTTCTCTAAGAACTTTGTCGGACACCTTGCTAGACTCCAAGGCTCTGATACCAATTTGTTGTGGCACAGCAGAAATAAAACCAAGAAACTCAGAGAAAATTCACAACTACAAAGACAATGATTTACGTGGTTCGGCCAAGATGCCTACTTCCACAAATGAGGGTGATTTAGTTCCAATATGAAGAAGAAAATAAATTACAATAGCTCTCAACACTTCTCTCCTTACACTAAAGAACTCAATCTCTATCACAAAGATAGAAAGAAAAACTTTTCAAATTTTTGTGTTGAACTTATTCAACAACTTTAGCTCTCTTGTGTTGAACTTATTCAACAACTTGAGCACAATGAGATGTGTAAAGGAGCACCCGTAGACCCCTTTATATAGCATAGAAATCTAATCATATGTAGGCTAAAAAAATATAATCCTATGTAGGATTACCACATATAATCAAAATCCAATCCTATATAGGATTACCACATATATGGTCAAATCCAATCATATATAGGATTACCATATATATGGTCAAAAAAGGTCATCGGCCTATTTTTGGACATATTTCTTCACCGCCGCCCTGCCCCTCCCCTCTCCGCTTCGTCGCCGTCGGTGCTGCTGTTCGCTGCCCCGCCGCTCCCCGTAGCGCTGACTTCCTCCTCGTTTCGTCGCTGCTATACGTACCGTCGCACACCGTCGCATGCTGCAGCCATCGTCACTGGTGCTGCTATGTGGGGAGGGGGAGGTGGTGGCAGGGAGGGGGGAGCGGGGTCAGTAGCGGAGAGCGGTGGTGGCGACAGCCTGCCCGGGGAGGAGAAGAAGAGTATGGGGGAGGAGGAAGAAGAAAATAGGGGAATGACATTTTCGTCAATTTTTTAGGGTCAAATGGGTTGACCGTATTGACTAGACGGATTTCGTCAAAAGTGGAGTGACTAGTACGTTTTGCAAACACTGTGGGGTGCACCCTTAAACATGGTAAATTAAGTAAAGGGGGGAGGGGGGTAGGGGTAAGTTAAAATTTCTCAAATTATATTTGTGTTTGTTAACATCAGTTTCGACTGCTTCCTAAAATTATACTGGTGTTTGTTGACTTCCTAATTCCTACTGATGATCAGCATATTAACAGTGTTTGGACATTGCATAGGTGTTTGTCTTCGTGTATATGAGTTCTTGAGTTCTTGAGCATTCAAATAATTTTCTATTGTCAAAATGAGCTTACAACAAAAACATCTCGTTCGGGATAATTGAAATAAAACATAAAAAATGCACAAGCAAGGAAATTATTAAGGGCACATATTTATATGGAAACTCTACAACATTTATGGTTACTTAACCATGTCATTGATACCAGATTATTGAGTCCGAATTTTGTAATGACCATTGTTCGTATTACGTATTTTGGTATACATGTACGTATTTAGACCCGTATTGCATGTCTCCTTGTTTGGTTCGGCCCAACTTGACTTGGTTCGGCTTGGTTTTGCATGGTTCGGTTTTGCTTGATTTTATGTGAACCAAACTACTCCCACCTACCACCACCCTCTTCATTAAATATTCCACCAAATATTTCTCTCTCCACATTAACTTTCTTCTTTCCCACCATTACTTCTCCACCAACCTGAGAGTGGAAGGTTTAGGCAAGTGCACCTTGCTTCATGGAGGAAATCCATTTTTAATGTTCCATTGTCTTCCTCATGTGTTTCTAACCCACTTTAATGCTTAGCATTTTTTATTTTCATGGTTAAATTCTTGTAAATCTAGCTTTGTGGTATTTTCGGTTTCCAGGAGTTTTGATCTATCAAACTTGCATATTTTGCTAGTTGATGGTACCATGTTGTAGAGAATTCCATTTTACCCAAATTTGACCTACGAGAGTCTGGATTTGGGTTCCTGTTATGGTTTGGAGGAGCATGGAGGCCGTGGTATTTTTTATGGACATGTTCTCTGTAGGAGCCATTAATTGTACTCTGAGCCGCATGAGTCTTAATTGCATGGCCCTTTTATTTTAGTTGCTTACAAGCTTGCATGTAACTTGCTGAGCCGCATAGGCCATTAGCTAGCCTTTTATTGTTTTGCACTTAGCAAATACAGTTAGCAAAATGAGCCTCATGGCTTTCTTTTAATATTACTTTTAATATTACATTGCATTATACTAATGCTTGTATGGAGGGAAAAATGAGCCGCATAGCCTTCTTTTAATATTACTTTTAATATTATATTGTATTATACTAATGCTTGTATGGTGGGAAAAATGAGCCGCATATACAGCTTATGGCTGCATGGCCTACAGCTTATGGCCGCATGCATATTTAAGTGCATATTTAGCTTGCACGCATGTTCACGTGCTTGGCCATATTTAGCTTGCATGCATATTTAAGTGCATGTCCACAGCAGCTTGCATGCATTATTTATGCTTGCATGTATTATTAATTTGCATTTGTTAGCTACATTGCTTGCTTAATGCTTGCATGAAAAAGCTTGCAAGCTGGCCGCATGGAGAAATTTTTGCCGCATATGGGATTGATTGTAGCAGCATGCTATTAGTGAGCCGCATGAGAAATCCATTAGCCGCATGCTAAGGCAAGCCTTGCTTGCATTATACAGAAGCAAGCATTTGCTTGCATTGCAAATTAATGCATGCTTAACCCACGTGGCATGCTTGCATTGTATTTAATGCTTGCATTATATTAATGCATGCTTGCATTGTATTTAATGCATGCTTGCATTGTAATCTACGTGTCTTTGCTTGCATGCATATTAATGCATGCTTGTGGCATTGCTTGCATGCAAATACCAATAGTGAGCCGCATATGGGAACAAATCAGCCGCATGCGTATTAATACATTATACTAATGCTTGCAAGCATACATTTAATATATATTAATATATTAATATAATGTATATTAATATAATGTATATTAATATATTAATATAATGCATTACATTAATATAACATATTTAAAGCATTAAATGCATTTGAATGCAAGCATGCATGCTTATATATTTAGCATTAGCCGCATGTATACTTAATGCATTGTATTGCCTGCTTATATATTTTGCTCATCCGTATATGGCCAAGTGATTGTTGGCCGCATGAAATTTTTCCGAGCCGCATGAGTCCCCCACAGCCCTTGACCCTTCTAACATTTAATTACTAAATGTGTGCTTATGCTAATAAAATTGTTCCCTGACACGATGGTGACCCGTTGTGGTACACTTTTGACATGACGTGATAGTGGCCCGACGTGGCGCACTTCTGACAAGTGGACATGACATGATATATATATATATATATATATATATATATATATATATATATATATACCACTCCACCGGGGTTGAGTCTCCCTCCCCCTGCTCCTTCGGTGGAGCGCGGCCCCCCTGCTCCCTCCTCCGAGGTCGAGCCGGCTCCCTTCCCCCTCGGCGAGGTCGAGCCCCACTTCCTCCTCCGGCTCCTCCCTCCCTCGCCGTCGAGCCCCCTCCACCGGGGTTGAGTCCCCCTCCCCTTACTCCTCCGGTGGAGCGCAGCCCCCCCTCCGCTCCCTCCTCCGAGGTCGAGTCCCGGCTGCGACGGCTCCCCCCCTCTCGTTTAGGTCGAGCCCTCCCCTTTCCCCCCTGCTCCCTCCCTCGAGGTTGAGCCCCACCCCCCCAGCGCCCTCCTCCTGGCTCCTGTGCCGACGCCCTCCGCCCTTCCGTCAGTAGCCTCCCCTCCCTCTCCCCCCCGACGGTGGCGTCCCCCCAGCCGGTGGCGATTAGGTCTCCTCCCGCCTAGGCTCCCTCCTCCTCCGACCCCATCGCCGTGGTCTCGCCGAGGACGGCACGCCGAACTCCCCCCTCGGGGCGTGGGCCTTCTTGGGCTGCGCGCCGAGAGGGATGCGTGGCCCCCCCGCTCGGGTCTCGTAGGCCCGTGGCTCTCCCCTCCTCCTGCCGTGGCGTCCCCGGGCGTGCAGCCCCCCCCGGAGCAGATTCCCCCTGTAGCACCCGCCCGCCGTGGCCTCTCCGGCGTCGTGGCTGCTCGCCGAGCCCACCCCCCCACCGCCTGGGCTGATCTATACCCGTCTCCTCCTTCCGTTGGCCGGCGGCTTCCCTCCGCCGTCTCCCTCCGTCCCACCCGTCGTGGACCCCCGCCGCGTTGTCGTGCCCATTCTCCGTGGTCCCCGCCGCCTCCATTTGCCCTCGCCGGTGCCAGGACCCTTCCCGGCCCCGAGGCCCCCTTCATGGCGGCCGTCTCGCACCGACGACGATCCTCGGGCCTGCGCGCGGGACACGAGGCCCCCCCTCGGGACTCGGGCCCCTTCGGGCCCCGCCCCTGACCCATCGAGTCCCGTGCTCGCCCTCTCGGTACTCGCGCTCGGTGCAGGCCCACGTGGGCACGTGGGCGCCCATCTTTTTCGTTCCCTGCACTCTTTTTTTTGGTTTGAATTTTGAATTTCGAACGGGTGTTGGTACCCGGGCCATGCTTTCGAACAGGTGTTGGTACCGGTCTTTGTACTCCTGTTTTCTGTTTCAATAATATGTGCTTTAAAAAAAAAATATATATATATATATATATATATTTTATATATATATATATATATTTTATATATATATATATATATATATATATATATATATATATTGAAGGCTGTTGCGACGGCTAGCATGTCATGACAAGCTTGAATGGCCTGGACACCGTGGAAGATTCTGTTTGTACAATTGAACCGGTAATGTTTGCATCATGTCTAGGACAGGGATCCCTGAGTACCACGGCCAGGGGTACCTACTGTAAATGGCTAAGGCTAATAACTAGAATAATTCAGTAGTCATGAGAGATCTTCTCCAGCTACAGGCGATCCCATTATCTCGGCTACCATTATGGACTTACAGCCTGCCGACGAGTAGGGCACAAATCTAGATTCACTGATATAGGGAAAATAACGAGGCACGACTAAATAGACCCAAATCGCCTGGATAACCTGGATTAGCTGCAGGGCTTATGGCTGGAGGAACATCTCACTGCTTGTTTGTGATAATCCTAATTAGCTAATATAGAAAGCCGTAGTCACTGATTGGCCGGAAGCGATTGTATGGTGTAGTTTCAGTGCTCGATTATTGCAAGCTTGATCGCATGATTGTCGCTTTTAACAATAAAGATTAGGGGCTAAGTTTTGTTCAGGCGAAGGGTTACAACCTCGATCCTTGTTTGGTTTAAGGGTTGTAACCTGGCTCCCGGAGCAGTTCTGAGTCCCCTCTTCGTTTATTATCTTATTGCGCCCCATGTCATGCTTGTAATATTTTACCTTACCAACAGGAATTGGAGACGGAGTTCTATTCAGGTGAAGGGTTACAACCCCGGTCCTTGTTTGGTTTAAGGGTTGTGACCCGGCTACTTGAATGGTTCCCTCGTACTCCACTATGACTGTTGTTATTCTTTATTACCAAGCTCTTTTGTAACTGCTTTTAATATTTATTTTTGATGTACTGGTTTTAGTTCTTAAGTGAAGCCTCCTTTGTGGCACTTGCCTTTCTGGGATCTGATCTAGCTGGTTTTGTGTGGCCAGATTTCAGAACAGCTTCAGAGGATCTATCGATCTTCCTGCCCGATGGTGACCACCAGGCGTAATCAGGGCAACGAGTGGGTTTATTTTTGCTCTCCCACTCTATTGTAAAAATTTTATTATGAGGCGTTTAGCCGACGAGCACCTGTTAGCTCGTATTGTATACCTTATTATTGTCTGCCTATGGGCTATAACATGATTGACAGATCTTTGGGTTGATCATGTATGAATAAACTCTTGCTAGTCCTCACATTTTGTAACGACTAGCTTCATGATCAGCTGGATATGTAATGTTTGGGACGTCTTACTATTGTATATTTGGTGATCTTACATCTTGTAAATTTACTTGCTTGCTTGAGATTGAGACAATTAGGCTTGTTATTGACCATAGGAGACTGATGGATTGTAGTTAAACCCTTATATGTCTAGACAGCCGTGACCATATAGTGGGGTGGTTTCTATTTCATTATACGTAGCTGGCTATGTATGCCCCCGCTATCCAGTATTCTGGTCTTGGGGCGTTACATAGTTTAAGTGGTGGCCCATGCAGGTCTTATAAATCAAGATATATGAGGGTTTACCGAATAGATGTCTCAATCAGCACTCGCCCTTGATCTCTGCCCATATCTTCCAATCCCTGAGATTCTCGACTTGATCACATGCTTGTATCGTTGATCTGTCTTGGTCCTTCCTTATTGTTCTATATGTCGTCTTCTTCAGCGGCATTGATCCTGGTCCTACCGATCAGTAAGGCGAAGCACCTCCCGTGGACCAGCAGCAACCAGAAGATCAGGCCCAGCACTCAGGAGCAGCCTCCCGAGTCATGCCTCCCGGTGCCCCAGAACCCCCAGTACAGCCAGTCCAGCCCGCAGGGCAGGATGATAGAGCCTTAGTGGGACTTATCAGGGAGTTGCTTGCGTCATAGGATCGTCGAGTAGATGCCTTGCATCAGGCAGTGGCAGATGCTCTGGACAGAGGTGGACATCATGGAAACAGTGCAGCGAACAGTTTCAAGCGCCTGAACCCTCCATTCTTCGATGGCAGCGAAGATGCTATCGCTGTTGATGCATGGCTTCAGGACACAGAGGTGATATTGGAGGCGGCAAAGACTCTATAAGATGAGAAGGTGGCCGTGTTGCGCCTGTAGTTATTGGATCTAGCCCGCAGCTGGTGGGCGGCGCAGGCCGTTGGACTAGTGGCGCCTATTGCCTGGGCAGTATTCCGTGAGAGGTTCCTGACCAAGTACTTCGATGCAGTGGCTCGGTATGATCTACAGACCAAGTTCACCAATTTAAAGCAGATGGGCTGGACGTTCGATGGGTATGCGGCCGAGTTTTCCAGACTTAGCCGGTTTGCTCCAACCTTAGTGGCGACTGAGTTCAATAGAGCCCAGCAATTTCAACAGGGACTCCACCTAGAGTTTTTGCTGGCGGTGGAGCAGTTTGAGCATCAGACTTTTGATGCGGTATTAAGGGCAGCTAGGAGGTATGAGTACACCTCCCAGAGGATTGTGGACAGGACCGGAGGTCGAAAGCGATCTCACTGCCAGTTGAATCAGTCGTCAGCCCCAGCCCCGGCAGCCAGGGTTTTGACCATTGGAGCTTCAAGAAGGACAGCTTTAGTTACGTCGGTTCAGCATTCAACCCAGACGTATCCTCAGTAGCAGAAGCAGAAGCAGTCTCCCCCATGGGCTGCTCTTATTGTGGAAAGCCTGGACATATTATTTCAGAGTGTCGCAAGGCTCGAGGATTGTGTTTGCTTTATGGAGCGCCAGACCACAAAGTAGGGTCCTGCCCGTTCAGGACTGACTCATCACCAGCCAGGACCAGTTCATCAGTTCGGGGACCAGCCCCAGTACCAGTCCAGCAGCAGTTTACATCCACGAGGCCGTTACCGACACAGACCTAAGCTTTTCAGCATCAAAGGCCTCAGCAGTATGCCCAGGCGCAAGTTCAGAATAGGCAGAGAGGATTCCAGCAGAGAGGGCCGGCACCCAGAGGACATGGTCAAGTGTTGGCTTTAACCATGGGAGAAAAAGGAGTGGCACCAGGTGAGGTAGTGGCAGGTACTATTCTCGTCAACACTTTTTTGGCTTCAGTGTTATTTGACTCTAGTGCATCGCATTCATTTATGTCTGTACGATTCGTAACACGGATTGGACTGGAGTTCGAGTCACTATCAGTAAGGCTCAATATACTTACTAGTAATGGTCTTGTTGGATTAGATAGAGTGTTTTCCTCGTGTCGGATGATGGTTAGCGGTAGAGAGTTTCCCACTAGGCTGATAGAATTTTCGATGGTCGATTATGATGTGGTCTTAGGGATGGATTAGTTGAGAGACCAGTATGCTAGGATAGACTGCCATATTTGCAGAGTTGTTTTTAGCATTCCAGGCGAGCCAGAGTTTTCCTTTTCTCGAGGCGAAGTGGAATCTTCTCCTCCAGTATTGCGGATGGCCGTAGAAGCAGTACAGTTATCCCGGATAGTCGAAGAATTTCCAGATGTTTTCTTGAAAGAGCTTCCAGGGATGCCGCCAGAGCGAGAGATCGAGTTTACTATCGACTTGATCCCCGGGACAGCACCCCTGTCAGAGAGAGTCTACAGGATGGTGCCGTCAGAAATGAAGATATTGTACAAGATGATTGAAGAACTCCGGACCAAGGGATTCATTCATGCAAGTGGATCGCCTTGGGGAGCCCCGATGCTTCTTGTGAAAAAGAAGGATAGTACGTCCAGATTATGTGTTGACTATCGTACCTTCAACTCAGTGACAATCAAGAACAAATATCCTCTCCCAAGAATAGATGACTTGTTTGATCAACTCAGAGGAGCGACAGTATTCTAAAAGATCGATTTGCGGTCAGGATACCACCAGATCAGAGTCAGAGAGCAGGACATCCCAAAGACAGCTTTCAGATCTAGATATGGGTATTGGGAGTTCCTTGTTATGCCCTTTGGAGCAACCAATACGCCGACGGTATTTATGGACCTCATGAATCGTATCTTCATGCCTTATTTGGATCAGTTCATGATCGTGTTCATAGACGATATCCTGGTCTACGGCAAGAGTGAAGAGGAGCATGAGCAGCACCTCAGAGTTGTCCTCCAGATTCTCCGAGAGCACCAGTTGTATGCCAAGTTCAGTAAATACGAGTTCTAGTTCGATCGTATTTCATACTTGGGTCATATCATCACCAGAGGGGGAGTAGAAGTGGATCCCCAGAAGATCGTAGCTATCGCAACCTGGCCAGTGCCCAGCACCGTTGCAGAAGTTCGAAGTTTTCTTGGATTAGCCGGCTATTACCGAAGATTTGTTTCAGACTTTGCTCGGATATCAGTGCCATTAACACAATTGACCTGCAAGGATGTGCAATTTGCTTGGACCGAAGAATGCCAGGAATCTTTTGAGAAGCTGAAGCGAGGTTTGATGACGGCACCCGTTCTCACACTTCCAGATGGGACCGAAGGATTTTCAGTATACTGTGATGCTTCAGGCAGAGGATTAGGATGTGTTTTGACATAGCATGGGAAGGTAATATCTTATGCGTCATGACAACTTTGTGATCATGAAAGAAATTACCCAACCCATGACTTAGAGCTTGCAGCTGTAGTGTTTGCACTTAAGTTGTGGAGGCACTACCTGTATGGAGATCGGGTGGAGATTTTCACCGACCACAAGAACCTGAAGTATGTTTTCACCCAGGACCTTAATATACGTCAGAGAAGGTGGCTAAAGCTACTTATGGATTATGATGTCAACCTGCAGTATCATCCTGGGAAGGCCAACGTTGTTGCAGATGCATTAAGCAGGAGAGCCGGAGTTTATTTTCTAACAACGCAACCAGAGTTGTTAGTAGATCTTCAGAAGATGGGTATAGAAGTTGTCCTTCCTACCAATGTGGCATTGATGGCCAGCATGTAAGTACAGTCCGGTATAGTTGAGATGATCAAGATAGCCCAGTCCTCCGATTCTAAGATTCTGCGGCTTAGAGCAGAATGTGAAGCCGGGCGACGACCAAAATTATGCATTCATGAAGATGGTACACTTTAGCATGGTAAGCATTTTTGTGTACCCAGTAGAGATATCAGGCAGGAGGTGATGGCGGAAGCTCACAGTTCTCAGTATTCGATTCATCCCGGTGGCACGAAGATATACCGTGATATCCGTCAGCACTTCTGGTGGAATGGCACGAAGAGGGAGATAGATCGGTTTGTCTCTCGGTGTTTGGTTTGCCAACAAGTCAAGGCTGAACACAGAGGCCAGCTGGACTTCTTCAGCCCTTGCCAATCCCAGAATGGAAGTGGGAGCATATAACCATGGATTTCATGACTGGATTACCTCGATCCCCAGCTGGTCGAGATGCTATTTGGGCTATAGTTGACAGGCTCACGAAGGTGGCTCACTTTCTCCCGTTCAGAGTTAGTTAGTCGACAGCTCAGCTAGCAGAGATGTATCTCCGACAGATTGTCAGATTCCACGGTGTACTAGTCAGTATCACCTCGGACCGGGATTCAAGATTTATGTCACACTTTTAGCGTAGCTTGCAAGAGAGTTTGGGAACTCACCTCCAGTTCTGCTCATCTTATCACCCGCAGACGGATGGTCAGTCGGAACGTACGATCCAGACTCTTGAGGATATGTTGAGATCTTGTACACTTGACTTTGGTGGTTCGTAGGAAGATTACCTGCACCTGGTGGAGTTCTCGTACAATAACAGTTTCCAAGCTAGTATCCAGATGGCACCATTCGAGGCACTGTATGGAAGGAAGTGTAGATCCCCACTAGCTTGGGACGATGTTGGAGAGAGGTAGATGCTTGGTCCAGAGGTGATCATTCAGACAGCTGAGGTTGCCAGGAGAGTCAGAGATCATCTTCGTATTGCACAAGATCGTTAGCTCCATTGGGCCGATTCTCATCGGCAACCCCTTGAATTTTTTGGCGGCGACCATGTATTCCTGAGGATCTCGCCTAACCGTGGCTTCATTCATTTGGGCATACGGGGAAAGCTTAGTCCTAGGTATATAGGGCCGTTCGATATCCTGGAGCGAGTAGGAGATGTGTCCTATCGTCTCGCTCTTCCACCGTCTCTGAGTGAGGTGCATGACGTATTCTATGTATCCCAACTATGACGGTATATCCCGGACCCGAGTCATATCCTGGATCATTCAGAATTGATTGTTGGTACCAACCTTTCGTATGAGGAGAGGCCCATATCCATATTGGACCAAAGAGAGAAGATACTCAAGAACAAGACTATCAAGTTAGTTCGTGTTGCTTGGGGTCATCACACTTTAAGAGAGTCAACGTGGGAGCATGAGGATGATATTCGATTGCGATATCCTGACCTATTTGACTCGTGAGGTATAATATCTTTCTTATGCCTCATGCCTTCGATTCCTTGCTTGCATGAATAATTGTTTCGATTGCTTAACTAGTATAGCTTGCCTGTGAGTAGTATAGCTTGTCCTTGCATCTCTAGCCTTTTGATTTAAATTTCGAGGACGGAATTCTTTTAAGGTAGGTAGAGTTGTAATGACCATTGTTCGTATTACGTATTTTGGTATACGTGTACGTATCTAGACCCGTATTGCATGTCTCCTTATTTGGTTCGGCCCAACTTGACTTGGTTCGGCTTGGTTTTGCATGGTTCAATTTTGCTTGATTTTATGTGAACCAAACCACTCCCACCTACCACCACCCTCTTCATTAAATATCCCACCAAATATTTTTCTCTCCACATTAACTTTCTTCTTCCCCACCATTACTTCTCCACCAATCTGAGAGTGGAAGGTTTAGGCAAGTGCACCTTGCTTCATGGAGGAAGTCCATTTTTAATGTTCCATTGTCTTCCTCATATGTTTCTAACCCACTTTACTGCTTAGCATTTTTCATTTCCATGGTTAAATTCTTATAAATCTAGCTTTGTGGTATTTTCGGTTTTCAGGGGTTTTGATCTATCAAACTTGCATATTTTGCTAGTTGATGGTTCCATGTTGTAGAGAATTTCATTTTATCCAAATTTGACCTACGGGAGTCTGGATTTGGGTTCCTATTATGGTTTGGAGGAGCATGAAGGCCATGGTATTTTTCATGGACATGTTCTCCGTGGGAGCCATTAATTGCACTCTGAGTCGCATGAGCCTTAATTGCATGGCCCTTTTATTTTAGTTGCTTGCAAGCTTGCATGCATTTGCATGCAACTTGCTGAACTGCATAGGCCATTAGCTAGCCTTTTATTGTTTTGCACTTAACAAACGCATTTAGCAAAATGAGCCGTATGGCTTTCTTTTAATATTACTTTTAATATTACATTGCATTATACTAATGCTTGTATGGAGGAAAAAATGAGCCGTATGGCTTTCTTTTAATAATACTTTTAATATTATATTGCATTATACTAATGCTTGCATGGAGGGAAAAATGAGCCGCATATACAGCTTATGGCCGCATGGCCTACAGCTTATGGCCGCATACATATTTAAGTGCATATTTAGCTTGCATGCATGTTCACGTGCATGGCCATATTTAGCTTGCATGCATATTTAAGTGCATGTCCACAGCAGCTTGCATGTATTATTTAAGCTTGCATGCATTATTAATTTGCATTTGTTAGCTACATTGCTTGCATGAAAAAGCTTGCAAGCTGGCCGCATGGAGAAATTTTTGCCGCATATGGGATTGATTGTAGCAGCATGCTATTAGTGAGCCGCATGAGAAATCCATTGGCTGCATGCTAAGGCAAGCCTTGCTTGCATTATACAGAAGCAAGCATTTGCTTGTATTGCAAATTAATGCAGGCTTAACCCACGTGGCATGCTTGTATTGTATTTAATGCTTGCTTGCATTATATTAATGCATGCATGCATTGTATTTAATGCATGCTTGCATTGTAGTCCACGTGTCTTTGCTTGCATGCATATTAATGCATGCTTGTGGCATTGCTTGCATGCAAATACCAATAGTGAGCCGCATATGGAAACAAATCAGCCGCATGCGTATTAATGCATTATACTAATGCTTGCAAGCATACATTTAATATATATTAATATATTAATATGATGTATACTAATATAATATATATTAATATATATATATATATATATATATATATATATATATATATATATATATATATATATATATATATGAATATATTGATATAATGCATTATATTAATATAACGTATTTGAAGTATTAAATACATTTACATGCAAGCATGCATGCTTATATATTTAGCATTAGTCGCATGTATACTTAATGCATTGTATTGCCTGCTTATATATTTTGCTCAGCCGCATATGACCAAGTGACTGTTGGCCGCATGAAATTTTTTCGAGCCGCATGAGTCCCCCACAGCCCTTGCCCCTTCTAACATTTAATTACTAAATGTGTGCTTGTGCAAAATTAATTATTTCCTGACACAATGGTGACCCGTTATGGTGCACTTTTGATATGACGTGATAGTGGCCCGACGTGGCGCACTTCTGACAAGTGGACATAACATGATATATATATATATATATATATATATATATATATATATATATATATATATATATATATATATATATATATATATATATATATATTGAAGGCTGTTGGGCTGTTGCGACGGCTAGCATGTCATGACAAGCTTGAATGACCTGGACACCGTGGATGATTTTATTTGTACAATTGAACCGGTAATGTTTGCATCATGTCTAGGACAGGGATCCCTGAGTACCACGGTCAGGGGTACCTACTGTAAATGGCTAAGGCTAATAACTAGAATAATTCAGTAGTCATAAGAGTTTTCCCCAGCTACAGGCGATCCCTTTATCCCGGCCGCCATTGTGGACTTGCAGCCTGCCGACGAGTAGGGCACAAGTCTAGATTCACTGATATATGGAAAATAATGAGGCACGACTAAATGGACCCAAGTCGCCTGGATAACCTGGATTAGCTGCAAGGCTTGTGGCTAGAGGAATATCTCACTGTATGTTTGTGATAACCCTAATTAGCTAATGTAGAAAGCCGTAGTCACTAATTGGCCGGGAGCGATTTTATGGTGTAGTTTCAGTGCTCGATTATTGCAAGCTTGATCGCATGATTGTCACTTTTAACAATAAAAATCAGGGGCTACGTTCTGTTCAGGCGAAGGGTTACAACCCCGGTCCTTGTTTGGTTTAAGGGTTGTAACCTGGCTCCCGGAGTAGTTCTGAGTTCCCTTTTCGTTTATTGTCTTATTGTACCCCACGTCATGCTTGTAATGTTTTACCTTACCAACATGAATTGGAGACGGAGTTATATTCCGGTGAAGGGTTACAACCCCAGTCCTTGTTTGGTTTAAGGGTTGTGACCCGGCTACTTGAATGGTTCCCTCGTACTCCACTATGACTGTTGTTATTCTTTATTACCAAGCTCTTTTGTAACTGCTTTTAATATTTATTTTTGATGTGCTGGTTTTAGTTCTTAAGTGAAGCCTCATTTGTGGCACTTGCTCTTTCTAGGATCTGACCCAGCTGGTTTTGTGTGGCCAGATTTCGGAGCAGCTTCAGAGGATCTACCGACCTTCCAGCCCGATGGTGAGCACCAAGCGTAACCAGGACAACGAGTGGGTTTATTTTTGCTCTCCCATTCTATTGTAAAAATTTTACTTTGAGGCGTTTAGCCGACGAGCACATGTTAGCTCGTATTGTATACCTTATTATTGTCTGCCTATGGGCTGGAACTTGATTGACAGATCCTAGGGTTGATCATGTATGACTAAACTCTTGCTAGTCCTCACATTTTGTAACGACTAGCTTCATGATCAGCTTGATATGTAATGTTTGGGACGCCTTACTATTGTATATTTGGTGATCTTACATCGTGTAAATTTACTTGCTTGCTTGAGATTGAGACAATTAGGCTTGTTATTGACCATAGGAGACTGATGGATTGTAGTTAAACCCTCATATGTCTAGACAGCCGTGACCGTATAGTGGGGTGGATTCCATTTCATTATACGTAGCTAGCTATGTATGCCTCCGCTCTCCAGTATTCTGGTCTTGGGGCGTTACAAATTTGGGAAATCCGAACATTAAATTAGTGATTGAACTTTACCACGTTGGAAACAAGTTTATTAGGTTAGGATTCAAGGCATCCCAAAATAAGTATTGAATTGGACTTTGTACCTATATTTGTTATTGTTACACTCAAAGACATTATAAAACAAACATACACTACTATAAGCTGGTGCTCAAGTTCATTTCTCTTGATCTATAGTGGCTTAAAATGGAACACATCTTAATTTGGATTGCTTTTTTTATTACAACCCACACACCTACACATCCTTACGATTGGGAGGTTGAATCATGTCTATCTCGTCTGATGTCCGTGCTATTTTTCACATGAGCTACAAGTGTTAGGACCTTAATTTGGATTGTCTTTGTTGATTTTCAGGTTTATAAGCTGGTGATAGTAGTCATGTCATGTTGTGTTGATATATTATATTGTCGTTGGTATTAGGCTGAGTGCTCTTTGAACAATTTTCTATCTCTTATTATCCATTCCTGTGAATACTCAATTAATTTTGTAGTGTTTGCAAAATAATACAATCGTGGATGACAATATATACATATAATGTTATTCCTTAAACTAAAATATATTCACTTTAGAATCCCTTAGCTTGTGCAAAAACTAACATGATAAGGTAAAGGGTTGAAACCAGCCTATAAAATTTTGAATATGCGTATTGAAGTACATTCTACGCTCTCAGATGCTTAACAACTTAGTAGGCTTATATCCTCTGTATGAAAGTTGTTAAGTGTCATGCCTATACCGAAATATGGATAACGAGGGTATAACAGGGCAAGTTATGCACTACGAAGTATGCTACTATGTCATCTGCAATACGGCCACAACTGTCACTAGACATGGGGGTGTATACTATAATACTAGTCACATATGGTCTCACAGAACATACTATTTCTCAATCAATCAAACAAGATCAGAAATATGGAAAATGAAAATATAAGAAAGCAGTCATACATTCCTAACGTTCTATCAAAACGATCATGAAGTTAGCTATACAAAATAAAAAGCTAGCACAATGCTAAATATACATGATCACATCGTTATCTGCAGTCTGTATACAATACAATCACATGACAGAAAAGTCTCCAAGAATATACAGATAAAACATGTGCATGGTAGCTAAACGCGTCAAAAGAAACAAAGTAATATAATGAGTGGTGAAGAAAAAACACATTCTAGTCGCTCGGCGATCATCATATGGGTGTGCGCCATCAGGTATGAAGTACTCTGGATCCTCGAACTTTGCTATGAGATCTAGTCAAACAAAACTGGAGGGGTCATGCCCCTAATTGCATGTACCATAAGAAAACACGAGTGAAAGAAACAAAACCCAATTAATAACAGTACATAGGAACCCGTGTCATAGTTTAAGTATGTAGTCTATCATCGAGGCAGCAACCAATCCTATACCAAATAAGAAAGATTGATGAACCACTACACCGAGATAGTCTTAGTCCCTAAACAAATGACAAGCAATATAATATAAGCATAAATGGTTTATTAGAGAAGATAATCATTTCCTAGGACTTACTATACTACATCCTAGATGTCGTACTGTAGTACGGGTACACTAGATTTATCTTGAGGATAGATTTCAGCAATCAATGTACATATCTCCTCTCAACCCATGCTACGACCATTGACAAATCATGAGGGACTTCGTACAGGATATAATATAATTAGAAATGGAGATTGCACCTCATTACAGAGGATACATGAATAGTATTGCATGCACAAGAGAATATGGGCACCTTTATGCGATATCTGGACCACTACCTCAAAGGATAAGTTGGTAATAATAATAGCACGGATACAAGTAGTCATGTAAGGAAATGTAACCCCTTGAAATCAAATTTCCAATTTATAAAATTTATTTCTTAGTTGTGAGAAATTTCTATTAGATTGAGTTTCTAAATAGTTTAATTAGAATTGAATTAATGATATTTAGCTAGTTAATTTTAGAATTAAGAATTATGCCATAAATCTAATAATAGTAATTAAGATAAGCAAAGATGGTTGTGTTTGAAATTAAATAGTTCTTGCCCCTCAAGAAGGATGAAAGCTTCTAGAATCAATTAACCTTTAAATCTCAGAAGTTGTTGTAACCAATTTGAGAGGTAAAGATGTCAAGACCCGCACCCTAGAGTAAGGGCACGAGACGTGGGTACGTCCAGCCTACGCCGCAGTGTCGGCGGTAGAACGCTGTCCTAGGTCACAACATCTAGCAGTATATATCTAAACAGTTTATACTCCCTAAATTGGGGTGATATAGCAATAATAAACTAAATCACAACTAAGGAAGAGATAGCACGATATGAACAGAACTCAAGGAAATGAAATAGATAAAGCAGTCTAAGATAATCCCAGCAATACAAGGTCACAGATAAAAGAATATATACAAAACTGATCTCCAAAATAGTGTCTAACTAGAACATGTCTCAAGACTGCAAAAGTAAGACAACCTAACTAATCTAGTCTAGGCAGTCGGGGGAAGGTCCTCAGCTACTGCTGGATCCTCCTGGGAGTCCAGCTCACAGGTGTCCTCTAAGGCTGCCCCATAGAAAGTGTCCAGGCAGGCCTCCTCCTCGTCCTCTGTAATATTTCAAAAGGTCCAGTCAGGACAGGAGCGAGTACAGTACATCTCAACAGATCATAGCAAGTTAGAAAGTAAAAACATGCAGTAAAGTAAGATACAGATACTAAGGAAATGCGGTATATAAACAGGAAGAGAACTGTAATATAAATATCTACTATACATAGAGAACTAGCAGTGACTAGTGAGTCAGAGTACAATATGGACATGTAAATGGCATAGGAGATTCTGATGAGACGCTAAGGATGAGATTCTGATAAGAAACTACTGGTGTATTATTCACATGCCCAATTCTACTCCACCGTACCCCAATCAATACACAAGGATCTAAACAGTTTATGTTATTGTACAAGATATCACATGGGGCCCATATAGGGTGCACGTGATAGTATACATGGGGGCTCCGTGAACCTGAGAGTACAAAGTTCACCGGAGTGCACATGTAAATGAAAGCAAAGGAGTACACGATGTAAGTGAAACGCACAAGCACAATGTACCCGATGCTCCCGAGGGAGATAACATCGCATGTAGAGATCCATATAGTACCAATCCGTGTGACCAACGTGATAGTACAAGTAAAGTAATCTACTGCAGGAAATAATTCTAAGCAGGATATGAAATGATCAGAGAATGTACTCGCCTGTATCTGAGTGTCCAATATGAAAAGTACCGTCCAAGGAGTGGTGTCTGGCTCCTAATCAGAACAGCACAAGTCACAAAAAGTCCAGAATAGTAAAATGGAGTCCTACTATGCATTCTACATAATTCTAGGTCAATCTAGGCCAAAGTCAATTCTTGGTCAACTCTGGTCAACCTAGAAGTCAAACTAGGTGAACCAAGTCTAGTTGAGTCTAAACTAGGCTATTCCCATCTATACTAGCTAGCACCATTCCTAACAAGGCTAGGCAAGCCTATACTAGCCAAATCACAATATAGCTTAGCTAATTCTAGAAAACCTTAGCAAGTTACAACCTCACTATTACACCCATAGATTTAACACCACATAATACACTACACAATCTAGGCTAAAAGTAACTCCTACATCATTAACTAACAAGGAAGTATATATATATATATACACTCATACAATTTCCTACATATATATTGTATATGCCTAAGCATGTGAGGCTAGAAATATAGAGAAAGAGAGAGAGAGTGCTAGTGTGGGTGTGTATGAAACATGAAGTGTGGACAGGAAATAACAGTGAAAGGGTGTGCTTGTGTGTGTAATATGACATAATGTGTCAAGTGGCAGGATAATGTGACAGTGTATAAGGAGAAGTGTGTGTGTGTGAAATATTGGTAGGGAGTGCAATCTGTGAATAAGAAGAGAAGTGTGTGTGTGTATAGGTGAGGGTCACCTGTGACAGTGTGTGCAAGATAGTGTGCAGGAAACAGCAAAGAGAGAGGAACCTGTGTTAGTGTGTGTGAGCAGTGGTGTTACACATGGCAGGAAACACAACAGTGAAGAGAGTGAGTGAAACTGGAGAGGAGTGTGTGTCTGTGATACAAAACAGTGATCACACATATAAGCAGGGAATCAATAGTGAACAGAAAAGGAAAATTAGTTAATACCAATCTCAGGTTGAATATCAAAGCTAACCCAAGGTTCAGTCATGCATGAATTCAAGTGGGTGAAATGCTTGGACTTGTGTGTGATACTAAGGGGAATTCTGGAACATCAGTTAACAGTATAAGGTTAAGTGTGTGTCATGGGTTAAACTCAGGTTGAATATCACAGGGTAATCTCAGGAATAGGCAAAGGAAATCAATCCAGCACATACCCCAACTGTCCAGACCATGACAGTTCAGGCCACAATAATCAAGCTCCCATTCAAATGCATTACACCACCAATCAATACACAAACTTGACCATGGTTAGATAATGTATAGGAGAACCCATTCTAGGAATTATAACTCAATCATTTAATAGCATTAGATGGTAAAATTGATGGCAAAGTTCATAATAAAAATCTGGAATAATATGAAGACCAATGCACAGTATCAGAAATTCAGTTCCTAACTTGGTATTGAAGGAAACACTTACAAAAATTAAATTAAATGAACTATTAATGGTTGGTAAATGAAGACAACCCATGTGCATAACCCCTCACATTCATTTCGTGTCACCCATAGCCTAACACGGCGTGTCCAGATCAAGAACAACAAGTGACACACACACAGTGCACTGACAGTGCACTGTCTTGTGCACACGTGCACTTGTGTCGTGTGCACGACACAAGACACGAAGGGATCTCGTGGTCACACACATGGGTAGCCCACCGATAGGGCTACCTCATGGGCCTACTGGCCTGTGTCTACGAAGTGTCAGGGTCGGACACGAGACCCGTGTCAGTGGGTGAAACCACAGTGCACGCCCACAGGCAAATCCCCGTGTGGGATCAAAATCTCCTTCGATACGACACGGGGACACGGGGACACGTGGGACTTGACACATGGCGTGTCAGTCAGTGTCCCTTATCTCGTGTCGAGTTTCGTGTCAAATAGTTACGTGTCGTGTCCGCTACAGGGCCCGAGTAGCAGGGGATCCCTGTAGCAGCGCGCGAGCGTGTGCGCGCGCGTGTCCATACCACCAAAATGACACAGGGCGACACGAAAACCAAGACACAAAGACAGAAATCCCTAAGCTAGATCTAAAACCTATTTCCTATTCAAAAACAATAGGTAAACTGGATCGACATGTCCTTTGTGGCATTCTGTCGAACACCATGTCTAGTGTACTGATACGTGTCCAGAATGGACAAGAATCCTTCAACGCTGGACACGAAACCTATCCAGACCTTAGGGGAACCCTTAGGGCCTCCTATTCATGAAGACTAAATGAAATTTCATAGAGATTTGAAGAAGTTACCTCTTGTTGAACTTTCAATAGAAACCCCCTATTCAATGCTCTCCACTTGAAGACCCAATCAATCCAAAACAACATTACACTGAAAAGAGAGCTCAACAACAGCAATAACAGTCCTATTAGAACCTATTGGAACAATTTAGAAAGAAAAAGGAATAGGAAAGGAGCTCTAGAAATTAAATGACATACAAAACTTACCTCCTTGAAATTAGGGCTCTTCCTAAGAAAGAGGCAACCCTAGATTTGGGAGGGGTTTTATATGGGGGAATTCCTAGGTAGAGGGGTGTGGCCGGCCACTGGGGCTTAGGGTTAGGGTTTTGTCAAACTATTGGGCATTGGGCCAAGTTACAAAGGCTAATGTAGATTAAACTTAATCAAGGTTCTAAAACCATAAGTCATGACTTGTTACTTCCTAATCCTTTTGCTAAAATGACTAAACCAAGTCCTAAGCTAGGTTAGACTAGAGTCACTTGGCCTAACCATAACCCACTAACTAGGGTTAGCTTCTAGGTAGGTCTACAAAGTCAACACTAGTCAAAAGTCAACCTAGTTCAAACAATCTCAATTAATTCCTGAAAATTCCCATAAATTCTAATTAATTCTAATAAATTTAAAATACCCCAAAAATGACAAAAATACCCTCACACTAGAAATATGGTAGTGACAAATCTACCCTCCTTAAAAGAATTTCGTCCTCGAAATTGAAAGGCGAAATACAACTGATGAGAAGGATAGAAAGTATACCTCAAGGTCCAAAAAGATAAGGGTACCGCTCGCGCATCTCATCCTCCCGCTCCCAGGTAGACTCTCCTGGAGAATGATGCCTCCATGCGATGCGTACCAAAGGTATCACCTGGTTCCTCAGGACCTTCTCCCGTCGATCCAACACCTCCACTGGCTGCTCTGGATAGCTGAGAGAAGGACCCACCTCAATCTCCGAATGATCGAGCACATGGCTAGGGTCAGCCACGTACCGTCTCAACTGTGATACATAGAATACATTGTGGACCCCCACAAGTGCAGGCGGCAAGTCTAGCCTGTAAGCCACGTCACCGACTCTCCCGCTGATAACGAAAGGGCCGATGAAGCGCGGGCTAAGCTTCCCGCCTCCACCAAAACGTATCGTACCACGAGTCGAAGATATCCTCAAGAAAACCTGGTCTCCGACCTAATCACAAGTAAGGTCTCAATTAATTATAATAAACAAACATGATAAAAAATCACAAACAACAACCTAAATCTAATCCTACTCTAAACTGTACCTCAAACTCCAAGGGCCTCCGATGGCTATCGGCCCAGTGCCGATGTCTGTCCTACGCCACGCGAAGTCTGTCCCTGATGAGCTTCACCTTCTCGGTCGCATCCACAATCATCTCTGGCCCCAGCAAAGCCCGCTCACCAACATCATCCCAGGATAAGGGTGTATGGCACCTACGCCCGTACAGAGCCTCGAAAGGTGACATCTCGATGCTGGCCTGGAAACTATTGTTATAGGCAAACTCCACCAAATGAAGATGATCCTCCTAGGAACCTCCAAAGTCCAGAACGCACGTCCGCAGCATATCCTCAAGGGTCTGAATAGTCTGATCTGACTGTCCGTCCGTCTGGGGGTGGTATGCAGTACTAAACTTGAGCTGAGTGCCCAAGCTGGTCTGCAGACTCCTCCAGAAATAGGAAGTAAAACGGCTATCCCGATCTGAGACGATGCTGACCGAAACTCCGTGGATCCTGACTATCTGCTGCATATACATCTCTGCCAGCCTCTCTGTAGACGTACCCACCTTGAATGGCAAGAAGTGGGCCGATTTGGTCAACCTATCCACGATGACCCAAATCGTGTCTTTCCCTCCTGGAGTACACGGCAATCCTGATACGAAGTCCATCGTGATATGCTCCCATTTCCACTCAGGAATGAGCAGCGGCTGCAACAATCTACCGGGCCTCTGCCTCTCTGCCTTGACCTGCTGATAGACCAAACACCTAGCCACGAAGTGGGACACCTCCCGCTTCATTCCTGACCACCATACATGCTCCCGCAGGTCTCGGTACATCTTGTTGGCACCCGGGTGTATAGAGTACTGAGATCTGTGGGCCTCCTGCAAAACCTGCTCTCTGAGCTCCCCGCTAGGCACACATAACCTGGCACCGTACCTCAGGACACCATCCTCTGCAAGTGAAAACTCAGGATCCCCCACTCCTATACTGATCTGCTCTCTGATACACTACAGAGCCACATCCTCGAACTGGGCCGCCTTGATCCTGTCTACCAAGTTTGACAGAATCTGCATCCCCTATAGCTGCATCTGCACTCCCGGCACGATCACCTCAATCCCAAGGCTCTCCAAGTCGGCAAGCAAATACCGATCCATGGTCAAACACATGGCTGTCGGATACCTACTCAAGGCATCGGCAACCACGTTGGCCTTCCCTGGATGATACTATAGTGCAATGTCGAAGTCCTTCATCAACACCAACCATCTGCGCTATCTCATGTTCAACTGCTTCTGAGTGAACACATACTTTAAGCTCTTGTGATCTGTGAAGATCTCCACCCTCTCACAATACAGATAATGCTTCCACAGCTTCAAAGTAAAAATTACTGCTGCCAGCTCCAGGTCATGGGTAGGGTAGTTCTTCTCATGGGGACATAACTGCCTGGAAGCATAGGCAATCACCTTCCCGTGCTGCTGTAACACACAACCCAGCCCCTTCCCTGAAGCATCACTATAAATTGTGAATCCACCTGATCCTGAAGGCAACGTCAGAATCGGAGCTGTCGTCAGCTGCTTCTTCAACTCATCAAACGCTGCCTGACACTCATCTGACCATACATACTCAGTAGCCTTCCGGGTCAACCGTGTCAACGGCTCTACAACCCGGAAGAAATCCTGTACAAATTTTCGGTAATACCCTGCTAGCCCCAGGAAGCTTCTGATCTCTGCAACTCAAGTCGGCGCTGTCCATGCCTCAACTGCCACGATCTACTTGGGGTCAACTGAGATACCATCTCCAGTCACCACATGCCCCAAGAAGTCCACCCGATCCAAGAAGAACTCACACTTGGAGAGCTTCCCATAAAGCTGCTCCTTCCTGAGAGTCTCCAACACTATCCTCAAATGCTCCTCGTGCTCCTCCTCAGTCTTGGAATATATCAAGATATCATCAATAAACACCACTACAAACTGATCCAAATACTGATGGAACATCTTGTTCATCAGGTTCATAAACACTGCAGGTGCATTGGTCAACCCAAATGGCATAACCAGGAACTCAAACTGCCCATACCGCGTCCTGAAAGCGGTCTTGGGAATATCCTCCTCCTTCACCTTCACCTGGTGATATCCTGACCTCAGATCAATCTTGGAAAATACCCGAGCTCCGCTCAACTGGTCAAATAGGTCGTCGATCTGCGGCAGTGGGTATTTGTTCTTGATCGTGAGGTTGTTGAGTGCCCTATAGTCAATACACATGCGTACTGACCCATCCTTCTTCGGCACGAACAATACTGGTGCACCCCATGGCGACAAACTCAAGCGGATGAAGCCCTTGTCCTGTAGCTCATCCACTTGCTTCTTCAGCTCCACCAGCTCGCTGTTGTTCACCCGATAGACATGCTGAGAGATGGGTTCCGCTCCTGGAACCAAGTCTATCGAGAACTCTATGTCCCTGTCTGGTGGCAATCCCGGCAACTCCTCTGGGAAAACATCCATATACTCTGCTATCAAGGGGTGGGGAATCGGCTGCTCCTCGACCGAGACTCCACAGAAGACTCCGCTGCTCTGCTCTGCCTGACGTCTGGAGTACTCGAACTCTGGCTCCTCCGGCGCTCTGAAGAGAACTCTACCCCCTCTGCAATCAATACTGGCGTGGTGCCTGCTCAACCAATCCATGCCTAGTACTATATCGTAGTTCGGCAATGGCATTACGAGCAGGCTCACCTCCAACTCACGGCCTCCCAAAACTACTCTCCGACCCTTACAAACATCACTCACGAGGATAATACCACCCCCGGTCGTGACCTTGTAAGTCCTAGGCAACGATTCAGCTATGATACCGTGTCTAATCGTAAAAGATACTGAAATGAAGCTATGCAAAGCACCGAAATCGAATAAGGCAAATATTGGACTGGAGTCAAAAAGAATCGAACCTGCAATCAGCTCTCCAGTCACCTCTGCCTCTCCAGCTGCCATGGCAAAAGCTCGCCCCTGTTGGCCTTCCCTGGCCTGCTGCTGGTGCTGGACAAACCTCTGCTGCTGCGTCGGCAGGGCTGGTCCTCGCTGCTGACCTGCTGGAGCTCTGGCTCCACCTCCCTGAGCTGCTCGTGCCATACGGCACTCCCTCATCTGGTGATCTGCTGCTACGCAAAGAAGGTACTTCCCGAGCCTCTTCCTGCACTCATTCCATCCATGCCCTGGCTTCTTACAGAAGGTGCAACTGACTGTCTGCCTGGGTGCCTGATGCTGAAACTGTTACTGGTGAGCCGGCCTCTGCTGAATCGGCTGCGGCTAAAACTGCCTGGGCTGCTGAAACTGAAAGTGAGGCCTCTTGGCCTGGCCCCCGCTGCTGCTACCTCCAACTGGGTCTCTCCCCCTCTTGAGCCTAAGCTCAAGGTCATCCTCTGCTAGCAAGGCTCCCGTCAAGATCTCCTCAAACGTAGCATCTCTGTTCCCCTTGGTCAGGGACTTGACCTCCATGACCAGACCCTTCCGGAACCTCTGAGCCTTCGCCGTCTCCCTCAACCCCTCAACAAACCTGCCGAGATGGCCAAACTCTCCCGCATACTCCTCTACTGAGAGGCTCCCCTGGACCAAGCTCTCAAACTGCGTCTCCAAGGCTCTGACTGCTGAATCTGGGAAGAACTTCTTCTTGAAGAAGCCCCTGAACTGCTCCCAAGTCTGCCCTGGTACCCCCACCCTGGGGTCTGACTGATACCAGGTGCGAGCAAGATCTCGCATCCGGCTAGCAGCGGCCTCGATCTGAAGGTCTGCTGGAATCCTGGCCAAGCGGAAGATCTCCTCCATATGCTCGATCCACTCGTCGGCATACAGGATCCCCTCTGTCCCCATAAAGTCCCTGGGGCTCATCTTCTGAAACTGCTCGATCTCCGGTGTCCTCTGCTGCTGCACCACGGGTCGAGCTGCGGCTGTCGCGACGGCCAACTCCATGCCTCTGTCCTGCCGAGCCTGCTGTCGGTCCATGAACTGTTAGAAATATACGAACATCTGAGCTGCGTCCACATGTCCTGGAGGCGGTGGCGGCTGGAAAGGATCCTCTGAAAAGATCGGGTCCTGCCTCCCAGTCGGTGGATGCATACCCCCTGCTGCGGCTGCCGAGGTCTCAACACGAGCTGGGGTGGCAAGCGCTGCAGTCCCCTGGCCTCGCCGTGCTGGCTGAGAGGTAGCAGTCCCCTCTATAGCATCCTCATGGACGGCACGCTGCGAACGAGTCTCTACCATCCTGAAGATAGACAAACAAGAGTATCAATTTCTAAGAAAGAAGCAAAATAACAAAGGCGGACAATTATAATTCAAAGGATCAGCTGACAAAAGAATTTAGATGGCAATAAAAGGGAATTTTCCTAAAGTGATTGAGTATCTTAAAATTAATGTCCTATATCCTATAGCAGGCTGCAGTGATACTCTAGTTCGAGTACCACTACACTTCTAGTCGAGACCTGCATGGGCCACCACTAAAAACGTGTCACGACCCGTACCCTAGAGTAAGGGCACGAGACGTGGGTACGTCCAGCCTACGCCGCAGTATCGGTGGTAGAACGCTGTCCTAGGTCACAACATCTAACAGTATATATCTAAACAGTTTATACTCCCCAAATGGGGGTGACATAGCAATAATAAACTCAATCACAACTAAGGAAGAGATAGCACGATATGAACAGAACTCAAGGAAATGAAATAGATAAAGCAGTCTAAGATAATCCCAGCAATACAAGGTCACAGATAAAAGAATATATACAAAACTGATCTCCAAAATAGAGTCTAACTAGAACATGTCTCAAGACTGCAAAAGTAAGACAACCTAACTAATCTAGTCTAGGTAGTCGGGGAAAGGTCCTCAGCTACTGCTGGATCCTCCTGGGAGTCCAGCTCACATGTGTCCTCTAAGGCTGCCCCGTAGAAAGTGTCCAGGCAGGCCTCCTCCTCGTCCTCTGTAATATTTCAACAGGTCCAGTCAGGACAGGAGCGAGTACAGTACATCTCAACAGATCATAGCAGGTTAGAAAGTAAAAACATGCAGTAAAGTAAGATACAGGTACTAAGGAAATGTGGTATGTAAACAGGAAGAGAACTGTAATATAAATATCTACTATACATAGAGAACTAGCAGTGACTAGTGAGTCAGAGTACAATATGTACATGTAAATGGCATAGGAGATTCTGATGAGACACTAAGGATGAGATTCTGATAAGAAACTACTGGTGTATTATTCACATGTCCAATTCTACTCCCCCGTACCCCAATCAATACACAAGGATCTAAACAGTTTATGTTATTGTACAAGATATCACATGGGGCCCATATAGGGTGCACGTGATAGTATACATGGGGGCTCCGTGAACCTGAGAGTACAAAGTTCACCGGAGTGCACATGTAAATGAAAGCACAGGAGTACACGATGTAAGTAAAACGCACAGGCATAATGTACCCGATGCTCCCGAGGGGGATAACATCGCATGTAGAGATCCATATAGTACCAATCCGTGTGACCAACGTGATAGTACAAGTAAAGTAATCTACTGCAGGAAATAATTCTAAGCAGGATATGAAATGATCAGAGAATGTACTCGCCTGTATCTGAGTGTCCAATATGAAAAGTAACGTCCAAGGAGTGGTGTCTGGCTCCTAATCAGAACAGCACAAGTCACAACAAGTCCAGAATAGTAAAATGGAGTCCTACTATGTATTCTACATGATTCTAGGTCAATCTAGGCCAAAGTCAACTCTTGGTCAACTCTGGTCAACCTAGAAGTCAAACTAGGTCAACCAAGTCTAGTTGAGTCTAAATTAGGCTATTCCCATCTATACTAGCTAGCACCATTCCTAACAAGGCTAGGCAAGCCTATACTAGCCAAATCACAATATAGCTTAGCTAATTCTAGAAAACCTTAGCAAGTTACAACCTCACTATTACACCCATAGATTTAACACCACATAATACACTACACAATCTAGGCTAAAAGTAACTCCTACATCATTAGCTAACAAGGAAGTATATATATATATATATATATATATATATATATATATATATATATATATATATATATATATACACTCATACAATTTCCTACATATATATTGTATATGCCTAAGCATGTGAGGCTAGAAATATAGAGAAAGAGAGAGAGAGAGAGTGCTAGTGTGGGTGTGTATGAAACATGAAGTGTGGACAGGAAATAACAGTGAAAGGGTGTGCTTGTGTGTGTAATATGACATAATGTGTCAAGTGGCAGGATAATGTGACAGTGTATAAGGAGAAGTGTGTGTGTGTAAAATATTGGTAGGCAGTGCAATCTGTGAATAAGAAGAGAAGTGTGTGTGTGTATAGGTGAGGGTCACCTGTGACAGTGTGTGCAAGATAGTGTGCAGGAAACAGCAAAGAGAGAGGAACCTGTGTTAGTGTGTGTGAGCAGTGGTGTTACACATGGCAGGAAACACAACAGTGAAGAGAGTGAGTGAAACTGGAGAGGAGTGTGTGTCTGTGATACAAAACAGTGATCACACATATAAGCAGGGAATCAATAGTGAACAGAAAAGGAAAATTAGTTAATACCAATCTCAGGTTGAATATCAAAGCTAACCCAAGGTTCAGTCATGCATGAATTCAAGTGGGTGAAATGCTTGGACTTGTGTGTGATACTAAAGGGAATTCTGGAACATCAGTTAACAGTATAAGGTTAAGTGTGTGTCATGGGTTAAACTCAGGTTGAATATCACAGGGTAATCTCAGGAATAGGCAAAGGAAATCAATCCAACACATACCCCAACTGTCCAGACCATGACAGTTCAGGCCACAATAATCAAGCTCCTATTCAAATGCATTACACCACCAATCAATACACAAACTTGACCATGGTTAGATAATGTATAGGAGAACCCATTCTAGGAATTATAACTCAATCATTTAATAGCATTAGATGGTAAAATTGATGGCAAAGTTCATAATAAAAATCTGGAATAATATGAAGACCAATGCACAGTATCAGAAATTCAGTTCCTAACTTGGTATTGAAGGAAACACTTACAAAAATTAAATTAAATGAACTATTAATGGTTGGTAAATGAAGACAACCCATGTGCACAACCCCTCACATTCATTTCGTGTCACCCATAGCCTAACACGGCATGTCCAGATCAAGAACAACAAGTGACACACACACAGTGCACTGTCTCGTGCACACGTGCACTTGTGTCGTGTGCACGACACAAGACACGAAGGGATCTCGTGGTCACACACATGGGTAGCCCACCGATAGGGCTACCTCATGGGCCCACTGGCCTGTGTCCACGAAGTGTCAGGGTCGGACACGAGACCCGTGTCAGTGGGTGAAACCACAGTGCACGCCCACAGGCAAATCCCCGTGTGGGATCAAAATCTCCCTCGATACGACACGAGGACACGTGGGACTTGACACATGGCGTGTCAGTCAGTGTCCCTTATCTTTTGTCGAGTTTTGTGTCAAATAGTTGCGTGTCGTGTCCGCTACAGGGCCCGAGTAGCAGGGGATCCCTATAGCAGCGCGCGAGCGTGTCCACACCACCAAAATGACACAAGGCGACACGAAAACCAAGACACAAAGACAAAAATCCCTAAGCTAGATCTAAAACCTATTTTCTATTCAAAAACAATAGGTAAACTGGATCGACATGCCCTTTGTGGCATTCTGTCGAACACCATGGCTAGTGTACTGATACGTGTCCAGAATGGACACGAATCCTTCGACACTGGACACGAAACCTATCCAGACCTTAGGGGGACCCTTAGGGCTTCCTATTCATGAAGACTAAATGAAATTTCATAGAGTTTTGAAGAAGTTACCTCTTGTTGAACTTTCAATAGAAACCCCCTATTCAATGCTCTCCACTTGAAGACCCAATCAATCCAAAACAACTTCACACTGAAAAGAGAGCTCAACAACAGCAATGACAGTCCTATTAGAACCTATTGGAACAATTTAGAAAGAAAAAGGAATAGGAAAGGAGCTCTAGAAATTAAATGACATACAAAGCTCACCTCCTTGAAATTAGGGCTCTTCCGAAGAAAGAGGCAACCCTAGATTTGGGAGGGGTTTTATATGGGGGAATCCCTAGGTAGAGGGGTGTGGCCGGCCACTAGGGCTTAGGGTTAGGGTTTTGTCAAACTATTGGGCCTTGGGCCAAGTTACAAAGGCTAATGTAGATTAAACTTAATCAAGGTTCTAAAACCATAAGTCATGACTTGTGACTTCCTAATCCTTTTGCTTAAATGACTAAACCAAGTCCTAAGCTAGGTTAGACTAGAGTCACTTGGCCTAACCATGACCCACTAACTAGGGTTAGCTTCTAGGTAGGTCTACAAAGTCAACACTAGTCAAAAGTCAACCTAGTTCAAACAATCTCAATTAATTCCTAAAAATTCCCATAAATTCTAATTAATTCTAATAAATTTAAAATACCCCAAAAATACCCTCACACTAGAAATGTGGTAGTGACAAAAGATTAATGAATCGCTAGACATTCAAATTTGAATTAATTTGTAGTTTTTTTATTATTTTTGCAAATTAAATTTTCTCTATAAAACCACTAATAGAGCAGGCACCACTACAACAAAAAATCCTTTTAATGACGGCTAAAAAGCGTCATTAATGACAAACCATGACGCTTTTTTTCTTTCAAAGCAACCGTTATGAAAACGGGTGTTATAAATATTTTTTAAAAGCGTTATAAAAAACTGTCATAAATAGTTTTTATAAAAGCGTTATGAATATTTAATATATAGTGCATAATTCAGGACTTTTGTAAAACGTTATGAATAGATAATATGTATAGGCTCAATGTAGCACATTTATAACACTTTATACTATTCAAATTAGCATATTTATAACGCTCTATACTGTACATTATATATTACATTCCAAAAACTTAACATTATATATCACCATCTTTATTACATTTCTCAAAATAGAGTACATATCAACATCTTCATTATATTCTCAAAATAGAATATCCAAATACATATATATATTTACAACTACCAAAATTTTCCACAACAAAACTTGGCCACATAACCAATAATCATGAAAGATCAACGACAGCTAGATCACCAGTGAAATCCTGAGAAAAAGAGAAGACAACCAAATCAGTCCATATAATTGTCAGGCCTAAATATCAAATCTAATCATGAAATATCAAGAGAAAGAAGTAATAAAAACTAGGTCATGATAGGGATCAGGTATTTGTCCCATATCTGGAGCAAGCTTGACAGAATAATCCCTTAGAGAAGAGTTTTCATGAAAATGGGAACAATCATAACATTAATATAGAAATCATGAAAAACTATTGCAGAGATTTTGCAAGAAAAAATCCAATTCCAACGACGCCAATGCCTTTAAAAGGGAAGAAATCCTGAAGGAATGAGGACGTTTCGATTTCCTTCACCGTCTATCAAAACAAACACAATATAAAGGTATAGTTGGGAAAAGAAGCTAGCAACAGAACTGTTATCCTGCGTCCCAGCAACAACCACAATATAAAGGTATATTTTAACATACGCACCATCAAAACTGTTGACAGGCTGTTGAGAACAACTTTCAACATACGCACCATCAAAACTGTTGAGAACAACTTCAAAACTGTCAACAACACCATAAAAAACTGTCAAGCAAAACCTTGAAAAAGAAAACATCAAACCATGAGATATGAAAATGTAGAATCAAATCAAAACTTTATAAGGATTGAAAAATAAATTATAACTACCTCACTTTGTCATATCCCTAAGTTCGTTTACTGTGATGGAATAAAACCTATTTTGCCCCAATTCTAGCTTAGCATTCCATTACATCCTCCTATAAGAAAAGATCCATTGTCGAATATCAAGTAGTGTTGTTCAAGTCATAATCCTTTAGAATCATAGTACCTAATTAAATCAAAGAAAATAAATAAGCTTTCAATTAAATAAAAAATGTGGACAAATTATTAGTAAATTTCTTTTTTCCACTCATTAAAGCTCATATTTAGAAGATCAACAGTTTTATCTCAAAGACATCATGTTAAGATAACATGTACAGTCCATTAGTTGAAATAAACCTATAAAATATATGCAGGAAATGTGATACATGACAGGCTATAGATTTTCTTATCTACCACAAAAAGATGCAAAAAAAAATACAGCACTCGTGCCTTGTAACCCACCCCAAAAAGAAGCAAAAAATGTAGTAATCATGATTAGTAACATATTTGTTGTCTTGTAAACCTATTCGGGAATGTTTTCGTGAATTCTGCTTAGTATAAACATGTTCCAATTACCTAAAATCAATATAGTGATAATGGAAAAGAATACAACAAGCATATTAATATGTATAATATTTCTACATGGAAATAAATGAAAGTAATTGTAATATAAATTTCCGTCATTGTTTGTTGAAACCACAAACCACAATGGTTACTGTCACCCCCAGTTTTCAGAAACAGGGATATTTTTGTCATTTTACATTTTTGAATATTTTTAAAATTTATTTTATTATTTATGATATTATTTTGGGGTTGAAATTTATTTTATTATTTATGATATTGTTTGGGGGTTATTTGAGTCGGGTTCGAATTTCAACCCAATCCGACTTGAAACGGGGACCCGGGGGTAGTTTGACTCTAGTGGGACCCACACACTAGTTAGGCATGGCCCACATGATATTAATTTTAGTCCACATGATACAAATATTTTAGTTAAAGGTTAGACTAATTATTATGGATAAGGTTAGTGTGATTAGAGACTTTAGAATGACTAATTTAGCCCCAACCAATTAGCCCTTTCCTAATACTCATAGAATAGGTTAGTAGGGGCTTTTGGACTTTTCTTAATAGGACAAAACCACCTTTATGGCCAGCCACAATAAGGATAGGGTTGAGCCTCCCATTTGTCATTATCCATCTATTTTTCTCTCTCTTGTTCTTCCCCAAATTCCTAGAGAGCAATCCCTAGCAATTTCTCCACCAAATCCTTCCATTTCACCACCAAATCTTCTTCTTTCCTTCTCCATTCTAGCCAAGGAGGAAGCTACCCAAGTTTGGGAGGATTCGGAGCTCGTTCGTGTTCTTTTGGAATCTCTACGAGTCGGTGTCGCTCCGGGAAGGTTTTTCTTCGATTCGATCTACCGGGAGGTATAAATCCCTTCTCCTTTTCATTTCCTCATGCATATAGGTCTATTTTGAACCCATAGGAATGACCCCATAGTTGTATCTCCATTTGTGTCCATTTTGTATCCATTTGGAGGTCATAGGAGTGTCCTTTGTGTTGTGGATGTGTTCATGTTACATATATAGATTTATATATATATATATATATTGTAATGAGAGTGTATCTATATTTATATATGTAATAAATGGTTCATGATGATTATATAATCAAGTTTGTGAGTGTGGTTCCTCATATTATTATTGCTATTATTGTTGTGGATAATTAGGATATATATTGTGTATTCTTTTGGCTCAAACTACCCAAATCCGTCATGATTTTTATCCACGTTTTTAATTTCAGTCCTAACTTAGAAATGTCATAACTTCTAGCTCAAAGCTCGGTTTAATCTTCCGTTTTTTTAAAAGAAGCGTATTGAAGTTAGCTTTCCAAAAACATATATTAATAGGCCTTTCTTTATGTAACTTTCTGGAGAATTATTTGAGTGTCAGCTGTACGAAAGACAAACGCGTTCTCGGTGTTTTCGCGATTCCCGGAGTTTTCGGAAACGAAAACGCGATCCGTTTGAAGTTTCGGAAAGCTAACACATAGATCTATAACATAATTTAATCCTAAATTTTAATTCATGCTGAGATGGTACAGTATTGATTATTAGTAGGAGTTACTATTCGGCATATGCATTTTGTGCACCCTTGTGTGTAATATAATGTTCTATTTGATTTTAACCCATGTTAATGTATATACATTATATAATTAAATAGAGAATGCAAGCATAAGTAAATATTTAAATAAATAATGTATGAGGTGTAAGTATCCTAACTAATGTAAGCATGTATAAGTATGGCTTATAATAAATATGTAGGTTCCATAGTATGTAATGTATGGTGCATATAGTAGTGCAAGAGAATAACTGAATGATGAATGAATGTAAGCATGAATGTAATGTAATAATAGATATAATGTATGCAATATACAAGTTAATGAGATGTAATGTTCTATGTTAACACAAATCCTATATTACCTTATGTACCCCTTACACTATGTAGACACTATCACACTTGACACTTTATTCACTTACACTTTGACACTCTTTGATATGTATACACTATGTATGCCCATTTAACCCTCACTTGCCCCTTTGCCATGTTCACATACACACACATAGCCTCTTGAATAAGTATTTATGAATACAATTAACTTAGCTATGTATGTATATTATATATATGTTAGCATATTGTGTTGTAATATATAAGTTTATATAACCATTTGAAATGCCATGATTATAGACCTAATGTTGAATACCAATATATGCATGTGTATATATGTGTAGACATATATAGTTTAAAGTAATAGATTACCTAGTGTATATCCAATGTGAATTCTTGCCTATTTGAGTATTGAATAATTGCATGCTATATAGAGTTGGGTGTATGTTGGCTTGTATAGCCTTGTATTGATGTGTGCTTGCTAGGATAGTCTTGGTTAGGCCTAGTAAGACTTGCTGGGTTAGGACATGACCTAGTTTGACCTAGTTTGACTAGTGCAGTTGACCAGAGTTGACCAAGGGTTGACTTTGGCCTAGTTTGACCTAGATTCATGTAGAATGTATTGTAGTGCTTTATATTACCCTTTTGGATATGTTGTGACTTGTGCTGTTCTAATTAGGAGCCAGACACCTCTCCTCGGATAGTATATTTACCTTGGACATTCAGATATCAGGCGAGTACATTCTCTGATTATTTTATATCTTGTTTAGGATTATATTTCCTGCTTTAGATTACTTTACATGATGCTGACACGTTAGAAACACGGATTAGTACTATATGGATCTTGTTGTGCGATGTTATCCCCTTAGCGGATACATCGGGTATTCGTGTTCGTGTACTTTATCGGGAACATCGTGTACTCTTTGTATTTGTTACATTCGTGTACGAAACGTGTGAATCGTGTATAATCATGTATTCACATGACCTTCGTGTACAATAACATAACGTAGCTGGATCCTTGCGTATTGATTGGGACGGGGGAGTAGAAGTGGTTATGTATTCAATCTAGTAGATTACTCGTGTACAAACCTCTGTAGATTACTCGTGTACAACATTCGTGCCGTCTACATAACCATCTTGTGCTCTGAATCACTAGCACTGTTAGTTCTCTATATATTGTAGCTATTTACTTACAGCCTCTCTCTTTTTATCATATTATTTCTTCAGATCATGTATCTTACTCTCTAGCATGTTTATATTTCCTAACCAGTTATGATTTTGTTGAGATGTACTGTACTCGCTCCTGTCCTGACTGGACCTGTTGATAAATTTTACAGATAGCCTGGAGGTTGTCTGCTAGCCTAGAGGAGACACAGTAGAGGTTGTTTAGATAGTTATTTCATTTTGTCTGGAGTTGTATTTACTTGTGGATTACTGTATTTGAGTTTTGAGATATATTTCTGGGATTATGTATCTTAGACACTTAGACTTCTATCTCCTGTATCTCTTTTGGATTTTATGTTTATCTATCTTTATCATTCTACCTTAGATTGTGATTGAGTTGTACCTCTGTGTTGGCCTCCTGGAGAGTATTCATATTATGCTAGTTATAGTTCATGACCTAGAACAGCGTTCTACCGTCGACACTGCGGCGTAGGCTGGGCGTTGTTACATACTCGTACCCTCACGGTGGGTGTGGGTCGTGACACGTTTTTAGTGGTGGCCCATGCAGGTCGAGTTTGTGTAGTGGTATTCGAATTAGAGTACCACTACAGCCTGCAGTAGAAATATGATATATTTTGAAGGTACTCAATCACGGTTAGGATTCCTTGAGAGATTCCTGGGACGACCCTTAGAATCTTATTTTAACTTCGATTTGAAATCTATTTTTCCCTGATTTGATTTACCTTTACTTCCTGTTATTGAACTTGATTTTGATGGATTATTGTTGAATTTCGAATCTTGATGTTAGTGGTTGAATTTGAGTCTGTATTTTTATGATTTTTGATGGATTATTGTTGAATTTCGAATCTTGATGTTAGTGGTTGAATTTGAGTCTGTATTTTTATGATTTTTGATGGATTATTGTTGAATTTTGAATCTTGATGTTAGTTGTTGAATTTGAGTTTATATTTATATGTATATGTACATTTTTGGAATTAAGGTATAACCTAATAACATACTTGATAAGGACAGTGAGAAAGGTAAAAGTCTACTTTATTATGGAATTTAGAATTTATTGCAGTCATATTTGCTAGCATGACAAGGACGTAGAGCTTGATATAGCTATACTTATCTTAGTTATGAAATCTAGATTTTCTTGCAGCCATACCGGGTGGCGTGGTAAGAATTCTAGATAACATGATTATAGGGCATATGCCTTATTATGGACTCTATCGTTTATTGCAGCTATGCTTATTGGCGTGGCAGAATTTTGACAACATAATTTCAAGAAGACGCATATGATTATCAGATTGTACCTTAAATATTTTTGAACATATTTTCTCTACTTTTGTTTCAGTCCTTCAAAAAAAAAAGAGAGAATTGTTATTTGTTTGTTTTGTTTTGTTTCTCATTTATTTAACTTAGGAGTAGCTTTAGCTATTTTTATAAACTTTGTGTAACTTCTTACTATGAAATTTTTCTTAATACAATGAATCGATGATTTTGCTAGACTTTATCTTGGATTTGAAAATTTAGCTCTGGATTTCAAAATGGGTTTTTCTTTTAAACAGATAAGCAAAAAACAGATTTTATCGTTATTTCTTTCTTGCTATTATTCTTGTATTAAATAATAATAATAATAATAATAATACTGTCTTGATTACGTCAATCACCTGCTTGCAACCTTGGTAGGAATCTAATTGTTGGTCTTAACGTAGAATTAAAATTTTATATTGGGACATGAGAATATATATGAATATATATAGTGGACACTTTTCTGACATTTATGCATGCTACACTTGATTTCCACCTATCTGAATACATATTAATATGTCGTTAATGTTTAAATTTTCAAAACCCCAATATTTCCGATTCTCTGCTTTTCCTAGCTTAACTCGTAATTTAAATATAAAATTTCATGATAATAGTTTTATTTATATCACTACACATGTATGTTATACATAGGGTTTCAATTCAAAATTTTTTTTTTTGAGTTTTGTGTTTAAATTTGTCAAATCTGAGACTGTGTGCATATTAACCCTTAATACTGGATTGCAAATGTTTAGTTCAATTGCTGTTTTATTTTTTTAAAAAAATGTAATATTTTGGAGCTATGTACATTGTTGTATGTAGGGATATGATGTTAGGTTTATACTCTTACATGTTAGGTTGTGATAGCAGTGGGTTGGTTAATATTATACTGGTTTAAATGTTAGCTTATTTCTGATTCTTGTATGTAAATGCTGAACTAAAACTGGGTCTAACCTTTCATTACTAAAGCTATAACCCTGTATAATGACACCCACACTCTAACTTAGTATACACTGCCATGTAAACATATCCCTTCCTCTCTATGTTATGTTCATATATCTATATAGATATATATAGAGTTTATGCATACATGTTATAATGTATATAGATATATAACTAAATCTCTAACTCTTTATATATATATATATATAGATATGGTTAGCCATGCATGTTATGAGCAAATGAGTTGTGTATTGTAGATTGTTTAACCAATATGCCATGATTAGTGTAACTTGATAGTTATTGTTTGAAACCCAAATCCTTCTATGCACTTTCATGTATATTTTACATACACACACGCCTATTATCTAACCATATGAACATGTCCACATACACCCATACACACACGAACTACATAACTTGTACATAATGCTAGCTTTTCCCTCTCTAACGCTACATATATAAATATATTGTGATTGGATTTCCATGCAATTGGCTTTCATTCTTTAACTTTTGATTTTGATTTTCTTGAATAATACCCCTTATTAGATAAATGGTAGTTAACTTTATTTTATTTTGACAAGTACCAGTTTTTATATAGGATGGTAGACTACCTTACAGTCTTGATGATTGTTATTTCTGTATCTTTTCTAGTTTAGCACCCTAGATTGCTTGTGTGTTGTGATACCATATGACCGTTTTGGTTTAGCATGACTAGTATACCTAGATGAGACTTTCACTACCACCGTATGCCATGACCCTGTATGTCATCCTTTTAAATCGAATGATTGCTTAAGTTCTGAGACTTTGATTGTGGGGGGTTTGACCTAGAAGGAGTATGAATATTTTAATTTTGAGGATAAAATTTTTCTAAGGTGGGTAGACTTGTAACACCCAGTTCTCTAAAATGATGGTAATTTTAAAATTTTGTAATTTTAATCATTTATTGATTTAACATTTAAATCATGATATGATTTTTGGTAATTTTTAAATCATTTTAAAACTATTTAAAATCATGACTTATGATTTTGATGTTTTGCTAGTGAAACCCTAGAGACTGTTTGACCTAGAGCCTAACCATGTGATTAGGATATTTTAATGTCATTTCTGGCCAAAGGATATTTGCATTTGACCTCTTTGAATTATTTTGATATTTATTGCGTTGGTGATTGTTGATTTTGACCTTTGATAGGTGTGATTTTGTGATGGTTTTGTGTCCGTATCGGACACGTATCAGTTTTTATTTACAAATGTTTAATGTGCCTCAAAGAAATTTTTTTTATTGCTGATTTTTTTTTTGAAAATTATTTGAATGAGATTGTTTTCTGCATGTGTTTCCTGTGATTACTTTGTTTTAATTTCGAGGACGAAATTTTTTTAAGGTGGATAGATTTGTCACCCCCAGTTTTCAGAAACAGGGGTATTTTTGTCATTTTACATTTTTGAATATTTTTAAAATTTATTTTATTATTTATGATATTATTTTGGGGTTGAAATTTATTTTATTATTTATGATATTGTTTGGGGGTTATTTGAGTCGGGTTCGAATTTCAACCCAATCCGACTTGAAACGGGGACCCGGGGGTAGTTTGACTCTAGTGGGACCCACACACTAGTTAGGCATGGCCCACATGATATTTATTTTAGTCCACATGATAGAAATATTTTAGTTAGATGTTAGACTAATTATTATGGATAAGGTTAGTGTGATTAGAGACTTTAGAATGACTAATTTAGCCCCAACCAATTAGCCCTTTCCTAATACTCATAGAATAGGTTAGTAGGGGCTTTTGGACTTTTCTTAATAGGACAAAACCACCTTTATGGCCAGCCACAATAAGGATAGGGTTGAGCCTCCCATTTGTCATTATCCATCTATTTTTCTCTCTCTTGTTCTTCCCCAAATTCCTAGAGAGCAATCCCTAGCAATTTCTCCACCAAATCCTTCCATTTTACCACCAAATCTTCTTCTTTCCTTCTCCATTCTAGCCAAGGAGGAAGCTACCCAAGTTTGGGAGGATTCGGAGCTCGTTCGTGTCCTTTTGGAATCTCTACGTGTCGGTGTCGCTCCGGGAAGGTTTTTCTTCGATTCGATCTACCGGGAGGTATAAATCCCTTCTCCTTTTCATTTCCTCATGCATATAGGTCTATTTTGAACCTATAGGAATGACCCCATAGTTGTATCTCCATTTGTGTCCATTTTGTATCCATTTGGAGGTCATAGGAGTGTCCTTTGTGTTGTGGATGTGTTCATGTTACGTATATAGATTTATATATATATATATATATATATATATATATATATTGTAATGAGAGTGTATCTATATTTATATATGTAATAAATGGTTCATGATGATTATATAATCAAGTTTGTGAGTGTGGTTCCTCATATTATTATTGCTATTATTGTTGTGGATAATTAGGATATATATTGTGTATTCTTTTGGCTCAAACTACCCAAATCCGTCATAATTTTTATCCACGTTTTTAATTTCAGCCCTAACTTAGAAATGTCATAACTTCTAGCTCAAAGCTCGGTTTAATCTTTCATTTTTTTAAAAGAAGCGTATTGAAGTTAGTTTTCCAAAAACATATATTAATAGGCCTAATTCTTTATGTAACGTTCTGGAGAATTATTTGAGTGTCAGCTGTACGAAAGACAAACGCGTTCTCGGTGTTTTCGCGATTCCCGGAGTTTTCGGAAACGAAAATGCGATCCGTTTGAAGTTTCGGAAAGCTAACACATAGATCTATAAGATAATTTAATCCTAAATTTTAATTCATGCTGAGATGGTACAGTATTGATTATTAGTAGGAGTTACTATTCGGCATATGCATTTTGTGCACCCTTGTGTGTAATATAATGTTCTATTTGATTTTAACCCATGTTAATGTATATACATTATATAATTAAATAGAGAATGCAAGCATAAGTAAATGTTTAAATAAATAATGTATGAGGTGTAAGTATCCTAACTAATGTAAGCATGTATAAGTATGGCTTATAATGAATATGTAGGTTCCATAGTATGTAATGTATGGTGCATATAGTAGTGCAAGAGAATAACTGAATGATGAATGAATGTAAGCATGAATGTAATGTAATAATAGATGTAATGTATGCAATATACAAGTTAATGAGATGTAATGTTCTATGTTAACACAAATCCTATATTACCTTATGTACCCCTTACACTATGTAGACACTATCACACTTGACACTTTATTCACTTACACTTTGACACTCTTTGATATGTATACACTATGTATGCCCATTTAACCCTCACTTGCCCCTTTGTCATGTTCACATACACACACATAGCCTCTTGAATAAGTATTTATGAATACAATTAACTTAGCTATGTATGTATATTATATATATGTTAGCATATTGTGTTGTAATATATAAGTTTATATAACCATTTGAAATGCCATAATTATAGACCTAATGTTGAATACCAATATATGCATGTGTATATATGTGTAGACATATATAGTTTAAAGTAATAGATTACCTAGTGTATATCCAATGTGAATTCTTGCCTATTTGAGTATTGAATAATTGCATGCTATATAGAGTTGGGTGTATGTTGGCTTGTATAGCCTTGTATTGATGTGTGCTTGCTAGGATAGTCTTGGTTAGGCCTAGTAAGACTTGCTGGGTTAGGACATGACCTAGTTTGACCTAGTTTGACTAGTGCAGTTGACCAGAGTTGACCAAGGGTTGACTTTGGCCTAGTTTGACCTAGATTCATGTAGAATGCATTGTAGTGCTTTATATTACCCTTTTGGACATGTTGTGACTTGTGCTATTCTAATTAGGAGCCAGACACCTCTCCTCGGATAGTATATTTATCTTGGACATTCAGATATCAGGCGAGTACATTCTCTGATCATTTCATATCTTGTTTAGGATTATATTTCCTGCTTTAGATTACTTTACATGATGCTGACACGTTGGAAACACGGATTAGTACTATATGGATCTTGTTGTGCGATGTTATCCCCTTAGCGGATACATCGGATATTCGTGTTCGTGTACTTTATCGGGAACATCGTGTACTCTTTGTATTTGTTACATTCGTGTACGAAACGTGTGAATCGTGTATAATCATGTATTCACATGACCTTCGTGTACAATAACATAACGTAGCTGGATCCTTGCGTATTGATTGGGGCGGGGGAGTAGAAGTGGTTATGTATTCAATCTAGTAGATTACTCGTGTACAAATCTCTGTAGATTACTCGTGTACAACATTCGTGCCGTCTACATAACCATCTTGTGCTCTGAATCACTAGCACTGTTAGTTCTCTATATATTGTAGCTATTTACTTACAGTCTCTCTCTTTTTATCACATTATTTCTTCAGATCATGTATCTTACTCTCTAGCATGTTTATATTTCCTAACCAGTTATGATTTTGTTGAGATGTACTGTACTCGCTCCTGTCCTGACTGGACCTGTTGATAAATTTTACAAATAGCCTGGAGGTTGTCTACTAGCCTAGAGGAGACACAGTAGAGGTTGTTTAGATAGTTATTTCATTTTGTCTGGAGTTGTATTTACTTGTGGATTACTGTATTTGAGTTTTGAGATATATTTCTGGGATTATGTATCTTAGACACTTAGACTTCTATCTTCTGTATCTCTTTTGGATTTTATGTTTATCTATCTTTATCATTCTACCTTAGATTGTGATTGAGTTGTACCTCTGTGTTGGCCTCCTTGAGAGTATTCATATTATGCTAGTTATAGTTCATGACCTAGAACAGCGTTCTACAGTCGACACTGCGGCGTAGGCTGGGCGTTGTTACGTACTCGTACCCTCACGGTGGGTGCGGGTCATGACAGTTACATATAGAGAGAGCATAGTGCATTTTAATAGCAGCTCTTATGAACAATAAGAAAAGTACCAAAGTAAAATATATATGTCACGACCCGCACCCTAGAGTAAGGGCACGAGAAGTGGGTACGTCCAGCCTACGCCGCAGTGTCGGCGGTAGAACGCTGTCCTAGGTCAAACATCTAACAATATAAAGGTACCTGTACAGTATATACACTCCGAATAGAGGTGACATAGCAATACAGTTTCAATCACATCTAAGGTAGAGCATGATAAGGATAGATAAAACATGAAATCCAAAAGAGATACAGCAGAGAGAAGTCTAAGTGTCTAAGATACACAAACCCAGAAATACATCTCAAATCTCAAATACAATAATCCGTAAGTAAATACAACTCAAGACAACTGAAAATAAGCTATAAGAAAACCCTAGCTATCTATGCAACCTCTACTGTGTCTCCTCTAGGCTAGCAGGCAACCTCCAAGCTATCTGTAAAATTTATCAACATGTCCAGTCAGGACAGGAGCGAGCACATATCTCTCAAAACAGTTCATAACATGTTAGGAGTATAAAACATGCAATAGAGTAAAATACAGGAAGTGCTGAAAAGGAAGTACGAGTAAACAGGAGATATTTTGTAACTGAAAGTAAATACATGATAGTAGAGACTGTAAGTGGCTACGTGATTTAGAGTACAATATGGTTATGTAAACGGCTTAGGAGCACATGAATACAACTAAGAAGCACATGAATACACTAAGAGGCACATGAATACCTACTGGGGATAATGATCACATAACCAATTCTACTCACCCCGCCCCAATCAATACACAAGGATCCATTCAAGTTACGTTATTGGCACATGAATACAGCTAAGATACGTGAACTCATGTAATGAGTAGTACATAAGGCATATGATAGCACATGAAAGCACGTGATAGCACATGAAAGCACATGATAGCACATGAAAGCACATGAGAACATGTAAATACATGAACTAGTACGAGTACAAAGAGTACCTGATGCACATGATAAAGTACATGAACATGAAATACCCGATGCACCCGTAGAGGGATAACATCTCAGGAAAGGATCCATATAGTACTAATCCGTGAAGATACGTGTCAGCATCAAGTAAAGTAATCTAGAGCAAGAGTATAGTCTAGACAAGTATGAAAAGATCAGAGAATGTACTCGCCTGATACCCTGAACTGCTGATATGAAAAGATGGCCAACTGGAATCACAGAGTCCTAGTTATAGCAACATAGGTTATAAAGAGTTTAATTTATATGGTAATTGAAATTATAATACAATCTACATGATTCTAAGTCAATCTAGGTCAAAGTCAACTATAAAGTCAAACTAGGTCAACTCTAGTCAACTGTGGTCAAACTAGCTAGGGTTGGGTCAACAATGGTCAACTAGTCTAGTTAGTCAATTCTAGGTCTAAAAAAACTAAGTATATACAAATCAAGTATCCAAGATAGCTACTAACTCATAGCCTAAGTCACTTACTAAACCAAGCACAAAACTAAACCATAAGCTAACAAGGCACACAAACTTAGTCATATAATGTATATATATTATTCACATTCACATATTCATATACATAGATATATATAGGAAAGCTATATATATAGGCACATACATATATATAGAGAGAGAAAGAGAGGTAAAAGAGTAAGTGAGTATGTGTGTGTTTGGCATGTGTGAAAGGATATGTGTTAATGTTCTAAAATTTAGTGATAGGTAGGTGTATGTGACATGGGATACATGATGTCAAAGGGTGTATGAATGAATGTGTGTAAAAGGTTATAGGTTAACTCAGTTTATAGAAATGTATACATACATACATACATACTTACATTGTATATATGCATACATACATATCATGTATATTATATTACATGATACATACATGTATATTTGTATTATATTATACTTACATTCATGCATATTAGATACTTGTATTTATATTAATATACTACAAACATTCATTTCATTCATGCATCTATGCATTACCTACATGTTTTATAATATGCATACATTGTATATCATTCTTTCATTCATGCATTTATGCATTACTTATATGCATTATATTAATTGTATTCCTACATGCTTGCATTCAACCATATATATACATTAATATAAAAAAGAATATATATCATATATATATTATTTTATTCATCTAACATATCATGTATTACATACTCTATATTCATTTAATATCCATACTACATAGGCTCATAGGTTACAAAAAATGCATATATCGTATAGTCACTCTTCTACTTAAAATCAATATTGTACCAATTGGGCCTTCACTAAATTTTAGGATTAAAGTATGTTGTAGCTCTTCGTGTTAGCTTTCCGAAACTTTAAACGGATCGTATTTTCGTGTCCGGAAGCTCCCAAAATCGCGAAAATACCGAAACGCGTTCGTCTTTCGTACAGCTGACACTCAAACAATTTTACAGAAAGTTCTAAAACGAATTTGGCTTATTAAAATATATAAGCGGAAGATAAATCGGAGTTTTAAGATAAAAGTTATAAAATTTCTAAGTTGCTCTAGTTTCTAAAAATGTGGATAAAAATTATGACGAATTTAGGTAGTTTGTGACAAAAGAAACACAAGTATATAACATAATATATCAAGAACTCACTCTCTACACTAATATATATATATGAGACACTATAGAACACATCTCCAATACAAAAATATGAGATTAAACATGTAATAATTTATTCATATATAACAACAACACAGTGTGTCCAAATTTAGGGTTTTCCCACATGGACACAACCACAACACAAAGGACACTCCTATGACCTCCAAATGGACACGAAATGGACACAAATGGAGATACAACCATGGGGGTCATTCCTATGGGTTCAAAATATTTCTATATGCATGTAGGGATGGATTAGAGGAGAGATTATACCTTCCGTGAGAGAGATTCAAAGGAAAATCCTTCCGACACGACACCGACACCGACACGTAGAGATTCTAAAAGGACACGAACGAGCTCCGAATCATCCCAAACTTGGCTAGCACCCTCTAACCATGGAGTAGAGGAGAAATGAAGAAGATTTGGTGGAAGAAAGGGTTGATTTGGAGATAAAATCAATGGAGGTTCATCTCTAAATTAATTTGGGGAAGAACAAGAGAGAAAGTGGATGAAAACAAATGAATGAAGGAGTGACTCACTCCTTATCCCCTCCATATGTGGCTGTCCAAAAAGGGTGAGGTGTCCCCTATTTGAATGTCCAAAATGCCCTCCACTAATCTATTTGATTTAAATTAGGAATGGGTTAAAGGTTGAGGTCAATTTAGTCTAGTTTTAAGTCTCTAATTAAACTAAGCCTATCCATAAATAATTAGTCTAACTACTAACTAAAATTAATATCATATAGACTAAAATTAATATCATGTGGGCCATGCCTAACTAGTGTGTGGGTTCCACTAGAGTCAAACTACCCTCCGGGTCCCCGTTTCAAGTCGTATTGAGTTGAAATTCGAACCCGATTCAAATAACCCCAAAATAATATCATAAGTAATAAAATAAATTTCAACCCCAAAATAATATCAAAAATAATAAAATAAATTTAAAAAATATTCAAAAATATAAAATGACAAAAATACTCCTGTTTCTGAAAACTTGGAGTGACAAATCTATCCACCTTAAAAAAATTTCGTCCTCGAAATTAAAACAAAGCAATCACAGGAAACACATGCAGAAAACAATCTCATTCAATTACTTTTCAAAAAAAAATCAGCAATAAAAAAAATCTCTTTGAGGCACATCAAACATTTGTAAATAAAAACTGATACGTGTCCGCTACGGACACAAAACTATCACAAAATCACACCTATCAAAGGTCAAAATCAACAATCACCAACACAATAAATATCAAAATAATTCAAAGAGGTCAAATACAAAACATCCTTAGGCCAGAAATGACATTAAAATATCCTAATCATGGTTAGGCTCTAGGTCAAATAGTCTCTAGGGTTTCACTAGCAAAACATAAAAATCACAAGTCATAATTTTAAATAGTTTTAAAATGATTTAAAAATTACCAAAAATCATATCATGATTTAAATGTCAAATCAATAAATGATTAAAATTACAAAATTTTAAAATTACCCTCATTTTAGAAAACTGGGTGTTACAAGTCTACCCACCTTAAAAAAATTTCGTCCTCGAAATTAAAATGTTCATACTCCTTCTAGGTCAAACCCCCCACAATCAAAGTCTCAGAACTTAAACAATCATACGATTTAAAAGGATGACATACAGGGTCATGGCATACGGTGGTAGTGAAAGTCTCATCTAGGTATACTAGTCATGCTAAACCAAAACGGTCATAGGGTATCAAAACACACTAGCAATCTTGGGTGCTAAACTAGAAAAGATACAGAAATAACAATCATCAAGACTGTAATGCAGTCTGCCATCCTATATGAAAACTGGTACTTATCAAAATAAAATAAAGTTAACTACCATTTATCTAATAAGGGGTACTATTCAAGAAAATCAAAATCAAAAGTTAAAGAATGAAAGTCAATTGCATGGAAATCCAATCACAATATATTTTTATATATAGCGTTAGAGAAGGAAAAGCTAGCATTATGTACAAGTTATGTAGTTCGTGTGTGTATGGGTGTATGTGGACATGTTCATATGGTTAGATAATAGACGTGTGTGTATGTGAAATATACATGAAAGTGCATAGAAGAATTTGGATTTCAAACAATAACTATCAAGTTACACTAATCATGGCATATTAGTTAAACAATCTACAATACACAACTCATTTGCTCATAACATGCATGGCTAACCATGTATATATGTATATATAAAGAGGTAAAGATTTAGTTATATATCTATAAATATTATAACATGTATGCATAAACTCTATATATATCTATATAGATATATGAACATAACATAGAGAGGAAGGGTTAGGTTACATGGCAGTGTATACTATGTTAGAGTGTGTGTGTCCTTGTACAAGGAATAGCTTTAGTATTGAAATGTTAACTCCAATTTTAGTTCAGCATTTACATACAAAATCTGAAAATAAGCTAACATTTAAACCAGTACAATATTAACATAATGTAGTTTCAAATTTTAGGAGTTTGAAACATCACAACTAACTCAATGCTTCCAATACATCCTAACATGATAGAGAAGAAATCCTATCATACTATCCATACATTTAGCTATGCATACAGTACAATATTACATATTAAATCTGAAATTAAACTAAGAATTGGAAATTAATGTGAAAATGTTAACATGTATTCAGTTTTAAAATTTGGAGAAATTCGAACAACAACCAACCCAATGTTTATCACAACCTAACATGTAAGAATATGAAACCTAAATTTATATCCCTACATACCACAATGTATATAGCTCAAAATATTACATTTAAAAAAAAATAAAACAGCAAATTGAACTAAACATTTGAAATTCAGTATTAAGGGTTAATATGCACACAGTCTTAGATTTGACAATTTCAAACACAAAATTGAAACCCTATGTATAACATACATCTGCAGTGATGTAAACAAAACTAAAAATATGAAACCTATATATGAATTACGAATTTAAACTGGAAAAGCAGAAAACCAGAAATATTAGGATTTTGACAATTTAAACATCAACAACATATTAATATGTATTTAGATAGGTGGAAAATCAAGTGTAGCATGCATACGTGTCAGGCAAAGAGTCTGTGTCCACTATATATATATTCTCATGTCCCAATATAAAAATCAAATTCTACATCAAGACCAAAATTTAGATTCCTACCAAGATTGCAAAGTAAGTGATTGGTGTAATCAAGACAGTTTTATTATTATTATTATTATTTAATACAATAATAATAGCAAGAAGAAATAATGATTAAATCTGTTCTGCTTATCTGTTTAAAAAAAGAACCATTTTGAAACCCAGAGCTAAAATATTAAACCCAAGATGAGGTCTAGTAAAAATCATCGATTCATGGTATTATGAAGAAACCCATAGCAAAAGTTACACAAGGTTTATAAAAGCAGTTAAAGCTACTCCCAAGTTAAATAATGAGAAGCAAAACAAACAAATAATAAATTTTTTTGAAGGACTGAAACAAAAGTAGAGAAAATATGTTCAAAATATTTAAGGTACAATCTGATAATCATATGCGTCTATCCAAAATCATGGTACTCTAAATCCTTGTCATACTAGTAAGCAAGGCCACGATAATCACAGAGTCCTCGACTTAGGCACATACCTCTAGAATCATGGTATTTAAAATTTTTGCGATGCCGCTAGCTTGGCTGCGAAAACCTTAAATTCCCACACCCGAGAAATATATCCAAAATCAGACTATATGTCCTCACCATGCTGGCTAATGTGCCTGTAGAAGACTAGATTCCATAACTTAGATGACCTAGCCCATATTATTTTATCTTGACAAAAATTAAATTAAATCAACAATGGATACCCAAAAATCAAATTTATCAACGAACATCAAGATTCAAAAATGAACAAAATCCATCAAATCATATAAATACAAACTCGGATGCCACAGCTAACATCAAGATTCAAAATTCAACAATCATCCATCAAAGTCAATAAATACAAACTCAAATTCTACAATAATCCATCAAAATCAAATCTAACAACAGAAAGTAAAGATAAATCAAATCAAGGGAAGAAGAGTTTTCAAATCAAAGTTAAAATAAGATTCTCAAGGGTCGTCCCAGGAACCTCTCAAGGGATCCTAACTGTGATTGAGTACCTTCAAAATATATCCTAATCCTACTGCAGGCTGTAGTGGTACTCTAGTTCGAATACCACTACACAAACTCGACCTGCATGGGCCACCACTAAAAACGTGTCACGGCCCGCACCCTAGAGTAAGGGCACGAGAAGTGGGTACGTCCAGCCTACGCCACAGTATTGGCGGTAGAACGCTGTCCTAGGTCAAACATCTAACAATATAAAGGTACCTGTATAGTATATACACTCCGAATGGTGGTGACATAGCAATACAGTTTCAATCACATCTAAGGTAGAGCATGATAAGGATAGATAAAACATAAAATCCAAAAGAGATACAGCAGAGAGAAGTCCAAGTGTATAAGATACACAAACCCAGAAATACATCTCAAATCTCAAATACAGTAATCTGTAAGTAAATACAAGTTAAGACAACTGAAAATAAGCTATAAGAAAACCCTAGCTATCTATGCGACCTCTACTGTGTCTCCTCTAGGCTAGCAGGCAACCTCCAAGCTATCTGTAAAATTTATCAACAGGTCCAGTCAGGACAGGAGCGAGCACATATCTCTCAAAACAGTTCCTAACATGTTAGGAGTATAAAGCATACAATAGAGTAAAATATAGGAAGTGCTGAAAAGGAAGTACGAGTAAACATGAGATATTTTGTAACTGAAAGTAAATACATGATAGTAGAGATTGTAAGTGGCTACGTGATTTAGAGTACAATATGGTTATGTAAACGGCTTAGGAGCACATGAATACAACTAAGAAGCACATGAATACACTAAGAGGCACACGAATACCTACTGGGGATAATAATCACATAACCAATTCTACTCACCCCGCCCCAATCAATACACAAGGATCCATTCAAGTTATGTTATTGGCACATGAATACAGCTAAGATACGTGAACTCATGTAATGAGTAGTACGTGAGGCACATGATAGCACATGAAAGCACGTGATAGCACATGAAAGCACATGATAGCACATGAAAGTACATGAGAACATGTAAATACATGAACTAGTACGAGTACAAGGAGTACCTGATGCACATGATAAAGTACATGAATATGAAATACCCGATGCACCCGTAGAGGGATAACATCTCAGGAAAGTATCCATATAGTACTAATCCGTGAAGATACGTGTCAGCATCAAGTAAAGTAATCTAGAGCAAGAGTATAGTCCAGACAAGTATGAAAAGATCAGAGAATGTACTCGCCTGATACCCTGAACAGCTGATATGAAAAGATGGCCAACTGGAATCACAGAGTCCTAGTTATAGCAACATAGGTTATAAAGAGTTCAATTTATATGGTAATTGAAATTATAATACAATCTATATGATTCTAAGTCAATCTAGGTCAAAGTCAACTATAAAGTCAAACTAGGTCAACTCTAGTCAACTGTGGTCAAACTAGCTATGGTTGGGTCAACAATGGTCAACTAGTCTAGTTAGTCAATTCTAGGTCTAAACAAACTAAGTATATACAAATCAAGTATCCAAGATAGCTACTGACTCATAGCCTAAGTCACTTACTAAACAAAGCACAAAAACTAAACCATAAGCTAACAAGGCACACAAACTTAGTCATATAATGTATATATATTATTCACATTCACATATTCATATACATAGATATATATAGGAAAGCTATATATATAGGCACATACTTATATATATAGAGAGAAAGAGAGGTAAAAGAGTAAGTGAGCATGTGTGTGTTTGGCATGTGTGAAAGGATATGTGTTAATGTTCTAAAATTTAGTGATAGGTAGTTGTATGTGACATGGGATACATGATGTCAAAGGGTGTATGAATGAATGTGTGTAAAATGTTATAGGTTAACTCAGTTTATAGAAATACATACATATATACGTACTTACATTGTATACATGCATACATACATATCATGTATATTACATTACATGATACATACATGTATATTTGTATTATATTATACTTACATTCATGCATATTAGATACTTGTATTTATATTAACATATTGCAAACATTCATTTCATTCATGCATCTATGCATTACCTACATGTTTTATAATATACATACATTGTATATCATTCGTTCATTCATGCATTTATGCATTGCTTATATGTATTATATTAATTGCATTCCTACATGCTTGCATTCAACCATATATATACATTAATGTAAAAAGAATATATATCATATATATATTATTTCATTCATCTAACATATCATGCATTACATACTCTATATTCATTTAATATCCATACTATATAGGCTCATAGGTTACACAAAATGCATATATCGTATAGTCACTCTTCTACTTAAAATCAATACTGTACCAATTGGGCCTTCACTAAATTTTAGGATGAAAGTATATTGTAGATCTTCGTGTTAGCTTTTCGAAACATGAAACGGATCGTATTTTCGTGTCCGGAAGCTCCCAAAATCGCAAAAACATCGAAACGCGTTCGTCTTTCGTACAGCTGACACTCAAACAATTCTACAGAAAGTTCTAGAACGAATTTGGCTTATTAAAATATATATTTGGAAAGCTAACTTCGATACGCTTCTTCTAAAAAATGCAGGAGATAAATCGGAGTTTTAAGCTAAACGTTATGACATTTCTAAGTTGCTCTAGCTACTAAAAACGTGGATAAAAATTATGACGAATTTAGGTAGTTTGTGACAAAAGAAACACAAGTATATAACATAATATATCAAGAACTCACTCTCTACACTAATATATATATATATATATATATATATATATATATGAGACACTATAGAACACATCTCCAATACAAAAATATGAGATTAAACATGTAATAATTTATTCATACATAACAACAACACATAGTGTGTCCAAATTTGGGTTTTCCTATATGGACACAACCACAACACAAAGGACACTCCTATGACCTCCAAATGGACACGAAATGGACACAAATGGAGATACTAACCTGGGGGTCATTCCTATGGGTTCAAAATATTTCTATATGCATGTAGGGATGGATGAGAGGAGAGATTATACCTTCCGGGGGAGAGATTCAAAGGAAAATCCTTCTGACACGACACCGACACGTAGAGATTCTAAAAGGACATGAACGAGCTCCGAATCCTCCCAATGGCTAGCACCCTCTAACCATAGAGTAGAGAAGAAATGAAAAAGATTTGGTGGAAGAAAGGGTTGATTTGGAGATGAAATCAATGGAGGTTCATCTCTAAATTAATTTGGGGAAGAAGAAGAGAGAGAAAGTGGATGAAAACAAATGAATGAAGGAGTGACTCACTCCTTATCCCCCCCCATAGGTGGCTACCCAAAAAGGGTGATGTGTCCCCTATTTGAATGTCCAAAATGCCCTCCACTAATCTATTTGATTTAAATTAGGAATGGGTTAAAGGTTGAGGTCAATTTAGTCTAGTTTTAAGTCTCTAATTAAACTAAACCTATCCATAAATAATTAGTCTTACTACTAACTAAAATTAATATTATGTGGACTAAAATTAATATCATGTGGGCCATGTCTAACTAGTATGTGGGTCCCACTAGAGTCAAACTACCCCCCGGGTCCCCGTTTCAAGTCAGATTGAGTTGAAATTGGAACCCGATTCAAATAACCCCAAAACAATATCATAAATAATAAAATAAATTTCAACCCCAAAATAATATCAAAAATAATAAAATAAATTTAAAAAATATTCAAAAATGTAAAATGACAAAAATACTCCTGTTTCTGAAAACTGGGGGTGACAATATACGTACATAGCAACCAAGAATAAGGGTTATGTTGAAATGGAATGAATATTGGTAAGCTCATACTAGAAAAAGAGACTTAGAAGAAGAACACATATAACAGGACTAGAGGCATACACTTTCGTATCAAGCTTGGATCAAATTATAGGTATATGGAGAAATATAAACTGGCAAAGAGGCTTAAATGGTTCGTTGCTATTAAATAGCTACAACCTTGAATATATAATGAGATTCTTTAACAATATCTGCCACAACCTGCAAAACATGAGAAATATAATGAGATTCTACATGACAATAAACAGAAACCTCGTCAAGGAATAATTAAGGTTACAAAAGAAATGTTTATAATCATTGTGTACCGTTTTGCTCAGTGTCATCAAGAGTATCCTTGATGCATCAACCTTTGCTGCCAGTCTTAGAAGAGTGCTTCCACCACCAAAATGATTCATATAGCTGAACATTTTTTTTTTGGAATGGAGGCCATTGGTAGTAAGAAATTAATGGGAATTTTTATCAACAAATATGACAATTGTTGGGAGGAAAAACAATTTTCAAAAGGTCATAACATCATAGGCAGAGTATTTATGAGGTCAAAATCTTGTAGTAGACACAAGCTACTACCACGTGATGCTAGAAATTTACAATAATAGTTAGGCATCATACATCAAATAAAAAGTCAGAAATTATAAACAATGTAAGCCTAAGCAACACTAACATAGGTAAATTACGAGCTATCAAGCTATCATCGGTATGTAATGCATACGGATCCTCAATCTAATAAGCAGGAAAGATTCTATGCAAGTATACATGCTCAAACACATATGTCCTTCAGCATACCTGAATGACAGCAACACCACCAGAGAGCTTGGCAATCCTCTCATTAAAATGCTCGCTTTAGTATTATGCCTGCCCTCCTTGGCCTGATTTATGAAACTTTCAGCCAGCGACTCCAAAAAAAGCGACAAATTGTTATTTCATCAAACATGTAATCTGTAGATCAATTGGACAACCCGAGTGCCCGCTTAATCTAAATTTCCAAGTGATCGTTTAATTGCGATCTGTCCGTGTCCTGTCTATGTACATGTCCGTATCATATCATATCATAACGGCTAATCAATAGAGAGAGAGAGAGGGAGGGAGGGAGGGAGAGTTCTCACATAGGTAAGCAACCCTAAGGTTCAGCTGCTTGATCTCGTGTTGACCCTGAGGATCGGCATGATAGAGGCAAGAGAGGAGGGGACGAGCTCGCTGTCGGCGGTGGTCTCCTCCTCCGCGACATCGAGCGTCGTCGGTGCCTCGTCATCCTCCTGGACAGCATCCTCCCCGCCCCACCGAGCGCCTGTGGTGCCGTCCCGCTGCTGCTCGCCATTATTTCTTCTTCCTTCCTCAACATCGGAGCTCCAGTAAGAAGAAAAAGTAGCAGTTGTAGTCATTGAGAGATCTCTCAGGGTCGGGGCTTTTTTTTCGAGTTTGTGCTTTTGCTTTTGGGATCGGAGTAGGGATTAAGGAATCGAAAGTGAGTGGAGCTCTCTAATTCAAGAAAAATTATGAGGAGAGAGATTAGAAAGAGAAAAATCAACGAAATAAAAAATCGACGGAACCCTAATTCTGAGCATGGGAGCGGAGGAAGAGGAAGGGGAGGAGGAGAGTGGAAATGGAAGGAGAAGAAGGTATTTCGAACGCTTAATATTAATAAGTTTACAAAATATTATAAGTTTGCCACCGCTCTAAAATATTAATAACGCTTTATTTTATAAACATTATAAAAAGCCCAGAATTAGCCCAAACCGTCATAGAAAAAAGGTATTTCAAACTTTGATAACGCTTAGGTATCAGGCGTCATTAATACGTCTTATCGAGCGTTATTAATAGGTCTTTTTGTTGTAGTGCACGAAAATTTCTATTTTGGATCACGTACAATTTTGAATTCAAGATATGAGACTTTAGTATCATATTTTTCTTTTTCCTCCACTCCATCGATATCGGCTAATCTCCTCGTACTCCGACGGACTTCCCGAACTTCAGTGGAGCATTGAGCCTCCACCACATATTTGACGGTTGTCGACACTCATCATCACCAGAGTAGCTCTCGTGCTATATTGTAATGGCCACCTCCATCACCAATGGCGGATCCAGGATGAGATTTTACTAGTAGCACAATCATAAGGGGGTTCGGAGACAACATCCCAAAAAATTAAACATATAGGAGCAAAGTACATAATTAAAAATTGAATATACAGACCACTCAAAACAACCCCAAACAAAGGGCAAAATTTTAGTAGAAAAGGTAGAAATTGTTCTCTACGAGTTTTCATACAATAAAGCATTACATCTCAGTGATCTCACAATTGTTCTCTACGAGTTTTCATACTTTGAAAACATTTAACTACAACATCATTTGTAATAATACTCATCAACCCTTTTTCTATGAAATATACAAGGCAATCACTTTAAAACTGATCACAAATTCGATTTCGTAAATCTTTCTTGACAATATTCACTGCAGAGAAGCATCTTTCCACACTTGTTGTTGCTATAGGCAAAATTAATGCTAACTTCAAAATTCGATACACCAAAGGGTATAAAAGGTACTTCTTTGTTTGCACTAGGAATCTAGATAGATCACTAAGCCCTTCAGTTGACTAAATCTATCATTTGTTTGTACATCCATAATATATATAATTGATGCTCAAGAGTCATGCACTCAATGAGAGAAAAATCATTAGGATAAAATTGAGCTAACATTGTCAACTTTGATGCATTAAAGTCACCAAAATTATCATATGTATTCAAATTAGCAACACAAAGAAGCAACTCAAATTGACCTCATTGAATCGATCATTAATCTCCAAAAGTTGCTTATCCATAATCGCATAAAAGCGTTCCACACGTTACTGAAATTCATTAGTAATATTTTTTTTTACACCGAGGATGGTAAGGATCAACATATCCATCATTCATATCCAAAGAGTCAATCTTGTTCTCATTGCAAAATGTGGTAATCTTACTTAGGAGAGATTTCCATCCATCATCTCTTACCGCTTGCAATCGCCCCTTAGCCACTTCGACAAGTGATATATCATTCAAAATGTCTTCGCCTTTTCTTTGCAAAGCCAATGACAACTCATTTGCAATCCCCGATATATTTAGCATCAATTGTAAATTGAAGGCAAAATCAAATGATTGCAAATACCTACAAAACCAATGGCAATTTGACATCCTAAATTTGGCATTAGTTACAAATTAAAGACAAAATCAAATGATTGCAAATACCTCAATAGAGCACGTGCTTGGGCTTTTTTTGGATGAATTTGTAGCATCACATGAAACAACTTCAAGAACTTCAACAACAGAAGAGAACAAAGCAACCAAGTTCAACAATGATCTATAATAAGACCCCAACGTGTATCCCCGACCCTCTTAAGACTTAACTCTTGATTTGTCCCCCAGTGCGACGCATGTCCGTCCGCCCCTGACCACACCAACATGAGAATCTAACATCCCCGTTTTATTCCAAGCAGAAAAACTATCGATTACAAATACCCCACTACCACCCTGATTGCCAAATTGATCCCTAAACAAATAGCAACACAAGCAATGCGCTTTGCCTTCTTTTACAATATCCTCTAGCCAATTAGCATATTGATTAAACCAAATCGGATTAAATCGATGCCATTTATTTCTAATCATTTTTTGGAAAATCATGGCCACAGGGTTGACAAGGCCCCTATAGCAATCAAGCACTTCTAATTTTGTCAACTTGGTTTGGATAATATTCAGAATTTTTTTTCTTTTATGCCGGATCTGAAGGGAGGCTATTTAAATCAACAATTTCTTTACTAGTTGAAGTTGGAGAAAAAGATTATTGAGGACTATTAGATGCATCTTTTCCTGAACTTCTAGTTGCACTTTGTTGTGACAATTTTCGTTTAGAAAACCTTTCCATATTCAGACTTCCAATTTCAAAAATAAATTCTACAAATACAAACGTAGACATAATTTTTTAATTAGAGATTTCATAATTCACAAATGCACAAATTAATTTAATTCACATCATATAAATAGAAACCTAATATCCCTAGTCCCTACAAATCATAGAAACGAAAACATGATTTAATTTTAATCTAAAATAATTTTCACCCAAATTAATTTTACCTAATTTGATTTTGAAATTTACTTTTGCAATTGTACGTTGCTTTCTTTCCAGAAGAGCTCCATGAACTCCATTCCGCCGTCCTCCGGTAGCTTTTCCTTCCAACAACTTCAGCTTTGTAAAAAAAATTATGCTGAAAAAAAAAAGAAGCAAGCAAGCAGCTGAAGCCCGAAGGAAGAAATGAAGAAGAGAAATGAAGGGGGGAGAGGGATTATTTGCTGTGCTGCTATGCTTTTGGGGTGGGACTAAAATGTTAGGTTGGGGGGGCGCACAACATGTGGTCATTGTTGCAAATTAATAGAAAAGCAAGCAGCAGCCGAATGAAATAGAAAGGGCCAAATAGGGGCCCTACACCACGTTGTGGTGTTGCAGCTGTTGATGTGCTTTTTCTCTTTTACAAATATTTTGCTAGGGCCCTACCCGAGATTGCACACATAAAACAATTGGAAGAGCTGTTCTAAAGGTCATTTTTTAATTTTTTTGGATTTGTTTGAAGGGAAACTAGATTTATAGAATAGTATATTTCTTCTTCTCATTTTATCATATGGCAAGGGCCATATATATAGGTATAAGGGGCAACCCAAGGGTCATGAGTTACATAACCCAAGGGTCATGAGTTATGTGATCCCAAGGGTCATGTGTAACTAATGACATAATGGTGAATAGATAAGGGTTTCATAACACTCTCCCTTATTCATCCATTTCCTTGGATCCACTTATGAAATACTTTATGATTCAATAAGCTAATGGGGTGGATACTGCTGGATCCCGAGTAAACTTAGTTTGCCTCATTAAAACCTTGGCTGTGGAAAACCCAGTAGGAAAAACCATCAGTCCTAAGGAAAAAGAGTACAATCCTATAGTTTTACTCCCCCTGATCTATACAAGCTTCAGGCTTGCAGGTCTTTTAGTTGCCTCATCCCTATTCCTCTTACAAGCTTTACAAAAGTACATCGTGGCAGTATTTTGGTAAACAAATCTGCTAAGTTATTACAAGATTGAATTTGTTGTATTTTGACTTGTTCCTTGTCTTGAAGGTCGTGCGTCCAGAAGAATTTGGGGGATATGTACTTCGTCTTGTCATTCTTTATGTATCATTTCTGAAGTTGAGCTACACATGCTGCATTAACTTCAAAAAGGGTAGTAGGCTCAAGTTCACCAGTCTTCAGGCCAGTAGATGCCAAAATATGCTGAATAACGGAGCGAAGCCAAACACACTCCTTGCTTGTTTCATAGATTGCCAGGAGTTCAGAATGGTTGGATGAGATAGCCACACTGGTCTGTTTGACGGACCTCCAGGAGATAGCCGTACCACCGAAAGTAAATACAAATCCAGTTTGTGATTTCTCTGTGTAGGGATCTGATCTATAACCTGCATCTGAATAACCAAGTAAAGTGGAAGACCCACTATTCGGGTAATATAGTCCTAGGTCTATAGACCTTTGGAGGTAGCGCAGAAGATGCTTCACTCTATTCCAGTGGCGCTTTGTGGACGCTGCACTGTATCTGGCTAATAAGTTAACTGAAAACGTTATATCAGGACGTGTACAGTTAGCCAGATAGAGTAGTACCCCAATGGCACTTAGGTAAGGTACTTCAGGATCTAATGATTCCTCCCCTTCTTCCAGTGGACGGAAAGGGTCCTTCTTTACGTCCAATGATCGAACGACCATTGGTGTACTAAGGGGATGGCATTTATCCATGTGGAATTGTTTAAGTAATCTTCGTGTATATGTAGATTGGTGTAGCAAGTTACCACCCTTTAGGTGTTCGATCTGTAAGCCAAGACAATACTTTGTTTTGCCTAGGTCTTTTATTTCAAAAGTTGTCTTAAGGCTTTCAGATTTCTCAGTGATCTCTGTAGGAGATCCAATAAGATTTAAGTCGTCGACATAAACGGCGACTATAACAAATCATGTTCCCGATCTTTTTATAAAGATACACGGGCAGACTTTATTATTAGTAAATCCTTGTGTAGCAAGAAACTCACTTAGTCTGTTATACCATATTTTTCCTGATTGTTTAAGACCGTACAATGATCTTTGTAACCTTACAGAATAGGTGTCCCGAGGTCTATCTGTTTTCTCTGGTGAAATTTTATATCCTTCAGGGAGTTTCATATAGATATCTTTATCTATATTGCCATAAAGATATGCAGTCACAACGTCCATGAGCTGCATTTCTAGGCTTTTCAGAGAAGAGAGGCTGATCAGGAATCTGAAGGTATTCCCATCCATGACCGGAGAATATGTTTCTTCATATCTATTCCCGGTTTCTGGGAGAAACCTTGTGCTACAAGGCGTGCTTTGTAGCGCACAACTATGTTGTGTTAATTTCTTTTTCTTGTGAAGATCCATTTATATTCCACAGGTTTTACACCTTCAGGTGTTTGGACTACTGGTCCAAAGACTTCGCGTTTCAAGAGTGAGTCCAGCTCTACTCCTATTGTCTCGTTCTACTTTGGCCAATCGCCTCTGCGTTTATATTCCGCTAAGACCGTGGATCGATGTCATCGTCATTTTCAGTGACGTGAACGGCAATATTGAACAAAAAATCGTCGTCGACGACTGTGCTTTTTCTATTCAGTACCTCTCCAGTACGTACATAATTTAATGATATTTCTTCTGTTTGTTCCTCTTCAAGGAAAACTAGGAGGGAAGAGGTAGCTGATCTGAGCTCAGCATCCTGTGTTGGGATCTTCTTAATTTCTCCAGAATTTTTTCTTTTATGAGGGACTTTGTCTCTCGAACCTGGTGGGCGTCCTCTTTTTAATTGAGGTATTGCCATTTCTGCTGCCGGCAAATTGCATCCATCTTTGGGAATGTCAATCCTAGCTGACGTGTTGGCAGCAGGGACGTGTGATCTGACAATCTTCTGGTTGTCAGTAAATGTATCTGGAAGTAGATGTACAGTGTTCTGAAGATGTAATATCTTCAGGATCTCATCTTCACATTGACTTGTACGCGGATCAAAATGAGACAAAGTTTTTGTGTCCCAAGAAATTGTCTTAGAAGCTTCTGGCTTTTTGGACAGTGTGCCCAGTTTAGGAAATAATCCTTCATCAAACTCACAGTCATCAAGACGTACCATAAATACGTCACCCGTCAGGGGTTCTAGGTATCTAATTATAGAGGGTAAGTCAAACCCAACATAGATACCTAATCGACGTTGTGGACCCATTTTGGTCCTCTGTGGGGGAGCAATGGGGACGTAAACAGCACAACCAAAAACTCTCAAATGAGAAATATTTGGAGGTGAACCATAAGCGAGCTGCATCGAAGATAGAATATGACCTCCAGAAGGCCGTATTCTAATAAGTGATGCGGCATGCAATATAGCATGACCCCAAGTTTTCACAGTTAACTGTGACTGCATCAACAATGGACGAGTAATCCATTGTAATCTCTTAATAAGAGATTCTGCTAACCCGTTCTGGGTGTGAACATGAGCTACAGGATGTTCAACTTCGATGCTAGTTGCTTGGCAATAATTTTGAAAAACCTGTGAAGTAAATTCACCCGCATTATCAAGTCTTAATTTTTTGATATGGTTATCGGGGAAATGAGACCGCAACTTAATTATTTGTGCCAATAGCTTAGAAAAAGCTAAGTTGCGGGTGGACAAAAGGCACACATAAGACCATTTAGTAGATGCATCGATAAGTACCATAAAGTACCTAAATGGACCACTTGCGGGGTGAATAGGTCCGCAAATGTCTCCATAAATTCTCTCTAAAAAGCTAAGAGACTCTAGTCCTACTTTCAAAAGGGATGGTCTCGTTATAATTTTGCCTTGAAAATAAGGTAGACACGAGTAATCATACTTCTGAAGAACCTTCAGATTCTGCAGGTTGTGTCCACTGGATTGGCTTATGATTTGTTTCATCATAGCTGATCCTGGGTGACCCAGTCTATTATGCCAAAGTTTAAATTTTGGCGATGAATGACACTTCTGGTGCACAATCATGTTAGCTTCTGTTGATTGAATATGAGTATGATAGAGACCCGACGGGAGTCCCTTGAATCGTTCTAAGATAGTTTTTGAACCATCTTTTAGACGAGTAACATACAGATATTCTGCCTCATTTATTTCATTTGTTTCTAAGTGATATCCGTTTAAACGAATGTCCTTGAAACTTATGTGGTTCCTATTTGATTTAGGAGAGAATAGTGCATCTTTTATTATTAGTCTTGTTTTATTTGGGAGCAATATAATTGCTTCACCAGATCCTTCTATTATGTTTGATAGTCCTGATATCGTAATAACGGGACCGTTATAATCATTTAAGCTATAAAAATAGCTTTTTTCTCGAAGGATTGTGTGCGTCGAGGCGCTGTCCACAAGGCATTCACACTTCACCTATAGATCTATGAAAAAACAACAACAAACCATCGTAATTAAAACAACAATTTTGAAATACAATTTTTGTTTAAAAAAAATTCTCTTATATCGATCGACGGGCCGATATAGAGAGGTCAATAATTTGCTTGCAAAAATGCATAATTATAAATACAATTTGAGCAAAAAAAATAATATTCGGTCAACCCCTTTCAGTAGCTCTACGTGAATATGATCAGGCGGGAAAATGAGGGAGGAGGGTCACCGGGGACCTCTTAAGAACCAAGCCCCAAGTTCTTTCTGACATCATACCTAAATAGGTGAGCCTATTCGGAGAGACTTCGTAAAATTTTCTTTGTCAAATGTAAGAATAAATATCATTTTTCAAGAAATTCACATTTATCAAGGAATTGACACTACCAGTGGCCGGAGCCAATAGGAGAGAAGTTGAATGGTGGCTAATAAGTCCTGGGCACGTAAATGGAACTTCAGGTCCACGTGCCAGCTCAAATAATTTTTTTTTTCGTTTTATCTTTAGATCAATCATGCCCAAAAAAAATATTGAGTTAATTTCCTTAAACTTTTTTTTCCATTAATCAATGGAACTTTAAAGTTTAAAACAAGATATACTTGTAGCAAGAGATTTAAAGTTTAGTCTCATTTATGCAATTATGTCCTTATCCATTCCAGGAGATAGCCGACCCTGCTGGACTCAAAATGCTACTGTAATGAACACTATGAAAGTTGGAAAGAAGAAGAAGCTAAGAGCATTACTATTTAGTATCCTTGACAGATATCTACTATTTAGTACCAACATGCATATATGCATGCTTGGAAGTCTCAGAATTAGATTGTAAGTTGGAAATAACATCCAATCTTTCCCATGAATTGATCCATCTTTCTTTGGTGTAAAAAAATGCCTACCCAACATAAAGCACTACTGTTGCAACTTGTGTGGTCTACCCTCCATTAATGGTGGACGGCTTCAAAAGAATTTGTTGGTCCTTTGTCTATTATATATGTTACACAAAACCACATAAACTGAAATACAATATTTCAAAATGATTACTGTAACATATTGCAATATTTTAAAATGCAGTCAAGTAGAGTCCTTCTAAATTGGACAGTCATTCGACTAATGGATTAAACCACTTGATCAGAATTAAGTGATTTGACGGTTCTCAAGAGATAACACGATTTGTTGAAAATATAAGATCCTAACTACGAATATAAAGCTATAAACTGCAAACCATTTGTTGAAAATCTAAACATGTCCAGGCACACCACATGAATATGCCGATTTAGGAGCTCTATTAATTATAGCATACGGAAATGGGTTTTATCATTTCTCTAGAGTATCCTACTCTCGAATAAAATTTTAGATATCATCTAGAAAACTATCCAATTGAATATTGTTTCATGAGCAAGTACTTACATGATTCAGAAAGTAGTACATCTCATGAATAAGATGAATTTTTTCAAAAATAAATTTACCTTTCTTACCGTACGGTGGATGAAGGTAAAAAAATTAACGGTACGTCGGATCGGCTAGGGAAGGAGGAAGGATGACGTCGATTCTCCTTGCTTCAGCAATCGTGCTGATAACGTGTTTGAAGGGAAACTAGAATTGTAGAATAGTATATTTCTTCTTCTCATTTCATCATATGGCAAGGGCCATATATATAGGTATAAGGGGCAACCCAAGGGTCATGAGTTACATAACCCAAGGGTCATGAGTTACATGATCCCAAGGGTCATGTGTAACTCATGACATAATGGTGAATAGATAAGGGTTTCATAACAGGATTTTTTTTTTAATTTTTTGGATGTCACTAGGTCCCGCCCATAGTGCGATGCATGTCCATCCGTCCCTGGCCATCAAACTTCTCGTACGTCGACCAGTCGTCGACAATTATCTCCACCCATCCTTCTCCTAACCGCTCGCTAGTGAGTTGCTCGTCGACGGTTGATCGTGCTCTGCACGAGCATTGTCGAAGCGATTGCCGCCCCTTGGCGATTAAATTTTGATGGCTTTGTTCCCAACCTGCTGTTGTGCTTATTTTCATGCGCAAACTATAGCTGGTCATCAAGGTTGTTTGTACAGAGCATTCACAGGAGTAACTAGTCTCCGAGAGCGAAATTCCTTTTCGAGACTTCCTTCCATTTCCGTCGGACGTCCCCAGGAACTCCGACATGCCATTTTGTCATCCCTGATGACCTATTGCCCCCTAAATCTCTGTTCATCCCATTGTGTCATCGTGACGAGCATATTCATCATAGCTCGCCTTATATTTAGAGGTATGGAACTTCTCACTCGCTTTTTCGTTTTTCAAACTGATTGTGGAATTATATATAGACTCTATTTAAACCTCTTTATTCTCTCTCTCAACTCCATTTTCTAATTTAGAGTTTTGAAGCCTCTAACCGAAAGCTAAAATTTGATGTTTGTGATAAATTCTCTTTCAGCAGAAAGTCTTGTTTTTGGGGCAATTTTGAATGCTCGTCTCTTCCTGCTCGACTGAGTAATCATCGAGCTATTTTCTTCTCGATATTAAGGGCAAATCCTCTATCTCCTTTCTACATTTTATTCCATTAGACCGTGATTTGATCATTCTAATTTGTGAGAAAAGTATGCTCGATGGTACTTGATTTCTGAATATGTCAAAAAAATCAGTCTGGTGCCGACTTCGCAGTGCTTCTCGCTTCTCCTCAATTCAATATAGCCCGATCCTCAATTCAATATAGCCCGATCCACCACATCGAGCTTATACCAGGTAGATACCTCACTAATCATCTCAATTTTCATTTGTAACTATTTAGTTGTCCGTGGGGGTGTAGTCCGTTGGGTACACCGGGGGTTCCGTGGGAATGGACACGTTCAAATTTTTCCTTGGCGTTGCTCGCCGACCTGGAAAGAAGGACATCTCAAAAAAAGTTTATTTTTTAAAATAAATTCTTCGGTCAAGTCTTCGGTCAAAGTTTATTGCTGGATCGATATTTATTTTTTAAATTCTTCGGTCAAAGTCAGCTCGTAATTTTCCTTAATTTTACTTCAAAAAACTAGTTTCGTGGAGGCAACTCCAAAGTCATCAAACTTTCAATCTGACCATTGGATTTTGATCTCCTTCAGCTCTTCTCATTCATGAAATTTGGACCCTTGTTTTGCCCATTTGAGCTATCAAACCTAGCTGCTAAGTTGACAACATATTTGGACCAATTCTTAAATTATTTTATCGCAACAAGCATGTGCCCGGTTCCTCGTCAATCCAACGGTTGGTTCGGTTTAAATTTCCTCATATCTAGAGCTAACCTATTTATCTATCATATTCTTAAGTTTGAACCGTTAATTATCACATTTGGTTGTCCTTCATGTGCCTAAAGTTGGGTAACATGAACTTTAAAATATGGCTTTTCTTTATTCCAAAATGACATTTTAGAATTTTGTTCTACGAAACACGATTCTGACATCACTATTGGACCCCTAGCGTCATTTTGATATTCTTTCATATATAATTTGTTTATTTTTAGATTTAGCAAATTTTAGGACCTGTTTTAAATTGTGGGCCCATTTTGGTCGACCGTTGTATTTCAGAATAAATTTATGTCTTTATCATGGGATATTGGACTTTATCATATGATTGCTAGAATTCTACATTTATCTTAGGGATATGGAATTTATGAATAACAGCTAGTTGTGACCTTTTCCATCTCGACACGTTCATGTCGTGCATGTTGACTTCAACCTAATTCTAGGCAAGTACCTACATTTATTGCCTTCGTTTCCTTACAGCCTCTATAATACATGTTTTAGATACATTGCATGATCTTAACACGGTTATTCACCCGAGTGAGTTAGTTTTTATGGATTCATGTTTGTGATTATTGTGTTTCATAATATTCGTAATTATCATATATATATATATTTCATGATTTATTTCGTATCGTGACTCAAATCCATGAGTGCTAGTCGGGAGGATAAAATACCTTAGTAGACATATGGACTACCAAAAAATAGTCCATGGTCTTTCGTGAATGATAGCAGTCGTACATCTCACGTATGACATGCCGTATTTACCCCTAGTCGTTCATATGTCAAACTTAGTATTTCAATAACTTAGCTAGCTGTATTCTAATTCCATATCTTGCATGTTGCCGATTACTTCATTCCGCAACAGTTTATTTATTGATTAGTGCCATGTTTAGCTTGTTTCTTCTAGACTTGTTCATGCATGTCTTTGTCAAAATTTCCATTACTTGTTTATAGTTTCTATATAGTCTTATTAGCTCTATGTGTATTGTACTTTGCTCTAATTTTGATTGGATACATTCATATATCAGGATACTCATACGCGTCTGGAATCAAGGTTAGTTATTTTTTATAGTTATCTTCTCATCATGTGATAGTCTGAAAATACATAGCTTTCATTTTCTTGTATTGATTTGATCTAGTTGATTTGATGTTGTATTGTGAGGGTTGAGTGGGATGACTGTACATATTATGGTTGCCTTTACTTTTTACCGGATTTGTCTTCAGATATCCATTATAAAAGTTGTAATAAAAGATAGTGGAATATGGTGGCATATGGTGATTAGTACTTAGGCACGTGCATAGTAGCTGTCACGTCCCGATTTCGAAGAATCGATAGTCATCTCCCGGACGTGATGATGTACGAGCCTAGGGTGCTCATATAAGACACGTTCATACGGTTATCCGAAACATAATAGCAAAAAGAGTTTGCAGAAAATTTGACAACACATATATAGTAAGAAACTTTTACTTTATTGATAATAAACATCATGTTACATACTCGATTACAAAGGTGCCACGCGGGCTTATAACTTGACCCAGATACAAAATAAACATGGATGAGATAGTCGTTTTATATATTTACATCCATTTATACATAAGCAACAAAACACTATCTTAGACTTGGGATGGAGAGAGTTGATGCAACATGGGTCTTGCTCGAAGTCTTCAAAAGGGTTGGAGATTTGCCTTCGTACACTAGCAAGGCTTCAAATGTTGCAAGCGTCGCCTTCAGTTCCTTGGCACACTACCCTGGTTCGGAGCACCTGTGGAGAGCAAGGATCAGTAGGTTGTTCGTGTACTGGTGGGTGACTAATTATGTTCCGTGCTTTCATTTGGTTCAAGAAATTATGTGACCAAGCATATATAACTTTCTAGCCATCCTAATCAATTCATGAAAGCATCTGAAAGGCACAATTAGCATAATGACGATAGATCTTACCCATGGCAGAGCATGCCGTTGTAGTATAAAGCTTACCATATTCTTTCCTATCATAATGATAATGATGAAATACAATAGAGTGCATTTATGATGGTTACTAGCATGACAGGCCATCCTGGACATATAGCTTTGTAAGACAGAGGTCCTTCAGCGTGGGTAGCGAGCCTCGTTGAAAGCCACTGCATACTGTGGCATGCATCCAGCATAACTATTCGTGTTTCTTCCTAGGCCGGATCGGTCCCGTGGCCCCGGGATACCGTCCGAAGAAATAATTGCCCATGTGCACAAGTTGTCCATGACCGTGCTAAGCTATACAAATTATTCAAGGTACATTTCATGGTATCGTTGCACATTCATTTATACGATTTGATCTTTAATTAGCACAGTTCTATATAAGCATTGTATATGTAAGCACATAGCAGTTGTATGATAAAGCAGTTCTATAGCCCGTATACGTGAGATGTGATGCAATAATTCATTTGAAGTAAGCATTCGTGTCATTGCATTTACATCTAATATGGCATATTTTTGGTTTCATCGATTGGTCAAAGAACAAGAGGGTCAGGAGGAAGAAGGGTCAGCCAATCACCTTGATTGTTTGATTGAGGCGAGAGATCGGTTGGTTGCGCTTAGATGGCGCCTACACGATCATCCAAAATTGCATAAGCAACTGATCAGAACATTGCCATATTCAACGAGTTCGATATGAAATGCGAAGTTCAAAGAAAGTAAGCCTTGAAAACCATAAGAAACATTTACGAAAACACATTCATAAAACTAAAGCCAAAGAAGCAAGTATGGCATAAAAAGCAGAGCAACGGGAGGTCTCTCCTGAGTCTGCCGCAGAGTTCATCCTCGAGGCATAACCTGCTGAATATGTTACTTGGTTCCGAAGAAGCCATTCCATAACGAGGAAATGATCTTAATTTAGTCGGTTCCGTTCAATCGATTTAATCGATCCCGATCAATCGGTTTCGACCAAATCAATAGCGACAATGTTCCTGTATCGCACACCCCGCAGACGAAAAATAGGGCACGATGTAGGGACGGGGCACTACACCATAACCAACTAAGAAAAAGTTTCATCCTCGAAACTTAATAAGATAGACTACCTCTAAGAAAAAAATGAAGAAAACTTTTCCCTCATCTCTGACTCGCATTTCAAGGTCAACTCCTCGACTGAATGGTTCCTCTAGACTACGCAGACGAATGGGATTGCCCAATTTCAGAGCAATTTATCTTTTTGCTCCAAGAGTTGGACCGGTTCCTCTACATAAGAAAAGTCCGTCTTCAGATTCAGCTGACCAAAATCGACCACGTGGCTCAGATCGTGCATATACTTTCGCAACTGAGAGGCGTGGAAGACATCATGCACATCCTACAGTGCTGGCGGCAATACAATCTGGTAAGCTACTGGGGTGACTCATTTCAGAATTTTAAAAGGACCAATAAATCTTGGACTCAGCTTTTTATTTGCGTCGAATCTGGTGACTCCTCGCATGTGCGTTACCTTAAGAAACACATGATCGTCTTCCAAGAACTTGAGGGATCATCGATGGATGTCTGTGTAGCTCTTTTGTCGACTCTGTACAATCTTTAGTCTTTCTTGAATGAGTCAGACTTTCTGTACTGCCTGTTCCACCAGTTTTAGGCCAAGAATCTTTCGCTCCCCTACTTCATCCCAGCAAATGGGTAATATGCAGTTACGCCCATACAAGGATTCATACGATGTCATCTGGATACTGGACTGATAGCTATTGTTGCATGTGAATTCCTCTAGCTGTAGATGAACGTCCCAACTCGACTTCAAGTCAATTGTGCAGAGCCGTAACATGTCTTTGAAAATTTGATTCACCTGTTTTATTTAACCATCGGTCTGAGGATGGTAAGCACTACTAAAGTTTAACTTAGTCCCCATAGCCGACTGAAGGCTACTCCAAAAGTGCCACAGAAATCATTCATCCCGATCCGGGACGATGGATACTGGCACTCCGTACAATCGTACAATCTCGTCAAGGTAAATCTGGGCCAGGCGATCGATACTCCAAGTAACTTTGATGGTAATAAAATGCGTTGACTTGGTTAGTCGGTCGATGATGACCAAGATGGCATCGTTCCCTCGTGGCATCTTCGCAAACCCAATAATAAAGTCCATACAGATATGCTTCCATTTCCACTCTAGAATAACAACATCTTCCCGCCCGGTCTCTGGTGCTCAGCTTTCATCCGCTGACAGGCCATGTATTACGGTACGAAGAGTGCCTACCACCAAAATGTTGTGTGTATGTCCTTGTACATCTTGGTGTTGCCTGGATACAAGTAATATTTGCATAGTGTGCCTCCGATAATATCTCCTTTCGTAGTTTTGAGTCATCCAGAACGCATTGTCTACATTTCAAGCATAGCACAGAGGTCTCATCTTCCGCAAAGTTGGTTGTCCTATCCATTGAAATTAGCTCTCACATCTTCTTCAGGTACGGATCATCCTTTTGAGCGGTCTTTATCTTTCCTTGCAAGCTCAGCTCTAGCTGTAATCGTGTTAATTGTACTTCCCTGAATCAAACCCGGAGGTCGATGCCTATCTCTTCTAGGTCCCGTAGTAGCCTGTTGTTGATGGATAGCGAGGAAATATATTTTTGACTCAAAGCGTCTGCACAATATTTTCTTTGTCTGAATCATCAAGTCATAGTCCTTGATTAGTTTTAGCCAACACCTTTGCCAAAAATTCAGCTCCTGAGTGAAGATGTACTTGAGGCGCTTGTGATCCGTATAAATCCTGCATGCCATACCAGATATGTAGTGTCACCACAGTTTTAACGCGAACACAATCGTCGCTAACTTCAATTCATGCGTAGGATAGTTCTTCTCATGCGGATTCAATTATCTCGAGGCGAAAGATATCACATTCTCTTGCTGCAAGAGCACACATCCCAAGCCCTAGACTGAAGCATCATTGAAAATTTGAAAATTCTCTACCCCATCCGAAAGTGCGAGTATAGGGGCCGAAACGAGCTGCTACTTCAGCTCTTGGAAGGAAGCTTCACAGTCGTCCGACCACTCATACTTGACTCCCTTTTGAGTGACGCAAGCCAAGGGCGTTGAAATCTTCGCAAAATTCCTCAAGAACCGTCTGTAGTATCCCGCAAAACTAAGAAAGGTTTGAATCTCACTGATGTAGGTCACTTCCACTCAATAACGGCTTCAACTTTCCTCGGATCGACTACAATAGCTTCAGCGAAAATGATGTGTCCAAGGAATGATACGCTGTTTAGCTAAAATTCACACTTGATCTATATTGCATACGATTGATTATCTCGAAGAGTCTGGAGTACGGTCCGCAGATGCTCTACATGTTGTCGCTTGTCCTTCGAGTAGACGAGAATATCGTCGACAAAAACTACTACGAACTTGTAGAAGAAGGGTTGAAACACTCGATTCATTAAATCCATGAAGGTAGCAGGGGAGTTTGTTAGGTCGAACAACATTACTAGGAACTCATAATGGCCGTATCGAGTGCGGAAGGCTGACTTCGACACATCGTCTAGCTTGATCTTGAGTTGATGGTAACCCGAGCGAAGGTCAATTTTCGAAAATATTGTGGCACCTTGTAGTTGATCGAACAAGTAGTCTATGCGGGGCATTGGATATTTATTCTGTACGATGACTTTATTTAGCTCTCGGTAGTCGACGCACAGACGCATTGACCAATCCTTTTTCTTCACGAACAATACGGGCGCTCCCTATGGTGAAACACTAGGCCGGATGAATCCCTTGTCAAGCAACTCTTCCAACTTGACCTTGATTTCTTTCAGCTCTACAGGGGCTATTCTGTACGGAGCCTTGGATATCAGTCGGGTGTCGGGAAAGGTATCGATGGTGAATTTGATTTTTTGATCGGATAGCATACCGGGTAGCTCGTCCAAAAACATGTCAAAAAATTCTGTCACAACGTTAGTCTAAACCACGTTTGCACCATCTTGTCGTATATTTCGAACGGACGCCAAATAGCCTTCCCATTTGGAATGCAACATCCTTTGAGCATAAATTGTCGAGATCACCATGAAGGTTGGCGACGCTTCACCATACGAGTAGTAAAATTCAGTCACTCCAGGTATATGAAAAGTGGCATTCTTTTCTGTGCAGTCGATGGTGGCATTGCAAGTGCCGAGCCAATCCATTCCCAGTATAATGTCGTAGTCTTTAATATCTAGAACTATTGCATCAAGATATACCTATACAAATGATTCCGTCTCTGTAGCATAAGTGTGCAAGTTGTGACGTGTCTGACAGTATGTTAACACTAAGATTAAGGCCTAGCGGTATCATAAAAAATTTGTGTTCAGTGGCGAAGTCCACCGATATAAAGCTATATGTGGCACCTGAATCAAACAGAATGCGAGTAGGCTTATTATTGAAGAGTAGTATAACTGTCAGGACTATATCTGAGGCGAATGCCTTATTTCGAGTCATGGCATAGATGCATCTGTGGGCATTGGGGCGACGGTCTTGGCCATTTTGTAGCACGGGCTGTTGAGCTTGGGGTGTTGGACCTTGATTCCTTTGACGGTGATGTTGATGCTGAGGCACGTTCAAGTTTCTTCTTCGGTTCGAGCAATCTCCACGAAAGTAGCCCCTTTTTTCGTAGATGAAACGTCCACCATCGTGAACTTCACAATCAACGACAATATGTTCGTTCTGATTATATTTTGTTCAGTGAGGTCCCTCATTTCGTGCTTGGTATCCGCCTTGGTGGCCGTTTTTCGGCCGCTTCATCGCGTTGTTGCCTCCCACATGGCTTATGCATTTACGATGGAATGTATACACAACACCGGTTGCTGCTGGAGGATACTAGTGCACAAGGTGGAGAGTACGGTTGAGAGACTCTCCCATTGTTTTGTATTTTGGAATTGACACATGGGCAGAGATAGAGGGTCGCAGACCCACTTCGAATCATCAAGCGTTACTCTCCATGGTAGGCACAAACGCTCCAACAAATTTGGCTAATTTATTGAACTCTGTTGCATAATATCGCACCGTCATGTTCCCTTGCCTCAACTTTATAAATTCATTCTCCTTCTCATGTCGAACGACTGTGGAAAGAAATTCGATTTCAAACGCCTTTTGGAAGGTGACCCAAGTGATCGTCGTCGTCTCGTCGTTGCGTCGGAGAGCATGCTTTTGTACGGCCCACCAGTCGTGCGCATTCAATCGGAGTTGAAGTTGAGCACATACAACTTTTTTGAACTCTTGAATGCCCAGAAGTTCGAAATAGGCTTCTAACTCTTCCAACCAGTCGATCGCCAAAGAAGGGTCCTCACTACCGCTGAAGGAAGTGCGACAATTTTTCTTAAATTTTGAGACCTCAAAGTTGAGACTTATCGCTGTTGTAGGATGGCACTCGGGCTCCTCGGTTCGACTTCAATCGGTCGGATCATAGGTTCGATTAACGCATGTGTCATTGCTGGATTGTTATTATCCACAACTGTCTAGACAATCTGCTAAAGAGTATCAAGCTGCTTCTGCTGCATCTTGAATTTGGCCTCGAATCGGTTTTCAAATTGAGCCTATCGCGCCTCAGTCTATTGTTGAAGGAGCTCATTTTGGTGTTGATTTGCCTCGTCCTGATGCTGTTGCGCTTCCAGTATAGCAACATCCGTTTTATGGGGTCGTTCGAAAGTTTATCCCTTGAGCTACTCGAGCCGCTCGAGGCACTCTCCTCGTTCACGTCCGTAGCTTCTTCGGCTTCTAAAATTTGAAGGCAACTCATATTTGTCTCAGAAAATATAACAGACTCATTATATGGAACAACTCATCTCATCGGCATGGGATCAAGGGTACGAGACTCAAATGGAAGTCCAAAGGACGTAAAGCCGTACTCTGATACCATTATGTCATGCCTCGATTCCAAAAAGTCGATAGTCTTCCCCCGGGCGTGATGTCGTACTAGCCTAGGTTGTGCTTGTACAAGGTACGTTCATGAGGTTATCCAAAATACAACAGCAAAGAGAGTACGCAGAATATTTGACAACACATATATAGAAGAAAACTTTTACTTTTTTGATAATAAACATCATATTATAGACTCGATTACAAAGGTGCCACATGGGCTTACAACTTGACCCAGATACAAAATGAACGTTGATGTGATAGTCATTCCATACATTTACATCCATTCATACATAAGCAAGAAAATAATATGTTAGACCTGGGATAAGAGAGAGTTGATGCGACATGGGTCTTGCTCGAAGTCTTCAAAAGGGTTAAAGATTTGCCTTCGTACACTAGCAAATGTTGCAAGCCTCGCCTTCAGTTCACTACACCAAAACTGGCAATGAGCAACTGTTTTTAGCCATTGCAACATAGCTTTGCAACATTTAGCAACCATTGCAAATAGTAGCATTACATAATATTTGCAACAGCCTCAATGCGTTGCTGATGAAATTTGGAACGACTATTTTCGTGATCAAATCCGTTCTCTTTGGACATTAGCAACAACATAAAACCGTTGCAAGCCAATATAACAACAGTTTTATACCATTTCTGGCATTGTGTAGCAACAATTAAAAAATATTTTAAATATCAAATTTGCAACAACTTATATTTGTTGCAAACGTTTGCAACGAATGCTGTTTGCAACCAATTTAGCAATTATTTTTAGATATTGTTTCAATTTGCAACACTTCAATGTTGCAGAAGGTTTGTATCATCTTAGAGTTGTTGCAAACTTGCTTGCTATACCAAAAAAAATAGAAATAGAAACCTATACAACAAAAATTTCCAAACAAGCAAATACTTCTGAAAGTAATATCAAATTACTTTTGTAAATATTTCATTCTAGAGAATTTTTTTGTACAAGATGACACTTCCAAAAGAAAAATATTTCGTATCCAGTAGAACATGTATCATCTTATCGCAAATAAATAATATCAAATTACGAAAACGCTTCTTACCCTATCATAAGCAATATCATCAAGAATCTTGAGAATAGGTGAGAGCTGCTCTAGCTAACATACACAGTAAAACATACAACCAGTACTAGTAGAACACAAATATAGACATGACTTGCAGGTAATACACAAACTATAGAAGCGTAAATAAATTTCGTGACCAAGTCAAGAAAGTTGAGATCTTTACGCAAAGACAGTTCCAGATTAGACTTTACGCAAAGGTCAAACTGAGTCAAACTCAAACTCTACGCAAGGGTTAATTCAGACTTTACACGAAGACAATTTTCACTCTCTACGTGAAGAATGAGCTGTCCATGCTGCATTCAATGCACGAAGATGCTGTTCTGACAGATTGATTCTCTGACAAATTGCACAGAAGCCAAGAAGATTGTTGTTTAGTGTGCCAATAAGCTGCTTTACGCTTGAGGAACAGCCTCCTCTTACGCATAAGAGTTATTTGAGCTTTTACGCTCAAGGCTATCTCTACTACTCTTTTTGCGCGTTGAGTTTATTTGAGCCTTTACGCTCAAGGCTATTTTTATCCGCTTTACGCAGGAAGCTTACTTTAAGCTATTTTACGCTCAGACATGCCTAAACAGCATCTCTTACGCACAGTCTGTCCTGATTATGTAGGAACATGGTTTTTTGACGTGGCCTTCATGCCACACTTCTTGAAGAACGTGTGTACGTGTTCTTCTTATTTTATTGGATTATGGGACATGTGTTAACATGCGTAGAAGCCAATTTCTGTACGTGGGTGACAGTTATTCTACCAGCCTGCGTAGAGACCCAATATTGGTACTTTTTACGCACAGAAGACAGGCCTATATAAAGACTTCTTTTTTAAAGAAGAAGGACTAGGTTTTTCAGGCCAGATATCTTGAGGGAATTCATACTTTCAGAGCAAAGTAATTTTCCAGAGCATTTCTTTTCAACTTTTCCTTAAGAACAGAGTGAAGCAATGCAGGAAAGGATTCGACCGTGCCATCAGTGCCAATTGTGTCGATACCTTTCTGGTGACTTAGTTCTTCCAGTTGTTCATCTCCAAGTAGTTCTCTTCATTATCATCGTGTGGTCCAAGGAACAAAGTGATCACTCTCAGATCAGACTTCGATAGCAATATTCCCCAGAATTTACTTGTACTTTTGTACAATTTCTCTCGTTTTCTTTCAAAAGCCTTAGGGCATTTTGTTAAGTGAAACAAAATGGCGACTCTGTTGGGGATGGCTTCCTCTTCTGACGAGAAAGTAATTGCTCAACACGATAATGTGTCGATTGGATCGACGAAGAAGACTTGGGTCGTTCAGTTCGACCAGACTGCTTATGAAGAAATGCTCTGTACTGGAGGTAGTGCTCGCTGATCCAATGTGCAAAAATTACGAAAGGTGTGCAAAGTATGGATTTCTAAGTCCAATGCACCCTCTGATCTCTCTATTGTCTCTGAAGGCAAGGGAATTCTTCCCACTCCTGTCGTTGGAGTTCCCGTCTGTGACGAGGCAGTTCCCACTTCAGTGTTGCGCTCTGTACGAAAATTTCAGTCTCCTATCTGTGACGTGGTAGACACACATGACTTGAGCTCTATGCATAAGGGCAAATCTTCCGTCTGTGACGTGTTAGATGTTCCTGCTTTACGTTCTACGCGTAAAGGCAAATCTCCTGTCGGTGACATGGCAGATAAAAATCACAATGGTGGTTTTACATCTAAAGTGAACTTGCCTACACGCGTACAGCGTAAAAATAAATCTCCTACTGCTAATATGACAGACACTTCCTTTGGTTTATCCAAGGAGACAAGAAATTTTGGCAAAACTTCTGTTTTACGCCAACAGTCCTCTAATGCTGCTTTACACAAAGTGCCAAATCATAGGATTACGCGCATGGCTGATGGTGTTCTCTGTGCACAAAAAACAACTCTGGATTTACACACACAACTCCAGGCGCATAAAAATGCACAACTTTGTTCTGCCAATGAAGCTAGTAACCTTCTTTTTACACAAGGGACTAAATATTTCTCTGTCCCAAATGGAAGAAAGAAAATGTTACCTTCCAATTCTTCTGATTTACACGAATTACTTGTGCAAAAGCGTAAAAACAGAAAATCTCCTGTGACACTCTCTCAAGAAAATCATCATTGTGAATGTCACCAAATTGTGATTAAATGTTGCTGTTCTACTACTAAACGGTCAGTTTTCGACCGATTAAGTTATAACATACCTCGACAACAAATTGATGACCAAAAACATGAGTTGTCCTATGCATCGGTCAATATGGTGTCTCATATCAATAGAGGACGACGTCCAAGACATAATTTGTCTCGGACTCCAAGTCAACAACGGTTCAACCGAATCCTTGACACTTTTGAAGGAGTATATCAACATACTCGATCAAGAAGTCAACGATCTTTAAGTATGCATTCTTCAGATTCAGAGGCTGGGGTACCCAGTATTTGGAGTCAGAAACTGATAGCATTGATTCTTATCTCTACACCAATCCCTCTATATGTTCAAGAGAAGTCGAATCCTATGTTATTGGAGAAGAGCAGGAGACGTCAACTTCTCATACAGAACAGCGTCTTTCTGCGGTGGAACAATCGCTAAAGGATATGCTTGCCATGCTGCAAAATATGCATCAGATGATAACGTCTCAGAAAACAGTCCAACCACCAGTGATAACACCGGTGAAGGTAGCTGCGCAAACTCAAGATAGTCAAGGGGTTGACATACCTTTGAATAATCTGAGTCAAGAGCTTGTTATCAATCAAAACTCCGCATCTCCTGAATCTCTCATTCCAGAGGATGTATCACCTCCAGTGGGGGTTATGGTGCATCCAACCACTATTCAATCAAATTTACTTTCTCAAACTAGTGTAGCTATTCAAGCAGTTTGGGAGTTAAAAGCGCAATTTGAAGTTCTTAAGCATAAAGATCGACTCCAGAAATTGGGGATCAAGCAACCTTATCCTCCCTACTGGAATGATGTGCCCTTTCCTCCCAAATTCAAGCCACAATCTATGGTATTATTTGATGGAAAGGCTTTTCCAAGTTAATATATCAATTATTTTGATATTATGATTGTTCATCTGCAGAGGAATAATGCTCTCCTCACCCAAATTTTCATTGGGTGTTTGACGGGTACAGCATACAATTGGTATCACAGTCTACCTGATAATTGTATATCGTCTTTTGACGAGTTCAAAGCGATGTTTATCTCTCGCTTCTATGAAGGAGGGATGGATATGAATATTTTCTCCTTGATAGAGATTAAACAAAAAGAGAAAAAGGATACTCGGACATTTATTGAACATTTTCGACAAACTACTCTGAAAATGCCTCCTGGTATGCCAGATTTCGCATTTATTGATACATACAAAATGAATCTATGACCAACCATCGTTGTTTTTACAGGCTCTCAATTCACAGATTGGGCCTCATTTTTTATAGCGGCTGTTTCAACTGAGACCAACGGTAGATTGGCTCGTGAGCATGGGATGATCTTCGCCTCAGAAGATAAAGAAAAGAAAACCTCTTCAGGTAACAATTCTGGTAATCGCAATAGAAAAGGAAAGGAAACCCTGGTGGTGAACCTTTGAAAATCCAAAACTAGACCAGGTAATCTGGAGCCTTCTAAGCCGAAAGAAGAGTACTCTTTCGACGATAGTGACATTCCTGGAATATTCTAATGTCTCGTAAAGAGTGGTAAACTCCAGATTCCAGATCCAAAACTACCTAATGAGGTAGACTTGACTGATAATCCCAAGTATTGTATCTACTATAGGTACATAAATCATCCGACTAAGGCTTGCTATGTTTTGAAGAAAAAGATTCAAGAGTTGATAAATGCTAAAGCTATCGCTCTAACTAATGATGAGCATACAGTCACGACTAACATGATTTCTCTTCTTTTTGGAGATCTTCCTCCACAGCAAGTTCCTGATGGGATTGTCCCGATTTCGAAGGCGACAATAAAGATTGTGAATCTTCCACCAGCCAGAGATCAAAGTAAAGGACTATTGCCTCTCATCTTGAAAAATGGTGAAATCATGTGGGTACACCCTGACTTAGTACCTGAAATGGAGTATGAAAGTAAAATTTCAAAATCCAAGAAAGGTTTAAAAGTCAAAACCTACAATATGATTTCTCATGTTGCTATCTCAGACCATGATGATTTTGATCATCTGTGGGATGGCATTCCTTTGGAAGATACGCTAAGGGGTCTGAACATATGCCCTCCAAGTTTGTCTCCTCCTACCAAACTAAAGCTTACTCATCAGCAATGGTTAACCATGAACAGTGTCCCTTTGTATAGGGCACAACAAGTTTTTACTGCCTATGAGAAAGCTCCAGTTGGGATTTTACCTCCTGTACCGAAAGTTTCCACCCTTGCGACTACAGGGGTCTATGTTCCTTCTTTATCTACTGGAACGTCTTGTGAAAGTCTGCTACCCATTCGCATGTATAGTCAACAATCGGTCTATCTCATGAAAAAGATGGACTATGACTTTCAAAAAGCGGAAGGCTTGAACGATAGTATAGGTATGCGATTTCCTTTGCAGATTCAAGGTCAAAAATCCTCCGTCGGATTGGGATTTGAGGTCCCTCATAAAAATCCCCGTAAGACGAAGACTAAGGAAAAAAAGACTAAATCCTGTAATATGGTACTTAATTCTACTGAGTTTGAGGAAGAGGCTTTTGCAGGTACAAGATCTGGAAAGGACTACCATAAAGATTACGAGAAAACTTCTAAAGAGGTGGATGATGCCGCTGAAACCCTAAATCTACCGACTCAGTCATCTTCTATTCCTGCTGAAGCAACACCTTCTAAACCACCAGTGATTGAAAAAGGAAAACAGAAGGCAGTACATTTTGACATCCCGCTGAAGTCTGGTTCAAATCATGGGTTGATGAAACCCTATAAGTTTGACATTCTAGCCCAATTAGCCAATACTCCGGCTAAGCTTTCCATCTTTGAGTTACTCCGTCTCTCTAAAGAAAGTCAAAAAACTTTGAGTGAAGCTTTGCTACAGGCATATTCATGCTTAGCCTAGCTCAAAAGTCTTGACAATACACCGGTGTCGTGTTCCCAATGCCACAGTGTGATACAGTCAATTCATAATATTACTTTCACACAAGAGGATATACTGTTGAAGCATAATCGACATGACAGGCCTCTGTGTTACACAGGGTATATTGGCTCGACCGAGGTTGACAGGATTTACATCGATCTTGGGTCTTCCATTAGCATTACTCTTCAGAGTATGTTACGACCATTGAGGATTCCTACTTGTGAGTTGACTTATACTAGTACGATAATTGTTGGTTTCAATTCTGGTAGAAGTAAACCATTGGAAAAAATTCGTCTGAAGATTCAAATAGGTGATCTTTGAACCATGGCAACCTTCTAGTTATCAATTCAGGCGTATCTTATAATATCCTACTCGAAAGACCATGGATACATGAGCATAACATTGTACCTTCGACTCTCCACCAATGCTTCAAGTATGTGAATTCTCAGGAGACCATAAAGACTGAATTTGCAGATCTCAATCCTTTTAAAGGTGTTAAAGCCTATTTTTCTGATTCAATACTTAATACACAAGAGGTGTAAAGAAAATATCCGATATGGCTGAAGATCGGTTGCCTTCAGAAGACCAATCGCCTTCAGAAGACCAATCGCTTTCAGAAAACCAATCGCCCTCAGAAGATGAACCTTTGAAGATTAAGGTTAAGGGTAGAATTCGACCCCAACCTGTCAATGATGAACCTTTGATGATTAAAGTTAAAGGAAGAACTCAAGCTACGTCTGATAAATCTGTGAGAATTCCAGTCAAAAGTTGAGTTCAAGCCAACATTAGTGATCAGCCTCTCATGATCAAGGTTAAAGGACGTACTTCTCGTCTAACTGATTCAGAACCCCTAGTTATCAACCTCAGCAAGTCTACGTCTAAGACAGATGGTGGTCCGTTAATGATTAATCCAAGGTGTAGTAACCAGTCTGTTAAAGATGTAAATATTGATCAATCTGTGTTTTTCTATTTTAATGAAGATTTCCTTTTGGAGTATATGGCCGACAAATATATTAAAAGAATGACCTTATTTGTTGATAATCAAAGTCATCAAAATAAAACTGACATAAATACAGAGGAAACCTTATATATTAATCACAAAGAGAATTCTTTTCCTCCTCACGTCGATGTTGGGCCCTATGCTCAGATGTTCCTAACATCTATTCCTTATTTACTACCTGTTGCCTCATCATCACAAGCTTGTGTGGCTTATAGACGTCATAAAGAATCTTATTTTGTGATCCCATCTACTAAGAACAACAAGCGTCAAATTGTGTTTGGTTTGGCTAGGAATATTCCTGTTATACAGATAGATAATTTCGAAGAGAAGGATAAAAAAAAAATCAGAATTGACAGATATAGTCAACAATCCCGTAAGATTATCCAGAGTATGGGATATGATTTAAAAACCATGCCAGGTCTCAATTAGGGCAAAGGTAGACGATTACTATTATGTGGTGATCCGTTTTACCAACGAACCCGTCATGGTTTGGGATATGATACATCCTATATGTTTAAGGAAGATATGGAAGAAGAGTTTTCTTCCAGTTCTTCACAATCCTCAGATTCGGAAGGAGTCCAGTATGTTGAATCTGAGCACGTCTTTTCAGTTAATATGGTTCAAACCGATGACGAGTCTGAACTATTTGAAAATGACCCCTGGGCACAACAAATGGATACTCAGTGGGAGCTTCGGTTTGAGCAGTGACAGCCACCCACAGAAGATGAAATCATCCAGATTGATGTTAGAGACGAAACTACGTTAAAGCCGATATTTATCTGCAAAAACCTTTCTGAAGATGAAAAAAAAAGTTGATAAAGCTGGTAAAAGAATATATTGATATCTTTGCATGGAGCTATGAGGATATACCAGGTCTGGATCCTAATGTAGCTACCCATAAACTCAATATTCTTCCTAATGCCAAACCTGTAAAACAACAGAAACGGCATTTTTGACCAGACATGATGGATGCAATTGAAGCAGAAGTTAAAAAACTGATCACATGTGGCTTTGTTCGTGAAGAACTACACCCATATTGGGTTGCCAATATTGTTTCTGTCATGAAGAAGAATGGAAAAGTTTGAGTTTGCATAGATTTTCGAGATCTCAACGCAGCTTGTCCAAAAGACGAATTTCCACTTCCGATCACCGATGTCATGATAGACAATAAATGTGGTTTTGAACGTATGTCTTTCATGGATGGATTCTCAGGATACAACCAGATTAAGATGCATCCAAGAGATGAAAAGCACACCGCTTTTCGTATACCCTTTGGAGTTTATTGCTACACAGTTATGCCTTTTGGTCTAAAAAATGCCGGCGCTACATTTCAACGGGCCATGAGCAACATCTTTCAAGAACATCTACGAAAAATAGTTGAATGTTACGTAGATGATATCTCCGTCAAAATTCGATCAAAAGATGATCACATTCAAGACTTGAAGACAGTATTTGAGTTGATGCGTCAACATCAAATAAAGATGAACCCCACTAAGTCTTTCTTAGGGGTTTCCAGTAGCAAATTTTTAGGATTTGTCATCATTTCTCAAGGTATCCATGCTGATCCTGATAAAGTTAAAGCAATTCTTGAAATGCGTCCTCTACGCAATCTGAAAGAGCTCTATGGCTTTCAGGGTTGTATTGCTTATATCAAGAGATTTATATCAAATCTTTCTGGGAGATGTCAACCTTTCTCTCGTTTACTAAAGAAGGGTGTGTCATTTATTTGGGATGATTCATGTCAAAAAGCATTCAGTAACATCAAGCAATACCTCACAAATCTACCTGTTTTAGTACTCCCAGTAGTGGGAAGACCATTTTTGCTGTATGTTCAAGCATTGGATCACTCTCTTGGTGCTCTTCTTGCACAGAAAAGTGGTGAAGGTCATGAAATGGCAATTTATTATCTCAGCCGAATGATGGTTGGGGCTGAAAACAGGTATACTCCTGTGGAAAAAGAATGTCTAGCCTTGGTGATTGCTATTTAAAAGACACGAAATTATGTATTAGGATAGACTATTCATGTCATCTCCAGAATAAATCCTATTCGGATATTAATGAAGAAGCCGAGTATTCTTAAATCCCGGTTAGCTACTTGGGCAATGTTGCTTACTCCCTATGATATGGTCTACATACCTCAAAAATCAGTGAAGGGTCAAGCATTAGCTGACTTCTTAGCAGCTCATCCTATACCTGAAATTTTTAAGCTATATGATGATATTCCAGATAAAGTCATAGATTGCAACATGACTTTGAGGGATGATATTTGGCAACTATACTTTGATGGAGCATCACGAGTTGGACCCAAAGGCAATACTATCTCCGGAGTAGGCATTGTCTTAGTCTCTCCTGATAAAATAGTTATATACCGTGCTTATTCCCTAAACGAACCATGTTCTAATAATGTGGCAGAGTATAACGCTCTGCTAATTGGTCTTCAAGTAGCAAAATAATTGGACATTGAGTTCTTGGAAGCCTATGGAGACTCTCAGTTGATCGTCAATCAGGTCAGAGGAACATATGAAGTCAAAAATCTTGACCTCATTCCCTATCATCAATTGGTAATCGAATTGGCTCTTTCATTCAAAGGGTTCTTTATTGAATTTGTACCATGCTCTCAAAATTTGGAAGCTGACGCTCTGGCTAGTTTAGCTGCAGACTTAGCAATTCCAATTAGAAGACAAAATAACATCACTTTGTTGGATCGAAACCTATTTTGTGTCATGAATAATTTGCATATCGAACATAGTTATGCTACCGAATCAAATTTTTAGCAAAAGGATTGGAGAAGTCCATTTATTGATTATGCGATCTATGGAATTTTACCTAAAGATCCAAAGGAAGCTGCATCAATCAAAAGACGGTCATTTCGATTTTACTATGATACTTCTATGAACATCTTGTATCGTCGTTCTTATGACGGGCTTTTACTGCGTTGTCTCTCAAAAAGTGAAGCTAAGCAAACACTTTGTGAAGCTCATGATGGAGTTTATGGTGCACATCGACCAGGTCCAAAATTACAGGACCGTATTCGAAGAATAGGTTATTATTGGCCTTCTATGTTAGCAGACGCTGTGGATTACGCCAGACGATGTAAAGCATGCCAGATTCATGCTGATTTTATTCATCAACCTTCTGAATTTCTACATCCTACGGCAGCTTCTTGGCCTTTCGAAGCTTGGAGTATGGATTTTATTGGTCCGATTAATCCCCTTTCTGTCAAAGGGTATCGGTTTATCCTTGCTATAACTGATTATTTTTCTAAATGGGCAGAAGCAGTTCCTCTTGTTGAAGTAAAAACGTCTAATGTGGTTAACTTCATCAAACATCATGTCATTTATCGTTTCGGGATTCTCCGAAGGATAATCCATGATAATGGACCACAATTTGCCAGCCAGACATTTTATCGATTTTGTGACAAGAATCGGATCTAGAACTTGTCTTCTACAACTTACAATCTAGCTGCTAATGGTTTAGCAGAAGCTTTCAACAAAACAATTATTAAACTTCTCAAAAACTTCGTTTCTTCTAATAAACGTGATTAGAATGAGAAACTTGGAGAATGTTTATGGGCTTATCGAATAACAGTCAGAACTCCAACTGGTTTTACACCATTTTTATTGGTTTACGGATGTGAAGCTGTTCTTCCATTGGAGATCCAGATACCATCTCTTAGAATAGCCATTGCTAATGAGCTAACTACGAAGAATAATGATCGCTTAAGACTCCAGGAACTTGAAGGTTTGGATGAGAACCGTCTTCAAGCACAGCAGCACATTGAGCTATATCAAGCCCGCATATCTCAAACTTTCAATCACAAAGTTAAAGAAAGGGTATTTAAAGTAGGAGAGCTAGTTCTAGCTGTCCGAAGACCTATGGTCATGACTCATAAGAGTAAAGGCAAGTTCCAAGCTAAATGGGAAGGCCCTTATGTAGTTGAAACCGTATTCTCTAATGGTGCTTATAGGTTACCTAAACCTAATGGAGATTTGCTCATGATGCCGATCAATGGTAAATTCTTGAAAAAATATTATGTTTGAATTTCTTTTTCATTCCCCAGCTGCCAAGGTTTGGTTAAGCTGATTATTTATTCTCCCAAAAAGAATTTTGATTTTCTTTCTTCCCAGCTGATTTCAATTAGAAAAGATTTATTATCTATCATGTCCATATTACCTCTGAATAGATATTAATCTACTTCTTTGAGTCATTATTATCTATTATGTCCATATTACCTCTGAATATATATTAATCTACTTCTTTGAGTCATTGCAATCTATCATGTTTATATTACCTCTGATAGTATTGTACACCCTAAAAAGAAAAAGATTTATTATCTATCATGTCCACATTACCTCTAGATAGATATAATCTACTTTGTTGAGGTTTGAAGACTTATCATGTCCATATTACCTCTGATAATTATTTTCTATCTCATACCTATTTTATAAACATTTCATTCATTTCATGGTTTGAAATGTTACATCAGCAAAAGGAAGAAAATGACAGAAGATAAAATTCTTTATTGGGTACAAAAAATTTTAAGGCGGGGCAGATAGATCTTCAATTATTTTTTGCAATTCTGCTAGACGCTTTTCGCGAGAGCCCAATATAGTTGTATATGCTATGGATTGTCGAGCTTTCGTAGTACAAAGATGAGAGAGTTCGGCAAAATCAGCTATCATTTTATCCTTGGTCTATTCAAGAGTCTTGATATTTGATTCAGCACCAAAGATCCGTTCTTCCAAAATGGAACTTTGCCTCAAATATTCATCTCGATCTGCCGTCATCTGGTTTTGCTCCTCCATTAATCGAGCTAGCTCAACCTCGACTTCACGAATTTTATCATTTTGTTGATGGATTTTGATATTCATTGAGTCATAGGCTTCTTGGTGCTGCTCCAACAGGGGTTTATTCTCTCTCAAGAAGGCCCTTTCTACGGCAACCTTATTGTATATTCTTGAAGAGATTCTTTGAAAATAGTTTCCTGAGTTGTATATTCATTTATGAGAGCATCATAGTCAGATTGGACGAGGCTTTCAATAGTCCTACTTTACAACCTTCGACATTCTTTGATTGGCTATTCAAGTCCTTGGACTATCTTTTGCAAGGCTGCTGCCCTCTCAGTATCATTAAACATTACGATGTTGTCAATGGTGGTAGCAATCGCACTTTTCAAACTCTCATAACTGAGGCCTTTCTTGAAAACCATCTTGATCAATGCTGCCAAAGTTTTATAAAATATCTCAGTATGAATCTCTATCAAAAGTTACATATCAGCATTAGAGCTTGGTGTATCAGCAATATCTGCCAACCTCTTCTCCTGAAAACCAGAGACAGATGCTGTCGTCGCTGTGGTAGCAAGCTGAGTTAATGCTATATCTGTCATTGTTACCATGGCTAGTTGTTTCCCAGGGGTTTCTGGGACTATATCTTCAGCAACCTTTTCTGCCGCTTTTGGAGCTTGAGTTTCAGTGGTGCCGCCTTCTATGTTTGATTCAGACTCGAACACTACTGTCTCAAGAACCTGGTCCGAATTAGCATCAGTAATTGATGGTGTTACTGCTACATTTACGATCTCAGTAATCGGTTCTTTGGTAGCAACCGATTCTCTGAGCACTGCTGGCTCTACTTCTGCAGTCGGCTCTTTATCTCTTTTCTCGGCAAGAGAAGACCATTCTTGGCATGCCTCTCCTGCAGAATCTTTTGGTATCTCCACAGATGAAGAACCTTCCTCAGAAAGAGAGTCCTCTTTTGAAGAAGAACTTCCTTCTTCAGATTCTATTACCTCTTCAGGAATAGACTTTTGAGGAGGAGGAGCAACGGGTTTTGCCACAATGACGATCCCTATAAGGATTAAACAAGATGGTAAATATACAAAATCATAATACATATTTTTGTATATGTTCCAGAGCTGAAATATCGCCATTCCCTCGCTCCATCAACTAATTTTCTATAATAGTTGAAACTAGTGGAGGGATTACCAACGTAAAGCTGGTCATACCCGAACTGACGAGCAAACCGACTGGGTAGATACGGTTCGAAGATGTAGTTGTCTTCAGTTCTATACATCAGATATGAGGGTCTGATGAATATTAGACAATTAAAGACTGGCATATGTATCTCAGTTCTATCACGACCTACGTCTTCAAATTGCACACCAAAACAGTCGGCTGGAACTGGTGGTCGTGTGCAGAAAAAATTCCACCCATAGGAGAAGTTCAGTGCTGCCCGTGTATCTGTCACTGAAGTTGCCTTCCAGGTAGCTTTACTAAACTTCTGAAGGAATACCTCTACATCATTTTCAGGGCCTGGTGGTAATAAGCTACAGTTGTGATGCAGTAGCCATCCCATCAAATAAGTATAGGGCATCTCCACCCTAGGGAAATTACGGCGGTAGGGAGCATTATTGATCAATTCTTCACCAAAAGCTCGTAAACCCGCGTTCATCCGGCACACCATTGCCGATAATAGACTGAGTTTAGACTTGAATACCAAATGTACTGCTGGTCATAGTACGTTTCGGTGAATTCTGTCAACTGTACCGGTCCCTGTTACGACCCACCTTCGCAACCACAAGGAAAGAAAGGCCGCCAGCAATGCTTCCTTTGAGAGCTTTTGACTACCATGTTTTAAAAAGCTCAATATTTCAGTCCCCGCAGGAAATTCTCCAGCTTTGGTGGTTAAATACTTGTCCGGGGACTTATATGTGATCATCCAAGTATTTATCAAGTCGGCAGGAATTATTGAGCAAGAATTAATGGTTTGAGCCTTGCTGTCTTTGAATCTCTCTTTATCTTCCTTTGATACTCTATTCTTATGATAGAATAGATATGTTGTCCATTTATTGATATATGCCAAATTCGATCCACTTTCATACATAGTAGTGCAGATCAAATAATGACACATTAGCTCTTGGTATACCTCGACCAAGCGAGGGTTTTTCTTATTAATTTTTGCTAGTTCCCGGTTGGAGGAAACATACTCCTCATATAAAACTTCTTCCATTGGTAGCTTGGAGATAAATTGCATCTCATGGAGTGCAAAACCCATTTCGCCTACTGGGGTTACAAAGGTTCCGGTACAGCTGATATATAACTCCATCAGAGCTATGAACAGGTTATTGTTTATGGGTATGCCTTGACTTGTGGAGGCTACCGCTTCTAACAATCTGATGGCTTATAGTTCTGCTTTGAAGTTCTTTATGATCCAAGAGCTAAGTTGAACCCAATTTTTATTGTGAGGGGTCATCAACCCTGGAAGCCTAGGGTTGACTTGGGGATATAATACTGAAGCGTTCATAAACCTATTAATGAACATCAGTATCTGCACCGGCTGGATCAGAGATGAGCCCTCACTTGGTGTGAATCTAGGTAATAAGCCTGAGAAAGGAGTGACACTACCACTGGAAGTACTCGAATGATAGCCCATTTGGTTTTCATCCCTCTTGAATGTAATTCTTCTCGGTCTTCCATGACTGTTGGGAGTCAGATTCCAGATCATCTGCCTCGGATGAGTGGCGTGAACAAAAGAACAAAGGGTATAATCCCTTGGTATTGTTGGGAGATACATTGCCCTTTCCCTAAACATGAACACCCAAGACTCCTTCTTGGGGTTTGTCAGGATTGCCGCGCACACCAGAAGGAAAAGATGCGATTTGGGTCATCGTTGACAGGTTGACCAAATCGGCCCACTTTTTGCCATTCAAGGTGGGTACGTCTACAGAGAGACTGGCGGAGTTGTATATACGACAGATAGTCAGGATCCACGGAGTTCCGGTCAGCATCTTCTCAGATCGGGATAGCCGTTTTACTTTCCATTTCTGGAGGAGTCTGCAGACCAGCTTGGGCACTCAGCTCAAGTTTAGTACTGCATACCACCCCCAGACAGACGGACAGTCATAACGGACTATTCAGACCCTTGATGATATGCTGCGGACGTGCGTCCTGGACTTTGGAGGTTCCTGGGAGGATCATCTTCATTTGGTGGAGTTTTCCTACAATAATAGTTTCCAGGCCAGCATTGAGATGTCACCTTTTGAGGCTCTGTACGGGCGTAGGTGCCGTACACCCTTATCCTGGGATGATGTTGGTGAGCGAGCTTTACTGGGGCCAGAGATGGTTGTTAATACGGCCGAGAAGGTGAAGCTCATCAGGGACAGACTTCGCGTGGTGCAGGACAGACATCGGCACTGGGCCGATAGCCACCGGAGGCCCTTGGAGTTTCAGGTACAGATTAGAGTAGGATTAGATTTAGGTTTCCTTGTTTGTGATTTTTGATCATGTTGTTTATTATAATTAATTGAGACCTTGCTTGTGATTAGGTCGGAGACCAGGTTTTCTTGAGGATATCTCCAACTCGCGGTGTGATACATTTCGGTGGAGGCGGGAAGCTTAGCTGGCGCTTCATCGGCCCTTTCGTTATCAGCGGGAGAGTCGGTGACGTTGCATACATGCTAGACTTGCCGCCTGTACTAGTGGGGGTCCACAATGTATTTCATGTATCACAGTTGAGACGGTACGTGGCTGACCCTAGCCATGTGCTTGATCATTCAGAGATAGAGGTTGGACCTTCTCTCAGCTATCCAGAACAGCAAGTAGAGATTCTGGATCGACGGGAGAAGGTTCTGAGGAACCAGGTGATACCCTTGGTGCGCGTCGCATGGAGGCATCATTCTCCAGGAGAGTCTACCTGGGAGCGGGAGGATGAGATGTGCGAGCGCTACCCTTATCTTTTTGGACCGTGAGGTATGCTTTCTATCCTTCTCATCAGTTGTATTTCGCCTTTCAATTTCGAGGACAAAATTCTTTTAAGGAGGGTAGATTTGTCACTACCACATTTCTAGTGTGAGGGTATTTTGTCATTTTTGGGGTAATTTAAATTTATTAGAATTTATTTGAATTTATGAGAATTTTTAGGAATTATTTTGGAATTGTTTAGACTAGGTTGACTTTGACTAGTCTTGACCCTTGTAGACCAACTTAGGAGCTAACCCTAGTTAGTTGGACTTATTTAGGCTAAGTGACTCTAGTCTAACCTAGCATGACTTAAGTTAGTGGGTTTTGATTCATTAGAAATTGACTTAAGGAATTAGGAATTAAATGGTTTGAGAAATGGCTTATGATTTCACAAGTCATTTTGTGACTTAACCTAATAGGACTAGCTAACCTAGTTAAAACCCTAACCTAGCCCATCATGGCCGGCTACTAGGGTTAACCTAGGGATTCCCCTACTATATAATCCCTCATCAATTCTAGGCTAGCCTCCTTTCCCTAGGAAAATTATTTCAAGAAGAAAGAGGTGAGTTCCCATCCTTCTAAATTCATATAAAATCCATTTTAGGTCCTATTTCCCCCAAACAAGTTGTATTAGATTCTAATATTATTGTTCTTGCTGTTATTGAAACTTTGGTTCAGTTTGAGGTTGTTTTGATTGGATTGGGATACCAAGAGAGGAGCTCACAAAGGGGGTTTTTCATTGAAAGTTCATCAATAGGTAATCTTCTCATTTCTCCATGGATTTTCAATTTGTCTTCATGATTAGGAAGCCCTAAGGGTCCCCTAAGTGTCAGTATAGGTTTTGTATTGGGTATCCTAAGTTTCGTGTCCATTTGGACACGTATCATGACTGTAGTCTAAGTGTTTGACGAAATGCCCCAAAGGGCATTTTGATCTCGTTTGTGCATTATTTTTTAATAGGAATATTAGTTTTAATCTTGCTTACTAATTTCTATTTGTTTGTGGTAGTGTTCGTGTCGTTTCGTGTCGGATTCATCGTTTGGACACGCGTGTGCACACGCTCGCACGCGAGCTACAGTAATCCCCTGCTGCACGGGGTCTGTAGAGGACACGACACGTGGTTTCAGGACACGAAATTCAAGGGAAACCTAGGGGCAATGTCTGTCATGACATTCCCCAAGTTTTATTGGGTTTTGTATCGTGTCGGAGGAGGAATCAATCGTGCACGAGGAAATGCCTATTCTGTGCACTGTTAGTTCTTGCCACTGACACGACCTCGTTACTTTGGACACGACACGCTAAGACCTATTATAGGCTAACACACACTTAGCTGGACACTAGGTCTATCTTCTGACACGAGCAAGAGACACTAAGTGTCCTGTGTCGTATGCACGACACAAGTACAAGTGTGTACGAGGCAGTACACTCTACAGTGCACTGTCATGCCTGTTTTGAGTTCTGTGTATTTGGACACGCCATGTCCGGCCTTGGGTGACACGAAAGGGAGTGTGGGGTCTGTGCACATGGGTTGCTTCATTACCAATCAATAGATTCATGATTAGTTTAATTTTTCCTATTCAATTTCTCATTTAACCAAGTTACTGATACTTGCATTCCTGAGTAACTTCCAGTCTTTAAATTTGAGTTTTCCTGTTTAGTTTAACCTATTAATTACTGATATATGTATGTTTTATAAGCTCTAGTCTAATCTCCTGTGTGTTATCTTGTGGTGGTTGAAAATTGGGTGAAATATGGGTTTGAATGAACAAACTGAACTATAGTAGACTCTCACACTGTCACTACCTATCTAGACACATAACACACATTTACTTTCACACACACATGAACCCTCCACTGAAAAACTGAGAATTCAGGACTAGTGTATAACTGATTTAAGTTTTCCTATTTTCCTGTGCAGTAGATTGAATTTCAATCTAGTATTAGCCTTATGAAATCTGGGAATTGGTTTGGTTTAACTGAGATTCAATATGGGACTGTTTTAATAGGCATGTATGTATGGATAAAATCTGAGTTTGGGTTTTTGCCTTAAGGCTTAATCTGGAAAAACAGTGTACTGGAGTACACTGATTTTCCTTGGTTTTTCTATTGAACTTTGGTTTGGTGTTCCATTCAAGGCTTGGGTTATTTTGATTCTAAAATCTGATATTTAATGTATCACTGTCACTGTTAGAGTTGGACTGTTTTATGTGATTTCCAATAACTGTTTCAGACTTAATTGTTGAATTATGAACTTGGATTGAATCTAATTGTGACTGTCAACTGATTCTTAAATATCACCTTGAGTTACTTCCCTTCCTTATTGAACTGACTAATAAATCAGAGATTTCCAGTTCCTGTTATGAACTGAAATGATTGAGTTATATATTGATTCTTAACCCAGGAAGTCTCCCTTATAACTGTCACACACCCACACAAGTCACTCACACACACATGTTGCACACACATGATCTCACACACATACACATTGTATTGTTCACACCATCACACACTTTTGTTTTATCTAACACACATGCCTACTCTAAGTTCCTGTTGCAAGTGCTCACACACTGTCCTCTCTCTATATGTATATGAATGCCCTAGTCTCATATAGTTAAGTTATGTATGTAATATGTATACATATATAATATATGAAATGTTTTCCTATATATATATATATATATATATATATATATATATATATATGTAATGTTGAGCTATATGTATATATATATATATATCTATAGTAGGGTTGTGTGCCTTTTTGGGTATCTAGTATGGATGCCTACTTGGATGTATAGGTTGTATTGGTTATACCCATAGTATCATGTACATTAATTGTGTGAACTATATATGTGCATCTCATATATAGGTGGGTATGATTAGATTTCAATATATATACCAAGAGTGATAGGTTTTAGATATTGGTTGACTTGCTAGTCTAGTATAGACTAATGTGGACTAGTACAGACTAGTTTGACCTAGTCTAGACTTGGTTGGCCTAGTTTGACTTCTAGGGTTGACCAGAGTTGACCAAGAGTTGACTTTGGCCTAGATTGACCTAGAATCATGTAGAATGCATAGTAGGACTTCATTATACTATTTTGGACTTGTTGTGACTTGTGCTGTTCTGATTAGGAGCCAGACACCACTCCTCGGACAGTACCTTTCATATTGGACACTCGGATACAGGCGAGTACATTCTCTGATCATTTCATATCCTGCTTAGAACTATTTCCTGCAGTAGATTACTTTACTTGTACTGTCACGTTGGTCACACGGATTGGTACTATACAGATCCCTTCTTGAGATATTATCATTAGGGAGCATCGGGTACTCTATGTTCTGTGCGTTTTACTTACATAGCGTATCACTATGCTTCGTTGGTTCTTCGATCACTTGTGACATATACTCTTATGATCACAGAGTCTCATAGAATTCCCATTTTTGGACTACTATGTATCACCCTTTGGGGGCTTATCACCTTTCGGAGGCTTACCACCCTTTGGGGGCTTATCACCTTTTGGAGGCTTATCACCCTACGGGGGCATTACATAGTATCATAACATAACCTGGTTGGATCCTTGTGTACTGATTGGGGGTACGGGGGAGTAGAAATAGACATATGAATACTATCCAAGTAGTGTAGTATCAGAATCGCTTCCATAGTGTAGCATCAGAATCTCCTATGCCATTTACATGTCTATGTTGTATTCTGACTCACTAGTCACATATTAGTTCTCTATTTATAGTAGATATTTCTATTAGAGCTTTCTCTCTCTGTTTACATACTGCACTTCTTTCAGTACCTGTATCTTACTTTACTGCATAATTTTATCTTCTAACCTGCTATGAACTGTTGAGATGTACTGTACTCGCTCTTGTCCTGACTGGACCTGTTGAAAATATTACAGAGGACGAGGAGGAGGCTTGCCTGGATACTTACTACGGGGCAGCCTTAGATGACACCTACGAGCTGGACCCTCAGGAGGACCCAGCTCTAGCTGAGGATATCACCCCGATTGCCTAGATTAGATTAGTTAGGCTTATCTATCTTTTATGCAGTCTTGAGACATGTTTTAGCTAGACAATATTTGGAGTTCAGAGTTATATGTATTCTTTCATTCTGTATCTGAGACCATGTACTTCTGGATATTGCTGGGATTATCTTAGACTACTTTTTCATCTATTTATTTCCTTGAGATCTATTTCATATCGTGCTATCTCTTCCTTAGTTGTGATTGAGTTTTACTGCTATGTCATCCCCATTCGGGGAGTATAAAATGTTTAGAGATATATTGCTAGTTGATTGTTGACCAAGGACAGCGTTCTACCGTCGATACTGCGGCGTAGGCTGGGCGTTGTTACGTTCTTGTACCCTCACAGTGGGTGCGGGTCGAGACACATTTTTAGTGGTGGCCCATGCAGGTCTAGACTAGAAGTGTAGTGGTATTCGAATTAGAGTATCACTACAGCCTGCAGTAGGATATAGGATATTAATTTTAAGGTACTCAATCACCTTAGGAAAATTTCTTTTATTGCCATCTAAATCCTTTTGTCAGCTGATCCTTTGAATTATAATTGTCCGCCTTTGTTATTTTGCTTCTTTCTCAGAAATTGATACTCTTGTTTGTCTATCTTCAGGATGGTAGAGACTAGATCGCAGCGTGCCCTTCATGAGGATGCTATAGAGGGGACTGCTACCTCTCAGCCAGTACGGCGAGGCCAGGGGACTGCAGCTCCTGCCACCTCAGCTCGTATTGAGACATCGGCAGCCGCAGCAGGGGGTATGCATCCACCGACTCGGAGGCAGGACCCGGTCATTCCAGAGGATCCCTTCCAGCAGCCGCCTCCAGGATACGTGGACGCAGCTCAGATGTTCGCGTATTTCCAGCAGTTCATGGACAGACAGCAGGCTCGACAGGACAAAGGCATAGAGTTGGCCGTCACGACAGCCGCAGCTCGACCAGTGGTACAGCAGCCGAGGACACCGGGGATCGAACAGTTTCGGAAGATGAGCCCCAAAGACTTTTTGGGGACAGAAGGGATCCTATATGCCGATGAGTGGATCGAGCATATAGAGGAGATCTTCCGCTTGGCCAGGATTCCAGCAGACCTTCAGATCGAGGCCGCAGCTAGCCGGATGCGAGATCTTGCTCGCACCTGGTATCAGTCATACCCCAGGGTGTGGGTACCTGGGCAGACTTGGAAGCATTTCAGGGGCTTCTTCCCAGATTCAGCACTCAGAGCCTTGGAGTCGCAGTTCGAGAGCCTGGTCCAGGGGAGTCTATCAGTGGAGGAGTACGCCGGGGAGTTTAGCCACCTCGGCAGGTTTGTGGAGGGCTTGAACGAGACGGCAAAGGCCCAGAGGTTTCGGAAGGGTCTAGTCAAGGAGGTCAAGTCCTTGACAAAGGGCAACCGGGATGCTACGTTCGAGGAGATCTTGACGGGAGCCTTGCTAGCAGAGGATGATCTTGAGTTTAGGCTCAAGAGGGGGAGAGACCCAGTTGGAGGCAGCAGCAGCGGGGGCCAGGCCAAGAGGCCCCACTTTCAGCATCAGCAGCTGAGGCAGTTTCAGCCACAGCCGATTCAGCAGAGGCCAGTCCATCAGCAGCAGCAGCCGAGGCAGCATCAGCTGGGTCAGAGATAGGGTGGTACTTGTGGCTACTGCAAGAAGCCTGGGCACACCTTCAATGAGTGCCGAAAGAGGCTGGGCCAGTGCCTAGTATGTGGTTCAGCAGACCACCAGATGAGGGAGTGCCGCATAGGACGAGCAGCTCCGGGAGGTGGAGCCAGGGCTCCAACAGGCCAGCAGAGGGGACCAGCCCTGCCGACGCAGCAGCAGAGGTTCGTCCAGCCCCAACAGCAAGCCAGGAGAGGCCAGCAGGAGCGAGCTTTTGCCATGGCAGCTGGAGATACAGAGGTGATAGGAGAGCTGATTGTAGGTTCGATTCTTCTCGACTCCAGTCCAGCATTTGCATTATTCGATTCAGGTGCTTCGCATATCTTTATATCAGTATCTTTTACGATTATACACGGTATTATAGCTGAATCGTTGCCTAGGACTTACAAGATCACGACCGGGGGTGGCATTATCCTCGTGAGTGATGTTTGTAAGGGACGGAGAGTAGTTTCGGGAGGCCGTGAGTTGGAGGTGAGCCTGCTCGTAATGCCATTGTCGAACTACGATACAGTACTAGGCATGGATTGGTTGAGCAGGCATCATGCCAGTATTGATTGCAGAGGGGGTAGAGTTCTCTTTAGAGCGCCGGGGGAGCCAGAGTTCGAGTACTCCAGACGTCAGGCAGAGCAGAGCAGCGGAGTCTTCTGTGGAGTCTCGGTCGAGGAGCAGCCGATTCCCCACCCCTTGATAGCAGAGTATATGGATGTTTTCCCAGAGGAGTTGCCGGGATTGCCACCAGACAGGGACATAGAGTTCTCGATAGACTTGGTTCCAGGAGCGGAACCCATCTCTCAGCATGTCTATCGGGTGAACAACAGCGAGCTGGTGGAGCTAAAGAAGCAGGTGGATGAGCTACAGGACAAGGGCTTCATCCGCTTGAGTTTGTCGCCATGGGGCGCACCAGTGTTGTTCGTGCCGAAGAATGATGGGTCAGTAAGCATGTGTATTGACTATAGGGCACTCAACAACCTAACGATCAAGAACAAATATCCACTGCCGCGGATCGACGATCTATTTGACCTGTTAAGAGGAGCTCGAGTATTTCCTAAGATTGATCTGAGGTCGGGATATCACCAGGTGAAGGTGAAGGGGCAGGATATTCCCAAGACCACTTTTAGGACGCGGTACGGGCAGTTCGAGTTTTTGGTTATGCCGTTTGGGCTAACCAATGCACCAGCAGTGTTTATGAACCTTATGAACAAGGTGTTCCACCAGTATCTGGATCAGTTTGTGGTGGTGTTTATTGACGATATCTTGATATATTCCAAGACTGAGAAGGAGCACGAGGAGCATTTGAGGATAGTGCTGGAGACTCTCAGGAAGGAGCAACTTTAGGGAAAGCTCTCCAAATGTGAATTCTTCTTGGATCGGGTAGACTTCTTGGGGCATGTGGTGACTGGAGATGGTATCTCAGTTGACCACAAGAAGATTGTAGCAGTTGAGGCATGGACAGCGCCGACTTAAGTTGCAGAGATCAGGAGTTTCCTGGGGCTGGCAGGATACTATCGGAGATTCGTACAGGATTTCTCCCGAGTTGCAGAGCCGTTGACCCGGAAGGATGCTGAGTATGTTTGGTCAGAGGAGTGTCAGGCAGCTTTTGATGAGTTGAAGAAGCGGCTTACGATAGCTCCGATTCTGACATTGCCTTCAGGATCAGGTGGTTTCACTATTTATAGTGATGCTTCAGGGAAGGGGCTGGGTTGTGTGTTGCAGCAGCACGGGAAGGTGATTGCCTATGCTTCCAGGCAATTACGTCCCTATGAGAAGAACTACCCTAACCACGACCTGGAGCTGGCAGCAGTGATATTTGCTCTGAAGCTGTGGAAGCATTATTTGTATGGTGAGAGGGTAGAGATCTTCACAGATCACAAGAGCTTAAAGTATGTGTTCACTCAGAAGGAGTTGAACATGAGGCAGCGCAGATGGTTGCAGTTGATGAAGGATTTTGATATCCTACTTCAGTATCACCCAGGGAAGGCCAACGTGGTTGCCGATGCCTTGAGTAGGTATCTGACAGCCATGTGTTTGACCATGGATCGGCATTTGCTTGCCGACTTGGAGAGCCTGGGGATTGAGGTGATCGTGCCCGGAGTGCAGATGCAGCTATGGGGGATGCAGACTCAGTCAGACTTGGTGGAGAGGATCAAGTCGGCACAGTTTGAGGACATTGCTCTACGGTGCCTCTAGGAGCAGGTTCGATCAGGATTGCTGGAGGGCGAGTTTTCTCTTGCAGAGGATGGTGCCTTGAGGCACTGTTCCAGGTTATGTATGCCCAGTGGAGATCTCAGGGAGCAGGTTATGCAGGAGGCCTACAGATCTCGGTACTCTATACACCCGGGTGCCAACAAGATGTACCGAGATCTGCGGGAGCATGTTTGGTGGTCAGGAATAAAGCGGGAGGTGGCTCGCTTCGTGGCTAGGTATTTGGTCTGTCAGCAGGTCAAGGCAGAGAGACAGAGGCTCGGTGGATTGTTGCAGCCGCTGCCCATTCTCGACTGGAAATGGGAGCATATCACTATGGACTTCGTATCAGGATTGCCACGCACACCAGGAGGGAAAGATGCAATTTGGGTCATCATTGATAGGTTGACCAAATCGGCCCACTTCTTGCCATTCAAGGTGGGTACGTCTAAAGAGAGACTGGCGAAGTTGTATATGCGACAGATAGTCAGGATCCACGGAGTTTCGGTCAGCATCGTCTCAGATCGGGATAGCCGTTTTACTTTCCATTTTTGGAGGAGTCTGTAGACCAGCTTGGGCACTCAGCTCAAGTTTAGTACTGCATACCACCCCCAGACGGAGGACAGTCAGAACGGACTATTCAGACCCTTGAGGATATGCTGCGGACGTTCGTCCTGGACTTTAGAGGTTCTTGGGAGGATCATCTTCATTTGGTGGAGTTTGCCTACAACAATAGTTTCCAAGCCAGCATTGAGATGTCACCTTTTGAGGCTTTGTACGGGCGTAGGTGCCGTACACCCTTATCCGGAGATGATGTTGGTGAGCGAGCTTTACTGGGGCCAGAGATGGTTGTTGATGCGGCCGAGAAGATGAAGCTCATCAGGGATAGACTTTGCGTGGCGCATGACAGACATCGGCACTGGGCCGATAGCCACCGGAGGCCCTTGGAGTTTGAGGTACAGATTAGAGTAGGATTAGATTTAGGTTTCCTTGTTTGTGATTTTTGATTATGTTGTTTATTATAATTAATTGAGACCTTGCTTGTGATTAGGTCGAAGGCCAGGTTTTCTTGAGGATATCTCCGACTCGTGGTACAATACGTTTCGGTGGAGGCGGGAAGGTTAGCCAGCGCTTCATCGGCCCTTTCGTTATCAGCGGGAGAGTCGGTGACGTTGCATACAGGCTAGACTTGCCGCCTGTACTAGTGGGGGTCCACAACGTATTTCATGTATCACAGTTGAGACGGTACGTGGCTGACCCTAGCCATGTGCTCGATCATTCAGAGATAGAGGTTGGGCCTTCTCTCAGCTATCCAGAGTAGCCAGTGGAGATTCTGGATCGACGGGAGAAGGTTCTGAGGAACCAGGTGATACCCTTGATGCGCGTCGCATGGAGGCATCATTCTCCAGGAGAGTCTACCTGGGAGCAGGAGGATGAGATGTGCGAGCGCTACCCTTATCTTTTTGGACCGTGAGGTATGCTTTCTATCCTTCTCATAAGTTGTATTTCGCCTTTTCAATTTCGAGGACAAAATTCTTTTAAGGAGGGTAGATTTATCACTACCACATTTCTAGTGTGAGGGTATTTTTATCATTTTTTGGGTAATTTAAATTTATTAGAATTTATTTGAATTTATGGGAATTTTTAGGAATTATTTTGGAATTGTTTAGACTAGGTTGACTTTGACTAGTCTTGACCCTTGTAGACCAGCCTAGGAGCTAACCCTAGTTAGTTGGACTTGGTTAGGCTAAGTAACTCTAGTCTAACCTAGCATGACTTAAGTTAGTGGGTTTTGATTCATTAGAAATTGACTTAAGGAATTAGGAATTAAATGGTTTGAGAAATGGCTTGTGATTTCACAAGTCATTTTGTGACTTAACCTAATAGGACTAGCTAACCTAGTTAAAACCCTAACCTAGCCCATCATGGCCGGCTACTATAGGTTAACCTAGGGTTTCCCCCACTATATAATCCCTCCTAAATTCTAGGGCTAGCCTCCTTTCCCTAGGAAAATTATTTCAAGAAGAAAGAAGTGAGTTCCCATCCTTCTAAATTCATATAAAATCCATTTTAGGTCCTATTTCCCCCAAACAAGTTGCCTTAGATTCTAATATTATTGTTCTTGCTGTTACTGAAACTTTGGTTCAGTTTGAGCTTGTTTTGATTGGATTGAGATACCAAGAGAGGAGCTCACAAAGGGGGTTTTTTATTGAAAGTTCATCAATAGGTAACCTTCTCATTTCTCTATGGATTTTCAATTTGTCTTCATGATTAGGAAGCCCTAAGGGTCCCCTAAGTGTCAGTATAGGTTTTGTGTCGGGTATCCTAAGTTTCGTGTCCATTTGGACACGTATCATGACTGTAGTCTAGGTATTTGACGAAATGCCCCAAAGGGCATTTCGATCTCGTTTGTGCATTATTTTTGAATAGGAATATTAGTTTTAATCTTGCTTACTGATTTCTATTTGTTTGTGGTAGTGTTCATGTCGTTTCGTGTCGGATTCATCGTTTGGACACGCGCGTGCACACGCTCGCGCGCGAGCTACAGTAATCCCCTGCTGCACGGGGTCTGTAGCGGACACGACATGGGGTTTCAGGACACAAAATTCAAGGAAAACCTAGGGGCAATGTCTGTCATGACATTCTCCAAGTTTCATTGGGTTTTGTGTCGTATCGGAGGAGGAATCAATCGTGCACGGGGAAATGCCTATTCTATGCACTGTTAGTTCTTGCCACTGACACGGCCTTGTTACTTTGGACACGACACGCTAAGACCTATTGCAGGATGACACACACTTAGCTGGACACTAGGTCTATCTTCTGACACGAGCACGAGACACGAAGTGTCCTGTGTCGTGTGCACGACACAAGTGCAAGTGTGCACGAGGCAGTGCACTCGACAGTGCACTGTCATGCCTGTTTTGAGTTCTGTGTATTTGGACACACCGTGTCCGACCTTGGGTGACACAAAAGGGAGTGTGGGGTCTGTGCACATGGGTTGCTTCATTACCAATCAATAGATTCATGATTAGTTTAATTTTTCCTATTCAATTTCTCATTTAACCAAGTTACTGATACTTGCATTCCTGAGTAACTTCCAGTCTTCGAATTTGAGTTTGTCTGTTTAGTTTAACCTATTAATCACTGATATATATATGTTTTATAAGCTCTAATCTAATCTCTTGTGTGTTATCTTGTGGTGGTTGAAAATTGGGTGAAATATGGGTTTGAATGAACAAACTAAACTGTAGTAGACTCTCACACTGTCACTACCTATCTAGACACATAACACACATTTACTTTCACACACACATGAACCCTCACACTGAAAAACTGAGAATTCAGGACTAGTGTATAACTGATTTAAATTTTCTTATTTTCCTGTGCAGTAGATTGAATTTCAATCTAGTATTAGCCTTATGAAATCTGGGAATTGGTTTGGTTTAACTGAGATTCAATATGGGACTGTTTTAATAGGAATGTATGTATGGATAAAATCTGAGTTTGGGTTTTTGCCTTAAGGCTTAATCTGGAAAAATAGTGTACTGGAGTACACTGATTTTCCTTGGCTTTTTCTCTTGAACTTTGGTTTGGTGTTCCATTCAAGGCTTGGGTTATTTTGATTCTAAAATCTGAGATTTAATGTATCACTATCACTGTTAGAGTTGGACTGTTTTATGTGATTTCCAATAACTGTTTCAGATTTCATTGTTGAATTATGAACTTGGATTGAATCTAATTGCGACTATCAACTGATTCTTAAATATCACCTTGAGTTACTTTCCTTCCTTATTGAACTGACTAATAAATCAGAGATTTCCAGTTCCTGTTATGAACTGAAATGATTGAGTGATATGTTGCTTCTTAACCCAGGAAGTCTCCCTTATAACTGTCACACACCCACACAAGTCACTCACACACACATGTTGCACACGCATGATCTCACACACATACACATTGTATTGTTCACTCCATCACACACTTTTGTTTTATCTAACACACATGCCTAATCTAAGTTCCTGTTGTAAGTGCTCACACACTGTCCTCTCTCTCTATATGTATATAAATTCCCTAGTCTCATATAGTTAAGTTATGTATGTAATATGTATACATATATAATATATGAAATGTTTGCCTATATATATATATATATATATATATATATATATATATATATATATATATATATATATATGTATATATATATATATATATATATATATGTATATATATATATATATATATATATATATATATAATATATATATATATATATAAATATATATATATATATATATATATATATATATATATATTTTATATATATATATATATATATATATATATAGTAGGGTTGTGTGCCTTTTTGGGTATCTAGTATGCATGCCTACTTGGATGTATAGGTTGTATTGGTTATACCCATAGTATCATATACATTAATTGTGTGAACTATATATGTGCATCTCATATATAGGTGGGTATGATTAGATTTCAATATATATACCAAGAGTGTAGGTTTTAGATATAGGTTGACTTGCTAGTCTAGTATAAACTAATGTGGACTAGTACAGACTAGTTTGACCTAGTCTAGACTTGGTTGGCCTAGTTTGACTTCTAGGGTTGACCAGAGTTGACCAAGAGTTGACTTTGGCCTAGATTGACCTAGAATCATGTAGAATGCATAGTAGGACTTCATTATACTATTTTGGACTTGTTGTGACTTGTGCTGTTCTGATTAGGAGCCAGACACCACTCCTCGGACAGTACCTTTCATATTGGACACTCGGATACAGGCGAGTACATTCTCTGATCATTTCATATCCTGCTTAGAACTATTTCCTGTAGTAGATTACTTTACTTGTACTGTCACGTTGGTCACACAGATTGGTACTATACGAATCCTTTCTTGAGATGTTATCCTTAGGGAGCATCGGGTACTCTATGTTCTGTGCGTTTCACTTACATAGCGTATCACTATGCTTCGTTGGTTCTTCGATCACTTGTGACATATACTCTTATGATCACAGAGTCTCCTAGAATCCCCATTTTTGGGACTACTATGTATCACCCTTTGGGGGCTTATCACCTTTCGGAGGCTTACCACCCTTTGGGGGCTTATCACCTTTCGGAGGCTTATCACCCTACGGGGGCATTACATAGTATCATAACATAACCTGGTTGGATCCTTGTGTACTGATTGGGGGTACGGGGGAGTAGAAATAGACATGTGAATACTATCCAAGTAGTGTAGTATCAGAATCTCTTCCATAGTATTGCATCAGAATCTCTTATGCCATTTACATGTCTATGTTGTACTCTGACTCACTAGTCACATGTTAGTTCTCTATTTATAGTAGATATTTCTATTACAGCTTTCTCTCTCTGTTTACATACTGCACTTCTTTCAGTACCTGTATCTTACTTTACTGTATGATTTTATCTTCTAACCTGCTATGAACTGTTGAGATGTACTGTACTCGCTCCTGTCCTGACTGGACCTATTGAAAATATTACAGAGGACGAGGAGGAGGCTTGCCTGGACACTTACTACGGGGCAGCCTTAGATGACACCTGCGAGCTGGACCCTCAGGAGGACCCAGCTCTAGCTGAGGATATCACCCCGATTGCCTAGATTAGATTAGTTAGGCTTATCTATCTTTTATGCAGTTTTGAGACATGTTTTAGCTAGACTATATTTGGAGTTCAGAGTTGTATATATTCTTTCATTCTGTATCTGAGACCATGTCTTTTGGATATTGCTGGGATTATCTTAGACTACTTTTTCATCTATTTATTTCCTTGAGATCTATTTCATATCGTGCTATCTCTTCCTTAGTTGTGATTGAGTTTTACTGCTATGTCACCCCCATTCGGGGAGTATAAACTGTTTAGAGATATATTGCTAGTTGATTGTTAACCTAGGACAGCGTTCTATCGCCGACACTGCGGCGTAGGCTGGGCGTTGTTACGTTCTTGTACCCTCACAGTGGGTACGGGTCGTGACAAGCGTAGAGGCCAATTTCTGTACGTAGGTGACAGTTATTCTACCAGCCTGCGTAGAGACCCAATATTGGTGCTTTTTACGCACAGAAGACAGACCTATATAAAGACTTCTTTTTTAAAGAAGAAGGACTAGGTTTTTCAGGCCAGATATCTTGAAAGAATTCATACTTTCATAGCAAAGTAATTTTCTAGAGCATTTCTCTTCAACTTTTCCTTAAGAACAAAGTGAAGCAAAGTAGGAAAGCATTCGACCGTGCCATCAGTTCCAATTGAGTAGATACCTTTCTGGTGACTTAGTTCTTCCTGTTGTTCATCTCCAAGCAGTTCTCTTCATCATCATCGTGTGGTCCAAGGAACAAAGTGATCGCTCTCAGATCAGACTTTTATAGCAATATTCCCCAGAATTTGCTTGTACTTTTGTACAATTTCTCTCGTTTTCTTCTAAAAGCCTTAGGGCATTTTGTTAAGTGAAACAAAAACATATTTATGTGCCTTCCTGCACCACCTGTTGAAGCTTCACTGAAATTCTTAGACTAGGCTACACACCATTTGGGCTCAGTTATTTATTGATATACAGTATTGGAGCTTCACTGAAATTCTTAGCATTAACAGTGTTCCAATATAGGCTAGTATCAGAATTGCATACCTCAATATCAGAGTTGCATTGAGCCTTAGCCTCTATCAGAGCTGCATTATTCCCATAAACATCTTTATATTGCTCATCACCAGCATTGGCCAACATTGTCACCGGAACAAGCTTTCTAGATTGCTCATCATCAGAACCAAGTATCAGAACTGTTAGGAAGCAGGAAGCCCCATTGGATAACTCAAGTAGAGAAATACTAGATATAATCATAGTATATTCGAGCAACAAAAGACATCATAGCCCGGGTGTAGCTCCAAAGCAAACATCCTACAGTCAGCATGTTAAATACAGTTGGCCTAAGCCTGTATCCAGCAATAAAAAGGCTCAAGTATCAGAGTTGAAATCCCCCCACTGACTGAAGAACTTACCTCTAAATAGATTAATTCACCTTGTCCTTTATCTCAATTGCAGTCGTATACCTCATATGAAGTATAAAATGAAGGTTAATTTTTTTACACCCACACACACAAAATGGAAAGAAAACAATATTACTTACCAGGTGTCGAAAATCCCTTTACTGGCTACTTGAATCTACTTGAATCGATTAAGATCGTTTTCACGAAATTAAATACACAACATCGTAGCCTCTGCAAGCTTGAGATTTTGAATTTACAACTGAGGCAGACACTCATGGAATCAATTAAATACAACATATACATTATGAAACATATCACTACCAAGGGATGTTTCAACAACTATTTTGCATGTAGCAAAAGAACTCAAATCAAATTACCATATAAACGGATGAATGACTTCCTATTTATGAATGTAAGAAAACTGAAAGAACCAATAAGAATATCATGTAAACAAATTGGATATTGCAAAATATAATATGGTAAGCAGCAGAGTATATAAACATAAACAGAAAGGCACCTAAAACCAAAACATATACCAAAATAGTAATGATATAAAAAATTTCAGAGAGATGACTAATAATTGAGAAGGCAGAAAAACGACCATTTATTTTTAATAAATTTAAACCAAAACCTGTACCTAAAACCAAAACATGTACCAACAGAGCATAGAGACGAGACTAATATATATGTATATGAGAAGGAAAATTCATACCAGAATATGTATGACCGAGTTATATAAGAACCATAGGCTCTATCACCTACAATTGCTATATCATGATGTAGACCCTTAGTCTACAAAGCTAATGAAGGAGTGTTAGACTAGGCTACACACCATATGGGCTCAGTCATTTGGTGATATCCAATATTGGGGATTCAAATTCTTACCATTAGCAGGGTTCCAATATAGGTCAGTATCGGAACTGCATTCAGCCTTTGCCTGTATAAGATTTGCATTATTGCCATAACCATCTTTAAATTGCTCATCACCAACATTGGCCAGCATTGTCACCAGAATAAGCTCTCTATATTCCTTATCATCAAAACTAAGTATCGAAACAGTTAGCAAGCAGGAAGTCCCACTGGATAGCTCAAGTACTCAAGTACTAGAAATAATCATAGTATATTCGAGCAACATAAGACATCATAGCCCGGGTGAAGCTCCAAAACAAACATCCTACAGTCAACTAGTTACTTACAATTGTTAGTTAGGCGAGTCCTATCCAACAATAAAAAGGCTCAAGTATTAGACTGAAGAACTTACCTCTAATTTGGATGAATTCTGTAACACCTACTTTTCTAAAATGAGGGTAATTTTAAACTTTTATAATTTTGATAATTTAATATTAGGATTTAATCATGTTAATGATTTTTGGTGAATTTTAATTAATTTAATAATATTTAAAATGTTGAATTGTGATTTTGATGGTTAACTAGTGTAACCCTAGAATTGCTAAGCTTAGAGACTAACCATGACCATGGAAGCCTAGTTATGTGATTAAAATTACAAATTACCACTTTTTAGCCTAAGGATATTTTGGTCATTTTTGACTTTTAATGAAAATGAATTTTCATTAATTAATTATGTGCTAATATATTTGTTAAGACTTAACCTAGAAGTTGCCTTAACCTAGAAGTTGCCCTAACCTAGATATTAGTCATGAGCCTAGATATTAGATTAGAAGCTTCCATCATGACAAGATTAGAAATATCTAGATATTATTGTAGTAGGATATTTTTCTTAAGATATTTGTAGAAAGAAAGCCTTAGGATTAAATTGAGCCATTGATTGGACTTGAATTTATGTGGAGAAGCCTTAGCCACACATCTATCATTGCCAAAACCCTAATAATCCTGTAGTTGTCCAACCACATAGTCCCCCCTCCTATAACTATCAACCTATATTGTTCTTGCCTCTTTTTAAATACCTACAAGAAACCCTAATTAGTTCTTCCCCAAACCTTCACCAATTCTTCATTTCAACTCCAAATTGGACCAAATCAATTGCAACACACTCCCTAGTGTAGAGGAATCTATTGGTGGGTAGCTAGCAAGGATTTGGAAGCTTTGGACCGTTGCAAGTTGGAGGAGAAGTCTCATTCCTAGGCTTTTTATTGAGATTTGACTCTCAAAAGGTAATTAACCCTAAACTCTTTTAAAACTCTAATTTTTCTTCATAGTTGTATACATCTAGGTACCATACCCCTGTAGACCAAGTTTGGTAGGATCTCGTGTCCATTTGGTATGCATATCGGACACGTATCGGTATTTTTAGATAGGTGTTCGATGAAATGTCATCGTAGATCTTTTCTTCTTATTTTCTGTAATAAATTACATGTTTGCGTAGCCCTTAGCATGCTGATCACGAATCACTAACTCAGAGCACGATTTGGGTTCGTATTCGTGTCCAAATTGTACACGTATGTACTGTACGAGATCTCGTGCGCGTGTCCTGCTGCCATACTACTATTTCTCTTGACACAGTCCAAGTGGACATACGCCACTCGGTGGACACCTTGGGGCAATGACTGTCAGGTCATCCCTAGAGTCTCGTACGACCTTGTGTCGTGTCGGACACAAAATTTGACCCGTACTGGTTCTTTACTGAACCGAGCCTCCCAGTATCGAGCTACTGATACATGTTCGACACACAAGCACATGTCGTGTTGGACATAATTCAGGCTGTCCACCGTCTAGCCCTATATCCCCTCTAACCCTAGACACGGCCACGTGGACACTCGAGCACTGTATCGTGTCTTTTTTAACACAACATCTCAGTACGACACTTGCTTTTATACTGCACTGTCAAGTTTGTTCTCTAGTTTTTGACACAGTTTTGGGACACGTTTTGGATACACACTCTACACATTGTACACTGACACGTTGACACATGTATGAGTTGCATTACCCCCATGTTTTCATATGTAATTCGAGAAGTATATGCATGTATCAGTGGTTCTTCGAAATGTTGAGATATAATCTCAGTTTTAAATTGGTTTTGTGGATGTTTTCATTGGGTTGATTCCAGTTCAATGCATTCTCTGTTGATTTGGTTTGTAAACATTTAAATAATTTTGGTTTCAAAATGTTTGGGTTTCGAATTTGCATTCCCAGGTTTTAAAACTGTGAAACTTGTTTAGATTTTAGTTATTGTTTTATTCTTAGGATTTAATCTTGAGTTCCTGTGAAATTTGGTTAACCATTGTTTTTGAAATATTAGTTTTGATATTATTTTAGTTTAGTAGCTATTCACAGGATGTATTGAATGGGTTTGTGAACTTGGTTTCAAATTACTGAGTTTGATATATGAACATGTAAACTGAAACATTACTTGATGATAAACTAAGTTGATAATTGGATGGGGTTTGATGTTAAATAAATATGAATTGATGTTCACTGATTAACCTGTAAACTGAAATTGAATGTAAACTGAGTTAAATAAAATGAATGTTTGAAACTATGAATACCTAAGAATAGGAAATTATTGAGTTGGTTTCATTCAAATTACATGTTGACAGTTAACTGTCAACTGGAAACATTGGGATTGAGTTTGATTGGATAACATATAACTGAGTTTTCGAAATAGTGTACTTAAACCTGAGATTGAAAAGTAAATATGGGATTTGAGTCATAGACTGATATTGGGTTTTGATATGCTAAACTAAGTTGTATGTTAACCTGAGAACTGAGAACTTAGTTTGAAATCTGAGATTGTATGCATGTATGACATCTGAGAATGATGAGTTGAACTTAATATATGTAAACTTATTTGAATGTTAATTAGGATGTAATACAACCTGAGCATGTACACACCCCTTACCTTTCTTTCTATCTCTCTATATCACTCTTGCTATCTCTACCTATATGGTTTTGTTAGCATTACTTTAGGATTTGGTCTTGATTTTTGAGTTAACTGTGCACACCACTGTCCACTCTATACTTGACACACACACGCTATCTCTCATTCTTTACACATTTCACTATTTCCCTCTCTATGTATTTGATATATATGAATGTGATATATATATATATATATATATATATATATATATATATATATATATATATATATATATATATTGTTTAGACCTAAAAGAAAATATATATATATATATATATATATATATATATATATATATATATATATATTGTTTAGACCTAGAAATATCTAACTTAGACTAGTTTGACCTTGTAGACCAAACCCTAGCTAGTTTGACCATGGTTGACTAGAGTTGACCTAGTTTGACTTTAGAGTTGACCAAAGTTGATCAAAAGTTGACTTTAACCTAGATTGACCTAGAAACCATGTAGATGCATTGTACACTTCATTTATAACCCCTTTGTATATATCATGAATTGTGTTGATCTAAATAGGACTCAGATACCTCGTTTCGGATAGTATTTTCTCACAGATATTCAGATCGCAGGCGAGTACATTCTCTGATTGTTTTATACTTGTCAAGACTTATATTCTTGCTCTAGATCACTTTACTTGATGCTATCACGATTGTTATCACGGATTAGTACTATATGGATCTTCTCTTACGATGTTATCCCCCTCGGGCACATCAAATACATATTCTCAAGTGCTTTTCACGAACATATTATATTTATTGTACACCCCTATTCATGTATCCTCTTGTGTAATCTTGTACTCTCATGATCACATGAGCCCATGGATAAACTATTGTACAGGTAACGTAACTTGATTGTATCCTTGTGAATTGATTGGAGAGGGTAAGTAGGAAATGGTTATGCGATCAAATCCCCTATTGTATAAAATATTGTATATGTCCATTGTGCCCTCGTGTATAATAGAGTCCCATTTATTGTATAACCTAACCTGTTTACATAACCATATTGTGCTCTAAATTACTAGTCACTTACAGTTCTTACTTATCATGTATATATTTCTAGTTTACAAATATGTCTCGTTTTCATGTACATCTTCTTACAGTTCATGTATCTTACTCTTTTGCATGCTTTATATTTTCTGCCATGATATGAACTGCGTGAGATGTATTGTGCTCGCTTCTGTCCTGACTGGACCTGTTAAAAATATTACAGATGATACCGAGGACTTCTACCAAACCTACTATGGAGCCCATCTAGATGACACCTGTCAGTTGGACCCACAGGTGGATCCATCTCTAGCTGAGGACGTCATCCCTACTGCTTAGACTAGATTAGCCAGGCTTTATCTTATTTTTATTATGTTATTTGTATTGACTTTAGAGTTGTATTATTTCTGTATGTTTGTGATGTTGTGTCATTTAGACACTTAGACTTTCCTTTTGTTTGAATGTTCTTTTTTGAGATTTCATATCTATCATATTGTGTTATTTCCATCTTTAGATTGTGATTGAGTTGTACCTTTTGTGTTTTGTCCTCTGTTCAGAGAGTATATCATATTGTATTTTAGTTTGTGATAGTGACCTAGAACAGTGTTCTACCACCGACACTTCGGCGTAGGCTGGGCGTACCTACACTGGTTGCGGGTCGTGACATATTTTTAGTGGTAGCCCATGCAGGTCTCGAGAGTCGCAACTAGTACAATTTCATAGTGGTACTCGAACTAGAGTATCACTACAGCCTGTGGTAGGATATTGGATATAAGTTTTGAGGTACTTAATCATATTTAGGAAAAATTCTTATCTAAATTCTTGCCTTCTAAAATTCTTGTTGAAAATTGCTTCCCTTTGAAATAAACTGTCCTCCTTTGATTATATCGCTTCCTTCTCAGTATTGATTTCCTTGTTTAGTCTGTCTTCAGGATGGTTATGGAGACACGATCTCATCGTCTCGGCCAGGAGGATACTGCCGAGAGGTCTGCCACCTCTCATTTGGCTTATCAGATTCCTGAGACCGTAGCTCCCCTTATTCCTCCACCTGTTCGGAGGCCGACCCCAGTTATTCCTGAGGTACTTCAGCCATAGCAGCAGCCACTTACGGGATTAGTTGATGCTGTACACCTCTTTTCCTTAGTAGAGTAGATCTTGGAGTCACATCAGCAGCAGTAGCAGCGCCAGACTGCTGACTTCCGTCAGGGCATAGATGATGCCCACCAGCTGGTCAGGACAACCGTAGAGCAGGTGACTGCACAGCCACAGGAAGGCCAGATCCAGCAGTATCAGCAGCGGATGCCAGGCATCCAGGATTTTTAAAAGATGCGTCTGAGAGATTTTCGCGGTACCGAGGGCATCATATATGCCGACGACTGGATTGAGCACATTGAAGAGATTTTTTGTCTCGTATTGATACTAGCGGGGATTCAGGTGGAGGCAGCTGGCAGTCAGATGCAGGACCTTGCCAGGACATGGTATCAAACAGACCCCAGAGTGGAAACCGAGGGACAGACTTGGTCAGCCTTCAAGATGCTGTTTAAGGAGTAGTTCTCAGCACGACACTTTTATACTATGCACTGTCATGTTTGTTCTCTAGTTTTCGACACAGTTTTAGGACACGTTTTGGACACACACTCGACACATTGTGCACTGACACGTTGACACATGTATGAGTTGCATTACCCCCATGTTTTTATATATAATTCGAGATGCATGTATTAGTGGTTCTTCGAAATATTGAGATATAATCTCAGTTTTAAATTGGTTTTGTGGGTGTTTTCATTGGCTTGATTCCAGTTCAATGCATTCTCTGTTGATTTTGTTTGTAAACGTTTAAATGATTTTGGTTTCAAAATGTTTGGATTTCGAATTTGCATTCCCAGGTTTTAAAGATGTGAAACTTGTTTAGATTTTAGTTATTGTTTTATTCCAAGGATTTAATCCTAAGTTCCTGTGAAATTTGGTTAACCATTGTTTTTGAAATGTTAGTTTTGATATTATTTCAGTTCAGTAGCTATTCACAGGATTGATTAAATGGGTTTGTGAACTTGGTTTCAAATTACTGAGTTCGATATATGAACATATAAACTTAAACATTACTTGATGATAAACTAAGTTGATAATTGGATGGGGTTTGATGTTAAATAAATATGAATTGATGTTCACTGATTAACCTGTAAACTAAAATTGAATGTAAACTGAGTTAAATAAAATGAATGTTTGAAACTATGAATACCTAAGAATAGGGAATTATTGAGTTGGTTTCATTCAAATTACATGTTGACAGTTAACTGTCAACTGGAAACATTGGGATTGAGTTTGATTGGATAACATATAACGAGTTTTTGAAATAGGGTACTTAAACCTGAGATTGAAAACTGAATATGGGATTTGAATCATAGATTGATATTGGGTTTTGATATGCTAAACTAAGTTGTATGTTAACCTGAGAACTGAGAACTTAGTTTGAAATCTGAGATTGTATGCATATATGATATCTGAGAATGATGAGTTGAACTTAATATATGTAAACTTATTTGAATGTTAATTAGGATGTAATACAACCTGAGCATGTACACACCCCTTACCTTTCTTTCTATCTTTCTATATCTCTCTTGCTATCTCTACCAATATGGTTTTGTTAGCATTACTTTAGGATTTGGTCTTGATGTTTGAGTTAACTGTGCACACCACTGTCCACTCTACACTTGAGCGCGCGCGCTCACACACACACACACACACACACACACACACACACACACACACACACACACACACATAATCTATCATTCTTTATATATTTTACTATTTCCCTCTCTATGTATTTGCTATAAGTGAATGTGATATATATATATATATATATATATATATATATATATATATATATATTTAAGAAAAAAAATATTTAAGAAAGACCCGTCCATTTTATTCAGTAAAGGCTCAAACTGTCGAAGCCTGTACAAGTATACCTATGGCCAAAATGCCGACGCCTATACAAGTATACCACTCAAAACACAAAACCAAACAGGTAGTCTAAACGAGGATAGACTCCCAAAGACTAGTCTGTCCATGCGAGCAGGCGTTCCGAATCTTTCGGCACTGCCTGATAACCTCCGAATTAGCCTATCCGCATTGTACTGGTGACCTTCATACCTGGCCTTATTTCGGTTCTTCCATAAGACTCACGTGGGTGTAGCCGTAACGATCTGGTGGCCGTGAGAGGCAAATGCCTACCCTGCTAATAGATCGTGAATGCTCCCGCCCACCTGATTATGCCTACAATGCTGGGATAGCGCGGTCCAGACCTGAGCATGTAGGTCCCCTTGACTGAAGATATGGTCAACGGTTTTTGTTTGACGTGCTGCACAACAATTACAGGCGAAGGCTAAACTGAATCCCATAGAGTACATGTTGTCGTCGGTCGGAAGCTTCTTTCTAATGTCTCTCCAAATCAGGACAGATCATTTCTTAGGAATACATGTCTGCCAGAAGGTGTCACTGATCGAAGAAGGTACCCCTAGATCGCAGGCCACCTGTCTAGCCGAACGAAAATAGAAGTCGCCAGCCGGACTAGCTGACCATCATAACTCATCATCTTCTATGCTTATCTTCAGTCTGTATCGGTGAACATACTCCTCCACCTCTTCTTCGGCCCATTCGTGGATCTTGCTCCAATCCCAGTCGTTCCTGTTCGCATCACGTAGGTATATGATCCTGCTGTGTGCCGGAGCCTCGGGGAGACGGTGAAGCAGGGTATCTCCTGTCCAACGTTCTTGGAAGGTAAAGGATTGTCCATCACCCAGGTGCAGACGAATAATCGGTTCGGCCATATTACGCCCGTTGATGATGCGCCGCCATTCTGCGGAGGATCTACAGTTGGTGGTCGCCTGTGACGGGTGAACGTGCTTGAAGTATCTAGCCTTCATGAATCTTGTCCATAAATTTCTACTCGTTCGAAGCTTCCACCACAACTTCATCGAGAAAGCGTCAGTGATGTGAGAGATTTTTACAAAGCCCAGACCTCCATCCTCCGTGGGTTTGGCCATAGTGTCCCAGCTCGCCCAACTGTGCTTGACGTGCCCACCGCTGTATCCCCAAAAGAAGTTGCTAAGGATGTTCTCGATCGAGGTCAGTACCTTCATGGGAGGAGAGCAAGCGGTGATGGTGTATATGGGGATGGATGTGAGCACGTGATTAATGAGGATCATCTTGCCCCCCGGGGATAGGGTTGTATTGTGCCACCCCTCCAGTCTTATTCTGATTTTGTTGATAAGGTCTTCGAAGATACCGATATTAGATCTGTCGTACACATGGGGGCATCCGAGGTATTGAAAGGGAGGGTGACTAATAGAGAACGGGGTGATGTCGGATAGACAGGTCGCGTTCTCTCTCTTGATGTTGTGGTGGGCGTAGATGAAACTCTTTCCGGGGTTTACCTTCTGGCCAGAGCAAGACGCGTATCTTTACAAGGTGTTATGAACTACTTACACCGACCCGACATCCCCGGAGGAGAATATGAGGATGTCATCTGCATAGGCTAGGTGGGTGATTATCGGGCAGCCGCTGGCAGTATAGAAGGGATGGAAGTTAGGGGTTCTGATCATCTTATTCAGATTTCTACTTAGCGCATCCGCCGTGATGATGAATATGGTAGATGATAAAGGGTCTCATTGTCTGACTCCGCGACTAGATTTGAAGAATCCGTCGGCTTGGCTGCTGATAACCGTGGAGAACCAGGAGTTGCTGATCGATCTCCAGATGATGTTGATCCAGGATTCCGAAAAGCCAAACTCCCTGAGGACCCAATTCATGAATTGCCAATCCACCATGTCATAAACTTTTTCTTTGTCAAGTTTGATCGCAATGTTGCCACCTCTAGCGGGAAGTTTCATGCAGGTGATTAACTCTTAAGCAAGCATGATGTTATCCTGGATGTTTTTGTCTCTGACGAAGCCGCTTTGTTCCTCGGAGATAATCTTGGGGAGCAACTCAGACATGCGAGAAGCGATGATCTTGGAGATGATCTTGTTGGTGAATGTGCACAGACTAATAGGCCAAAGTCCCGAAAAGTGTCGGGGTTATCCTTCTTTGGGATGAGAATAAGGTTGGCAGATGGTATCGCCTTAGGGTAGGTAGCTCCTTGGAAGAAGGCCTTAGCCGCTTCATGAATGTATTTCTTGATAATGTCCCAACACTCTCTGAAGAATATACCGGAGAATTCGTCTGGACCAGGCGCGCTGTGGGCATCCAGGGCCCAGACTGTATCTTTGACTTTCTGTTCGGCTGGAGGAAGATCCAGCTGGAGGTTATCAGCATCGTTGATGAGGTAAGGGATTTCTGCCAGAAATATGTTGTCTCTTTGTACCCGCTCTTTGGTGAACATCTTAGAGTAAAATTGGGCAGCTGCCTCTTGGATGCCTCGTTGGTTGCTGATGATGTTACCCTATTCATCTTTTATCTGATGTAGGGTTAGTTTCTGTTTGCGGCCATTGACGCATGCATAGAAGTAGGCCGAGTTTTTGTCCCCCTCACTATCCCATCTGAGTCTCGTTTTCTGTTTCTAAAATTCAGTTTCGAATTTTAGCTAGAATTTGAGGATGGTTTTAGTGAGATTTAGGGCGGTCCTGGCTTCAGCCGACCTGTTATTGGCAAATAAGGTCTTGGCTCTGGTGACATCATCTTCCGCGATGCGAACTTCCTGAAAAATGTCTCCGTAAGCCTGCTTACTTCATGTCGTCAGAGCTTTTCTGGTAGCCTTGAGCTTGTAAGCCACCCTAATAAGCGGGTCTGGGGAGTCCGCAAGGTTCCAGGCTTCCTCCACCACGTGTCGGAATTGAGGGTGTTCACTCCAGAAGTCGAGGAACCGGAGGTTCTTTTTAATATGATGGGAAGTATTTCTCATCTCCAGCAGGATATGCGCGTGGTCTGATTCGGTTGCATTAAGATGAGACAGTCCAGATGTTCTCTCCATATCTTGCCAAAGGTTGTTCGTGAGAGCCCTATCAAGCAGGAAGTATTGTCGTCGGTCACCTTCTTGCATGTTGCACCAGGTAAACTCGTTGCCGGTAAATTGGAGCATAGCCAGGTTGGCGTGGAAAATGAAGTTGTTGAAGTCTTGCATGGCTGTGTGGGAGGGCAGCCTACCGCCGGATTTCTCCTCTCTGCAAGTGATGGCGTTGAAGTCTCCAATGCAAAGCCAGGGTCGGTTGATGTGGACATCAAGAAGGTCGTCCAAGAGTTGTTTGTGCTCTGCCACATCACAGCTGCCGTGGACCGCTGATAAGATGGCGCATTTGGGAAGAAAGGGGTATTCTATCCAGCACATTAGGGCTTGTCTGGAATCTTGGATGACGCCGATTCTGACGTCCTTCGAGCAAAGGATCTAAATGTCGTGGTTGCCAGCCACGGCGTAGGTGAATCCTAGCTGTAGATGAACGGACTTTATTTTCTTGTGGGAGATCTTCGGTTCAATGACAATCAAGATGTCGATTTTGTGAAGTTTCCTGAGACTTGTTAATCGTCTCTTGGTTGGTTTGTTAGCCAGGCCGCGAACATTCCAGGATAGGATGTTAAGCATTAATGTGGTTGGTGGAGGAATTTTTTATCTGCTTGGTTGCGGGTCTGGTACAAATGTTCGATATATATATATATAAAATATATATATATATATATATATATATATATATATATATATATATATATATATATATATATATATATATATAATTCACATAATCAAATACATAGAGAGGGAAATAGTAAAATATGTAAAGAATATTTACATATTTCAATATTTCCCTCTCTATGTATTTGATTATGTGAATTATATATATATATATATATATATATATATATATATATATATATATATATATAGTGCTATGATGTAGTTTGTGTGCCTTGTTAGCTAATGTGGTTAGCTATGAGTTGGTTTAACAAGTGACTATTAGGCTATGTGTTAGAAAGTTTATGGTTTACTTGGTTACTTGTAGGCTTGACTTGTTTAGATCTAGAAATGTCTAACTTAGACTAGTTTGACCTTGTTGACCAAACCCTAGCTAGTTTGACCACATTTGACTAGAGTTGACCTAGTTTGACTTTTAGAGTTGACCAGAGTTGACCAAGAGTTGTGAATGTGATATATAATTTATTTATATATATATATATATATATATATATATATATATATATATAGTGCTATGATGTAGTGCTATGATGTAGTTTGTGTGCCTTGTTTGCTAATGTGGTTAGCTATGAGTTGGTTTAACAAGTGACTATTAGGCTATGTGTTAGAAAGTTTATGGTTTACTTGGTTACTTGTAGGCTTGACTTGTTTAGACCTATAAATGTCTAACTTAGACTAGTTTGACCTTGTTGACCAAAACCTAGCTAGTTTGACCACAGTTGACTAGAGTTGACCTAATTTAACTTTTAGAGTTGACCAGAGTTGACCAATAGTTGACTTTGACATAGATTGACCTAGAAACCATGTAGATGCATTATACCCTTCATTTATAACCCCTTTGTATATATCATGACTTGTGTTGCTCTAAATAGGACTTAGATACATTATTTCAGACAGTATATTCTCACAGACATTCAGATCGCAGGCGAGTACATTCTCTGATCGTTTCATACTTGTCAGGACTTATATTCTTGCTCTAGATCACTTTACTTGATGCTGTCACGATTGTTATCACGGATTGGTAATATATGGATCTTCTCTTGCGATGTTATCCCCCTCGGGTACATCAAATACATATTGTCATGTGCTTTTCACGAACATATTGTATTTATTGTACACCACTATTCATGTATGCTCTTGTACAATCTTGTACTCTCATGATCACATGAGCCCATGGATAAACTATTGTACAGGTAACGTAACTTGATTGGATCCTTGTGTATTGTTTGGAGAGGGTGAGTATGAAATGGTTATACGATCAAATCCCCTATTGTATAAAATATTATATATGTCCATTGTGCCCTCGTGTATAATGGAGTCCCATTTATTGTATAACCTAACCTGTTTACATAACCATATTGTGCTCTAAATCACTAGTCACTTACAGTTCTTACTTATTATGTATATATTTCCATTTTACAAATAGCTCTCGTTTTCATGTACATCTTCTTACAATTCATGTATCTTACTCTTTTGCATGCTGTATATTTCCTGCCATGATATGAACTGCGTGAGATGTATTGTGCTCGCTTCTGTCCTGACCGGACCTGTCGAAAATATTACCGATGATACTGAGGACTTCTACCCAACCTACTATGGAGCCCATCTAGACGACACCTGTGAGTTGGACCCACAGGAGGATCCAGCTCTAGCTGAGGACGTCATCCCTACTGCTTAGACTAGATTAGCTAGGCTTTATCTTATTTTTATTATGTTATTTGTATTGACTTTAGAGTTGTATTATTTCTGGATGTTTGTGATGCTGTGTCGTTTAGACACTTAGACTTTCCTTCTGTTTGAATATTCTCTTTTCGGATTTCATATCTATCATATCGTGCTATTTCCATCTTTAGATTGTGATTGAGTTGTACCTTCTGTCTTTTGTCCTCCGTTCGGAGAGTATATCATATTGTATTTAGTTTGTGATAGTGACCTAGAACAGCGTTCTACCGCCGACACTACGGCGTAGGCTTGGCGTACCTACTTCTCGTGCCCCTACACTGGGTGTGGGTCGTGACAAATTCACCTAGTGATCCTTTATCTCAATTGCACTCGTGTACCTCGTATGAAGTACAAAATGAAGGTGAATTTTTGTTACACACACAAAATGGAAAGAAAAATAATAGTACTTACCAGGGGTTGAAATCCCCCCGGTTGGATACTTGAATATACTTGAATCGGTTAAGAGCATCTTCACCTATGTCCCATTGCATTAAAAAACCAAACAACCACGTAGAAAGAATATAGATTGTAAAAAATAAGGGAAATAAAAATACTTCTTAATTATAAGACATGTCAGTAGTGTTCAAAAAAATATTAGAAATAACAATCGAGATACTTGTAATTGTTCACATGTAGACAAAAGGCAAAATCTCTTCAATAAATAAGTGGATCTCTAGAAAAGTATATCTCTCAGCTAAGCATATCTAACACATAACTTAGGATGCACTACAAACCCTCTAATTCCAACTTCTCCAAAGGTCTCTGCAAAACAATGGTTAGCTCTAATAGTCTTTTCATTTGGCAAGAGGATATTATCTAGCACCGCCTTTATATTTGAGCTCAATATAGGACGTCCATGTGCTATTTTGGAACTATCACCTTTACATGTTATAACAGTAGCAATGACATCACCCTCATTGTTCACTAATGAACATGGCATATCACGAGCAACTTCTAATTCAGATAAACCTTTGTCCAACGTGTTCGAGGAAACAACTGTTGTTGGTACTGTAGGATCAGCTATAGGATCAGTGAACTCACAATGATGAATTCCATACGCATCATTGACCAATTGCTCCATCCTAGGCTGATCAACCTCTTCGACATCGTCGACGATGTCCGTAGGGGTTTTTTTCCTTTTCTGCCACTAGTTTTTTTCCATGAAAATGCCATATTGTATAGGAAGGATCAATGCCCTTACTAAGAAAATGATATGAAATATCATCAAGTGGCTTTAACCCTTTCCCATTCTTGCAGTGCTTACATGGACACGAAAATAAAGTATTTCCATCAGCATTTTTCACAACAAACTCCACAAAATTATTGACTCCTTCCAAGTATCGAGATGTTTTACGGTCAAAATCTTTCATCCACTCTTTATCAATTTCAGAAGACATTATACTAAATGGCACTAAGCGCTCCTACACAAAAAAAATTAATCATCTCGGAGTGACAATTTAAATATGGAATAATTGAAAATGTTGGCAAGAAGAGGAAATACTATAAAATATGAAATTACTTTATAGTCATGTCCTATTACTTACAGGAAAAAAGTACAATAACATTGACGTAATTAAAAAACAATACCATTGATATCTAAGAAGCAAAATAAATGATATAAAATGAACAAAATAGAAATAGGAATTAATTTATGGTCATGTCATATTACTCAGAATGCAGATAAGCTAAATAGGAAGGCATATAGGTCATCAATATGAACAATTAAGCACATAGTTATATTCAATATTGGAATCTTTAGTAACCCAAGTGATATCGAGATAATATGCTGAAAATATAAAAACAATTAGGATACCATGCTAAACAAAGACATAAATAATTACTAAATTTTTCTATATTAATGTTATTTCTTGCTTATTTATTTTCTTGATAAAATCTTGACAAAAAAATAGACAAAATAGGGCAAGAAAATATCGAGAAGGCAGAAAAAATAGCCAATTATTTTTTCTTAAAAAAATCCTAACAATAGAGATGAGAGATTTGTATGTTCTTAAAAATAAAAATCTTAGGATTTGTGTACTTAGAGATAATGCACACGTTAGAAACAATTATATCAACATGTTTAGCCCGCTAAAAAACATGTGTTTTGGTATAGTGAAATTACCTAATCTTTAGAAACCCCAACTGAATGTTGCATTTACAAGTTAAATGCATTTAACTAATGAATTTTTTTAGAGATTAGATCCTTTTAATCCTATAATTAACTATTCCATGATTGAATCTGGTATAATCAACCCCATATCATAAAATATTTTCATTATATGTGTTTTTTGTATAGAAATTATGAAACTTTTACAGAAAAAAATCACAATAATGCAATAGTCACCGATTGATAAAATCTTTACAGAAAAAAATTACAGACAAAATATGGCAAGAAAACATTGAGAACGCAGAAAAACACATCCAATTATTTTTTCTTAAAAAAACCTAACCAAGGAGATGAGAGATCTGTAAAATAAAAAAATAACAATCTTAGGGTTTGTGTTCTTAGATGATTTAAGGCAGAAAAACATAAATCTCATGCAAACAAATCCTCATTGATCTCTCAAACAATAAAGAAAATAACATAAAATAATTTAGTCCCCAAATATGTACTACTAAAACTAATCGCCAAATACAAACCCTAGGCAGAAATTATACTAAAAAAAGTAGGAAAAGTAAAAAAATAAATTTTGAGAAAACAACATACGAAAAAGTAGAAAAATTATACTCACATCCTGAGAGCATGCAAAAGATATTTCTATTCTCTATTCACAGACTATTAAACTACTAACATCTTCAAAAAAAATTTAGGATATAGATAGATAGTAGAAAGTAAATTACAAAAGTAGAAAAATTATACCAACAACGAGAAGATCCTGAAACCACTGCGAGCACAAGAACTCCCAGAAGTTCTTTAGGATGGATAAAGCCCACCAGAGAAGCACAAGGAAAGAGCCAAAGAAAAGCACAAGGAGAGGAGAGAGATCTCTCTCCGTTCTCTTTCTTAGGAGGTGCAAATTTTCTTCAGACCAAATTTCTTGGAATACTGAAAAGTGATCGGATGTATAGTGAAAATAGTGGAGTGCGTGCAGACCAAAAAATTGCAGGACAGCTGGAGGAAAGCCCGTACGCGAAAAAAATGGAGGGATTAGTGAAAAGTAGAGTGACGTTGCAAGCATGGTACTGTACAAGTCTGGGCTGTGGGTTCACATGTGATGTTGGGAACGCAACCCAACAGTGGACATTTATTAATGTTGCTCTTCCTTTTATTCTTTTAATATTGCAATGAGTAGTTGCAACAGTTAAATTATATTAAAAATTTGCAATACTTCACAAAATGTTGCTTAATTGGTTGCAACTTTTGAAACGTTTTATAATTGTTGCAAGATTGAAACAATTAATAACAGTTGCAACTTAGGGTTACAAAAAGTGCATTTTGGTGTAGTGGTTCCTTGGCATGCTATCATGGTTTGGAGCACCTATGAAGGGTGAGGATCAGTACGTTGCACGTGTACTGGTGGGTGACTAATTATGTTTCGTGCTCTCATTTGTTTTAAGAAATTACGTGATCATGAATATGTATATATTTGGTGAACTTTTTATCCATCCTAATCAATTCATGAAAGCATTTGAAAGGCACAATTAGCATAATGATGATAGATCTTGCCCACGACAGAGCCTGCCATTGTAGTATAAAGCTTACCATGTTCTTCCTTGTCATGTTGATAATGATGAATACAATAGAGTGCATTTGTGAAGGTCACTGGCATGACAAAACATCTTGGACATATAGTTTGGTAAGACAGGGGTCCTTCAGCACGGGTAGCACGCCTCGTTGAAAGCTACTGCATACCGTGGCATGCATCTAGAACAGCTATCCGTGTTTCTTCCTAGGCCGAATCGGTCTCGTATCCCCGAGATATAGTCCGAAGAAACAATCGCCCTTATGTACAAGTTTTCCATGACCGTGCTAAGCTAAACAAATTATTCAAGGCAGTTTCAAGGTATCGCTGCACGTTTATTTAATCAATTTGATCTTTGCTTAGCAAATTTCTATATAAGCATGGTATATGTAAGCACATAGCAGTTGTATGATAAAGCAGTTCTATTGTCCGTATACGTGAGATGTGCAACAATTCATTTAAAGTAAGCATTTGTGTCATTGCATTTACATCTAATATGGCATATTTTTTGTGTCATCGATTGGTTAAATAACAAGAGGGTCAAGGGGAAGAAGGGTCAGCCGTTCACCTAGATTATTTGAGTGAGAAAAGAGACCCGTTGGTTGCGCTTAGACGACACCTACGCAATCACCTTAAATTACATAAGCAACTGATCAGAATACTGCCCTATTTAATGAGTTCGATTTGAAATACGAAGTTCGAAGAACGCAAGCCATAACCGTCGAAAACATTCATAAAAACACATTCAGAAAACCAGAGCCAATGAAACAAGTGTGGCATAAAAAGTAGAGCAACGAGAGGTCTCTTCCGACTCAGCCGTAGAGTCCATCCTCGAGGCGCAACCCGCTGAATATGGGACTTGATTTCAAAGAAGTCATTCCATAATGGGGAAATGGCCTTAATTCAGTCAGTCTCGTTCAATCGATTGAATCAATCTCGATCAATCGGTTCCGACCAAATCGATAACAACAGTACTCCTTTTTTGCGCACCTCATGGACAGGAAATGGGCATAATGTAGGGACGAGGCACTACAGTAGCTATGATGTGTTTATAGTATCAATAAGAACAAAATATTTATCTTAAAATTAACAAAAAGTAATAAATAATATATAAAATTATGTCTAAATATATTAAATATACTTTTCTATTTCAATATTACTTGGGTTTCTGAAAGCAAGAACTTGAAATTGTTAAAACTGTTTGACACTTGTACTTATTATTATAAGAAGTATGAAATCGTCTAATGGCCTAAGTTTATTATTATTATTATTATTATGAACTATTCCAATCATTATTTAACTTTCTTTTTTTATCTATTTGTCTGGAACATCAGTTTTATTTTTCTGGATATGGAATATCAACAGTTTTATTAGTATTTTATTATAACATATATTCTTTTTGATCTTAAATTTTATTTATTATTTTATTTCTTAAATTTTGGGTTGAAAAAACTATTGTATCATTATCGATGAAAAAAATATAATATGAACATTAAGTTTTGAGGGCACACACTTTTAAAGCTCGCTCAGGTTTCAAAATCTAAAGTACGACACTACAAATTATATATATATATATATATATATATATATATATATATATATATATATCTTCCGGAGCTCCCCTCCTGTGTGCTCACGGTCGCCCCGGCCGGCTTGCCGCCTTCGTGCGGGCTTCTTCCCCTCCTTTCCTTTCTCCCGTTCCTTGTCTCCATTTTCTCCGGGTCCCCCTTCCACCTCCTTTCGGTGTTTTGTGATTTCCTCCATGGCCGAGGCAATCTCCGGTGGCCAGCCGCTGCCCCCGCCCTGGACTGCTTCCAAGCTTGCTATGGTGAGATTTGGGCGTCAGGCACCCCCCCGCTCTTCCGGCCGGTTCCTTGGCCGATTTAGCTTGGCTTTTCGCCTCTCAAGCGTCCGCCCTTGACCCCTTCCCCTTCTCCTCGACGGTCTCCGACCAGTAGCGGTCCGGTCTCGTAGCTCTCGTGTCACTCAAGGCATTGCAGGTGGGCCTATTCCCCTTGGGCAGTGTGCCATCCCTCACTTCGTGCAGTGTGCCGCACCCTTCTGTTGCCAGCCTGGCCGCTGGGATCAAGGCACCACTTGGCACAGCCTTGGTTTCTGTACCTTTTTCTGGCACCTTCAGAGCATTGGCACATCCTCCGAGCGAACTTTTGGCCCTGGTGCCTCTTACGTTTAGTGGCTCTTACTCCTTAGCGCAACCCCCTTGCGGGTTCGTGCCCCTGGCGCACGCACTCTCTGCGATAGTGCTGCCCCCTGACCAGTCGTTGACAAGTGCTAGTGCGCTCTCAATGTTTGGCACGGGGTCCAGCGCTATCCGACCAACACCATCCATCGATCTGGAGTACTCGTTATCGCCATACATGTCCTTGGTGACTGCCTTTCCGATGCTGCCCTGCGGCAGGGTGAGAGCATCGTCGGGCACTGTCTCCTCACATCCTCTTCTGCCACCTTCATCCTCTGCAGCCCTGTCCTATGCCGACAAGCTCAGGCCCGATCGTGCTGCCTCGCACTTCGAACCGGTCACAGACATAGAGTTGTCTGACTTCGAGTTTGATAACTTAGTGGACATCCAAGACATTATTGTGCCCTTTTTACCGGCCGAAATCTCCTTACCGTCAGCTTCATTCCCGTACACCTTCTTTCTTAAGTTATCTTCTGGATGCCCGAAGATTTCCTGGGTCCAGGAAGAGATAGCCAGCTTGGGCATCTCATCGGGCTACAGGGTAGCACCCATGGACCCTAAATACTTGTTTCTTCACCTTTCATCCGAAACTGATCACAAGAATGTTTGGATTAGAGGATCGGGCAGGATCGACAATCACATGATGAAAATTATTAAATGGACTCCAGATTTCAACACCTCAGTCGATTCAACGATTCTTTCTGCGTAGGTCACTTTCCCAAACCTTCCCCTCATTTATTTCTCTCCAGCTGCGATGAAGAGGATCGCCAACTCCTTCGGGACGTTCGTCACTATGGCAGAGGAGACTAGAAACCACTCTAAAGGCAATTATGCTAAAATATGCATGGAACTGGACCTTTCGAAGGACCTCCTCAATCATATCCAAATTTCTCTCGACAATAAGATGCTCACCCAGCGAATACTATACGACAACAACATCTTCTGCAAACACTGTCACATGAGAGGCCACACCGTCGAGCACTGCCTTCTTGCATACCATGAGCTGAGGAAGCAGGCTACTCGCAAACTAGCTCCTACCAAACCGACCAAGACAAATAATTAATCCCCTCTCCTACCTCTATCCAGCACCCACACTCGGTTCGACATGAGTGTCGGATCCTCCCGCAACCAAGCTCTAACCTCTCTAAAGAGGGCACTAGTCCCCTACAAACCGTAAGCTATCAACCTTTCCAACAAATTTGATATCCTTGCCGCTGAACCTCCAGACACCTCACATGATACAACCCCCCGAGATGTGGAAGACTACAGTAAGTCAGCGAATTGCGGAAGTACTAGACATGAGGTACGTCGAACGCGTAATCTCTAGAGCTTCATACGGAACCTAACAAAAAGGAAGACCCTACAAATTCAGAGCAGGAAGCACTCTCCACACCCCTCAAAGAGACAACCATTCACCCAGACATGCTAGCCAATATCGGACAGGCCCCAGTTGCCAGGATAAAGTAGGCCACAGACGTTGGATTCATCAGCAACAACAACTACTTTGGGGCCTTGGTAGAAATAGCCGGAGAAGAGTACTTGCACCCCAATGAGGATACTGTCATCAACAACAAGAAGGACGAAAAGGATATAAAAACCTCCAAAAAACCAAACAAAAGCAGTACTAGTGAGGTCCCAAAAATGGTCACCCGATCGGCTAGGAAACTCACACCCCCCACTCCAACATCCATAATGCTTAACATCCTTTCCTGGAATGTTAGAGGACTTGCGAACAAACCCACCTTGAGAAGACTTAATAGTCTCAAGAAGATTCATAGAATCGACATCCTAGTTATTATTGAACCTAAAATCCCTCAAAAGAAGATCAAATCCATCCAGATGCAGCTAGGGTTCTCCTCCGCTATTGCAGACTGCCATGATATTTGGATCTTCTCCACGACTGAGGTAAAGATTGGCATCATTCATGACACGAGTCAGGAACTATCGTGCTGGGTCGAATACCTCATGCTCCAACACCGGCCTCCTATCCGTTGTACACGACAGCTGCGACATCACCGAACGAAAATAGCTTTGGGAGACTCAGAGTGTCACCAAATATAACCACATCAACCTCCCTTGGCTCTGTGTAGGCGACTTCAACGCGGTCACTAACAGGAAGGAGAATCTGGGGAGCCGCCCTCCCCCCACGTCGGCCATGCATAATTTCAACAACTTCATATTCAACTCCTATTTGTCCCCATTCCAGTTCTCCGGCAATGCCTACATGTAGTGTAACATGCAGAAAGACAATCGGAGATAGTACTCTCGCCTTGATTGCACCCTCGTCAACCCTCAATGGTTGGATATGGGTATCATCTCTAATCTTGAACACCTAAACGTGACAGAATCCGACCACTCTCCTCTACTTATTCAAATCAGCAGAAACTCGAATATAATAAAAAAGCTTCTGCTTCCTCGACCTCTGGAGTCATTACCCCCAGTTCAGAAATAATGTGGCCACCACCTGAAATAGCACCAATGCTCTCGACCCCTTTCGTTCGCGTGGTAACTAAACTTAAAGCCACCAGAAAAGCGCTCACACATTGGAGCAAAGTAGCTTTCGATGACATCTTTCAAGCTGTTCGCAACGCGGAGGACGACGTCACCCGCATGGAGATTATGTTCGCCCGTGACAGATCTCCAGTGGCTCGTGTCACTCCCGTTTCCCGTTATACGTATTTTTGTATACGTATACGAGATTTCTGTCAATTATCAGGTGGACCGTAGTTAGACTTGTTTTGCTTAGCCTAGTCTTGGTTTAATCTTGACTTGGTTTATTTGATTGGTTTGGTTCAATTTGACTTTGTTTGGCTTGGCTTGAGATGGAGAGGGTTGATATATAACCCAACTCCTTCTCTCTCTCTCCTCATTGACTTCTTTATTTACTTCTTCATCTTCTTCATTTACTCCTCCCACCTACCAAGTCCTAGGCAAGTGCAACTTGCTTCATGATGGAACTCAAGTTTTATTGTTCCATTCTCTTCCTAATATAATTTTAAGCCTCCTTAGAACTTAACATTTTTGGGTTTGATGGATAAATTTTTGTAGATCTAAGTTTGTAGCCTTTTCGGTTTTCTTCGGTTTTGATCTACCAAACTTCATTATTTTCAAGTTTTGATTGTTCTATGTTGTAGAGAATTCAATTTTATCCAAAATGGACCTTTGAAAAGTTAGATTTTGACTTGTTTTTCGGAAGTTATGGCCAAAATAAGATTTAGACATTTTTTAGTTCATTTGTCCTAAATCTGGCAGGGACGATGAATAGTGCCGCATGCCTTGCATAGTACCGCATGGATGCATAGTGCTGTAGGAATGAATAGTACCGTATAAATGAATAGTGTCGCATAGCTTGCATAGTACCGCATGGATGAATAGTATCGCAGGAATGAATAGTGCCGTATGGATGCATGGCACCGCAGGAATGAATAGTGCCACAGGAATAAATAGTATCGTATGGCTTCATAGTGCCGTATGGATGCATAGTGCCTCAGGAATGAATAGTGCCGCATGGCTTGCAAAGTGTCGCATGGATGCATAGTGCCGTATGAATGAATAGTACCGCAGGAATGAATAGTGTTATATGGCTCGCATAGTGCCACATAGATACATAGTGTCGTAGGAATAAATAGTGCTGTATGGCTTGCATAGTGTCGTATAGTGCCTATTTTGGCTGTTTTTATCTGTTTTATGTCCTATTTGGCTGAATTGTGGCCAAAATTTCTTCCAACTCCCAATATAAAAGTTGTATATATTTTCCTTGGCTTCAAAAATATGTTACTAGATATTTTATACAAGTTTCTCTCATTCATGATAATGTAAGGATAAAACACGATAGTGGCCTGTTAAGGCATACTCTTAACCAGTAACAAGTAACATGACATGATAGTGGCCCATTGTGGCGCACTCTTAACAGGCAACCTTTGTATGATAATACATGATAGTGGCCCGTCGTGGCGCACTCTTGATAAGTAAAACTAACATGATAATCTTGATATGTTATTGTGACGGCTATCTTGACTTGCTAAGTAACTCTTGTCTTGACACTATGGGTGTTTGTGCGTATATAAGCTACATGTCTCGTCTTGCATCATGTCTAGGACATAAATTCCTGGTTACCACGATCAGGGATTCATACTGAATCTAACTAGGATAATGACTAGATTAATCAAGTATTTTATTAAAAGATTTCCCAGCTACATGCAGTCCCGTTATCTGGGTGCTCTAATTGGACTTGTAGCCTGCCGTCGAGTAGGGCATATTTCCAGTATACAGTCATGTGTTGCACCCCCAAGTCACCTAATCCAACTCTCTCAACTTGCTACTGGATAACCTGGATTAAATTTGCAGGGCTTGTGGCTGTTGGAACATCTCATTGCATCTTGTTAGTAATTAGGCTTATGATAACCCTAGTTAGTTAAAGTATCAAGTCGTACTCATTGTTTGGCCGTGATTGATGGATGGAGTCCAGTCCAGACGGTGCCAGTACATGGTTACTTCAGTTCATTTACTGTTAAGCTTTACCTTATCGATAATCGGTCAGGGACAAAGTTTTATTCAGGGGAAGGGTTACAACCCCGATCCTTGTCTGGTTTACGGGTTGTAACTTGGTTACCGAAATAGTTCTTTAGTTACCTTATCGTTTATCATCCTGATTTCTTTAACTCATGTCGTTTATTATCCTTTATGTCTCATGTGCTAATATGCTGGTTTTAGTCCTTAAGTGAAGCCTCTCTTTTGGCACTTGCTCTTTCTGGGGTCTGACCCAGCTGGTTTTGTATGGCCAGATTTTGGAGTAGCACCCAAGGATCTTCCAGTCTTCTAGCCAGATGGTGAACACTAGACGCAAACCTGGCAACGAGTGGGTTTTATTTTGCTCTTCCACTCTATTGTAAATTATTCTTTTGAGGCGTTTAACCGCCAAACAAGTGTTAGCTCGTGTTAAATTTATATTTCTGTCTGCCTAAGGGCTACAACATGATTGACAAATCCTAGGGTTGATCATCTATGACTTAAACTCTTGCTAGTCTTCACATTTTGTATGGCTAGCTTCATGATCATCTGAATATGTAATATTTGGGACATCTTACTTTGTATGTCTGATGATCTGCCATCTTGTTATATTACTTGCTTGCTTGAGATTGAGACACTAGGCTTGTTCTTGACCATAAGTGACTGTTGGCTTGTAGTAAACCCTCATGCATCTAGACAACCGTGACCGTATTGCGAGGTGGGATTCACTTCAATATACGTAGCTGGCTGTGTCTGTCCCTCGTATTCTGGTTCTGGGGCATAACACGGTTTAAGTGGTGGCCCATGCAGGTCTTGTAATTCAAGATGTGTAAGGGTTTCACTGAATAGATGTCTCAATCAACACGTGCCTTCTAATCTTTTCGAAATCTTGACCTGATTACATGCTTATATCCTCGATCTATCATTGTCCTTCCTTATTGTTCCCTATGTCATTTCTTTAGCGGCATTATTCCTGGTCCTACCGATCAGCAAGGAGAAGCACCTCCAGTGAACCAGCAGCAACCTGGAGACCAAGTCTAGCACTCTGGAGTGGCCTCTCGAGTCATGCATTCCCGGGATCCAGAGCCCCAGTTCAATCCGTCCAGCCTGACAATGGAACCATGGTGGGACTCATTCAGGAATTTCTTGCATCACAAGATTGTCGGGGCGATGCCCTACACCAGACAGTACAAGATGCCATGGGCAGAGTTGGTTACCCAGGGAACAAAGCGGCCAACAACTTCAAGCGTCTGAACCCTCCTTTCTTTGACGGCAGTGAAAATGCTATCGCTGCTGACGCGTGGCTTCAGGACATAGAAGTTATCCTGGAGGCAGCTAGGATTCCTGAGGAAGAGAAGGTGGCCGTTATGCGCCTGCGGTTATTGGACTTAGCCCGCAGCTGGTGGGCGATGCTAGCAGTTGGATTACCGATGCCTGTCTCGTGGGCGGTATTCAGCAACAAGTTCCAGACCAAGTATTTCGATACAGTAGCTCGTTATGATCTGCAGATGAGATTAACCAATCTTAAGCAGATGCATAGGACGGTCGATGGATATGCGGCCGAGTTTTCTAAACTTAGTCAATTTTCTCCTATCTTAGTGGCAACCGAATTGGATCGAGCCCAGCGATTCCAGCAGGGGCTCCACCTAGCGATTATCATATCGGTGGAGCAGTTTGAGCACCAGACGTTTGATGCCGTCTTACGAGTAGCGAAGAGGCATGAGTATACTTCGAAGAGGATTGTAGATAGAAGCCGAGGATGGAAGAGGTCTCATGGGCAGATGTCCCAGTCATCAGCACCAGCCCCGGCCGCTAGGGCTTTGACTATTGGAGCTCCTAGGAGGGCGACCATAGTTTCGTTAGTTCAGCACTCGATGCTGACGTATCCTCAATAACAGAAGCAGAAGCACTCTTCCGCAATGGGCTACACTCATTGTTGGAAGCCAGGACATGTAGTATCAGAGTGTCGCAGAGCACAGGGATTGTGCTTGGCTTGTTGGGCACCGGATCACAAGATAGGGTCATGTCCAAATAGAGCCAGTTTATCATCATCAAACCTAACATCGGTTAGGGGTCCAGTACCAGTGCAGCAGCAGTACCAGCCTCCGAGGCTATTGCCGCCTCAGGCTCAGTAGTATGCCCAACCTCAGATTCAGAACAGGCAAAGCGGTCACCAGCAGAGGGGACCAGCACCAAGAGGGCAAGGTCAGGCTATGGCTCTGACCGTAGTAGAAGAGTTAGCTTTAGGTGTGGTGGTGGAAGGTAAACTCTTTTCCAGCATCAGTATTATTTGATTCAGGTGCATCGCATTCATTTATGTCTGTACGATTCGCTACACGGATAGGACTGGATCCCGAGTCACTACCAGTAAGGCTCAATATACTTACTGGTAACGGTCTTGTGGGAGTAGATAGTGTGTTTTTCTCATGTCGAATCATAGTTAGCGGTAGAGAGTTTCCCTCTAGGTTGATAGAATTTTCGATGGCCGATTATGATGTGGTCCTAGGAACGGATTGGTTGAAGGAGCAATACACAAGAATAGGCTGCCATATTGGCAGGATTATTTTTGGTATTCCTAACGAACCGGAGTTTTTATTTTCTAGGGACGAAGTAGAACCTTCTCCCCAGTATTACGGATGGCAGTAGTAGTGGCAGTTCAGTTTCCCAGAGTAGTAGAAGAGTTTCTTGATGTATTTCCCGAAGAGCTTCCAGGTATGCCACTGGAGAGCAGAGTTATGTATTCATGAGGATGGTACACTCCGACATGGGAGGCGCCTTTGTGTACCCAGTGGTGATATCATTCAAAAGATCATGGCAGAGGCTCACAGTTCGCAGTATTCAATTCATCCCGACGGTACAAAGATGTACCGAGACATCCGTCAGCATTTCTGGTGGAATGGCATAAAGAGGGAGATAGCCCGGTTTGTCTTCCGATGTTTAGTTTGCCAACAAGTTAAAGCTGAACATCAGAGACTAGCTAGACTTCTTCAACCTTTATCGATCCTAAAATAGAAAAGGGAGCACATTACCATGGATTTTGTAACTGGGTTATCTAAATCCCCAGCTGGAAGAGATGCTATATGGGTTATAGTTGACAGACTCACCAAGGTAGCTCATTTTATCCCTTTCAGAATTGGCCAATCGACGGATCAGCTAGCAGAGATGTATCTCAGGCAGATTGTCAGATTGCATGGAGTGCCAGCTAGTATCATAGCAGACAGAGATTCAAGATTCACATCGCACTTTTGGCGGAGTCTTCAAGAGAGCTTGGGGACTCGTCTCAAGTTCAGTTCAGCTTATCATCCACAGACAGATGGTCAATCAGAACGCACGATCCAGACTCTTGAAGATATGTTACGGTCATGTAAACTCGACTTTGGTGGTTTGTGGAAAGATCACCTGCATCTCGTGGAGTTCTCCTATAACAACAGTTTCTAGGATAGTATCCAGATGGCACCCTTCGAAGTACTGTATGGTAGAAAGTGTAGATCACCTTTAGTTTGGGATGATATCGGCAAGAGACAGATGCTTGGTCCAGAGATGGTTACGCAGACAATCGAGGTGGTCAAATAAGTCAGAGATCATCTTCGAGTTGCCCATGATCGACAGCGCTATTGGATCGATTCTCATCGGCGTCCCCTTGAATTTTTAGTCGGCGACCACGTGTTCCTTAGGATCTCGCCTACCCGTGGCATCATTTGATTCGGCATACGGAAAAAGCTTAGTCCTAAGTACAGAGGGCCGTCCGATATTCTAGAGCGAGTAGGTGATATGTCCTATCGTCACGCCCTTTCGTCGTCGTTATGTGAGGTACATGATGTCTTCTATGTATCCCAATTACGATGGTGTATCCCGGACCCGATTCATGTCCTTGATCATTCGGAATTGGTTGTTGGTACCAACCTTTCATATGAGGAAAGGCCTATATACATATTAGACCGAAGGGAGAAGGTACTCAAGAACAAGACTATTAGTTTAGTCCGTGTTGCTTGGGGTCACCACTCTTTGGGTGAGTCAACGTGGGAGCTTGAGGATGATATCCGCTCGCGATATCCACACCTGTTTGACTCATAAGGTATAATGTCTTTCTTATGCCTTATGCTTTTAATTCTTTACTTGCATGAATGATTGCTTGATTGGTTGCTAGTCGTAGATTGCTTATGCTTTAATATAGCCTGCCTCGACATCTCTAACCTCTTGATTAAATTTTGAGGACGGAATTATTTTAAGGTTGGTAGAGTTGTTACTCCCGTTTCCCGTTATAAATATTTTCGTATGCGTATACGAGATTTTTGGTATTTATCAGGTGGACCATAGTTAGACTTGTTTTGCTTAGCCTAGTCTTGGTTTAATCTTGACTTGGTTTAGTTGATTGGTTTGGTTCAATTTGACTTGGTTTAGCTTGGCTTGAGATAGAGAGGGTTTATATATAACCCAACTCCTTCTCTCTCTCCTCATTCACTTCTTCATTTACTTCTTCATCTTCTTCATTTACTCCTCCCACCTACCAAGTCCTAGGCAAGTGCAACTTACTTCATGATGGATATCAAGTTTTATTGTTCCATTCTCTTCCTTACTTGATTTTAAGCATCTTTAGAACATGACATTTTTGGGTTTGATGGATGGATTCTTGTAGATCTAAGTTTGTAGCCTTTTCGGTCTTCTTGGGTTTTGATCTACCAAACTTCATTATTTTCAAGTTTTGATTGCTCTATGTTGTAGAGAATTTGATTTAACCCAAAATGGACCTTTGAAAAGTTAGATTTTGACTTATTTTGAGGAAGTTATGGCCAAAATAAGATTTGGACATTTTCTAGTTCATCTGTCCTGAATCTGGCAGGGACGATGAATAGTGCCGCATGGCTTGCATAGTGCCACATGGATGCATAGTGCCGTAGTAATGAACAGTGACGTATGGCTTACAATGTGTCGCATGGATGAATAGTGCCACAGAAATGAATAGTATCGCATGGCTTGCATAGTGCCGTATGGATGCATAGTGCCGTAGGAATGAATAGTGCCACAGGAATGAATAGTATCGTATGGATGCATAGTGTCGCAGAAAAGTACCGTAAGAATGAATAGTGCCGAATGGCTTGCATAGTGCCACAGGAATGAATAGTGCCGCATGTCTTGCATAGTGCCCCGTAGTGCCTAATTTGGCTATTTTTAGCTGTTTTATGTCCTATTTGGCTAAATTGTGGCCAGAATTTCTTCCTACTCCCAACATGAAAGTTGTAGATCTTTTCTTTGGCTTCAAAAATATGTTACTAGCTATTTTATGCAAGTTTTTTTCATTCATGATAATATAAGGATAGAACACGATAGTGGCCTGTTAAGGCACACTCTTAACCAGAAACAAGTAACATGACAAGATAGTGGCCCGGTGTGGCGCACTCTTAACAAGCAACCTTGGCATGATAATACATGATAGTGGTCCGTCGTGGCGCACTCTTGATAAGTAAACCTAACATGATAGATATGCGGTTGTGACGGCTATCTTGACTTGCTAAGTAACTCTTGTCTTGACACCGTGGGTGTTTGTACTTATATAAGCTACATGTCTCATCTTGCATCATGTCTAGGACATGAATTCCTGGTTACCATGGTCTAGGATTCATACTGAATCTGACTAGAATAATGACTAGATTGATCAAGTAGTTTATGAAGAGATTTCCCAGCTACAGACAGTCCCGTTATCTAGACGCTCTAATTGGACTTGTAGCCTGCCATCGAGTAGGGCACATTTCCAGCACACTGTCATGTGTTGCACCCCCAAGTCACATAATCCAATTCGCTCAACTTGCTACTGGATAACCTAGATTAAGTCTGCAGGGCTTGTGGCTGTTGGAACATACCATTGCATCTTGCTAGTAATTAGGCTTGTGATAACCCTAGTTAGTTAAAGTATCAACCCGTACTCATTGCTTGGCCGTGATTGATGGATGGAGTCCAGTCTAGTATTATCTAGACAGTGCATGGTTACTTCAGTGCATTTACTTTTATGCTTTACCTTATCGATGATCGGTCAGGGACTAAGTTATGTTCAGGAGAAGGGTTACAACTCCGGTCCTTGTCTGGTTTACGGGTTGTAACTTGGTTACCGGAATAGTTCCTTAGTTACCTTATCGTTTATCATCCTGATTTCTTTAACTCATGTCTTTTATTATCCTTTATGTCTCATGTGCTAATATGCTGGTTTTAGTTCTTAAGTGAAGCCTCCCTTTTGGCACTTGCTCTTTCTGGGGTCTGACCCTGCTGGTTTTGTATGGCCAGATTTTGGAGTAGCACCCGAGGATCTTCCAGCCTTCCAGCTAGATGGTGAACACTAGACGCAACCCTGGCAACGTGTGAGTTTTATTTTGCTCTCTTACTATATTGTAAATTATTTTTTTGAGGCATTTAGCCACCGAGCAAGTGTTAGCTCGTGTTAAATTTATATTTCTGTCTGGCTAAGGGCTATAAACATGATTGACAAATCCTAGGGTTGATCATGTATGACTTAAACTCTTTCTAGTCTTCGCATTTTGTATGACTAGCATCATGATCATCTGAATATGTAATGTTTGGGACGTCTTACTTTGTATGTCTGATGATCTACGATCTTGTTACATTACTTGCTTGCTTGAGATTGAGACACTAGGCTTGTTCTTGACCATAAGTGACTGTTGGCTTAGAGTAAACCCTCATGCATCTAGACAGCCGTGACCATATTACGAGGTGGGATTCACTTCAATGTACGTAGATGGCTATGTCTGCCTCCCGTATTCTAGTCCCGGGGTGTGATAGCTCGTGTATCCCTTAACCACGCTAGAGCGTTATTGAAGTTTCGCCTAAAAGTTAAGATAGAAATTTGGAAACAGAAAGCCAGGCTGACCTGGGATATAGACGACGAAAAAAAGTCTAGCTACTTCCACTCTTGTGTCAATGGGTACAGACAACAACTCAACCTCCACCAGATAGCTGACGAGAGCGGCTGTATTCTCAAAGAGCAAAGAGATATCCAACTGGCAGCGGTAGATTTCTACTCTAAACTGTTCACCAAAGATTTCATTTACAAGGACGTGGAATTTCTATCGGTGATCGCTAACCTAATAGAGGAAAGAGACAACATCCAGTTGACGCTTCCACCCCAGAAAAAGAAGTTAAAGATGCACATTAGGCGATGAACGAACACAGCACCCCCGGACCAGATGGCTTTATTGGCATTTTCTTCAGATCATGCTGGGACATCTTCAAGACTGACATTCATGAGTCGGTCAATGCCTTCTTCCAAGGAGCCAGATACCCCAAGTCGATATCCAGCACCAACCTCATCCTAATCCCCAAGAAGGACAACTCAGAGTCCTTCAAAGACATTCGCCCTCTGAGCCTTTGCACTTTCACCAACAAAATCATATCGAAGATCACTGCCAACCGCATGACCGGGATCCTCCCCAAGATTATTTCTGAAGAACAACCTGAGGCCGTAATATTTCAGACAATTTTTTGCTAGCCCAAGAAATGATCACCTGCATAAAATTCTCGTCCAGAGGCGAAAACATCGCTATCAAGTTATATATAGATAAGGCATATGACAGGCTCGATGGGTAATTCATGATCTGGGTGTTCAGGGCCTTCGATTTCTCGGAGACCTGGATAGACATTGTGTGGAGATCGATCAGCGACTCCTGGTTCTCCACCATTATCAATAGCCAAGCCGAAGGTTTCTTCAAACCTAGCAGGGGCATCAGACAAGGAGATCCTTTATCCTTTATCATCTTCATCATCGCTGGTAAAGCCTTGAACAGAAATATGAATAGAATGGTCGGCTCCCACCGTTTCTAGCATTATCACACCGCTAGCGGCTGCCCGATCATCACACACCTGGCCTACGCAGACGACATCCTCATCTTCTTATCAGGCGATGTTGGATCTGTAGAGGTGGTCAACTCCATACTGGAGAGGTACACTAGATGCTCTGGACAGCACGTCAACCCTAACAAGAGTTTCATTTACATCCACCACTCGGTGAACAGAGAACACTCCCTTACCCTCTCCAATATCACCTATTTCGCTTTTGTGTACCCCCTTTCACCTATTTAGGGTGCCCGCTAGTGTACGAAAGAAGTACTATGGGTATCTTCGAAGGTCTGGGGGGCAAAATCAGAAAAAAGATTGAGGGTTGGCGCAATGCGATTCTTTCGCCCGAAGGGAAGATAATCCTGATCCAACATATACTCTCGTCCATCCCCATGTACACTCTAGCAGCCTGCTCACCTCCGAAGAAGGACCTCACTTCTTTAGAAAATCTTTTTACTGACTTATTTTGGGGGAACTACAATGGCAAGAATAAACATCATTGGGCCAGTTAGGACACCATGGACAGGCCTACAACAGAGGAAGGAATCAATTTTTGCAGGCTAGCGCACGTTGTTAACGCTTGCTCGATGAAGATGTGGTGGAAGCTCCGCGAGAGTCGATCATTATGGGCACGATCATGAAGGCCAGATACTAGAAGCACACACACCCGTCCATCGCTTCTGCGAATAACAAATCCTCCGTCTCATTGCGACGCATCCTGATTGGTCGCTGTCTCGTCGAGCCTTGCATCCGTCTCCAGCTGGGCATGGAAGAAGCATCACTATTCTACAAGAAATAGCTCGGAGACGGCCTTCTTCACCCTAGCCCGGCCGCACCCCCAACAGTATGATCAGAGATCTGTACGCTAACGAGGGAGGATGGAACTGGGAGAGGGATCGGGATTGGATTGGGGTAGAGGCAGCCGCTGACCTTCAAGCCTCGGGGATGGAGGTTGGACAGGCCCCCGACTCTCTGAGGTGGACCCTCAAGACCTATGGCTCATTCTCTCTAGCATCTGCGAGAAGCACGGTTAGAGGCATCGGTGCTCCGTCCCCTATTACTGGGCTTTTCTGGCAGAACTCCAATCCCGAAAAATGGTCCTTCCTAATTTGGAGAGCTCTACGAAAGGAACTTCCTACTGATGACGCCCTTACCACCATAGGCTTCAGCCTAGCATCAGCGTGGCACTACTGCTCGGAGCGCAGGACCAAAAATGCAGAACACATCCTTTGGTCCGGCGACCTGGCTTCGCATGCATAGAACGCCTTTTCCTACAGGTACGGCTAGAGCCGGGTAGTTGGGGGCTTCAACGATCTTCTGGCATCCTGGGGCAAGTCCTTCTATGGCCACCAGACCGTCGCAACCGCCATCTTGTGGGTCACCTGGAAGACCCGCAACAAATTCAGATATGAAGGTCATTAATACTCTCCGAACCAACTGATCCGAGAGGCTCACAGACAGATTATCAAAGTCAACAAACACTGCAAGCACGTCCGGCCGGGCTTTTGGCAATCCCTCTTTAGCTGATTCAGTGTTTTGGGATATTGAGTGAGAGGTCTCTGCCTCCCTGCTCCTTTACTTTTCCCTTTTTAGGGCATTATTAGAGCCCTATTACTTGTAAAAGCTACAAAATTTTGCGCTTTTCAATGAATACATTCAAGATTTAAAAATAAAATTATATATATATATATTTGTGTGTGTGTGTGTGTGTGCAAATTCTTGGGCGATTTCGAGGTTGCTGCTCTTCGACGGCGACATGCAGCCATCCTCACAGGCGATAGTCTTTTCAGGCGGCCAGGTAAGCGCCCCTTTCTTGGCGTGGGCTCTTTGGTGGTTCCCTATGGTTCTCTCGGTGGCGGTGGGTCCCACTCCTCTTCCCAGCGGGTTGGTGTTTCCTCTTCGGTCGGGCTTTTCTCCGATGGCCCCAGCTCCGCATGTCTCTCTCCCTCACCTGACTCGACTAAGCTCTCCTATGGTGCGCTATCTCTAGGCAATGTCGCGCCAACCCACCTCACACCCACCCCAACACCTTCATCCCTAGTGCCCATCTCGTCTGCGCTTATCAACCACGGTGCCAACCCCTCTTCTTCGCTCTTCACCGCTGTGCCACTTTCCTCTCAGCTAATCTCCCTTGGGAACCAACATCTGAAGAATTCGTCTTCGACCTTAAAAAATTGATGCGCTCGTTCTTATGCAGACTTGGTTAGGCCTGACCGACTAACTAAGAACTCTTCGATCTGCACAGGTGTAGAGCTCCTTGAACTCGAGTATTCACCTTCGCAACATGTCCACGACATCATGGTCACGTTCTCCACCCAAGAATTATTATCTCTGTCAGAGATATTCTCATGTACTTTTATTCTCAAATTCTCTACCGGTTGCCCGAAACTATCAAGTGTTCAAGAAATGCTAGCCAGCTGGGGCCTCATCTCTGATTAGAGGGTGGCCCCGATGGACCCCAAACACATCCTCCTGCACCTATCTTTTGAGGTCGATCATAAGAACTTCTGGACCAGAGGTACCGGCAGGATCGACTCTCACCTTATGAAAGTCGTCAAGTGGTCCCAAGATTTCAACAATAAGGTAGACTCGGTGATCGTCTCCGCCTGGGTCACCCTTCCGAACATACCGCTCATATACTTTGTTCCGACAGCGGTAAAGAGGATCGCAAACTCCTTTTCGACTTTTGTGGCCATGGCTGACGAAACTCGTAATCTCACTAAAGCAAATTATGCCAAAATTTGCATGGAGCTTGATTTGTTGAAGGAGTTTCCCAACTTCATCCAAATTGCCATTGGCAACAAGATGAACACTCAACAAATTATTTATGATAACAATATAATCTTCTGCAGGCACTACCATATGAGAGGCCACTCCATTGATCACTACTTTAGAGCACACCCAGAGCTGAAGAAGAAAGCGACTCAGAAGGTTGCCAGAAGACTAAGTAAGAAGCCCCCGATCCTACCTTTACCTAACTTCAATCTCCGTTTTGAATCGAGTGCAGGTAAATCTAGTGACCAACTTCTACCTGTACAAATCTCTTGGCACACACCCCCCAACAGAGATAGAATCCCCTAACATCGTAGAGATTCACCACCCCGACCCGGAAGCTCTCACTAACCCACACACCGAGGTAGTCATACATTCTGATTTGCTATCCAACATAGGTCTAGAATCGGCGGCCAGGTTGCAGCAAACGATTAATGCTGGTTTCGCTAGTCCAAGTAACTACTTCGGAGCCTTGGCTGAGATTGAAGGAGAGGATTACCTGTACCCTACTTTTGACACAGGTGATCTTCGCAAGGACAAAGGATCTGAGTTGACCACACCAGCATGCTCCAACACTAAAAAAATCTAACAATAAACGAAATAAAGTGGTTACGCCCATGATCACCCGTTTGTCGCTAAACTCACCAGCACCCCCTCCCCCAATACCCCAATGCTTAGCATCTTATCTTAGAATGTGCGGGGTCTCGCCAACAAACCTACCTCGAGATGTTTAAGATGCTTCAAGAAAATCCACAACATTGATATATTGGTGATTATCAAACCTAAAATCCCACAAAAGAAAATCAAGTCTATCCAGCTGCAGCTGGATTTTCCCTCTGCTATTGCCGACTGCCATGAAATCTGGCTCCTCCTCGCTGCTGACGTGAAGTACGACATCATCAACGACTCAAAGAAAGCGCAGACATGTTGGGTGGAACACCCCTGCTTCAGTCTCGATCTCTTTTGTCAGCCGTCAACGGGAGCTGCGATATCACTAAGCACAAGCAACTTTGGGAATCTCTGACTGACATTCATGAAAATCATATCGACCTCCCTTGGCTCTGCGTGTCACTTGCAGGGAAGAGAAGTCGGGAGGCCGGCCACCTACTACGTCTACGATGAACGACTTCGCTAACTTTATTTTTGACGCCCACCTGTCCCCTCTTTAGTACTCAGGTAGCGCCTTCACTTGGTGTAACATGCAAGAAGTTGCACGTCGTCAATGCTCCTGCCTTGATCTTTCACTCATTAACTCGTATTAGATGGACCTCGAGCTCAACTCCAGACTCACGCACCTCAATTCTACTGAATCAGATCATTCCCCACTCCTCATCGACATCAGCAGAAAGACCAGCAAGCCAAAGAAAAGCTTTCGTTTCCTCGCCCTATGGACCCACCACCAACAGTTCAAGGACACCATAACGGCTGCCTGGAGAGTCCCCGACGTTCTCGACCCTCTCAAATGTGTGGTCGCCAAACAGAAAGCCAATCGGAAAGCGCTTACTCGATGGAGTAAGGAAGCTTACGGAGATATTTTACAGGATGTCTGCATCGCTCAAGAAGATGTTTCTCGTATGGAGACCCTATACGCCTGTGATGGCTCTCCTTCGGCTCGAGCCTCCCTCAATCTCACCAGAGCACTTATGAAATATCGCCTCAAAGTCGAGGAGGAATTTTGGAAAAGGAAAGCCAGGCTGACCTGGGACCTTGAGGGCAATAGGAACACAAACTACTTCCACTCTTGCGTCAAGGGTCGAAGACAACAACTCAACCTCCACCAGATTACAGATGAGAGGGGCCATACTCTAAAAGACCAATGGGATATCTAGTCGGCTGCTTCTTCCTTTTATAACCAGTTGTTTACCAAAGAAGTCATCCACAAGGATGAGGCATTTTTGGCGGCCATCCCTCCCCTGATCGAGGACTGCTACAACACCCACTTGCAGCTTTAGCCCTCCGATCTCGAGTTTAAAGATGTTGTATGGTCGCTGAATGAGCATAGCGCTCCTGGCCCGGACGACTTCACTGGCGCCTTCTTCAGATCCTGCTGGGACATCATCAAGACGGACATCCACGAGGCGGTGATAGCATTCTTTCAAGGAGCCAGGTACCCCAAATCGATATCTAGTTCCAATCTGATTCTGATCCCTAAGAAAAATAAATCGAAGACCTTCAAAGACTTCCGCCCTCTGAGTATGTGCACTTTTACTCACAAAATCATCTCCAAGATTATTGCTAATCTCATGACTGGGCTACTCCCCAAAATTATATTTGAAGAGCAAAGCGGGTTCGTCCGCGACTGCAATATTCTAGACAACATTTTGTTGGCACAAGTGATGATCACCTGCATGAAATTCCCGGTCAGGGGAGGCAGCATTGCAATAAAGTTGGACATAGAGAAGGCTTATGATAGGCTTGATTGGCAACTCGTGGTTCCGTGCCTTCGAATTCTTAGAAACCTGGAATGACATCATTTGGAGATCTATCAGCAACTCGTGGTTCTCCACCATTGTCAACGGTCAAGTGGCTTTTTCAAATTGACTTGTGGTGTCAGACAATAAGATCTATTATCATCTACGATCTTCATTATCGTCGCTGAAGCGCTGAGCAGGAATCTCAACCAAATGGCCGGTACCTCCCGTTTCTAGCACTTCCACACCGCTAGCGGTTGCCCGATCATCACCTACCTGGTCTATGCTAACGACATCCTTATATTCTCTTTCGGTGATGTTGGGTCGGTGGAGGTGGTCAACAACACCTTGCAGAGATATACTCAATGTTCCGGCCAGCATATCAGCCAAAGCAAAAGTTTTATATATGCCAACCACTTTGCGGATAGAGACCACACCACCTTGTTAACCAACATCACATCCTTCTATGTTTCGTACCCCCCTTCTCCTACTTAGGGTGTTCCTTAGTGTACGGCAGATCCAAATCGAGCCTTTTTGATAATTTAGTGGGAAAAATTATAAAGATGATTGAGGGCTGGCACAACTCTACCTTATCGCCTTGCAGGAAGACGATTTTGATCAAGTACATTCTCTCTTCCATCTCGATTTACACCCTAGCCGCCTCCTCCCCTCCTAAGAAGGTCCTCTCCATCATAGAAAAGCTCTTCGCCAACTTCTTCTGGGGTCACTACGATGGCAAGGATAAGCACCATTGGGCCAGCTGGGACTAAAAGGCTAGACCCACATCATAGGAAGGTCTCAGGTTCTGCAGGTTGGCGCACATTATTGATGCCTGCTCGATGAAGATGTGGTGGAAGCTCTGAGAGAATCACTCCATTTGGACTCGCTTCATGAAGGCCAGGTATTTTAAGTATTTCCATCCAAGTGTCGCCACCTTCAACAGCAGATCCTCCACTTCTTGGCGTCGCATGCTTAATAGCCGACGGCTCGCCGAACCCTTGATTTGTCTTCAGCTGGGCTCGGGCGAATCGTAGCTTTTTTTCGAGCGGTGGTCTGGGGACGACCTTCTTCAACCTTCTCCGGGTGTCCCCACTTCCAGCACTATCAGAGAACTGTAGGCTAACGATGGAGATTGGAACTGGGGGTAGGAGCATGTGTGGCTCGGTAAGGAGACTGCAGTAGCTTTAGCAGCCTCCGGAGTGGTGATCGGGCTGGACCTTGACTCCCTTCGGTGGCCTCTGAAGGCTAGTGGCTCATTTTCCTTTGCTTCAGCCCATCATGTGGCTCACGGGCCCGGATTGGCCTCCCTATCATCACTTTATTCTGGCAGTATCGCATTCCTATTAAGTGGTCCATATTTCTATGGAGAGCATATTTCAAGAAAATCCCTATAGACGATGCCCTAGCCCCCATAGGCTTCAGCTTAGCGTCAGCATGCCATTGTTGCGTGGAGCGCTAGCCTGAAACATCGGAACACATCCTCTCGTCGGGTGACCTGGCGTCCGATGTGTGGCTTAGGTTCTTGACTTCCTGTCTCCCATACACGATCAATAGGGGCTTTAACTATCTTTTAGCCACCTGGGGCAAAGCCTCTCACGGCCACCAGATCGTTGCAGCAACCATCACGTTGGTCATTTGGAACAACCGTAATAAATATAGATATGAAGGTCATCGATACAACTCTGCTCAATAGACAGATAGACAAGGTTAACAAACTTTGCAAGCACATTAAGGATAGCATCTGGAACTCCCTGAACAACTAAGGTTACTGGTCTGTTTGTGGTGTTAGGCCTCTGAGTGGTTGCTTCTTTTTGCTCCCCCACCCTTTTTTTTTTTTTGGTCACGAACTTACATATATATGCTTTGGCATTTTGCGCCTATTATATGAATATATGACATGGTCATTTTAGTAATATATATATATATATATATATATTATATATATATATATATATATATATATATATATATATATATTCCCAGACCTGACCGAGCCTCTTCGAGACTCCTGCAGGGCCTGGATATCGACCTTCCGAACTAGAGTTCCCCTCCCCTCTCCGAAGGACTCCCCATCAGCATCCCGTTTTCCTCTGACGAGATCTCATCCCTTTCCTCCACCTTCTCGCGGACTTTCTTGCTAAAATTTCAATCTGGGTGCCCCAAGCTCCCCTCGGTCAGAGAAGCTTTAGCAGGGTGGGGCCTAACTTCCACCTTAAAGGTGGCCCCTCTTGACCCAAGCACCTCTACCTCCACCTTTCCTCTGATTCAGACTTCTCGCTAGTGTGGGCCAAGGGTTCCACCACCATCGGACCTTACAACGTGAAGATCGCCAAATGGACCCCCAGCTTCACCCCCAATGTCGACTCGACTATTATCTTGACTTGGTTACCTTGCCGAATATCCCGCTAGTCTGCTTCGCCCCGGCAGCACTCAAGGGAATCGCGAGCTCCTTCGGATGTTTTGTGGCCATCGCGGAAGAAAATAGGAATTTGACCAAAGGCAAATACACCTGGATTTGGGTTGAGGTTGATTTATCCTCCGCCCCACCGACTGTTCTCCAGCTCGAGCTAGGGGGACGATCCCACACCCAGAACCTAGAATACGATAACAACATCAACTTCTGCACTAACTGTCAGATTCGGGGCCACCTTTTGAAGCATTGCTTCAAGGCCCATCCGGAGCTGAAGAAGACGGCTTTCAGAAAGACCCCAACATCTAGAACGCCCTTAATCCCCCCACAGGGTCCATCCCTCCTCCCCCTAACTCCCACTCCTACTTCCCAGACAGTGACAGCTCCCCAAGTCCCTGCGCTCCCTCCATTCTGTAACTCCTCTTCCCGAAAATTTTTTTTGAAATAATTTTTATTTTATTTATTTGATTTAAAGGATGATATTTAGAATTTTGTAAATAATTATTTAGTTAATTATTACGATCGGTGACTTTAGCCATGGTGGAGTGTTGAAGTACAAGATGATTAGGAATCATGGCACGGATAGTGCAGTGGCGTGCTTTGACTAGTGTATTAGCCCTGGTAGGGAAGGCCGAGCCATAGTGATGTCCTAACTAGAAAAACTAGGCCAAGTTGCAACATAACCCTTACCGAAGATTATTTATTTATTATTTATATTATTGAGTTTTAGGGAACCCGGTTGCACCGAACTAGTCCAGATTGACCCAAAATAAGCCAAGCCCATGTAGTCATACGGTACGTCCAACGACATTCGTGTTGGTGTATTCTGGTATGATTGTGTTGTTTTTCGTTCTAATGACCTATTGAATATTTTCTAAATATTCGTTAATTAAATATTATAAATATCGTTATTAGTGGATATTAAATAATTTTTGTATCAATAGGTCCTTGTATATTTTTAGGATTATTGGACGGTGCATAATGGTATATACACCATTATTGGTTTGTTAAATTTCGTTATTATTATTATTAGTATTATTGTTTTTATTATCAATACTATTGAGATTATTATGATATAATATTATTTTATTATTATTGATTATATTTAAAATATTGTATTGCCTGTATAGAATTTGTGGTATAAGTATATATATAAATATGTATAAACACCAGGATATATATATATATATATATATATATATATATATATATATATATATATATATATATATATATATATATATTGATTTGTAACTATACTTATAATTTATTAACTATACAATATGTATATATAAATATATATATTGTATATGTGAACATGTGTATTTATATATAAATATAAATTATATATACAAGTATATGTGTGTAAATACACATGTATAGGTATATATGTACCTAGGCCTATATATATATATATATATATATATATATATATATATATATATATATATATATATATATATATATATATATATATTTGGCTAAAAAAAAGGAGAAATAGAAAAAGAAAAAGGGAAAGGGAATAAGAACCAATAGGAAACCCACATCAGCCAAACATAAATTCTTCCCAGCCCGGCCTGCCCACAGGCCCACCCCGAGTCCAGCCAGCTGAACACCATTCCCCAAGCCCCCGCTCGGCTAACACAAAATCGACCTATATAAACGTACAACTATCGAGAGAGAAATACGCGAAACCTAAACCCTAATCCTAAATACGCCACCACCCACCTGGGCGTGCCCCCGCGCACGCGCGTGCCGCCGAGGGCCATCGCCGGCCGGCCGGAGCCGCCGGACAGCGCACAAAAAGAGGGAAAACAGAGCAAAGCAGCAGTAACAGCGGTGCGTCGGGCGGATTTCGCAGCAGGCTCACGGCCTACTCACGCGACGTTTTCCCGATCCTATTTCGTAGGTATACATCCAACCTATACCACTTCAATGGTCTTCAATTAGATTTAATTATAGTATGCTGGATCGATCAGAAAAAACATCACAAATATCGTAAAAAATCCTGTTTAAAATAGAACATAATACAGTCCCAACCCCATACTTGGAAGGCCGACTCTTGTCAAACCAATGACCAACTTAGAATTATAATTGAACAAAAATTTAGACAACATATACGGCAGTAAAACCCTTTTTATAGATTCCAATTTCATTAAGTAGGTGTTGAGTTATTCGATCCTAAAATCGAAAAAAAACCTAATAAAACAGTTTTCGAAAACACTAGAAAATCATCCACATGACGTGCGTCCCGCCAATTTGGGCGACGTGGTCACGAACCAAAACCTTCGAAAGGTGCGTAATGGCTTCGTGGATGTGTGGGCTTTGGCGAAATTCAAATTGGTCGCGTGTGCGCGACGAATTTGATGCATATCCGTCAAAATTCACCGTATCAGTCCTTGTGCAAACTTCTAAATTACTTTGTGCACGTTTGTCAGATCGAGACAAAACTTGCGCCAATAGGACCGTATCATTTTTCTGGTCCTTTATGCAAAGTTTTGTCCGATTCTGAGACAATTGATTGGATTGCCGTTTTGCGGGCCCCACGGTCCGATTCAACGAGCGATTTTGTGTACGGCCCACCGGAATCCAAAACTGGACATACAGTTGGGTTCATATCATTAAAACAAATTTATAAATATATAGTTTGACGACTTTAGAGACCACTGACTCTGGCACACTTTTCGTGCAAAGCGGGTCCAACGGCGGACATCATTTTTGTCCGAAATTACCGTTTTATCCCTGTGTCCAGAATTGGACTTAAGGACAGGCAATCCTAGCTAATTTGACTATTCTGAGAATGTTGGTAATATTTATTTCAGCTTTCGGAGACAGTTGTGATGACTTGGACTTTCTGACTTGTTGATTGGCGATACATTGTTGGTTCTCCATGCGACGACCAGGCAAGTATACCTTGCCAGCCTGTACAGTATAATTTATATGCATGTTCATTATCTCGATGCTGTTCTTTTCCTTATGTTCGTGATTGCTTTATTCCATGTCTAGTATACTCATCCTGTTATAGATTTACTTTACATGTTTTTAGTTGCTTGCACATTCTCGTTCCTTTCGGTTATGATATTTTTATCTGTTACACTGTGTTAGTTTCATATGTATTCCATGATAGAGTCGTCTAATCCTATACCACGATTCCCTCGACTTGATTATAACTTGACTTGACTTGACATGACTTGAGTAGGACTTGACTTTGACATTCTATAGATTGTGAGTACTTACCTTGACTACGGTCTATAGGATTTTATACTAGGATTGGCTACCGTCTTGGTTGTGAGTACTTGCCTTGACTGCAGTCTATAGCTTTGACTTATTAGCCATTTCTAGTATGGCATGACAGTGTCTTAGGATCCTTGTGTTTAGATCTTGTGTCTTGGTTCATCTAGTCTCGTTAGATATCCTTGATTGTTCCTTACTTCTTTTGTATATTTGTACTGTTACATGTTGGCTTGTATATTATGTATCTTGCTAGTCCTCTGAGGACCTGATGATCTCTTCAGGTTTAGCGACTACATGGAGTTAGTTAGCAGAGCAGGATGGTAAAGGATTGTGATCTATGATACAGGTATTTGCTTGTGATATTTCTTTATTATCCTTTCGTGCTTTATATTCAGTACCACGATATACTCTGCTTATTTATAGACTCATATCACTCTTAGAGTCTAATCGAACAATATGCTAATGG